>OX183133.1:15211445-16411445 GCA_945261195.1 Cryptosula pallasiana | reverse complement strand
TGTGTTCAGGTTGTATATATAGCTACAATATACACTGTGTTCAGGCTGTATATATAGCAAAAGTATAAACTGTGTTCAGGTTGTATATATAGCTACAGTATACACTGTGTTCAGGAAGCTGTATATATAGCAAAAGTATAAACTGTGTTCAGGCTGTATATATAGCTACAGTATACACCGTGTTCAGACTGTATATATAGCTACAGTATACACTGTGTTCTGACAACGGTATAAACTGTGTTCGTTGAGTATCTTGTTATGTTGTGTCACTACAAAAAATCTAAAGACTGACAGATTACCTTCACAACATATCAGTGACAGCCAACAAAAAAAACAAGATTAAATAAATCAGCTAAGTGCAATGCGTAATTCACCAAAACAATGGCCATACAATGAGAGGACAACTCCCCAGCAGTTACATAACATACTGACCTGGCTTGTAGACTGGCTTGCCATACGCTGTAGGGATCAAACAATCTTTCCAGCAGTAGAATATACTCCTTAACGATCTCTGTGGCTAGACTAAGTTTATCCTGACAAATACAGTAAACCATAATAGAGCTGTTAAGTATATACATTTATATGTTAACCACAATACAGCTGTATATCCATGAGTAACCCACAATATTTCTGTTAACAAAAGTATATTTAAACCAAAACAGCTGCTATATATAAATGTATATAAACAATACAGAAATAAATCGTTTTATCATTAGTAAATGTAAAAACAAATAGCTTTCAGAAGGAATAATACAAACAGCTCTCCAAAACAGCTTTATTATTTCAACTTTCTCTATTCACATCAGTGACCTGTGTCATTATGTGGCGTACATTTATTTTATTGTGGACTGTCCTTAGTAGGTAATTGATATTTTCATATTAACATTGAGTTTTAGTATGTTACTGTAATTATTATTTCATATCAAAGGTTAAGGGATTTTTAAAAATTTTTGATTTAAACAAACAACATCAGACCGCATTGAATGACAAGGACTTTGTGAAAAAGTACAATATCTGAGCGCATGGTTAACAAAACGGTATACAATAATGGCCTCACTGATGTTTTGTTATGGCATGAATATCGACATAAACTTTTGCTGTAATCAAAATACAAGTCAGCAACTATTATGAAGCTAGACCGACAGCATGGCAGGTACATCAACTAGATACAAAGCACAGACAGATATACGTTATACATTATACAGTGTAACACTTACTGCTAGGGATGAAGGAAGGTTTAACAGCTGGTAGATACTTGTAATGACTGACAAGGAAGCTATGAGGGCTATATTATGGGCATTTCTGCAACAAAATATATCTCTAATGTATTATATTGTCACACATCTACATGATATGAAAAACATTATACCAAAAATGAGTATGTTTGTTCACAAGTATCATGACGTGACCTAAAATCCTTTCAAAGCAAATAGATATGAGCTGTCATATAAATTGTAGAGTTAGAATTAAATTACATAACAATGAGAGAGGACATGATGGGATGTGCTGAAGGGTGCAGCATGTACAACTGTGAAGAATGGACAACTGCATGAAGACTGCTTTCAGGAAGCAAAAACCAAAATAAAAATAATTGCAATCTAGACAGCAGGAAGACATTGTAACCTTTACAGATTGATGGATACACCAGCTGTACCTGCTGCTATATTTACCAAGTCTAGCATGTAGGTATACAAATGGTGTATATGTATTAGATATAACTGGAAAGGAGTGACATTAACTGTAACATTGATTTAGCGCTGTTATAGAAACACTAAGTTAACATAAAGTAATGTTTATTTTGTGTAGGAAAGAAACAACCCATGAAACAGAAGCAATACGAGCAATTCTTAACTAGTTTCACGACGGAGATTTTTGGATATTTTTTAAAGCAACTCATAGACAAAATTATTCTCAATCAATTATTTCAAAGCAATAATTTTAAAAAAACTCAAATTTTTTAGGGATATTTATGTCTAGGCAATGGTTACAAAGCAAAGGTTGTTAAATATTTTGTATGTATTTAATAGTTAAAGATTTGAGAATGTACGGTGATTTTGGTCATGTGTTTGGATAGAACTTTTATAGAGAAAGGCTACTGTGGTGTAGTGGATGGGGAAGGCTACTGTGGTGTAGTGGATGGGGAAGGCTACTGTGGTGTAGTGGATGGGGAAGGCTACTGTGGTGTAGTGGATGGGGAAGGCTACTGTGGTGTAGTGGATGGGGAAGGCTACTGTGGTGTAGTGGATGGGGAAGGCTACTGTGGTGTAGTGGATGGGGAAGGCTACTGTGGGGTAGTGGATGGGGAGTATGGGAGAGAATTTAAGTTGTTCTAGAGCTGATCCGGTACTTGCATTGGAGCAAACTTTAATAGTAGTAAATATACAATTAGATAACTAAAAGCAATAAACTACTATGAATAAAAAGATGGATCTATCTATTATGAATCAACAAATATCTCATTTTAGTTTCACGCAATTGTTCCATAATTGGCATGGAACAACTTTTGGAGAGAGTAGATTCAAGTTAACTATTAACTATTAACAGAGCTTCAGCTTATTGCGCATGAGGCTCCAGTTTTGCTTTTCTATAGGAATTATTTCAGTGGAACATTAAACCAAAATCTTCGGAACATAGGCTAGTCAGAACATAGGACTATCCAAACAAAGAGCTGCACCCTGATACATTGTCCCAGCAGCAATAATATAACCTTTGGTACATTAAAACTAGGACTGCGAAAACACTATTTGCTGTAAAACAAAATCTGATATTCCAATGGAGCTATTTTGTTCTCTGTTTCAGCATCTAGTTTTGGCAACAAAAATATTATCTATGCAAAAGATTGAATTTTTTAAGGGAATTTTTACGAATTTTTTAAGGGAAACAGTTTCTAAATAATTTTTCAAGGCTATGCATCGTCTTATACATATTAAAAAAAAACAATGACAAAGATGGTAATAAAAAGCAAACCAAGACATCAACAACCCTCTTAATCTCTCAGGGCTAATTATTACACGCCATGAGAAGACAACTACACAAACATACTTGGCAAGAGCGGAGAGGCTCTTAACTAGAAGTAGCACATCTTTTCTCTGGCATTCGATCAGCTTGCTCAGACCAGATCTACTATAACGGAGCAGCCTATTGGTTATCTCTGATAGGAATCCTTCAGGTAGATGTGATAACTCCAAGTACTTATCATTGTGCACGTTTTGAGAACAGACATGCACAAACTGTTGCAGATAGGCAATAAAACTCCGATCTTCCTTGGTCTACAAGACAAAAATGAATTGAGCTATAATTGTGTCTTCAACTTATACAAGCTTGAGCAAACTTCTGCACAGATTTTTTACATGATGCTGTCAACTGTCAGATAATAGAAAACCTCAATGTTATTATTTTTGCACGAAAAAAATTGGCTCAGTTCCACAAACAATTGGTTACATTTGCTATGCTGTGTTACATCTAATCACAACAGTTCAGCTGATAATGTAATGCCAATAACTATATGATAAGCTACAATAAACGACTACACCATACCAGATAAGTCAGCCAAGCATTCACTACACAGAAGCATTGCGTGTAGTTGAATAGAACTATCTATGATAAAATAGCGCTACTAGCAGCTGACTGACTCAGTGACATGAGAATTGAGATGGATGATCATGACAGCAAATCAAATATACAATAACAACCAAACAGAAACGAGCTAGTTTTATAGAAAAATATAAAAAAAAACTCACCGTGATGTATGTTTGCCATAGGGTCGTTAATTCAGCAACACCAGCCATATTCGCTGCTTATTAGCCAGCATTTATAAGTGCGCGACAGCGAGACAGCATACGCCTGTGTAGCTACAATACAAAATGTAACAGCTGTACTGACTACCAATCTTGATAGCAATTCTCAACACAACAAGTATTTTGATATAGTATATAGAGTATAAAAACTGACTTGAGGGTTTTTCATATTGCAGTGGTTCAAGGACAGACAGAAAAAGATTGAGTGGAACGGAACGCTTTTTACATTAGCCGATGCTAGCTATCATCACAAAAAGGTAATCCAAGAGACTTGATCTATGCTCAGTATAGACATTAATCATAACATACGCTTGAACGAGTTAGAGATTGATATATTAGTGGAAACTTATAATGCCCCTAAACAAGGAACTAGCGCAAAGCTCTTACCTTCACCTCAGTATCAATAAACGGTTGAATTGTAAAGGATTATAAATATAAACGAGCCATTTCTCTTAAAAAATACCAATACATACATTGACGCTTGATATCGTTAATCAGTTATACTGGGCATATGCTTTATAGGTGTACGAGAGTGCCTGACATGAAAGCATGCTTTGTTGATTAAAATACGTTATATAAAAAAGTATTTAGTTGGTTGGTGCAGCAAACAAACAACAGACCATCCTCTACATGAACTATTGAGATATTAAGAGATAACAACAAAAGCAAACAAAGAGCGTTCACCAAAATTTACACCTACATATCTACATATTTAAAAATTATTAGCACTGGTAAATCTAACTTCAGTACTTTTAGTTTCAGTAGTGAAAAAAATCTTGATATTTGTTTAGGCTAGAAGACAAGTTGACCCTTATTATCTATGGCTATGGGCAGGTAGACCGAGATGTAGCCAAAACCATCTTAAAAGGGCTGGTGGAAAACGAAAATTATCAACATGCAAGAAGTTGGTTTAATATCCGAGATAAGACATAGCGCAGAGTATCACGAATAAGCAAACATCGGGTGCGATTACGGAGAAGGGTATAGTTGAATGCGGCTCAATTAAACACATTGCAGAATTTAATGTGAAGGAAAGCATGAGACAGCAAGTGTAGAGTCTAGGCTGAAGTTCTGATTGTAATTATTGTTCATATGCAATTGTGAATCACTGTTGACATATAAATTAAAACATCTCAACAAGTGGTTCTCAGACAATTGAGAAAAAAGATATCTGGAAGAAAGCTGTTATATCAATATTAGAAATCACATTCCAATAAATGCACAAATCTGAGACAAGTACAAAGCTAGACTGAAATAACAACAGGGTAGAGCCATTTATATAGATTGCAAGCAACCAGCGTGGTTTGACTTGAAAAGTAGAATGAACATAGACAGAAATAAACAACAACAAATGCAGACAGACCGGGAATGAACAAAATCATCTGCTAAAATGACTGTCGTCAGACCTTGGGATGAATGTCGACAGACCTGGGATGAATGTCAACAGACCTGGGATGAATGTCGATCGACCTGGGATGAATGTCGATTATGCGATAAAAAAATATTTCAATGGCCATTCTAAAGAGTTTCGCCATTTGTTTTCCCTGACGTATAAATTACCATTGTGACATTTCTTCTGGAATTTCAAGTGTTTCCTATTTGCAACAAATATGGCAACTCCTGAAACGAGAGGCAAAATAATATTTTACAAATTGCTAGGAAAAAAATTTGACACTTCTTCATAGAATCAAAGCTGACATCTTTTTAAGGCATTGTAGATATATCTTATAGGTTTTTCCATATCCATTACAGGAGGTATCTTCGTTTATTTAAGGTCTGCCTGCATTCATTTTTGTTGAAAATCATTCCTGACTAGGTTCGTTCTATCTCCCTTCACCTTACTTATAAATGAGAAGTAGACTTAATATTACAAAGTCCTCGACAGCAAACTAAAAGATCATACAGCCTCAATGAGAAAAAATTATCACCTTGATTTACTGGTCAATATTTACATTATACATATAAAAATAATATTCATACTTAACAATTCATGACAATCACAGTTTTATAAGCATGGCAATGTTAACCACGACAAAGATTCTTTTACTAATATTCTAATAATAATATGCAAGTAAATGGAAGCGGGATGAAACAGGGCAAAGATTGAGCAATGCGGAGGTTGAGCAAGGTGGAGGGCAAGAAGTAGAGTAGCGGGATATAGGTGAGGTGGGGTAGAGATGGAAGAGGTAGAGTGAGGAAAGGGAAGAGCAAAATGGTAAGAAGAGCAGGGCCGCAACAAAGTTGGTGGTGTATTAGAATATGACGAGTGATACTGCTAGTACAGAAATATAATATACCATAAGCTATTACATAACAATATGAAGTAATAATAATACTATTGTTGTAGAACTTTTAGCAAGATTATTATTCTGATCGTCGTTATCATTACTTACTCTTACTGCTATTACTAAAAATGAAAAAAATTATTTTTCATCTACTAATAATAATATTATTATTATTAATGGCAAAAATACGCCAGTTATAATAATAATGATTTAAAATTAATGTTAATAACAATAATAAGCAGCAATCAATTATTTTTGTCACTACTATCTATATTATTAATTATTATTATTAATTAATGTTTTAAGTGTTATTTAAAAAATAATAATAATTAATAATAATAACTAATAAATTTAAAATTAATAATAATATTATTAATTATAATTATTATAATAACAACAATCATCAATGCAGTAGTAGTAGTAGTAATAGTAGTAGTAGCTCAGTAGTGGTATTATTATTAGTATTATTATCATTATTATTGTATAAATAACAATAATTAATAAATTTATTATCATTTTATTAGTAGTAGTAAATAATTATATTAATAATAATAATAATAATATATTATAAATAATAATAATTGTTGTTGTTGTTGTTGTTGGTAACAACAAGAATCTGTCGATACTCATTATTATTCTTCATTAGCATTAACCAACAACATTAGGTTATCCAATAGGGTAATAAGATTCAGCTTCATCCATGCTATGCAATGCAACAAATTGTAACTGTTGTGCAAAAACGAACATATATATGATGATGATGATGTAGTTCATCTGCTGATATGCAATTTTTTTTCTGGTAAAAGGAAGTTGTGATGTCTTCTTGTGTGAATGTAAAGTACTTGCTCAGGGGTACAATACAGGCTAAACGAGGACATCAAGGTGTTCTTTTTAACCTTAGAAACTTGCAGATTATCTTTTCACAATAACCACGGACGGTAACGTGAAGTTAATTAGAAGTTTCCGTAACTGTTATAAGGTTCTTGGTTATTGCTCAGACATGTAAACTCAATGAATACTTTCGTAAAATGTAGTTCAGGAAAATATTTATGCATGTGGTCAAGGACAAACATTTAGCAAGATTACAAAAAGTGCAGGTAAATTATTCTCGATTATAATCAACTAGGAAAACTTGTAAACAGTACTATTTTTTTGTTAAATGCACGTAACGTAAACAAGATTGCAAATATTGGGAGAGAAAAGCTGCCGCTCCACAAATTTAAAATGCCTTTAAAAGCGGTCATACTGATAGGAGGACCTACAAAAGGTAAAAGGGTATTATAACTAAATTTGAAAACCCTTAATTAAATTGATTGGGTAGGGATGATGGGGGTTTGTATGTATACACTTGGAGATAGTGTGCATTATTATTATTTATTTAAAATTATTATTTATATTTTATTATTATTATTATTATAATAATAAATAATAATTATTATAATAATAATAATTAATAACTTATTAATATATTTATTTGATAAGAATAATTATAATGGATTTGATAATAATAAAATAATATTGTTAAAATAATCATAATAAATTAGTAGTGGTAGTACTAGTACATAAAGAACAAGTAAGTAGTAGTAGTACTAGTAGGTAAAGGTAGTGGTATTATTTTTGTTATTATTTATTATTATTATAATTATCAACTTTAAGTTATAAATAATAATAATATTATTATTTTATAGATAATAAGTAATGAGTAAAAAAATAATTTAGTTGTTTTTTATTGTTATTAATTGTTGTAGTAATTTAAATATATTATATTATTATATATATGATAATAATATTATTATACATATTTATTCTCATTTATTTATTATTATTAGTTTAATGTAAAAATAATAATCGTAACTACTAACTAACTGTGGTTATTTTCAGTGGCTAATAATTAATTATTTGTCTTTTGTAACCATGATAATATATATACTACTACCAACAATAATGATTTATTATTGTTGTCGTTATTATTATTGTAAAGGAAATGACTCTAGCTATTTCTTTGTTGACACTTGTACATCCCCTATTTTTATTATCAAACTGTCACAGAGTGTTCATATCTACTAGAGAACAACTGAGCATGGACATTAACTACTACGATTGCAGCCCTTTGTTACTTACTAGCGATTTATAACTGCATACATGACACGCATACTGTAGCCCTTCTTCTAGTAGCCACTTTTATGTATCACTATGACTCTTTTTATATTCATTTAAGTTGCCTTATACTAACCCTCCTTTATGTGCTGTTAGGGCTACCTGTTACACAAAGAAATGTTATGTAACGTTTTTATATAAAAGCTGGCTGAAGCTCACTCCTAGTCAGAGTAGTAGGAATAGCCAAGCCAGGAGCATGAAGAATAAAAAACTACTCTCAACACAGCCTTCACTTAAAATTGCACTGGCTGAAGGCTTGCAATAAATTACAGATCAAGCATTGCAGTTTATATGCAGCAACTAGCATACACCGAACAAATACAATCCTAGAAGAGTGCCGGCCTACAAGACGTGGCCACTCATGAAAGTTAGTCAGGACGACCTATTAGAAGTTAGGCCTGGACAGACCATGCCCAGCCAGCACTACTGACTTGTAGTCTAGCAGTCAGTCTTTGGTGGTCAGAAATCAATAGTCAGTAACCTAGCCTGAGGACCGGTGCAGGTTAATGCTACCACAGAACTACGACTATTAGTCCCCCCCCCCCCCCCCCGCAAAAAAAAATCCTGCACATTATTATGCTTAGTAGTCGTTGATGATTAGTTTGATACTAACAAAAACCAATGATATTTAATTTTATTATTGTTTGTTATTATTATTGCAATAACAATGATAATAATTAACAACTACAATTATTATAATTTTTTTACCATAACTTTTAAGTTATATTTTACAAGTATTATTATAATGAAGTAATGTGTTATGTATTATCATTTGTTATGGTGTCTAGGGTGATCAGTATTTTCAGTGCGGTTATTTTTATGAATAATTGATGATGTAACTGAGCCATCTATCTGATGTTTTATTGATATTAATAATAGGCCTGAAGATGTGACGCAGGCTGCAGTTGTTGGTTGAGTATTTTAGTTATAATAATAAGGAGAGTGGAGTTGTTATAACTATGATATAATGCAAATGAGGCAATAAAGCAAATGAAGCTATACGGTTAACAACTGTCCTTGTCATGTGTGTGAGAATGTCATTATTAATTGCTGGTAGCAACCACAAAAAACAAAAAGAAAATATCCAAAAAATATGTCTTTCAATCAAAAGGCGAAGTTCCAAGCTAGTTGGATAAAAGTGAGAACATCAGAATGTGAATCAAACTTTTAAAGCACAACTTTTTTATCACAAGAAGCACACACTTTTATCACAAGAGGTGCACACTTTTTGGACAGACGCATAAGGAAGCAGACGTTCGATTCAACCAGCTGCATTTTTAGTTGTGTTTGAGCCAAAACTGTTATACAAAGATGTCATGTGTTGCGCAGACAGGATGTGACAGCAGCCTTATGATTATCAGGGAATTGAAACAAACATGAATTGGAATGAAGATAGACGATTTTTGAAATAATCTTTGACAGTCCCGCAATTAATGTCAATTATGCGATAAGCAAGAATATTTTAACGTTAATTTTCAGAAGTTTCAACATTTTTGGTCCCAAAGGCATGTAAAATTCCATTTGGACTTTATTTCCAGGAGTTGTTTACCTTGCTAAAAACAGAATTTGTTGACATTCCTCGAACAAATGTCAAAATACTGGTTTATATGTTGGCTGGAATTAATTTCAGCACTTCTTAGAATGAGCATCGAAATGCTTTTCTTTATAGCATAGTCGACATTTGAAGCGGGTCTGTCAGTGTGCATTCTAAGAGGGGTTTACTTCAGCTGTGTCTTTATTCTTTTCTGTCAGCATTCATTCTTCCTACGTCCATTCGAATACACATTTATAGTGGCACATCGATCTGGTTGAATGTATAGCGTAGGTATTCAAAGAATTCGATAAAGTATCTCACTGCTTGACAATGTACCAAATTTTTGGAAAAGGCTCACTTTCATCTTTTTTTTCCCTATCTCAAAGATCCAATGGTTTTTGTGCGCTAGTCACGCTACCCTCAGACATCTGCATGAGGTTTCATATGCCACTAGGTTTATGTACTTTAGGACGTCATATATAATATGCTTTATTAGGCTCTGCATTGTAAAGGCCTTATTAATACTTTCTCGATATGTGTAATATTTTATAAAGTACTGTATACATATGAAGAGTACAAGTATGTATAATGTGCCTCCAGAACTAGGTACACATACCATGCCCTGAAGAGTAGGTACTTTCTGTGTTGGTTTTTTTATCTCTCGCCTGTAAAAAGGCAGGGGAGAGACCCAGTAGGCCCAGTAGAAGTTCTCTCTGCACTCACAAGATTCATCAATCTTTTGTATAACCAGCGAGACCTCAAGACTTGGTGAAGATAAAAAGTTGGATCTCTGATATCAAATAAGTCAATTCGTTTTTGCAAACAAAAGTTTCAAGTTTGCTTCAACAGTTGATTCACTAATGGTCTGGCCACACACACGACTTTGTTCGGTTTCGGCGACACTTACAGCTCAACACGACGCCTGAGCTGAATACCGAGAACGGTTTCTACAGGCCACATTGGCCGACGGTGGCAACTGACAACTGTGACTTTAAAAAAAACGAGTAATAATAAAACTAATAATTGACAATAATATTATTATGAGCAGTGGCGGATTCAGGGGGGTAGCCATGGGAGCCATGGCGGCCCCCTCCAGAAGAATAAGTGAAGAAATTTGCTAAGCTTGGCGCCATTTTTCTTTTATTTCCATAGTAACCGATCTCGATTGCACGTCCGTTAGTAAAGTGCCTATTGATAATTGTCATCATAAAACACCTTGTAAAAGTTTATCAATCAAAGTATGGCCATGGAGAAGTGCAAGGCAGCAGCAAGCATTCTAGATTTTCTCATTGCACCTCCAGGGTAATAATTATCAATCATTTAGTTTTTTTTGTGTCAACAATTAATTTCTAGATAGATGACAATAATAATAAATATAATGATAATAATAATTATTATTATTATAATAATTAACAAATGATAATATGTCTAATCTATTAATTCCCTGTCTTTCTCATCAATGCAATAGCAAAAAGCATTGTAGT
Source organism: Cryptosula pallasiana (assembly GCA_945261195.1). Taxonomy (NCBI): domain Eukaryota; kingdom Metazoa; phylum Bryozoa; class Gymnolaemata; order Cheilostomatida; family Cryptosulidae; genus Cryptosula; species Cryptosula pallasiana. The sequence continues at coordinate 16,400,188 of OX183133.1, read as the reverse complement.
AATGCACTATTATTTTTATTATTACAACTTATTTATTAATAAATCATCTACTTCATTTATTTATTATTATTATTATTAATCATGTTATTATTGGTGGATGAATTTGCCAACAAAACTACTAAAAAGAATCAATTCTACTTTTAAATAACAACTAACTTATTATTATTACTTACTTTATTATTACTGCTTACTACTCCTGCTACTACCACTACTTATTACTGCTGCTGCTACTATACTACTACATACTAAAGCTAAATTATTATTAGTTATTACACTTTTTAAAAAGTTATTGCTATTTATTATTGTTCATTATTATTAATTCATTTAATAGTCTTTTCTTTGCAACAATACTTTATTTTATAAAAGTATGATGATCTGTTGAGTTTTTAGTAATTGATAAAAATAATAATGACAACTTGTAAGAAGATGCAGATAGTGATAGCAACCTTTCTTCTTTTGTGTAGACTTGTGCCCACACGGCCAACCCCTTTCAATGCAGCATACATGCTGGCCCACTTTGAATGAAGCATACATGTGTGTATTTGTGTCTGAGGGTGTATGTTTCACAATTACCAATGGCTGATGATTTTGAATAAAGAATAGTACATGCTATTCTAGCAACCATATTGAGAACACACCACATCATTTATTATGGTTTTAGGGGGGGTGCCAAAGAACACAAAGGGGAGAGCCATCAAAAAATTTTTTCGGGGCTCCGCCCCGAACCCCGGTTGGCTCCCCCCTTTGTGATTTTCTGAATCCGCCTCTGATTATGAGTATACTCATAATGCCAGGTAAATTATAATAATTATTTTCAATAACAACAATTTATTATTATTACTTATTTATTATTTACTACTGAGTATTTAAATTAATTATTTAGTAAATATCAGTTATAAGTTTTTATGGCTAATAATAATTATTTCAATTTGCTTATTATTATATTTATTACACCAAGAACAAGTCGCAATAGCAACAACCAATAGTGATACTTATCCCGCTTTTTTCTTACAATTTATCATAATAACCAAACGGTTTTATTTATTTATACCAACTACCTTGTTTATACTACAAGTTATTGTGGACGATAAAAATTTTTGAATGAACCTTGACCCAGCGCACACTAATATCAGTCAATCACGTTAGAGTTGAGACGTCGGAATACTTGAAAACTTTAGATGTTCAACTGCATGGCATGGCGCCGGTTAGATAGGGCGACGACCGGCGTGTCTTTACTGATTCGTCATTTCGTCGCATGCATGCACCGGATTTGAGCAAAAGTCGTATGTGTGGCCAGTCCATAAGGGAGGTATGATATCGAGGAGTCAGCTCTGGTATTTTTGATGCTCTATTCTCCCAAGGTTTTCTTCTGTATTTGCAGGTACTCGCTTTAGACCTTTGTCATTGGATGTACCTAAGCCATTGTTTCCCATTGCTGGACATCCTATGATCTATCATCTGATAGAGAGTTGCTCCAAGGTAGTACGCTGTGCCAATTAGTCATTCACAATATTTTCAGTTGAGTTAATTTATAGCGAAAAAATTTTTCATCTACAACATCACATTGTTTATTACTGTTTTGGTGTGTTTAAAAGTGTTGCTGTCTATGCCTTGCAGATACGTGCTATTGTACTTTGGTCATATACAACGAACGCTGAGAGTAGTTTTTTTTTTGTTTATCTCTCACAAGCCAAGTATTTGTTTGGCATCACGTTCTAGGGGTTAGTGGCAGTGGTACGTAGGAAAATATCTGCCAATAAATTGCCACAGATACAGGCATATACAGTAGAAGTGTGCATTTTAAGTAATTGCTGCCAGGAATGAGTCAAGTGAAGTTGACAAATTTAATTCAACTGACTATAAAGCTTTTAAATTTAAATACATTATTAAAACTAATAAGATGGCAGGTTCTAAAAATCAAATAAAACATTTGCTAGCGTTGACCCACCCCATCTGCTACTGGTTGATGTTATTTCACCAGACAATGGACACTCTATCAGATAGTACATTTGCATATACCATTTGTCTGGTACTTGTGGATGGTATGACAATTATGTGGTTGAGATAGAATAACCAGCTAACGCGCATACACACACGCACACACACATCACGTGACATCTGTCTAACAGGTCGAAGGGTTAAATGAAGTTTTATTAATTGGATCCTATCAACCAGATGAGCAGAGATTGACTGACTTTATATCTGATGTCAGGAGGGAATTCTCCTTAAATGTTAGGTGAGCCCACCATCGACATCTATACATTGTGTCCACCATACCCACACATCAGTCAGTGCTATGCCTCCATGTCTATTACTGGCTATTGATAGGTACTACCAGGAGTTTGCTCAGCTCGGCACAGCTGGTGGTATCTACCACTTCAGAGATCAAATACAGAGTGGAAACCCTGAAGCATTCTTTGTTCTCAACTCAGATGTCTGTGGTGAATTTCCACTCACTGAGATGTTACGCTTTCATAGAGGTAATAGACATGGAGATCACTTTCAGCACAGAGAACAATTTACCATGCTCGGCACTGAGGTAAAGTCCAACAACTCAGCATACTCAAAGAGCGCGATTTCATTTTACATTTTACAAGTCGTCCTTTTTGTATTATTTGTTCTTTACTTAGAGTTGGCTCCTCATCAACTCAAGAAAAGACAAATCTATCAGGTCTTTTAGTAGAACGAATTAAAAATTTTTGCTCGTTTTATTTACTTTTAGGAATTGTTCATATATATTTTTTGGGGCGGTTTTAAAAATTCCTTTAATACAAATTCAATAATTTTAATGAAATCAATAAGTAGGGAATGTTTGGAGTGTGACCAAGTAATGCCCCTGCCAATGTCTTGTCTCTTTCTGGTGAGGTTTTTATTATGGTTGTGTGGTCAAGCGTACATTGCCTGCTCTGAGACAGTATTAGAAATGTATCATATAATGAACTAAGTCTATGATGAGATGTAGCCTGAGATGTTGTGTGCTGCATGTAAGAGATCCACCTGTTATTTGAGTTAGCTAAAATATCCTCACTGTACAAGCAGGAAACTACTTGCTGCTATCATATACACCACTTTGTGTGCCATTCCATACAGTCTTGGCCAGTATAATAGATGATATGTATTGTATGTTACATGTTATATGTTATATACCGTATGTTATATATTGTATGTTATATACTGTATGTTATATATTGTATGTTGTGTGTTGAATGTTATATACTGTATGTTATCTATTGTATGTTGTATGTTATATACTGTATGTTATCTATTGTATGTTGTATGTTATATACCGTATGTTATATACCGTATGTTATATATTGTATGTTATATGTTGTATGTTATATACCGTATGTTGTATGTTATATACTGTATGTTATCTATTGTATGTTGTATGTTATATACCGTATGTTATATACCGTATGTTATATATTGTATGTTATATGTTGTATGTTATATACCGTATGTTGTATGTTATATACTGTATGTTATCTATTGTATGTTGTATGTTATATACTGTATGTTATCTATTGTATGTTGTATGTTATATACCGTATGTTATATACCGTATGTTATATATTGTATGTTGTATGTTATATACTGTATGTTATATACCGTATGTTATATACCGTATGTTGTATGTTATATACTGTATGTTATCTATTGTATGTTGTATGTTATATACCGTATGTTATATACCGTATGTTATATACTGTATGTTATATGTTGTATGTTATATACCGTATGTTGTATGTTATATACTGTATGTTATCTATTGTATGTTGTATGTTATATACTGTATGTTATCTATTGTATGTTGTATGTTATATACCGTATGTTATATACCGTATGTTATATATTGTATGTTGTATGTTATATACTGTATGTTATATACCGTATGTTATATACCGTATGTTGTATGTTATATACTGTATGTTATCTATTGTATGTTGTATGTTATATACCGTATGTTATATACCGTATGTTATATACTGTATGTTATATGTTGTATGTTATATACCGTATGTTGTATGTTATATACTGTATGTTATCTATTGTATGTTGTATGTTATATACCGTATGTTATATACCGTATGTTATCTATTGTATGTTGTATGTTATATACTGTATGTTATCTATTGTATGTTGTATGTTATATACTGTATGTTATCTATTGTATGTTGTATGTTACATACCGTATGTTATATACCGTATGTTATCTATTGTATGTTGTATGTTATATACCGTATGTTATATACCGTATGTTATCTATTGTATGTTGTATGTTATATACCGTATGTTATATACCGTATGTTGTATGTTATATACCGTATGTTATATATTGTATGTTGTATGTTATATACTGTATGTTATCTATTGTATGTTGTATGTTATATACCGTATGTTATATACCGTATGTTATCTATTGTATGTTGTATGTTATATACCGTATGTTATCTATTGTATGTTGTATGTTATATACTGTATGTTATCTATTGTATGTTGTATGTTATATACCGTATGTTATATACCGTATGTTATATACTGTATGTTATCTATTGTATGTTGTATGTTATATACTGTATGTTATCTATTGTATGTTGTATGTTATATACCGTATGTTATATACCGTATGTTATATATTGTATGTTGTATGTTATATACTGTATGTTAGCTATTGTATGTTGTATGTTATATACCGTATGTTATATATTGTATGTTGTATGTTATATACTGTATGTTATCTATTGTATGTTGTATGTTATATACCGTATGTTATATACCGTATGTTATATATTGTATGTTGTATGTTATATACTGTATGTTATCTATTGTATGTTGTATGTTATATACCGTATGTTATATACTGTATGTTATATGTTGTGTGTTATATATTGTATGTTGTATGTTATATACTGTATGTTATCTATTGTATGTTGTATGTTATATACCGTATGTTATATACCGTATGTTATATATTGTATGTTGTATGTTATATACTGTATGTTACATGTTGTATGTTATATACCGTATGTTATATGTTATATACTGTATGTTATCTATTGTATGTTGTATGTTATATACTGTATGTTATATATTGTATGTTGTATGTTATATACTGTATGTTATATGTTGTATGTTATATACCGTATGTTGTATGTTATATACTGTATGTTATCTATTGTATGTTGTATGTTATATACTGTATGTTATATATTGTATGTTGTATGTTATATACTGTATGTTATATGTTGTATGTTATATACCGTATGTTGTATGTTATATACTGTATGTTATCTATTGTATGTTGTATGTTATATACTGTATGTTATATATTGTATGTTGTATGTTATATACTGTATGTTATATGTTGTATGTTATATACCGTATGTTGTATGTTATATACTGTATGTTATCTATTGTATGTTGTATGTTATATACTGTATGTTATGTGTTGAATGTTGTATGTTATATACTGTATGTTATCTATTGTATGTTGTATGTTATATACTGTATGTTATCTATTGTATGTTGTATGTTATATACTGTATGTTATATACCGTATGTTATATATTGTATGTTGTATGTTATATACTGTATGTTATATGTTGTATGTTATATACCGTATGTTGTATGTTATATACTGTATGTTACATGTTGTATGTTATATACCGTATGTTATATATTGTATGTTGTATGTTATATACCGTATGTTATATGTTGTATGTTGTATGTTATATACTGTATGTTATCTATTGTATGTTGTATGTTATATACCGTATGTTATATACCGTATGTTATATATTGTATGTTGTATGTTATATACTGTATGTTATCTATTGTATGTTGTGTGTTATATACTGTATGTTATCTATTGTATGTTGTGTGTTATATACCGTATGTTATATATTGTATGTTGTATGTTATATACTGTATGTTATATATTGTATGTTGTATGTTATATACTGTATGTTATATATTGTATGTTGTATGTTATATACTGTATGTCATAAATTGTTTGGTTTATCAGGCCACCAGACAGCAGTCACTAAACTACGGATGTATTGCTAGCAAGAAAGACAGTGGAGAGGTGAGTCTATACACTACACTATATATGTGTATGTAACTACTATATACATTATGTACCACACTAGATGTCTAGTGTGGTACATATATTATATACATTATGTACCACACTAGATGTCTAGTGTGGTACATATATTATATACATTATGTACCACACTAGATGTCTAGTGTGGTACATATATTATATACATTATGTACCACACTAGACATCTATGTTACACACATTGTGGACCAGGTGCTGCACTACGTGGAAAAGCCAGAGACCTTTGTCAGCACTACCATCAACTGTGGAGTCTACCTTTTCTCTCTGCACATATTCCAGCATCTGTGTAAGGCCTTTGAAGACAAACAGAATGCCCCCAGGTGAGTTCTTACCTCCTGCCCATATCACCACCAAACTACAGTATAGGTTAATGCATGGCATCTCCTCACACCCAACAGGCTCACTCATGCGTTCCCTCTCAGTGAGCTCTATCCTCTCTCTTCAACTTACCAAATCTCTCTCACCACAAGCTGACCAGAAGTGTGACGCAATTAGCTGTTATTATCTCGGGAGTTGTCTCTCAACGTTCATTGGTCCATTGGCTTGTTTGATTGACCAACACCTTATCAAGTTTGCTACTAATTGTTAACATGTCTCGTCACCTTTCTTGTTACTTATTAATCACTGTTGTTTGGTAGTTTCTTGTTCATATTTAATAGTTGGAGGGTGGTGCTATTTATGAGCTTGTCATTGGTTTTGTTATCAGTTGATACAAGTGCTGGTCAGCCACCATTTAATAGCAAAACTCTTGGTTTTTTTGTATTGTTTGTTTATTTAATTTTTATTATTAATTCTTTGTTGTTATGTGGAATGCCATGTTCTGTTGTGTATTTACTGAGTTTTTTTCTACATAAGGAGTAGCTAATTTTTTTTAGTTACGTTTACCTTGTGTACTAAGCGATATGAAAAAGTAGAAGAAGACAACTCCGTCTCTAGCAGTTGATGTACTCAGTTTATTTCAATATCAAGCATGAACTTTTATGTTGTAACTGACTGCTAGGGTTGTGTACACTAGACTGTGATGTTGTGTTAAGGAAATGTTGCTGCACTAGGTGAGTTTGACTGCCCACAAGGTCCACAGGCTAGAGGCAACCATGGAGTCATAGGCTATGCATAGAAAACAAGCCAGCATGCTCGCCGATAATGCTACACATATTATGCTTATTGCGCAACCATTAATGCATATCAAAAAATTATTTGGCTTTGACACTACCGGTTCTTTCAGTTGACTACACTGTATAGGTAGTGTGAATGTCGGGGAGGAGCGGACTGCAAGGTTGTGTAGGCAATCCTACCCCTCTTCCCACAGGGCATTCACACGGTATGACACTGAGGCAGCTAATGAGCCTGTCAGCATTAGTAGTGCATGTTGCATTAGGGTTAAGGCTGGTCACTCACATCGTACTATCATTGCAGGCTTAATGGATCCTTCAGGTAAAATCTCTTGTTTTATTACTTTGTTTCATACTTCTTTCCATTTAACCTACAAATTTCTACTTGACTGTTTCGTCTCAGTTAGATTCGGGTTTTGGATTCTTGCCCATTGGTTTTTGTCAGTATTAATGTGTCGGAGTTATCTCCACCATTTATGGTGTGTAATCTCATACTGACATTGGTTATGCACTGGAGATAATAATAATGTCAGAATTGTTCGCTTTGTGTGTGATTTGAACGATATACAGTGTAACAGCTTTAAAAAAATCACTTGCTGCTTGTTTAAAAATTGCTAGCTTGTGGTCTACAGTAATCAGCTTGTCTAAATACAGCTGATTGGCACCTGGCTGGGCTTTCTGCAAATAATAATAAATAGTTTCGCTAGCATATGACAGCGTATATAGACTTAGTTCCTTTCTATTTAATCTCTCTTCCCTCTTTGTCAGAAGTTCATTTGCTGGACTATAGATTTCCCAGCAATAGTGTTATTACATTATTGCCTTCTACATCTTTACTCACCTGTAGAACATTGGAAACAGCTTACTGCAAGTTGGTTTGTATTTAGTGTATGCAGAGTTGTCCTCTCAGTTGCCAGATAGGCATAAGAGCAGAAGATAGCTTCAGCAATTTCAATTCAAATATCAATATCTTTGGGCATTTAAGTTTTCAAAAACTGTTTTTATTATTGATGCTAATTGCTTTTTCAAACTTACCACCCTATTATAGAATATTTTCTAGTGCGATTGACGGACTCAATTGTTTGTTTTATTTGAGAATTTTATAGTTACTGTTAAGAAAACTGCACAAGTTAGTGTAGTAGTTGTCTCATCTTGTAGTGTGGAGTCAAAGCTTCCCCCAACATATCGGGATGAATCAATCAGCTTAGAGCACGATATACTCAGCAAACTGGCCGGAACCGATAAACTTTTCGTCTATCACACTTCTCAGTTCTGGAGTCAGATCAAGTCTGCTGCGTAAGAAACGCCTTCTTTAAATCGCTCATCTTTTTATGTGTGATTGATCATACATACGCGCATACATTTACACATCACACACACATACGTATGTACACATATCTATTTATACGCGTTGTAGGGCTACCATATATGCCAACCGCCATTATCTCAAGGCGTACAGAGCCAGCAATCCAGAACGCCTGGCATCTAATGACGATGCCGGACCTAAGATCATTGGTGATGTGTACATACATAAGACTGCTGAGGTACATCCCACTGCTGTGGTATGTATACAATTGCTTTCATATCAAGTGATATGTTCTTTGGTTAGCCTCATCTCTGTGTATATTCTCAGCCCTATCTCAGTGCTGAGCCTATGCCGGATACAACAGTTGCTCATCGGGGTAATGTCATTTGTTAATCAGTGCAGCAGGTAAGTTTCTATAGCAGGGACACCGAGGGAATGTTTCATCGGTGTTTCAATTTTCTTAATTCTCATTTTCCCTCCTGTTTTCTAACCAGACAAATATCAAAAATGATAAAGGGTTGTTGCTCGTAGTGTTGCACATATTCACTACGGTAGTAGATTATTAGTATATTTTTGTTATTGCAAGGATATTCTACCTGCTGCGCCTGTTGCAAGTTATCTGCACATGTATTTATTGTAGTTGATGGATTGTTCTATTGGCTTGTAGATTGGACCAAATGTGAGTATCAGCAAGGGAGCTGTGATTGGTGCAGGAGCTCGCATCAGGGAGTCCATCATACTTGAGAGAGCGACCATTCATGACCATGCTTGCATTCTACACAGCATAATAGGTACATTCTATACCCTTCCATATACTACACAGTGTAATAGGTACCCGCTATACCCTTCCATATACTACACAGTGTAGTAGGTACCTGCTATACCCTTCCATATACTACACAGTGTAAGGGGTACCTGCTATACCCTTCCATATACTACACAGTGTAATAGGTACCCGCTATACCCTTCCATATACTACACAGTGTAATAGGTACCTGCTATACCCTTCCATATACTACACAGTGTAATAGGTACCTGCTATACCCTTCCATATACTACACAGTGTAAGGGGTACCTGCTATACCTTTCCATATACTACACAGTGTAATAGGTACCTGCTGTACCTTTCCATATACTACACAGTGTAATAGGTACCTGCTATACCCTTCCATATACTACACAGTGTATTAGGTACCTGCTATACCCTTCCAAATACTACACAGTGTAATAGGTACCTGCTATACCCTTCCATATACTACACAGTGTAATAGGTACCCGCTATACCCTTCCATATACTACACAGTGTAATAGGTACCTGCTATACCCTTCCATATACTACACAGTGTAAGGGGTACCTGCTATACCTTTCCATATACTACACAGTGTAATAGGTACCTGCTATACCCTTCCATATACTACACAGTGTAATAGGTACCTGCTATACCCTTCCATATACTACACAGTGTAATAGGTACCTGCTATACCCTTCCATATACTACACAGTGTAATAGGTACCTGCTATACCCTTCCATATACTACACAGTGTATTAGGTACCTGCTATACCCTTCCATATACTACACAGTGTATTAGGTATTTGCTATACCCTTCCATATACTACACAGTGTATTAGGTATTTGCTATACCCTTCCATATACTACACAGTGTAATAGGTACCTGCTATACCCTTCCATATACTACACGATATAACAGGTACCTTCTAATTACCTTTCCATATTCTACAGAATAAAATAGATACTTTCCACAGCTTTCCATGTTCTCTTTATTATCCTGTTCATACGAAGTTGGAGCTAATTAATATTTTAGCGCAAGTAAATTATCCAACCACGCTTGTCCAGCATGTCTCATTGTTAAGTCGTGTCTCATCAAAATACATGTAAGAAATTCAGTTGAAATGCTTTTGATATGTGGTTTTGTAGAAGGGAGCAAGTTAGTTAATTGAGTTAAGATTGCCAGGCCAGATTGCCAGGATATTGTATTAGACAATCAAATGCATGAGATAACTGTCAGAATGGTTTGTTATATTCGGCACAATACACTTAGTTTGGTGAAACCTACCATGTGGTGTGAAACAGTAATAGCTTGGGTGGGTAGGTTGACTGGTGTAGTAGTTGATTACATTATGGATCATTGTGAAAAGTGGGGAGGGTGGGGATGTGACCCTGCCTTTAATGTCCACAATATCATATACAGTGTCACATATACAGTGTCACTATACGATTGCACTGCAATCTTATACAGTAGTATTGTATGTTGACAGGCTGGGACAGCTCTGTAGGAGCCTACACCAGAGTGGAGGGAACTCCCAACGACCCAAACCCTGACAAGCCCTTCTCTAAGATAGAAGTTAAAGGACTGTTTAACAGCAACGGGCAGCTGAACCCCTCCATCACTGTAATAGGTACTTGCTTTCTCTTCCTTCTTCGTAGGAGTTGTCATCTTTTGGGGAAGGACAGCTCTATTCACTAACTCCCGAGCCACTCGTTTTTATGTCAGTTTTTTACAAAATAAATTTATTAGAGATTACATAGAGTTGCGTTACTGTAGTTGGGAACTTTTGTGCTTCCATTTCTCTAAGCTCTGAGCTTGGTTTGATAATGTTATATATATCTTCAATTAGTTTTATTATTTATTATTATTTTTAAATATTTTTCATTGCTTATTATTAGGTTGCCTCTTTCTATATGGAACTGTGCACTTTGTGTGCACATTTTCAGGAAATAACAGGAGTCGTTTCCTTTTTATTCAAATCAATGGGGATAGCGACAATAAGAGTACATATGCCAGGGGTCACAGGACTTTGAGGTAATTGATTCTATTGGCTGAAAATATAAATAGGCTGAGGACTTTTGTCAGTGTTCAAGTAGGACACCCAAACAAAAAGTTTCAAAATAAGTGCAAGGGAATTATCTCCGAGTCCACCAATGACGTTTATTTCTAAGGAGACTGTCTTTGGCGTTGATTTTACAGTCATACAGCTATAAATGATTTTCAAAATCTATGATCACGATATCTAGGGGAATGTGCGTTTCCATTTATTATTGCAATTTTTGTATCGGTAAAAGCTGCTAGTTTAATTACTTTTGCAGGTTCTTCATTATTTCAGCTTGAAAATAAGAGCAAATTAAATAGCAAATCTGAAACATATCATTGGATATGATTCAATCTGACGAAAAACTGTTTTCGGTAATTGAACTGATTAAGAAAGACAATCATTATCCCTATTGCCATAGCAGTTCCCATCAACTATCAGGCGATGTAAGACAACTCCCATAATTAACTCTCAATAAACTATCGTATAAAGTATTTTGTGTTGCAGGCTCAAGAGTGCAAGTGCCTGCTGAGATTGTTATATTGAACACTGTGGTGCTGCCTCACAAAGACATCTCCTGTAGTGAAATCAACCAGATCATATTGTAATATCTGTAGATCTCATGTTTGTTTGAGCTTGGCACTGCTATTCGCTTGCAGTAGCATTTCCTATATTGTCTAGCAACTGCAGGAATATCCATTCCGTATTAGTTCTATAGCCTTCTCACAGCATTATTTTGTTAGACTATACAACATTGCATAGATCTGCACGGCACGTTGACTTGTGTCAGTACAATATACGGCACAAAATAGCTGATGCCAATAACTGCTTACTTTCTCTTTTCAAAGCTTCACAGTTTTCTGGTGTGGTACATACGCATTATCTTCTATTTACCTTTGTGTATGTTTGTCATAATATATGGTTGTAGAAGAAGATGATGTTTAAATGTTACCGAAATTTGTTTCTCAGCCATTTTTTTGGGCTTTCAATAATACTTTTAATAAATAGCTAATCATTCCATTCATAGCTGGTTATTGCATATACCACAAGGCTTTGGCTTCAACAATGTTATGTCCTGCATTTTGTATCTTTCAGCTGTATTCTGGCTTGGACTGAATGCATTAAACAAATGCTATTGTCCTTAATTTAATTTCTGCACACGTGCACTGATAATAGGTAATTTTTTCTAGCTTTTTGTCACCCCAGCTCACGGCAATAACCCAGCAATGCTCAGTGAATTCTACGTGGACAGTTTGACTTGATGCCCGAGTTTCATGGGAGTTGTCCCCCACCAACAGGACAAACCATACATGACTAGTGGTAGCTAGAGGTCTACCTTGTTTAACTACAAAAAAGTTGATTTTTTTTTGTTAATACGCTCAGCATGCGAGGTGTAGTGACTGGTGAAAGAAAAACTTGTAGAATTAGAAGTCTTTTGCAATAGTAAGAATAATGGACTCGTGATCACTCCCATGAACTTCAAAAAATCATTTAGTTTTGGGTGGGTTTTAAAAGCAAACATAATTATTATTGTATATATATATTGAGGCCATATAGACAGTGAACAATATACATAATTAGAAAACACTAAAACTCACATGATGACAGGAAATGACACATCAAGTAGTCAGGCAAGCTTGCTCTTCAGCCAATTCATTCAATTATATGAAGAAAGAGTTTTAAAACATATATCAAAATCTCTTATGAATTAAAGATTTTGAATTGGAACAAAAAAATTTTCTTCAGTGTTATAAAAATTTTGATGAACTTAAAAAAGCAAATTAAGAAATAAACACAGACATAAATTTTGTGATACGATTTCAAAGAATGTAAATGCAAATGTTTCAAATCATATTGTTTTTATCGATAAATCCTTCAAATTGGCAAACATAAAAAGAGTAGACATGTTAAATGAAGGTCGATTGGTCAGCTGAAATTTTCAGGTATTTTTAATCAGATTTTCCGCTTTGTCCAAGCAGGCATTCATGTCATCTTTGCCAGAAAGACGTTTTGTTTTCTCTAAATCTGACCATTCATAGTTAACATGTTCATCAGACAGACGTATCGGCGTATATGGGTCTATGAGCTCTGCCAACCAATAGTGAACTATCTTAGGTCTCCCTTTCACTATGTAATTCAACTCTTCCTTAAACTCACTATTCACTCTGTAATGTGATGGTCTCAGACCTGCTTCTTCCTCCGTCTCTCTCTGTGCGGTGGTAAATGTGTCCTCACCAGGGTCGACATGGCCTGAAATAGTTCATGAATATAACATACAACACTTACTGTAAGTTACAGACATGAGCCTGTAGACTTCGCACAATAAATGTTTGTTTTACAATAAATTGTAATAGCAGTTTTATTTCTGATTCGTCTGTTCGCCACTTGTTTATCTGATTGGTTTCTTACCGCGAGAAAAATTTCTACCAATTCTGTTGCATTTTTTTCAAACTTCAGAAAAGTCTGTCATACATGATTGGGGTTTGAATCCAAGGTCATAGGACAACACAGCACAGGGCTTGTGTTTAGAGTTTTTGAGTTTTATCGCGGTCAATTATTTTAAATTGGATGGACACGTCGCTCTTCCTTTGGAAACTTCCACTTGCATGCCCAGCCAGCAGTCTACCATTGGACCATTGTTGGACATGAATGTTACAATACCACTAGTATTAAGTATGCACATTTCATTTCGTAAGTTTGTTTTTGACTGGCCACAGCAGTTCAGCAGGTCTTACACTACTCTCCATGATGGTTTTGAGTTAATATCAATCACGAATATATTGCCGAAAACATACCTGATAACAATATAGTGACATTGAAACAGGGTGTCGGAGTACAAACCTGAACATTCCAGATATTGACATATTATTACTATAAAAACGTTACTGCTAGAAATATCCCATAATATTGTTCACAACTGCTGTGAATCATTCTAAATGCCAAACCGACTGAGTAGCATACAAACTATAAAAGCTGACACAGCTGCTACGCCACGACCATAATCGATATTGTTATATACCCATAATCAGTTGACAATATTACTGTTTCATTATTGCTTACTGTTGTTATAGTGGTGATGACTTTGCAATTGGTACTTCGTTGTCTGAATTATGAGTGTGAGTGTTATATTATTGTTGTCCTCATGTAATTAATTATTATTTTCAGCATCACTTGCAGTGGTAGTAATATTATATTGTTCCATGCCCAAGAGTCATAGGCAACGGACTTTATTAGCAATATTATGATATTATTAAGCGGTTAAAGTGCTTACATTTCAATCCAGGATCTATGGTTCGATTCCCAGCACGGTTATCTGTGAGCAAGATATTCGGCTTCCTATATGCTTTGCCTGGTCGGATATGGGCATAAAAACAATGTTGTCCCTAGTTTGATTGCTCTCTTCATAATAACGATGAAGTCATACTTGTAAAACATTCTCCTCGGCTTTTTCAGAAAAGTAGACGGTTTAACGGCGGGCATTGGTATAGGGTGCTGCTCGAACAAGCTACAAGCTTATGAGACCCATTTTTAGGGTTGCCCACAAGCACAGCTCAAGCAAACAAACAAACAAACAAACTAGGACCATCGCCAGTGCTGCATCATCGATTGCACATTAGTCTAAACATATGAGACAGTTAGGGTGGTTTTGTAGATGCAAATGGTAAAGATAATGCGGATGACAAAGTGAAGCTAGCTGTTCAACTATCTGCTATTAACCCTAGAGGTCAAGATATATATGACAATTTCTCATCTGCAGAGAAGGTGTTATTTCACTTGATCAATTTTTTAGTGTTGTTTTGAGAAAGCAGGCTAAGACTATTGTGACATTGGAGCAGCAGCAAATGAGTGGACACTGCATGCATTAGCCTTGGGGCTTCTAAATGAAAAGGCTAGGATTCGTTTGTTCGAGGAAGTTGATTTAGATTTAGACACTGCGATCAAGACTTGTCCAATGGTTGATGATACCAAATGTGAAATGGAGAGTTTTAGACTGAATGAAAAAGTTTCAGCTGTCTATAAGCAGCCGATTTATTAGTTTATAATGACTGAATATCATAGTGAGTATTGTACAGGAAAATATGGCGAGCTCCGGTGGAACCTGTAAGACAAACAAGTAGCGAGCACACTTGTGTATTATGTGTTGCTAAGCAATTACTCATTTTATCCTTTATAGACTGTAACTGCGCATTCTATTATCATTATACCTTGCTATTACTCTAGGCTACATTTATGAACAGAGAAATGTTACATAATCTTTTATATAAATATAGTTGTTGAGCCTGTCAGTAGTCAGTGTTATCACAGAGGTGCAGTTGATTTTCATTCTTTGAATGAAATCTATACAACTACTCAAGTTCACACTTGATCTCACAGGATACCGACAGCTCCACTACTGAGGAAGACAACAGCTATACGACCTACTGGTCGAAACAGCTTTGTGTTGTCTGAACAAGTAGCTGACGAGAAACAGACTTGTCTGACAGGCACTGCCCATCCTGGCCTACTATCAGCCAGACGATGCTGATAGATAGACAGCGATTTGGCTAAACTGTCATCAAGGCTGCCTGACAATACAGACGTATCTGTTCTTAATTGCCTACGGTAGTTTTTCAACTGCTAATTTGCATTTATTACTGCCTAAGTATTAGGGTAGATCGCCCAGCAGTCAGAGTTCTTCGAGTAGTTGTGTTGAGTTGATACACTGGAAGCGTTCGGGTAACGTTGTGCATCCTCGTAGTCTTGACTGGAAGTATTAGTGGGTTCTAATATTGTGGACTTTTTACACTTCGAAACACCTCTCGTTGTAAGCTTTGTATCTTTACGTTTGAATACATTGTTGCTCATAACTACAACTCTTCTTATACTATCGTGAACTTGCTAAGTAGAATTACTTATTGATAATTACGTTCTTAGAGACTACGTTACGCTCTTTGAAATTGTCACAAGTCTGTCTAACACGATTGCTATAAACTACACACGTGCTTGCTAAATAATTGAGAAGTAAAGTGAAACCGGATCTGTGTGCTGAGAAACAGATCTCCGTATCTAGAGAAACATGAAGTCTCCGGATCAAGACAGTTAGGTTGATAAAGTACCGTATACAGTGACGTTATACTGCCGGTTAGTAGTCCTGTATAATGGGTTGTGTGCCTTGACACTAGTAGGCTACGCTACCAACACAGCTCTAGTGCTCATTAGTACAGACAGCTATTCTCAAACAGTGGTCTGGTAAAGGTGCTGTGTCATTACACGGGCAAATCCTTTACAATACTTCTGACGCTAGAAGTAAAAATAATACAGAGAGAGTGGTAAAAAATATAACCTGATGATGATTATCAGGATGATGATAGTGAAAAACAATACTGTTGTTATTTAAAAAAAAAACTACATTAAATTAAAAAAGAAGTTACTTCTTATTATAAATAAATAATCATTTTTAATTAACTTCTTGCTGTCAATATGTATCTTCAACAACTAATCATAACTAACTAAGTCTAATGGTATTTCATAAATGAATGATAGTTAAATTATTGATATTGTGAAGGACGCCATAAGCGTAGCCCTAGCACTACTCACCTTGACAATTCTACCAAATAGATTTATTTACACTTACCTTCTCAGTTTGTTCTATGTGTCTTCGGAATTAGCTTACCTTACCTATCATTCTATGTTGTACTTGTTCTATGTCTCAGCTCCACCCAATTACTGTTGATGGGTGGGGCCACCCTTTTGTTCTATGTCAGCTGCACCCAATTACTGTCGATGGGTGTAGCTATTCTTTATCTATTATATTCAAGGAGGTGCTAACTATCTTGACTTAGCCAATCACATGTACCAAGGCGTGTACCTACATTATATTTTATATCTTTCTTTGTGTAACAGTTTATTATAAAATGTCTTGTCTTGATGCAATAAATCAGAGTTACCCTGCACACTCTCAGAAGTCACTTTGTCTAACAAAACACTTCACAGCGCACTATACCACACATTGCAAAACGCTATCCACTATAGCCTGCTATAACGATACATTCTTGCACAAGTAGTATAGCCCAGGGGCGGATTTTCGACATATTTAATAGGGGTCTCCACCTATGTGTTACCAGGGCCGTAGTTCAAAAAAATTTTATGGAACGGTAGGGGTCGAAGAAACGCGGGCCGCAGGCCCGACTGCGGGCCGGAGGTCCGTGCCGGGGTGGGTGTGGGAGGGGCGGCAGAGCACCCTCCCGCGTGTCGAAAATTTTTGAGAATCACCCAGTTGGAAAAAGGTGTTTTCATCAGTTTTAAAAGCAAATTTTACTGATTCTGTTGACCAAGAAAGCTAAGTAAGGGCTATTAATGACTTGTAAAATAGAATGACATTTAAATATCAACAATCAAATTCAGTGCTGTATGAGTGTACACATTGGTATTATTACAAAAAAAAGAAGAATTTGTCTCTCTTTAACCACCTATGGCTATGTGAGAAAAACTGATAGTAAGTTTATTCAAATCTTATCGATGTAAATATCGTATAACAAATATAGTATGTACAATAAGATACCGCTATTTGGTGTGATAAATAAATGTCATTGTCAATTATAAAAATATCAATAATAATTTATACACACTTATGTGGAATTAGTTATGATACACTACTACACTACTTAACCATTTTTCTGCCGACTCACATGAAAACAATAAACAGAAACTAGAAGTATAGAAGTGGTAAAAAATAATCATGGACATAGTTGTAGTATAACTATTATCATCAACTAAAAATTAATTGGAACAGTTGTTGCTATTCTTTAGATTATTATAATTCTCATATAATTATTATTATAACTCATAATAATAACAAGCATCATCATCATAATGATAATAAGAAAACCAAATAATATCACTCAATAATGATGCTAAGGACAAGAATTAGAATAACAACAAGCATGATGATAATAATTATTAATATGATTATTAAAACTACAATTTATTATTGTTTCATTAATATCAAATAATTAATGTGTAATAATCATCATTTTATTACCTATTTATTACTTATCATATTTATTATCTATTATTATAATAATAATATTTATTAGCAATAATTATTATTATCGACATCACCATCAGCATCCAGTGATTGACTAGATCAATAGAGCGAACAAGTAAATCGGGTCGGATTTTCAAAGCCCCCGAATGATTTCACAAAGCATTCAGAAGATTTTCAAAGCTTCAGACTATTTCAAAAGAGTTCAAACGGTTTGTAAATTGCCCAGACATTTTAAAATGCAAAACACAGAATGTTCTGAGCCACCATAGTTAAACCCTCACATCTGAGGAATGTTAGATATACATATATATAAGTCTTGAGATTGGGAGAGAAATAAACTTTAGTAAAAAAAGTAGCAGTATTAGTAACAAACCAGTAACTGTAAATTTTTGTGATTGGCAAAAAAATTGAATAATAATAATAATCAGTATTTTTTTAGTTCACTAATAATAAGAGCTATAACTTATAATATCAAGACCAGCAACCGTTTGTCGATAATATCGATGATTGAACAATGATATTGAATAGGTTGCTAATAATAATAAATAAAAAATGACTTTGGTAAATTATACTGGTGAAATTGTTATGATGGTTAGTCAAATTACAAAAATAATAAAAATACTATTGAATTGATCATTATTATGACTATGATGAACAATAATGATGATAATAATAAAAATTTAGTAGCTTGCTATATTATTATTATTAATTATTATTAATTAATTATCAATTACACTGCAGTCTTATTATTTGATTATTATGGTTAGCTTGTAGTAGTATAATGTATCATAGATAATAATTAATAATATGAAAGCTCTTTACATGAGAAAAATAGCTAGTTTTCACATATTGAGAATAACCATTATAATAATAATTATTATAATAACAATAAATAATAATAATAATAATTAATAAAAAATATAATCTACCACCACAACAATAATAATTCTAACTGTTTTTGGCTAAAGCAACCATCCCCCAAGGGAGATAGTACTAGTCAATAGGATGTAGACACTGAAATTTACAACTGTGATGATGCAACAGGGGCTGCAGATCTGTCATGTGCTCATTATCCAATAAAATTTTTGATTAAAACACAACAAAACCATACGCTTTGGTCATCACTACTAAAGTCAACCTTGACCTAATGAATCCGGAAATGCAGCCCTAAAGCTTTATGGTTATGTATGATGAAGTGGGGTGGTACACTCCACGTATACCGAAGATTACTGGTTATACAATTGCTTCCTGTTAGTTGCTAGGTAACAATGGAAAAATCCAAGCTGAAATCTAAACAAATAATGCCGAAAAGTTGTAAACACCCATGGCAAGACAAATCTAATTTTTTTTTGCTCTATATGAAACTGGGGTCGTGAGACCCATGCGACCATAGCAAAATCCGCCCCTGATAGCAATCAGACAGCACACTAGCCAAACTGTTCGGCCCTGCCTAACATTGTTCGGCCTCGGCTGTAGAGGGCAGCAGCGAGACTGGCCGGCTCAGCTAACAGTCAGTAATGACTAGTCACTGAGTCAGTAGAAAGTCAGAGCTGTGCCACTACTTAAGCAGAGCCTGCAATTGGTGACGGGAGGACGTACAGGTGTCAAGGCCAAGCTACCACAGAGTGAAATCCTGTACAATATTTTGATTAATTAACGATGAAAAACAACCATTTTTTTTCATAATAAATAATAACTAATAATAATAATTATCTTAATAAATAATCACAATATAATTATAATAATAATAATCATATAATTAATAATAATTAATATAATAATAAATAATTATAATAATAATAATAATAAATAATAATCTATCATCTATCTACTAACGATTATTATTATTTTCTCAACCACCTTTGGGAGGGGTCCAGTGATTCTTTCCATATGATGTTTGCAACATCAGATATTCAACACAGTTGGAAATCCGACGGAAAATAATAAAGCCAGCAGCAATCTTAGGTTCCCCCATGATAATGATAATAATAGTAATTTTTTCACTGTTTAGTTTGTAGATCGTTATTATTCAAGTTGATAAAAGCTGGAACAGAAATTTCCCAGAACGACACCAGCATAGCCTCAGATTAATCAAATTTCAGCGAGTCGAGCTTTATTTTTTATAAATTTTCTTGTCCAATAATAGTCGCATAATTTTAAATCTAACCAATCTATATGTTTGTACGGGTTCCTAGAAAACATTTTGAAGGGGATCAACGTATTAGCTTTTCAAACACCCGTTAAAAATCCCCGATACAATCGTATGAAGCAGACGCGCTGGGCCACTAATATCAATTTAAAAAAATCGGAAATAAAAATTTAATTTTTTTACCCTAATGAACAGTCTAAGCGACAAAGAGATGGATACATACATATCTACTGCTGTGCTAAAAGTGGTTATTTCTTTTAATAAAACAGAGTTTTTCTTTCATGTAAAAAATAGCTCCAAACTATAATATTGGAGTTGTTTCCCTAACACTGAACCGAATTGGTCTGAGCACGTAACTCCAATAAGATCAAATCACCATAGTAATGGATTTTTAACACATCTAGGCAGTTTATGTATAGCTCCTGAATAAACAGGTCTTTCTCAAAACGCTCATCTCTAAGTATTCTAGTAATTTCAGCACTCTTGAATTCGCTGACTTGTAATTGGACAGGTATACCACAAAATTTCCTGCTCCTTCAGCTATCAAGATGTCAGTGTACATGAGAAAGTTGGAGATAGAGAAAACAGCAACTTTTGTGGATTTCATAGCTTCCTGCAATTGATGCGTTTCTACCGTAACTTCTGAATTATGTAACTGTTTACACACTTTTTGTTCACTTTCACTATTTTTGATGTGAAATGGAGATGTGACATAAAATGACAATTAGAGTTTTTTTTCAACTTGAATATTCCGCTGTGCTACACAAGTAGTAATATATGAGCAGATCTCCCTACCAAGTGTTTTTTTGTGGATTTGATCTTGGAGTTGAGACAATGGGTTACGGCGTTGGATGAATTCGCCGAGTTTATATTGTATTTCATTTGAGGGGTACTTGAGTGGCATTTGAATGGCATTTAAGTGGCATTCGAGTTTTGATTATTTTTTTACTTGATTTGAACTCATATGGCATCTAGATTTTGAATGTATGGCATTTAAGTTTTGATAATTTTTTTACATAACTCGAACTCATATGGCATCTTGAGAGAAAGGAGAGAGGAAAAGAGGAGAGAGAGGAGAGAGGAGATACATCTACATTGAATAAATACATTGATTAAAAATGAAACAATATGTGAATATATACATTTATTGTATAATAAGTAGGGATACATAAAGAGAACATATTAAATATTGTAAGCTTGAAATAGTTCCAATATCATTTCAAATGAAAAAATGGATGATGAGAGATTTTCATCCGTTTGTATGTATCTACATATATCTGATTGAAAATGATATAATAATTCAGTAGTCCATTGTATTGAAATCAATTTTTGAGTGAGCTCTTTATTCCACACTTTTCTTTGAATTTTCTTTAAGTAATCATTAATACTGACAGTTTTTGACATTTTTACAACTGTTTGAAAATTGTTTTTAGTCATAAGCTTAAATATTTCTACTGAATTGTCAACGTATTTATGTGTAGTGTATGGTCGGTATTGTATCGGTGAAAGTTCTCCATGTAAAGAAGCTACAGTTAGCAAATGCTGTGTCATACATAATAATATAGCTTGTAATGTCAAGCGATATCCAATCTTTTCCTGTACTTCAACATTTTCTTTAATATAGCTATGATATATCTTTGGAAGGTAGTCTTTGATTGTGTATTTTTTTGAACTCATAATGAACTAAAATAAAATGTTAAGTATTAGTATATGATGATTAAACAGTGTTGTAAAATAATTACATTTTAACTTTTATTAAGTAATTTTTCTATTAATTCTTACCTTATCACCAAGAAATCAGCTGTAGTAGTTGATGAAATCAGTTGTAGCAGTTGATGAATCAGTTGTAGTAGTTGATGAAATCAGCTGTAGTAGTCGATGTTTTATTGCTGGAGAGAATGATTTCTATGCAGAGAGAGCTGTTCTTATATAGTATAAGCCACTCCTACTCATTTAGCTTATAGCCATTAAAAACACTCACGCGAAAACTCTATCAGAATAGTGTTATTCGCGTGAAATATCCCTGTTTTATTCGCGTGAAAATAAAAAATTTCATTCCCGCGAAAGCAACGGTTTCCATTCGCGTGAAAATAAAGTATATATTCCCGCGAAAGCATTGGTTTGTATTCGCGTGAAAATAAAATTTTTATTCCCGCGAAAGCAATGGTTTCCATTCGCGTGAAAATAAAATTATTTATTCCCGCGAAAACATTGGTTTGTATTCGCGTGAAAATAAAATGTTTATTCCCGCGAAAGCATTGGTTTGTATTCGCGTGAAAATAAATTATTTATTCCCGCGAAAACATTGGTTTCTATTCGCGTGAAAATAAAATGTTTATTCCCGCGAAAGCAACGGTTTCTATTCGCGTGAAAATAAATTATTTATTCCCGCGAAAAATTGGTTTCTATTCGCGTGAAAATAAAATGTTTATTCCCGCGAAAGCAACGGTTTCCATTCGCGTGAAAATAAATTATTTATTCCCGCGAAAACATTGGTTTGTATTTGCGTGAAAATAAAATATTTATTCCCGCGAAAGCAACGGTTTGTATTCGCGTGAAAATAAAGTATTCATTCCCGCGAAAGCAACAGTTTCCATTTGCATGAAAATTAAATGTTTATTCCCGCGAAAGCATTGGTTTGTATTCGCGTGAAAATAAAATATTTATTCCCGCGAAAGCAACGGTTTGTATTCGCGTGAAAATAAAGTATTCATTCCCGCGAAAGCAACAGTTTCCATTCGCGTGAAAATTAAATGTTTATTCCCGCGAAAGCATTGGTTTGTATTCGCGTGAAAATAAAATATTTATTCCCGCGAAAGCAACGGTTTGTATTCGCGTGAAAATAAAGTATTCATTCCCGCGAAAGCAACAGTTTCCATTCGCGTGAAAATTAAATGTTTATTCCCGCGAAAGCATTGGTTTGTATTCGCGTGAAAATAAAATATTTATTCCCGCGAAAGCATTGGGTTGTATTCGCGTGAAAAAATGTTGATTCATAGGATTTAATCAGTGCAACTTTACCTATTTAAGAGCCACTGTTTTCACACAGAAAGCATCCAGTTCTACAACGACTAGCGGAGAAGCAACATCTACTAAATCTTTCATTGCAACAACTAGGAGCTCATCTTCTTTATAAAGGTAAGAGTAAAAATATTTATTTTTTGTTAGCTAACGCTACTAGCTGAAGGTTTATGACCTTTATGATCTTTTAAAATTAATTACGAAAAATTAAACAAAATGTTTTGTTTTTTTAGAATGAATACTCAAGACGAAGGAAGTCAACCGATGAATGAAGAAGCAGGATCCCAGCAAACCCTTTCCCCATCACCTTCTCCTATCTTTGATATGGCAGAAAGTCAATTGGTGGTTGATGAACCAGAATCCCAACAAGATTTTACTTCATTCACATCTCCTACTAACAAGCTGTCTTCAAAAAGAACATCGATGAGGAAACGATCTTTTATTGATTTGACAAAAGATGAGAATGAAACTGACTCGAAGTGCAAAAAACTAGTTTTGACGGATGTTGGAGATGAAACGCTTTTTCGTCACACCAGAATACCCTTTCAAGATGCTGGAAGTAATGAACTAACCACTCTCACCTACAAGAGCGCTGGGTTAATAAACTCTCTCTCTCCAGATAGTCTAGAAAAACTTGAAGAATCCATGGAAATCCGAGAACTACCAGTACCAACAGTTATGGAGGTGTTGTCTGTTGAATTTCGTGATGAATCAAAGTGCACCATGATTTACAACTACCGAAAGGATAAGAAGATAACTCGGGTGAAGAGCGATGTTTCAACCGAAATAGGACTGCTTGTTAATAAAGCTAAGCAAACACGTCCAATTGTTTTAATTTATATGGGAGAAGGAAAGACAGGAGATGCGATTTTTCGTACTGCTGAATCTCATGGATGTAATCGAAAGATCAACGATCCATTCAACTCATTGTATGGCAAGAGTTTGAGACAAATACAGGCTTATTTCAGTGTTGCTCACCTACACGATTTTCCGACAGGAAGTGTTATAGCTTATGGGAATCCTGGAATGCTAAGAAAATGTGATACTCGTTGGAACAAGACTGCTGATGTTATAGTGGCTAATTACAGATGTATGGTGAAAGGAGAGCTATTGATTGGAGATCTTAGCATCCCTGCTTGAATAGCTTCATCTGTGGTGGCGGAAAAAAGTGGTGTAATCGTATTCAGAGGACTGAAACAAAATACGAACAACATGATTTCCTACGACATCATTCTACTCTCAGCTCTTCAAGCTTTCATTCAAGTCTCAGAACTGTTTGATACTTCGCTGCAGCACACCTGTCTCTCCTACTTTGATGAAAATGAAAAAGAGAATTGTCCAGAACAACATATCAGAGCCTTAATCGATAACACAAAGGATGTGACTCGTCTTCTATGATGGTAAGTTTCATATCTATTTAAAGAAAGATCTGAAGTATTTTTGTAAAATTAATTCATATAACTATGTATGATAGAGTCATTAGTTACTATGTCTTTTAGATATAACTAAAGAGCGCTCCTGAGGAAGAAAATGAGAAGATCTTATTTACTTCTTGCTTGAAACATTACAAAATAATAGTTTTTATAGGTTCTGTAGTGTTTAGCACAAATAATGAGATAAGTTGTATTTTATTCATTATATTTGTTATATCAAATAAAAATCAATTATAATAATTTATTTTAACAATTTACTTAGTAAATTAGTTCCTTGTATATGTACACCATCTATTCCTTCTACTGTATCATCTTCTATGAACTCGAAGTTAGGATAGGTCTGTATGATAAATCTCCGTATTGAGTGATCTCTCATCTCACTATCTCCTATGTCTCGTAAACTTCTAACAATTTCATCCATACTCCATCCTCTACTTCTCAGTAAACAAAAGTATACACAATAGTCGCCACATACAGTTGACAAAAAACTTTGTAGTTGTGTTTCATTACTTCGTATTGTTTCATATCCTCCATGAATACTTAGTATTTCATTTACATCCGGATAAAAGGAAACAGAACGTCCAAACGAGTCAAAAAAATCCACCTCTGAATCATTAGCGTACACAGCCAACCAATGCTCCCCGGGTTGATGAGAATAATGGGTGTTGAATACGAAACATCCTGTTGGAAAATTGCAAATTTGCTTCCAAAACTGTTCTCTAGCTCCAACATGAATCCCTACGCTTTGACATAAAACGTCTGAAGATAAGATCGATCGAATTTGTATGGTATTCATCTGTAACTTTCTGTTTAAAGCACTGCGTCGCCTCCGATAGTTAATTGAAGAATGCTATCCATCTCCAACACACCGTCTTTTACAAAGTATGCTACCAGGGATAATCCATCCGTCGTGTTAGCGCTAAAACGAATTTCCACACTTGTTGTGACATTTTTCATAGAGTGAAAACCTTCTTTAAGAAAATCACCAGTCAAATCAAATCCATAAAGTGTAGTACCATCAAGGTATTGTTCTTTCGTAATACCAAGACTATCGCCTTCAAGCAAAGTTCCGGTAGCGTGTAGAAACTGATGATATTCTCTTCCAAAAATTCCTCTAGCATAATTTGGTTCAAATCTCCTTCCAATTGGACAATCACCAACTCTCAATACAATACTATCAACACTAGCATGCTGCATTCTATATGGATTCAAGGCGAAACGTCCGTTCATTGCGTTGTGATTAACTAAACCTAAATAAATTTGTTTAGGTTTTTGTTTGTTTTCTTCCAAAGTGATGTCGATCTGCGCAACACCAGCACGAATTCCATATAGTTTTATCCGTTTTCGATCAACAGGATAAATGTAGTTGTGGCCTTCCAATGCCAAACTGAGTTGGGAGTTTTGTATTGTAGGATTCACCTTAACTTTACAAAGATGAAGTTCAAATTTATCAATTCTAATCTTTGCCCCTCCTGCAGGCACCTCATCCGCAGCAAACAAAGCTAGTTTGGCAGAGGCGCGCTCAAACTCCAGCTGCATAGTAGGACCTGGTATTATTAGTTTTTTCTGCTGAAATAATGCGAGATGAGGTTTTCCAGTTAATTCTATTGTCTTTCCACCTATGATTAGAGCTCTCCTCTTTTTCTTATCAGCGGTTTTGTGATGACCACCGTCTTTGCTAGTTGAATCATCATACAACCATCCTTCCATCTTACCTTGATATTTCTTTCTTTCTGCACTGTTTTCGAGTAGTTGTGAAAAGTAGGAGCGTAAACCGTAGTTGTTAGCGTATTCAACGGTGGTTCCTTCTATCGACATTTTCAACTCACTGAATAATGCATGCATTGAATCCCCCATCCACACAACTGCATCATCATCATTACCTGTAATATTGGTTCCATCATCTTGAACAACCGTGGCTTCAACTTGCAGAAACGAGTTGTAAAGATCTGTGTAATGTTCAGTGCTCCCTGACAAGGTTAACTCAATACTACCATAAGGATCTAACCTATCAGGTCTGATGACAACATATTCCGATCTTTCTACCGATATGTTTGTTGGTTCCGTAGCAAATACATCCAACGTTGGATTTATGTTGTAGGAAGAACCTTCCAACTTATTACCTGTTGTTCCATTTAGGCTAGCCATCTTTTGCGAGTGATGAATGCTTGAAGCGTTACCGCTTAATGAATATAAATATCAAGCTCAGCTGTCTTTATACCGGATTCTACTGCTATTAAAATATACCACGATTACCAACACCTCTCCTCTTCTTTCCACCTCTTGTTTTTCTCCTTTTCATTCTATCTGGACGAACTGCATTGAGCACATCTCCCCCCAGATCATTCAACTCTGCCAATCCCCTCTTCTTTGCCGACGCTGCAAAACTTTGACCATCGATGACATCACGCGCTACATTTCCACCTACAGACAATGCTCTTTTCCCCAAACTAATTGCTCCTCTTTTCAGCATTGGTGCTGCAGATTTAAGTAAACTTGAAAAAATACTACCAAGTCCATTTCCTCTCATATTAGGCATCACTCGTCGTCCACTATACACTCCAATTCCATTTCCAGCTTGCATCTTGTAGTACTCATCAAAAAAATCTTTTGAATCCTCAGGGGTGTATCGTACCAAACTCATTTTGATTTTTTCTCTCTATAGTGAACCGTCAACACAACCTTTCCACCATCAAATGGTATTCGTTGACCGTCGTCACTCGTTATAAGTACTTTAATCATATCACTATTTAGTGATGAAGCGTCAACATAGTGGGGATTTTTAAATTCTTGATACACAACACTATTCTTCTTTCCTTGAACTGGAACTACTCTCAATAAAGGTACATTCGTATCTCCTACCATTCTATTATCAACAATGTTGGAATAAACATACAGGGATGTTAAACCGGAATTTATATCAGGGGGTGTGATATTATTGTATCTACCACGAGGGTATGTAGTTTTTGATTCAAATCCAAAAATATATGCTATATCTTTGGAAAAGCTTATGGCAGTATCAGGATCACTGTTAGTTAGTAAAGCGGTGTTGGTGATCTTGTTGTAGGAGATGGCGAATTTCTTGTCTAAATCCATTTCATTCATTCTCTTTCGTATAATCTCCTCCAACTCCTCTATACTATCATATCTTCCATTACCGATTAGGATGAAGGACTTTTCGCTTTTACCAGAGACATTAGTCTTTTCTAGATATATTTTCCCTTCGGTAACATTTTTCCAATTATTAGAATAAGTCATATCTAGCAGAGCTAGCTCCCATTTACCGCCATCGATAACCAAATATTTATACAGTCTCACTGTAAATTCGGAATTGTTATTATCAGGAAACTCTTCACCACTAGAGTTTGAGGGTAAAGTTATCAGCATCGACATTTTCCCAACGTATGATGATTATATCAAGCGTTGTTTCCTTATAAACTATTCATCTACCCAGTCATTGAACTTTTCTCCATAACCTAACCACTTAACCAGAATCTGTCTTTTACCTCTTCTCATTCTTCTTCCCAGTATCTTTTCAATTCTGAAAATCGTGGGTTTTTTTACTTTTTGCAACTCTTTTTCGTAAAAGGTACCATCGATCATCTCCTCAGCTAAATCTTTCACCCTATATACAACAGGTTTTTCATCAATAAGTACATCGGTGATTATAAAAATCTCAATCGTCCAATTCGGGGTGTATCCTCTTTCAAACGCTCCTCTTGCCTTACTTATTCTCACATAATCCCCAACCTTTAGTTTTGCTTCTTGAGTTAAACTATGTTCACCTCCTTCATACACACGATTCCATACAAGTTCTTGATTTTGAAAATTCACATCATTTGGTCTCATACCTATAGCACCATGAATTGTGTTGTTGTATGCATTAACCATTTCTGGTAAAACATCAATGTATCTATCATCATCTTTATATGTCAAATATCTATATATCTTCTCTTTTAAAGTTCTGTTAAAACGCTCCACCATCGATGCCTTTATCGTTTCATTTTCGGTTGTAAAGCGCTTGATCTTTTTTTCCGCCAGCAGAGTCTTGACATTGACGTTGTCAAACTCTTTACCTTTATCAGATTGTAAAGCTTTATAGTTTTCCCCTTCTAGTATTCTTCTCAATCCTCTTGCTACTACCGGTCCTGATTTGTTGATGAGCGGCACAGCCCAACCTTTTCTAGATAAAGAATCAATAGCAGTCAGTAAAAATGCTGTATTATTATTTTCATCTCTTCGAGATCGAACATCCATCAAATCTACCTGTAGCTGCTCCCCTATTCCAGCTACAATTGTAGGACGACGCTTAAACTTGGTTACAACTTTTTTATGTAACGTGTAGGCATCCTCACCACTCAACCATTCACGGATTCTTTTTTCTCCCTCTCGTTTTCTACGAGCTTTCAGTAAAGCTCTAGCTCCTCGTAGAGATGTATGTAATGCAGGATTGTAATACAACTCTTTTAGCGTGTCGATGTCCATGAATTAGTACCGGGAACGACCAACTTTTTCTTCTGAGTCTTACGTGTTCGATGCGGGGATTTTCTGACAGTTGTGATTCCTTCATCAGTTAGCAGGCTTTTAAATCTACTGTAATTGGTATTTCCCGATTGTATTTTACCTCCTTCGGTTAGAACGTCTCGTAGTAAAGTTTTGGAAGTCCTAGGATTCAACCAATGTTCTCCAATTTTCAGTCTGTTCTTCTCCGAGTCGTATCTACCAATTTTACTCAGATTATTCAACATTCTGACAGCGATCGTTTGATCACTCTTTTTTGTTGTTAAATCAGCTGCTTTTTTTTCAAAATCTTTTAAATTTCCGCTTTCACTATCGTGCTCATCATCTCCATCAGTAAGAAATGTACTTCCTAGTAAGGTTGTGTCTTCAGTATCAAACAACCTTCCTTTTATTAATTCCATCCCAATATCATCATCATCATCAACCACTTTCACTGATTCTAACTCATTGTCTTTATCAACATTTGGTGAAAAGACATTAGG
The DNA here is from genome assembly GCA_945261195.1 of Cryptosula pallasiana. Classification (NCBI taxonomy): domain Eukaryota; kingdom Metazoa; phylum Bryozoa; class Gymnolaemata; order Cheilostomatida; family Cryptosulidae; genus Cryptosula; species Cryptosula pallasiana. Next base: position 16,370,182 of record OX183133.1, on the reverse strand, counting down.
TTTATTATCGATAACTGTGCTATTGGCCAAAGGAAAAGTAGACTCTGTCTTTTTTTTCTTAATGAGATTCCAACTATCCTTTTGTGTCTGGTTTTGGTTATTTTTAATCTTTTTGACATCAGACAAATACCTACGTAGGTTTTCAACATTTTCATCTAACTTTTCGTATGAGGATAAGTCAGAATCATAAGCCGTTTCCAGTAGTTCATTTCGCTTTCGCTTCATATTTCTCACTGTTATAGCTTCCATAGGATTATAATACAATGGAGGTCTGGTTTTCTCTTCCTTTACCACTGTTTTATCATCCTTTCTTTCCGTTAATCTATAGTATTCATCTTCAGTGAGTATAAAATTACGTCTGGAGAATGTTAAAGGCTGACGATTCATCTTTTTATTGATGATAAAACAGATACAATAGGTGTTATAATAGCATCCAAAAGATTCCCTCTACCACTCTGAATCAAAATTTTACGCTTATCATCAACTCTCCCTCTACCACTAAGTTTATGTAGCTCCTTCTTGTAACGCTGCAACTCAATAAACTGCTCAGAATCAAGAGGAACATTACCTAATATAATATTTTTAACACTTTCTATCAATGATTGAAACAAATCTGAGTTAGCCTTTTCGACTATAGCGATTTTTCCTTTCTTACTCAGATCATCCAGAGCTAAAATCGCCATTCTATTTCGCATCATTCGTGTTGAGAGTTTCATCTTTATCTTCTCCCTCCGCCTAGCACACTTTTAAGTAACCCAGGAACTATATTGCTGATGATAGGTCCTAGTAGAGCACCTAAAAATCCTCCTTTTTGCAATACAGCTTTCTTATCATCTAACGTTGATTTCTTTACTAAAGCGCTAATATCCTTCACGTTTCGCTGCAACTCATTATACTGAGATGATGTCAATGGTATCGTTCCATTTATAATAGCTTTAGCACATTCCATTAGAGTCATAATAAACTCCTTTTTGGCTTTGGCTATAACAGACTTTTGAATAGCAAAGGTTGTATTGTTGAGCGATAACAACACAGCTGCATTTTTTGTTAATTTTTTCTCCAAAGCTTTAGACATTATAATGCTTTCGTGTTGCGTCGTTGAATAACAAAATACGATTGAGATGAAGTGAATAGTAATTGTATTTATATCCTTTTACTTGGGTACATATAATATCATAGGGAGAACTGATGTAAAATTTCCCAATAGTCTATATTGATCATTCGTTTGTTGAGTCGTATCTATTCGTAAATAAGAGTATGGTTTCTTTGTCGCATCTTCAAAAGCCTCTTGTACATATTTTATTTTTGATGGAAAACATTGTCGAGCCAAATAGGAAATAGAAGAAGCATCTCTAGGGTTTTTAAAAAGAAAAAAATAATGACTATTCAAGGAAATTGTACGATTTCCTTTTAAAAACAGATTCTGAACAATAAAAAACACACTTATGTTCAAATGATGACTATGTTTTGTATACAAAGCATTAGCATCAGCTTTACCAGAAACTTCATCCATGAGATCATCAATTATCAGCCATCGATTTTTACCATCTCTGGGAAAACTCACTGTTATATCTATCATGCCTTCATGAAAAATCACTCCTGATACATCATCAAAGGCTTTTTGGTAGGCTCCATAACAGTAGTGAATCTCTGTTGGTGGAGGGTGTGCTATAGTCTGACTAGCTTCAATCATTCGAAAAATCGCTTGCGTCTTTCCCGATCCAGTTGGTCCTGCAATCATTGCTGTAAAAGGAGATCGCATCGTCGGGTCATAATCTTCAGGTTTCCCATTCATCATAAAAAGATGTTCATCAATCAACAGTAGTTTCATTTATGATTCCAACAGGAGAGTTTCTCGCTTTTTGTATTTTTTCCATAGCTTCTTCATACATACTAAACTCAGTAACACCTCCAAAAGTGGAAAGCCCTACGACAAATACCAAAATTATCATAATTATCAACGCTTTACGCTTCATACTCGGTAAAACATCTATCATATCACGTTCAGCACCATCAATAGTATCAACTTCATTCATCGGTCTCATCTCAACATCATCCTCCGTCGACATCTTAACTTCCAATAACCATACAATCTTATCACGTTTTCATTTATATACAATGTTAAAACTATCAAAAAAATCAAATGCCATACATGCAAAATCTATATGCCATATAAGTTCAAAATAAGTAAAAAAATAATCAAAAACTCAAATGCCACTTAAATGCCACTCAAATGCCACTCAAGTACCCCTCAAGTAAAATACAATATAAACTCCGCGAATTCATCCAACGTCGTAACCCATTGCATAACCTCCAAGGTCTAATCCACAAAAAAACACTTGGTAGGGAGATCTGCTCATATATTACTACTTACACAAACCTTGTTGCTATGGAGAAAATCCTTTGTGAACATCTGCATACGATAATTGTATTATTCAATGGCTCTTCAGCAGCCATCAAGTGTGCAGAATTGAGATATGCCGTTATTGTTCTGTAAGGGTAGACAGATACTTGCCTTTAGCGTGCGGTTTATTTGGAAAGTAGTTTTTTGATGATGATTTTTCACAAGATTTTTTTGTATTTCCCCTTTTTTCTATACCTTTTATATTGTTTATGTGCAAATAGAACTATACAACTAGCAACTTTCACTGTTGTACTATTACCATAATTCATCTTGTATGCACATCATATGGACAATAGCTGCAACTCCTACTAATGATTTGCAAGCTGGATGCATTGTCACCAGACTTATCATAATGCAGTTCGGTAAACTTTTGTCCAGTCGGTGCTGTTGAGTCATTTATTTATAATTAATTTAATTATTTGTTGTTGTTGCTGTGATGTCACCTCTGATGTCGAATAATTGAAAAGTATTTTGTTTGTAAATTCCAGATATTTTGCTTCCAGATATATACAACTTACAGGATTATATTTTATCAAGTTTGCTTTCAACCAATAGAGCTGTCCTACACAATTACTTGCTGATGGGGTGAAACTCTCTACAGATAGTCGTCAACTTTGGTGGAGAATAAACCATCCATATTTATTTTTATTCTTTCTCTACAAGCAACAATATATCGCTCATAAAATACTTACATTTTTAAAAATAATAATTCAATGTATGATAGAAATGCGGCCATAATTTCCAAAATTGTTCGTTGTCTTTTCTTGTCTCCCTTCAGTAATAAGGGAGATGATTCTATTTTAAAAAAAAATTTGTATTCCAACCATTGAAGTATCTTCTTTAGACATCAATATTATGTGTAAGCTTTACTGTATTACTGAAGCCAATATCCCACATAAAACATGGATGCATCAATTAAAATTTTTGATTAGTTTTAAAGTTATGAAGTTTTATGAATAACAAATTTGTTCACTTTAATTATCGGGAGTTAATAGTATTAGCATTATAATGTTTTTTGTAAAAATTATTTTTTGATTGTCAGTTTTCTTTCTAACCGTACATTCTCACCATTAAAACTTTTATGATAATGTCTACATCACACATCTGTCTACGTTACATATCTGTTTCCAAAAATTGTTTATCCAATAAAATTGTGTATTTTGTTTTGTCTGTACCTTTTTTTTTACTTTGTAAAACTTTTGTATCTCTTGTATTGACACATTTTGGTATGAGGGTCATTTAGTCAATCAAGCACACTCTATGTATACATCTCTACTCTTGAGTCAACAATGCGCATATAATGTTTTCTGTTGTAGTAAAAATTGACAGAAACTGAAAAAAATCAAGTTTCGCTGATCCTTTCAAGGCAAGTAGGTCGCTGATAGTTCTATGATGTCAATAAGACTAATGACATCATAGATGAAGCTATAGACAGGAAACGCACACTGAAATAGACCTTGCTAGTAACAGACTTCATTTTACTGAAACGTGATCAAGAAGTATAAATGCAATCTTTTGGTTTTTGTAAAAGCATTTTTTCAAACCCTTTCGAAGAAAAAGTGGATATATCAAGAGTGCGAAGTGAGACCAGGTAGTATCATTATCAACAAAAGGCACAAATTTACGGCCAATAAAAGGGACGGGTGAGTTTGATTGGATGCATCCAATAATATGCTGACTTATCTTATTTTTGTGTTTTTACTTTAAAAGATTTGAAATTTTCAAAGCATCTAATTGTTTTGTTAAATCAGCAGTTCTGGCGCTTTTCAAAATCATCTTGAAAAGTTTAAATTAAGTTGGCTTTAAAAGTTTACAACTCCTTGAACACCATGGCTGGTCAGCTGGTCAGCTGGTTAGCGGACAGCTAGAACTTTAAATGTTTATGGCGTAAATAAAAGCAGTTGTCTTTGATGATTTTATATTTTTAAATTAAGGGTTCTATTAAATACACAAATCAAGCATTGTCTCATTTGCTGCAACCTCCCAATTATTTTGATTCAAAGTTATGCTTTGCCAAGCACTTAGTCTGGATGTTGCAAAACATAATTTGTTTTGTTCAATAAGCGTTTTGTGTGAGAATGTGAAACATTTACCAGCAAAGGTAACCTTAACCTCTATCTGGTGGACTCTGGGGGATTCTGGTGGACTCTGGTGAACTTGAACATTTTCAAAAGGCAGATTCATATTATTATGCATAACTGTCCTTAGTCGTATTAACAAGGGATATTCTGATTGAGCATCTTTGTTTGTACCAGTAGATAAGGGTAGGGCTATACAGCCTTTTTATAAAACTCTTTGAATGTGAAGGAAAGAAAATGGTAACAGTTCTGGTGTTTGACACCGCATGAAACACTGACTGATACTCTCGAAGGAGATATAACGGAGAGGCTTAAAATGATCTTCTGCTCATCACATGAAATCGTTTAGTTTCCAAGGAGAAGTAGAAAAAGAAGATGTCAGGCAGATGTCTAGAAGGATTGAGTTGTTACGGAGTACTTTCCGATTGGATATATGCAGTGATACCTAGAGTGTAGCATAGACATGTATGTACGGATACCTAGGGGTAGAGTGTACCATAGATATGTATGTAGAGATACCTAGGGATAGAGTGTACCATAGATATGTATGTAGAGATACCTAGGGGTAGAGTGTAGCATAGATATGTATGTAGAGATACCTAGGGGTAGAGTATAGCATAGATGTGTATGTAGAGATACCTAGGGATAGAGTGTACCATAGATATGTATGTAGATATACCTAGGGATAGAGTGTACCATAGATATGTATGTAGAGATACCTAGGGTTAGAGTGTACCATAGATATGTATGTAGAGATACCTAGGGATAGAGTGTACCATAGATATGTATGTAGAGATACCTAGGGATAGAGTGTACCATAGATATGTATGTAGAGATACCTAGGGGTAGAGTGTAGCATAGATATGTATGTAGAGATACCTAGGGGTAGAGTATAGCATAGATGTGTATGTAGAGATACCTAGGGATAGAGTGTACCATAGATATGTATGTAGATATACCTAGGGATAGAGTGTACCATAGATATGTATGTAGAGATACCTAGGGTTAGAGTGTACCATAGATATGTATGTAGAGATACCTAGGGATAGAGTGTACCATAGATATGTATGTAGAGATACCTAGGGATAGAGTGTAGCATAGATATGTATGTAGAGTTACCTAGGGATAGAGTGTAACATAGATATATATGTAGAGATACCTAGGGATAGAGTGTAACATAGATATGTATGTAGATATACCTAGGGATAGAGTGTACCATAGATATGTATGTAGAGATACCTAGGTGTAGAGTATAGCATAGATATGTATGTAGAGATACCTAGGGGTAGAGTGTACCATAGATATGTATGTAGATATACCTAGGGGTAGAGTGTAGCATAGATATATATGTAAAGATACCTAGGGATAGAGTGTACCATAGATATGTATGTAGAGATACCTAGGGGTAGAGTGTAGCATAGATATGTATGTAGAGATACATAGGGATAGAGTGTAGCATAGATATGTATGTAGAGATACATAGGGATAGAGTGTAGCATAGATATGTATGTAGAGATACCTAGGGATAGAGTGTACCATAGATATGTATGTAGATATACCTAGGGGTAGAGTGTACCATAGATATGTATGTAGAGATACCTAGGGATAGAGTGTACCATAGATATGTATGTAGAGATACATAGGGATAGAGTGTAGCATAGATATGTATGTAGAGATACATAGGGAAAGAGTGTAGCATAGATATGTATGTAGAGATACATAGGGATAGAGTGTACCATAGATATGTATGTAGAGATACATAGGGATAGAGTGTAGCATAGATATGTATGTAGAGATACCTAGGGATAGAGTGTACCATAGATATGTATGTAGAGATACCTAGGGATAGAGTGTAGCATAGATATGTATGTAGAGATACCTAGGGATAGAGTGTACCATAGATATGTATGTAGAGATACCTAGGGATAGAGTGTACCATAGATATGTATGTAGAGATACCTAGGGATAGAGTATAGCATAGATATATATGTAGACATACCTAGGGATAGAGTGTAGCATAGATATGTATGTAGAGATACCTAGGGATAGAGTGTACCATAGATATGTATGTAGAGATACCTAGGGGTAGAGTGTACCATAGATATGTATGTAGAGATACCTAGTGGTAGAGTGTAACATAGATATGTATGTAGATATACCTAGGGGTAGAGTGTAGCATAGATATGTATGCAGAGATACCTAGGGGTAGTGTGTACCATAGATATGTGTGTAGATATACCTAGGGGTAAAGTGTACCATAGATATGTATGTAGATATACCTAGGGGTAGAGTGTAGCATAGATATGTATGTAGATATACCTAGGGGTAGAGTGTACCATAGATATGTATGTAGATATACCTAGGGGTAGAGTGTAGCATAGATATGTATGCAGAGATACCTAGGGGTAGAGTGTAGCATAGACATGTATGTAGATATACCTAGGGGTAGAGTGTAGCATAGATATATATGTAGAGATACCTAGGGATAGAGTGTACCATAGATATGTATGTAGATATACCTAGGGGTAGAGTGTACCATAGATATGTATGTAGATATACCTAGGGGTAGAGTGTAGCATAGATATGTATGCAGAGATACCTAGGGATAGAGTGTACCATAGATATATATGTAGAGATACATAGGGATAGAGTGTAGCATAGATATGTATGTAGAGATACCTAGGGATAGAGTGTAACATAGATATGTATGTAGATATACCTAGGGGTAGAGTGTAGCATAGATATGTATGCAGAGATACCTAGGGGTAGAGTGTACCATAGATATGTATGTAGAGATACCTAGGGATAGAGTGTACCATAGATATATATGTAGAGATACCTAGGGGTAGAGTGTACCATAGATATGTATGTAGAGATACCTAGGGGTAGAGTGTAGCATAGATATGTATGTAGAGATACCTAGAGTGTAGCATAGATATGTATGTAGATACCTAGGGATAGAGTGTACCATAGATATGTATGTAGAGATACCTAGGGGTAGAGTGTACCATAGATATGTATGTAGCGATACCTAGGGATAGAGTGTACCATAGATATGTATGTAGAGATACCTAGGGGTAGAGTGTAGCATAGATATGTATGTAGAGATACCTAGGGGTAGAGTGTACCATATATATGTATGTAGATATACCTAGGGGTAGAGTGTACCATAGATATGTATGTAGAGATACCTAGGGGTAGAGTGTAGCATAGATATGTATGTAGAGATACCTAGGGGTAGAGTGTACCATAGATATGTATGTAGATATACCTAGGGGTAGAGTGTACCATAGATATGTATGTAGAGATACCTAGGGGTAGAGTGTACCATAGATATGTATGTAGAGATACCTAGGGATTAGAGTGTAGCATAGATATGTATGTAGAGATACCTAGGGATAGAGTGTAACATAGATATGTATGTAGAGATACCTAGGGATAGAGTGTACCATAGATATGTATGTAGAGATACCTAGGGATAGAGTGTAGCATAGATATGTATGTAGAGATACCTAGGGGTAGAGTGTAGCATAGATATGTATGTAGAGATACCTAGGGATAGAGTGTACCATAGATATGTATGTAGAGATACCTAGGGATAGAGTGTAGCATAGATATGTATGTAGAGATACCTAGGGGTAGAGTGTAGCATAGATATGTATGTAGAGATACCTAGGGATAGAGTGTACCATAGATATGTATGTAGAGATACCTAGGGATAGAGTGTAGCATAGATATGTATGTAGAGATACCTAGGGGTAGAGTGTAGCATAGATGTGTATGTAGAGATACCTAGGGATAGAGTGTACCATAGATATGTATGTAGAGATACCTAGGGATAGAGTGTAACATAGATATGTATGTAGAGATACCTAGGGGTAGAGTGTACCATAGAGATACCTAGGGTTAGAGTGTAGCATAGATATGTATGTAGGGATACCTAGGGATAGAGTGTAACATAGATATGTATGTAGAGATACCTAGTGGTAGAGTGTACCATAGATATGTATGTAGATATACCTAGGGGTAGAGTGTAGCATAGATATGTATGTAGATATACCTAGGGGTAGAGTGTACCATAGAGATACTTAGGGATAGAGTATAGCATAGATATGTATGTAGGGATACCTAGGGATAGAGTGTAACATAGATATGTATGTAGAGATACCTAGGGGTAGTGTGTAGCATAGATATGTATGTAGAGATACCTAGGGATAGAGTGTAACATAGATATGTATGTAGAGATACCTAGGGGTAGAGTGTACCATAGAGATACCTAGGGTTAGAGTGTAGCATAGATATGTATGTAGGGATACCTAGGGATAGAGTGTAACATAGATATGTATGTAGAGATACCTAGAGTGTACCATAGATATGTATGTAGAGATACCTAGGGATAAGACAAATGAGGAACGCCTGAAGGTGTTGACATGTTCCAGAGACACAGAATCTGACTTTGTTTATAAACAAACAGCTAAAACTACCGATGCTTGCACTCATGTGTTTTGTGGATTGTTGTAGTAATGTCGAAATGATGAAATGATCACATATATATTAATAGCAAGATTGTACAAAAAACATGTTTTATACTGGATTTAATGAAAGCCAACAGCAACAACAAAGAGTTATCTCCCTTTCTAGAACGCTAGCCAATGGTAGGGCGTGGTGATTTAAGACCATGTAAAAATGGCTGACCAGTTAATTGTGATAAATGAACGAAGGAGCACAGTCCACCATTTTATCAGCCCTCACTATATAAAACCACTCACCCTTTTGTCCCCAGCTACTTACGTTCTATTTGACTCACACTTAGCGTTCTAGAGAGGAGTTAATTCCATGTCATGCATTGCTCAATCATATTTTTACTGAGTATCCCAGAGCATCAATTGGAATAATAAAATAACATGATACTATTATTACTACAGCATCAGTTACTGCCTTGCCAAACCATTATTATGTGTTTAAAAATATTCACCTCCAATCGGAATGGCAGCCATCTTCCTCTTTTGAGCAGTTGCTCGCTGCCGCTGATTATTTCTTGTTGCTTGTGAATAACACTTTCTTAGAATTTCATCTGGTATAAATGTCAAAATACGTTTGAAAACTTTTAAAACCACCACAGCATGGGAATAGTATTTTTTGTGCAGCAAGTGTCTTTTTCGCCAATCACTAATAATTTTACCTTAGACATGAAAATGTTATTTCTCTGTTTAGCTAATTGTAGTTAGGCAAAAAAACCAAAAATTCACTGAGTGATGCCATAGCAATGTGTGTCAGCAATAAAATCAACTCTAAAAGATGAGAAAACAGCAAAAACTAAATGTTTAGTGATACAATTATAATGCTCAAGTAAAAAAATAATTTCACCATTCTTTGTGCTCAAGATTATCCGTAGAACATTTTTTCTCCAAACTTCAACATTCAAAACGTGCTAGCTATCATTTGTTAAAACAACAAAATTAATTAAACACAAAAAAGAAAGAATTCCAATCGTATGAGAATTGCTTAGAGAATTTTTTCTGTTAGTAAACCATGCCACAACTATGCGGGGTTCAGCATGCCACCTACAGGGGAAAACTGCAATCAGTACTAGTCTTGAAAACAATCCAATTCTTTTGCCATGTGATCAACAAAACTGCCAGAACACATTTTGTATTTTATACATCATTATAATGTTATGTCCACACAGCTAGCGCATTAGATTTGTTGTGTCCCAAGTAAAATAACAAAGTTGGCAAGGAGTTGTCCTCTCGAAACTTTGTTCTAGGTTATCATTGCCACGAAAAAACATCAAATTTTTTTAATAAGATTTTCTTTTTATGTGTTAGTTATTTGTTAGAACACACTCTACATATGCTCATTTGTTCTCACCCTCCCCCCCCCCCCCCCCCCCCCCGCTCCCCTTTTCTGGGATCAAAGACCCACCCCCATCCCAACAATAGTATCAGAGACAGCCAGAAAGACACTTGCTGCTTTCAAACTGTTTTGGTAAAAACTTGCACATAGGCTTGCTGACACGGTCGCTGAAAACCACAATTTGTTTGCGATTGCTAATCAATTTTAAAGTACAACACAAGATGTAATTGTCCCACCAGCGTTGCTGGGCGTGCTTAGAATTTGTTTTGTTGTATACGCAAAAGTTTTACCTCTGAATAGATAATCATATGAGAATGACAGAGAGTGAAATGTAGGAATGCTATTAATGCTGTGTTCATCTTATATTCGTTTATTTTAGCAAGTATCTGTGGGGGCCGTGACGTCAATGCTGTCTTTGTAACATCTGCCAATGACTTGGTACAAGGCAGCAAGCTAGTTTATGTGACAAATGACATAACAGGTCAGAGTTCCGTGCCACTTTCTACCAAAGTTGCTGAAACTTGAGTTCTGAGAGGGGAGATTGAACTTATCCTAAACCAAGATTTTATCTATTTTATTGCTTTATTCGTTTGACGTCAATTTAGTAGATTACCAATTGCATTCTCTTCGTACCATCACTGTAAACTTTTGTCATCAGCTTTCTGACTTCTGATTAAAATGGTTTTTGAATATTATGAAATATTGATAATAATAATAATAAACGTATTATTATTATCTGTGAGTTCTAACAATGTACTAAATGTTTGCTTTTGCCAGCTGTTACATACTCATTGCGTTATTAAGTTTTGATAGAAGTCGAACTTAGATAGTCAACCTGTAATGTTGAAAACCGTCTTATCAAGCCAAACTTTCTGATACAGAACATGTCAGAAAGTCTAACGTCAGAACACATTTTAATCCCAATAGCTATTTTGCGAGTTGATGTTGTTAGCTTTTGCTTCTGAATAAAATCACTCTGATACCGCAAATGAAATAAATGAATGTAGTGACATGAGAACAAATTTATTGGTCATGCTGCTCACCCCCTGATCTCTAAGGAAATGTTTGTCTTACATAAATAGTAACACAACAACTATTGTCTGTGATGAGCAGCTTTTGATGCTATAAGCCAGTTTTTACAACCTGTTTTTCTTTTCCTGTTTATTTTTCGATGCCGCCCAAGGTTTCATGGAAGCTTCAGGGGTAGTAAATTGACACACATTTCATTTAGGCAGGTTTAACATATCACAGGCAAATATTGACACTTGATACCGGTGTGTTCTATTTGTGGCAGCATACCCAGGGATCATTTTGAGTTCAGTTAGCAGACAGCATACTTGCTCTGAGTACGGACTAACCAGCACTCTTTTATTGCCTTTATCAAGTTTCATTACTCCAAATATCTGCTGTCGGCCTTTAATTAACCAGCAGCATCTGACATCGTTACTGTATTTACAGCATTCGTGTTGTCATTTGATGAGGATGGTCATCTACATTCTAAGAGAAATGTTCATGTAAACTGATTAATTATTTTACAAACATTAGCCTATAGAAAACAGCATTAAGTAATGAGTTTTCATTGGCTAGGGATGCTAAACTAGCTGATTTATAAATTACCTCAGAGGTCAAAGGTCAATTGTAGACATGCTTTTGGTTTTGTAATATATTTGATGAAAAAAAAACAAAAAATTAATGTCAATTGATTGTGGTGGAGTATAACTGAAATTTTATTTAAATATATCTATGGAATTGATGGCGTTGATCATTTATCGTATTCCATAGAAGTAAGCAGAAAATTGAGTGGCTATGAGTGAGCATTGTTTCACTATACAACACAATGTGCACTCCAGATACCAAAGAGCACTTCTATCTATGTATAGTTCCAAGCTTTTTTGAATTCAGTATTTGGTTTTTTCCTGGGAATAGTAAAAAAATTGTTATTTATTTAATAAAAACTAATCTTCTTTTAGCAACAATTGGTTAAAAATATTTTATTGCAATTGTTTAACATTTTGAGAACCACAAGTCAAATTGACTCATGTGTACTTGGCATCAAATTACTTGTTCAAGTCATGATTAAACCTTTCCAACAACCTAGGAATAGCCGTTTATTAAAACTTGTAAACTTTCGTCAACATTCAGTAAACTGTTAGATAACATTATAGTTTGGTTTGCTGGTAAGATGTTACGTTATAAAGTGTGGTAGTGGGTGAGTGTTAAGCTTAGAATCCAACAACAGCACTCGAATGACAGTGATTAGCCCTGTATACTGCAAAATTAGCTTGATGTCTTATCTGTAAGTTTATTGACTTTTGTGTGTGACATATGACCAAGTTTATGGCACACACGGAGGGTCCTTGCTGAAGCTTGTTTATCAATGCTTATCTATAACAGGTTTGTCAACCCTGATTGCAATATTACATCATTCTGATCTCGGCAGCCTCACTGGAAGGTTCTATTTCTCTACCATTTCCAATTTAGCTCCAACAGCACATCATGGTATGTCTTCACTTCGGCTTTTCTTTTTCTTTTGTTGTTTTATAAATTATTTTTTGTTTCACAGCAAACGTTGTCAATCTTTTAGTCTGATGAGAAGAAGTATCCACCAGACGTGAGTCCCCCGTCATCTGAAGGAGAGGCAGCAGAGGTTGATGGTGATGGAGTGGAGAGGGCAGCGTGGGGAGGACAGTTAGAGTTTATTCTTACTTGCGTCGGGTGAGTTTTATTTTGTGTTTACTTTTAAATTTTACGTCATTTTTTAGTTATTTTTTATTACTTTGACACGCTGACACGCAGTGAAATATTTATTTTAAATCCAATATTTGTTGAAGCTTTGTTTGTTTTTTCTAAAAGTAAATTTTAACGGGCAATAACTTTATAATTAAAAAGTTTTAAGTAGTTATTTTGTTGCTACATGTTAGGCTATTTGCCGTGGACACCTACTATAGTTGGGTGAGTCATACATAACATACATATGTGTCTTTTTACTAGATATGCAGTGGGACTCGGTAACGTCTGGAGATTTCCTTACCTCTGTTACAAGAATGGAGGAGGTGTGTATGCCCACCCTGAATATTTATTTTTTTATTTGGAGATTTTATTTACTGACATTATATTGTCATAGTTAGTTGTCTACAGACAAGTTAATTTTGTAAAAAAAACAAACTTGTTCAATGTTCGATTAGACAATCTTTTTTAAATCTATTTGTATCATTTTTTCATCGCTTTTTTGTCGCTATTTCAGGAGCGTTTCTGATACCGTATGTGTGCATGTTGGCATTCGTTGGTCTGCCCCTGTTTTATATGGAGTTGTGCATTGGCCAATTTAGCAGTCTCGGACCATTGGCTGTTTGGAAGTTTTCTCCTGTATTTAAAGGTGCGTTTTTGTTTCATTTTTAGCCGTTACCACTGAATCATGCTTCATTTATTGTGCTCATTTCTCCCCATAATTGTATAGGACTTTTGCTTAGTCATATCAAAGGTGCTTCCTCATCAGTCTTGTCTCCTGTGAGAAGTTTACCTTATGATTTGTTTATCTATTGCTCAAACTAACACCCCTTTGATGTCATATATTAGCCTGTCTTTATATTTATATTGGGAGTTGCTACCTCTCTTTGTTTCCTTGCGTTGTACAATAAGAAAAATCAAAATTGTTTGGTTGATACATTTTACAGGCCTGGGTTTTGCCTCGGTAATGGTTTCATTGTTAATCAGTATCTACTACAATGTCATCATCGCCATCTGCTTGTACTTCTTGTTCAAATCGATGACCTTTAAACTACCTTGGACTGACTGCAGTAATTCCTGGAACAACGCAACTACTTGTAGGACGCTAAAAGACATCCAAGATGCTCACGGTGAGTTTAGTTATTTAATACATTACCATAGAGTTGTACATTACCATAGAGTTGTACATTACCATAGACTTTATATGTTACTATAGACTTATACTGCTAAAGTTGGATGTTTACCTTTCCTGAGACCATTTAAGTCTCATATCTTGTAAACAACTTTTATCTAGATGTCACAATGGGGCAATGTTTAACTGTTGTTTGTTTGCTGAGAGTTAAGTAATGCGCGTCAGTTTTAAAAAATTAATTTCATCTGCATAACAATTTACAATAATCAATTTACATTATAAACACTTTGAGCTGCTTTTCAAACTGTGTAGAAAATTGTTTAGTAATTAAAACTTGTTTGTTTAAGAATATTAGGAGTTGCTAGTCCAACAATTAAAGGACAACTCCAAGTTTTAACGATCTTAATTGCTTTGCTTGAGCTATTTGAGAGATATTGATGTGAGTATCTTTTTTTTGAACAATATTGATAACATGAAAAAGTTTGGGAATAGAAGAGAAGACAACTTCACCAGTACGATTTTGGGAAAGGCTGATTCGAATATAGCCGAGTGTTCATTCTGTGTTACTCGTTGTGCAATGTCTGTTATTGTAATACGACCAACATGATATGTCGCTGTAGAACTAATGAGAATAGAGATGACACGATAAAGTGTAATAAATAATATAATCTAGGCTTCGTTTATGCTAATAATTATATTTATTATTATTGGTTTCATAATAATTATAGATGCTGCAAAAAACAACAGTCTCATCAACAGCACTATGCTGAATGGCACCATGTTTAATGCCACTGCACTAAATGCTACCAACGCCACAGATCTTATTACCACCACGCCCTCTGAAGATTTCTTCTAGTAAGTCGCTAGCTGCTATCAAACGTGTAGCGGTCAACTTTAGATAACGACCTCACTTTCAGATTGCTTTTTATCGAGATTACAAGCTTTAGATTAGCTTTATGCTAGCATCAGTCCACTTTGTCTACAGTTTAGTACTTGTGCAGAGTTATCTCCCCACCATTTGAGTCCAAATGTACTTGAAGTGACAGGATTTCATTTGTTGGCAACTGTTCAAAATATAACATTGCGTGACCCATTTATTGTCCAATTAGGGTAATCTCAATGTCTCGCTTGCAGTTGAACAAGTGCCAAACATACTTTGATTGATTTGATATTGCCCAATCAGAAGTAATCACGATGATTTTCGTCAGCAATGATTTGTATTTTGGTGATTTTTCTGTCATGCTGTCCATGCATGGATACAAAATTATTACAATGTGCACTAATGGGGCGAGTGACGTTCTTTCTCAATCGGTTTAATTACCGGAAACAGTTTATCGCCAGATGGAATTATATACAATTGTATGTTTCAGATTTATTACTTGATTAGTTCTTACATCCTGTTTTAAAATGCATCCAGAAGAAAGAATGCGTATTATTTTAAAAGTCAGAATTAAAAAAATGACCAGTCAAGGGATTCAATTTAGCGATTTGAATTATCAAAAAAGTGACAATAATTTCTGTGTTGTTTTAAAACGGAAACACGTATATCTTTAGATATTGTGATCATAGATTTTGAAGATTTTCGATAGTCGTATAATTGTAATGTAAATGACAAAGATGGCAGTTTACCGAAACTATCCTCTTTGTAAACTTTAGAATAGACATTACCAATCTGCTCGGAGACAATGTCTCTCGCACCTAGTTTAATAGGTTTGGTTTGGGGTGTCCATTTACAAAATAAATACAAGTTCTCAGTCTATTCATGTTTTTCACCAATAGAATAAGTTATTTGGAAACTCTAGAGGCTCCTGGCGTATGTACTCTTATCACCACAATACCCATAAATAACACCCATAATCTACTGTAACCACGTTCTAAATTATTCAGCAATGAGGTACTAAGGCTAACCTCTGGAATGGATGTAGCTGGAAGCATGCGTTGGGAACTAGTGGGTTGTCTGGCTCTGGCTTGGTTTGTTGTAGCCGTGGTTCTTATCAAAGGCATTTCATCACTGGGAAAAGTAGGTACCTCACCCTTTACTTTCTGTCATTGTGATATCTTGCCACGCCCACCTAGAATGTATCGTGTGACTCTTTACATTGTAGGTGGTCTATTTCACAGCATTGTTCCCCTACGTGCTACTGACTATACTACTTGTCAGAGGTGCAATGCTCCCAGGTAGTCTGACAGGAATCATTTATTATCTCAAACCACAGTGGCACATGTTGTTAGAGGCAAAGGTGAGTTCTTATCACTACTGAGTCTATTGTATGGTCCTACTTAGTGCCTATTTAAGGTTATGGCCACTTGGTTATCTGTAAGTGCTAATTTGTTCCCATCCAGCACGGATTCATAGCCTCTAATCAATACATAAAATTCTTCTTTTTGTAACTAATAAACATGAGTAATCAGGAATATTTTCTCTCCCCTAAACTGTGTCCGCTTATTTGTTGTCTTGTGGAGACTTTGATTTTCATCAAAGCTACCATTTATACTTTACCAAATGCACATGACACTGTATCAGTCACCATTTATACTTTACCAAACGCACATGACACTGTATCAGCCACCATTTATACTTTACCATTATATTACATTTATACTTTTGTATCACTCAATACACATGTAACATGTCATGTAATAGCATAAATGGTAACATTGAAGGTGTGGTCAGATGCAGCTGTACAGATATTCTACTCACTGGGAGTGGCTTCTGGAGGTCTCATTGCTATGGCCAGCTACAACAAGTTCAACAACAACGTTCTCAGGTGTCTATCCCCATATTTTACACTTTTATACCTGTACATTTGTATACCTGCACACTTGTATACCTGTACACTTGTATACCTGCACACTCGTATACCTGTACACTCGTATACCTGTACACTCGTATACCTGTACACTTGTATACCTGCACACTTGTATATCTGTATACTTATATACCTGCACACTTGTATACCTGTACACTTGTATACCTGCACACTTGTATACCTGTACACTTGTATACCTGCACACTTGTATATCTGTATACTTATATACCTGTACATTTACATACCTGTACACTTGTATACCTGTACATTTATATACCTGTACACTTGTATACCTCTACACTTGTATACCTGTACACTTGTATACCTGCACTTGTATTTGTAGAGATTCTCTCATAGTTCCTGTAATCAACTGCGGTACAAGTATTTATGCTGGTTTTGTTATATTCTCCATCCTGGGTTACATGGCCGAGGCTAAGAGAGTGGATGTAGCTGACGTGGCAACTCAAGGTAAGTGTTTTATATGTGAGTGTAGATATATGTATGTGTAGATGTATGTACGTGTAGATACATGTATGTGTCGATATATGTATATGTAGATATGTGCATATTCCACAGGACCTGGACTGACATTTGTTGTCTACCCAGAAGCCCTCTCCACCATGCCCCTACCTCCTCTCTGGTCCTGCCTTTTCTTCTTCATGATGGTCATTCTTGGTTTTAGCTCTGAGGTGAGTTTATATTACAATAGACATGGCAATCACTTAACATCTGTTGCATGTGTGTATATGTATATGTAATGACATGTCTAATATATATCACTAACATTTCTAGTAAAATGCCTAAAGTATATCTCATGTCTACCACAGTTTTCTATGATGGAGTGTGTGTTAACTGCTTTCCTGGATGAGTTCCCGCAGTACCTGCAGACGAGCCGTAAAAGAGAGATAATGTTCCGAGTGGGCACTTGCTTCCTCTGCTTCCTGTGTGGTCTACCCATGTGCCTGCAGGGTGGCTTCTACCTGCTCAATCTTGTCGACAATTATGTGGGTGGTTTCCCTCTCATCATTGTTGGTATCGGGGAGCTAGTGGCTATCAACTGGGTCTATGGCTTCAGGCGGTTCAACCAGGATATACAGATGATGTTGGGAAGGCAGGCGCCCTATTACTTCTGGTTTATGTGGATTGTCTTCTCTCCGCTACTTATGATTGTGAGTTTACATCATATAAAAAGACAGTTCTATACAACTTTCAGCACTTTCAGCAGTTGTTTTCCAACACATCGATTAATCTAGTCATGGCTTTGGTTTCATTTGTGAACTCTTAAATGATGATTGGCTCATAGGCGACCACCTTATCCAATAGGGACTGCGACAGTCTTTCTCAAAAGTCGTTTGGTCTTTGAAACAGCGAGCAGACCCCCGGTAGAGCTATTAGATATATATAAAAAATTAATTGTTTTTTAAAATAAATAGCAATATTTTTTAATAAAATGGTTTTATTAATCATTTAAACTAAAGTTAAAACACTCATCTCCAAATGCCCACAACAAAATATTTGTTTTAGGAAAAAAAATTATGCTTTTACAGCCCTATTGCAATAATATTTTTACTGGAAACAGCTATACGTTATAATTATGGCCATATCAATTACATTGACTTAGTTTTCCTCTATATAAGAGTCAACGCTGTCTTGAAATTGGAACTGTTTGCTTTTGAGCAAGCAACTGCCTCTGGACTGCTGGCGTATGTACCCTTGTGAGCACAACTCCCAATGCTTCTCATCTATGAACCGAGATGAGAGGCGCCTATTGTTGCACTGATATTTTGATCTTTCTGTTTCACAGGCTACCCTTTGTTTCACGGCAGCCCAATACAAGCCCCTGACATTTGCTGGTTGGGCCTATACACCAGGTTTCAGCGCTTTAGGGTGGATGACTGTTGTATTCTGCATCATGTTTATTCCCGTGATGGCAATAATTAGTTGTTTGAACAACGGTGGATGGCCGGTGAGTATTTACTGCGAGTCTACATTTATCTTAAATGCTAAACGCAACTCATTCTCCGAGCTATGAAAGTTAGGAAAATTTAGAACTTTCCCTAACATCATTGATCACATGACTGCTGCTCAAGTCTGCAAGGACACTTAATCTACTTCCGATTAGCCTGACTTCCAGTTTATCTAGCCTGAGAACCATCTTATCAAATGCAGTGATTACTAACTTGCTGCTTTACTTTAATATTCAAGATAACGATCGAGGTAAAGTATTATCACACAGAAATTGCATGACCTGCACGCTGCCTAAGAGCTTAATGCATGTTTACCGTTTTATCACAGATAAAAATTGTTATTATGTCAACCACAAGTGGCCCCCTTGTGCGACGCTGTGTGACCTTGTAGCTCTACAAGGTGTTGGTTAGATAGAACACATTGTCTTGTTTGCCCAGGTGACTGCTGTTACTGTTTGGTAATGGAGCTTTTGACTTACATCTACGAACCATTCCTGGTCACGCATGATTATGCTGGTATCACAATATTGTCTGGTCACACATGTGCATGTTGATAGCGCAGTATTACTTGGCCACGTGTGTGTGTTGGTACTATGGTATTGCTTAGCCCCACTCTCACATAAGGCATGCTGCTCCACGATTGGTTGCATACATTTTGGTACCAAAATGCTCTGTGTATGCTGACTAGCAAAAAGGAGCACACAACTTCTTTCAATTTTTATGTAACACAGAAATTTATGTACTGAATAAAAAATAATTTTATTTCAATTGACAAACAAATAAATATGATCAATAAATTTGCCGATAAACTACCAATAATCAATAGCAATATCTTTTCAGGTGCTACAAAATATCTCAGGTCCAGTAGAAGACTGGGGTCCAAAGCGCACAGTGGATAGGGTGGGCACTCAATACGAACGTGAAACTGACGTAGGAGACAACAAGTTTGCTGCCAGTAATGGCGGTTTTGATGGTCAACCCACAATCCTCACTTATGAAGAAGCTACCCAAATGTAGATAGAGTACTATTGTACAGAGACAATAGTATCTGTACTCTTACGCTCTCCTTCTCAAAGTTTGATGCTTTTTATTCACATCTAATCCAGCTGATGTCAAGGATGTCCTCACTCAATTAACTCCAACAAAATAACAAACCTGGCCAAAAATAATCGGAAGCTAGTTTCTCAACGTTTATAAAAACTCTTTATCGCAAATCTAAAATTTATCATTTCTTGTTGATAAATCTCTGTCAAAGCAAAACCAGGAGTTCGTTTCTCTCACTTGATCGGGAGAAAGGAAAGTGTTGACCTGAGCTTAAAAGATCAGCTTTTATTTAACCAGAAAGTCTTTGTTGGATATTCGCGTATCATATAACAGAACGTATCGTATCATAAACACTTCTTGTATTTTTACAGTTTGAGTTTGGAGTAGCTTAAACTGACTCTGCAGTATTTCCGTTTGTACGGCACACTTTTACTCTCATTCATAAAACCATCTCCGGCTGCTGTATCACTTTTATACCTCCTCATCATTTCGTTGTAATTTCAACTTACAATAACATGGCCAGATTATTGGACTGCTGCAAAACTTGATCCTTCATCCAAATCCTCTTCTCTGTTTCACCTTATTACTATTTATTATGTGTTTATACCATGAAATAAAATAATGTATATACTTGTGAGTGAGCTGAGATAAATATTACATCACACAGCATATGCGTTTAGTTAGATACGATTAGTACACTTGTACACAAGTATTGTATAACGCTGTACACGCATGTGTTACATCATTCTGTACACACATTATATACCACTCTGTATCCATAGATATATTGTATATCAGATACACTGTATACATATAATTCATGTGCAGAATGTAGTGAGTTCTTCTATTTCAAAGTTGAAAGCTAAATTTGACAATCAAAATGCAATGTGAGGTTTAGGAGAATCAAAGCCAGCAAAATGCAACAGCAGTTGCAGGTAAAATATTTAAAGAAAATTTTCACGTTACAGCCAGCTATTATCTAACACACATTGTGGACACAACTCCTAAATGCTGTGACTGTAGAGCTTGGCTCTCTAGATTAATATAGCTGAACAGCCTGTCATTCTGCCACACAGCCTTGCTTGGCCTGCCACCCACCTAGTCTATCTGATGTTGCTTCTCCGCAAGCGCTTACTAAACAATCTAGCAGCTCCAATTAAACTCACTTGTAAGATAATTTTTTTGCAATAATGGGGTCCGGCAGATTTTTGTGCGGAGCTATTATTAAAGAAACGGGAAGTCCGCTTTTCACCAACAATACTATTAAAACGAAAGTCACTTCATTTTAACGATTACTAAAGAAACATTTTTTATTCTCGGCGGCTAATAAGTTTGGGGTATATAATATAATACAGACGATGCGCCATCAACATAAATTGTAAAACTACAACGGTACTGTGAAACGCAAACCCATGGACGTAGTATTTCGTCTATGAGCAAACCACAGTACTCGTTCAAGGGCACGCTTTCATTAGTTTATGATGGCAAGCTCAATTAAACCCGAAATACAAAACTATGGCTCTACCCGTGAACATGGTGTTTAATTATTTTTTTCACCTGAATAAACCAATTTTTTTTCAAAAAAAGAACTTCCGAAGGCTTTATTGATTCTTTGAGCTTTCCCAAAAACATCATTTTTGTCATATTATCTGCTCAAATTTCCTCACATCAGAATAATAGTCAAGTAAGTCGTGATTTCTAATGATAAGTTCAACGATCGACTAAGCTACTTGCGGTTGTATCGCTAAAGTGAAACTACTCTTCTGGGACCCCATTCTGATATCATCTAACTCCATGTACATATATATACTACAGCAGTAAGTGATGAATTCCTTGCTTGCTACATTGCTTGTATTTCATTATTGACAAAGTAATCAGAAAGGCATGGAAAAATGACCACGCTGCATATCGCAGGGACGACAACTACACACAAGCCAACAGCAGATGGGGGGGGGGGGGGGCATGTTTACTTTATATGAGTTGTCTACTCAGCAATTCATAAAGTTGATTGAAGAAATATAAATAGACAGTGTTTTTTTTGTTAAATACTATATAATTACAACAATAATTATAATATGCAATAACGTAGACATACAAGTGTTACAAACTGATTGGCAGTTGAGGGCAGTTCACTAAAAAATTCAATTCGTTGTTAATATTAATCTAACAGTTCAATTATTGAATGTATAAAAGTGCTAAGATAGAAAACTAAGTACAGATTGAAGACTCATCAACTTAAGATATTAAAAATTGTGTGTGACAAGCCATCGAACACTCTGATGTATGATCGTCATAGGAAGCAACAATTAACTAGACCTGTAACTAAAAATGTCGATATTGGAATCGTCTGCTACCAACTAATAGCCTCGGAGCTGCGGTACTTCATATTGATCCCACCGGCAGCAAATATTTGGATCATTTCAGCTGACTGGATGAGCTGATACATGGCAAGAGAGGGAAAGAGAGAGAGAGTGTGACTCTGGCCATTGAGTTATATCACATGACAATCACATGACGATCACATGACGATCACATGACATATTCTTAAAACGTGAGACTAAAGTAATACACTATATATATAATATGACGTATAAAAAACTAAATCTTCCATCAAATAAGTGTTTGCAGACAACGTGGATAATGGCTGATGAGTAGGGTGAGTGAGGGACTAGAGCACTGTAGACTTTGTGAACTCGCACTTGTTATGATGGTTCTCCAGGTACTTGAGCACTTCTAAATGTTCATCCATCTGTTTAGATAGTTTATCTATCTCTTTCTGCAGATCATACATGTACTGTTTACTCTCGCCCATCTCCTTCTCCGCTTCTGCAATATGCACCAGGTAGTGTTGAGCCATGCAATGTCAAGTAGTTATAGTTGTCTTACCTTGTAATGTCAAGTAGTAATAGTTGTCTTACCTTGTAATGTCAAGTAGTAATAGTTGTCTTACCTTGTAATGTCAAGTAGTAATAGTTGTCTTACCTTGTAATGTCAAGTAGTAATAGTTGTCTTACCTTGTAATGTCAAGTAGTAATAGTTGTCTTACCTTATAATGTCAAGTAGCTATAGTTGTCTTACCTTGTAATGTCAAGTAGTAATAGTTGTCTTACCTTGTAATGTCAAGTAGTAATAGTTGTCTTACCTTATAATGTCATGTAGTTATAGTTGTCTTACCTTGTAATGTCAAGTAGTAATAGTTGTCTTACCTTGTAATGTCAAGTAGTAATAGTTGTCTTACCTTGTAATGTCAAGCAGTAATAGTTGTCTTACCTTGTAATGTCAAGTAGTTATAGTTGTCTTACCTTGTAATGTCAAGTAGTTATAGTTGATGTTTTTAGAAAGATTTTTGGCTCTGACAAGTAACTCATCTGCTCGGTTGTTAGCAGCCACGCTAGCCTGATGCTCTTTCACCACTTTGTCGGAGACACCGTCATATTTTTCTTGTATAGCCTTAGCATCCTAGCAATCAAAGACAGAATTAGTTAATCAACGGCATACAATAAGACAACACTGCGGTGACAACCTCATTGTCATTTGATTATTTACATAGAAAATCTAGAATGTTCTAAAAAACAACAGAACACAATCCGCAATATCACAGTTCCATGTGTATTAGCAAAAAGAGCAGGCAATTCCAAGAACACAAACCATTTCAGTCTGGTTGGCATATCTATCAGCTGCCTCGGCCAGGGGCTCAGCTCTATCAAGAATGAGAGAGTTCTCTATGTTTTTGGTATTGAGATCCTTGGAAGCACGAAACATGTCTTCCACCTCTTCGCGTAGAGCGTTGGCTTTCTTAATCGCATCAGTCATGACATCTCCAATCTAAACACAAAAACGTCGGACTTTACAGCAAAGACACACAATTTTCTGGTGACAAAACATCCACATGAATTGTAGAAACACAAACAACAATATAATAGCACAGCATCAACCGGTACTTGACTTACCATTTTTAAACTCTGTCTGGCGGCTTCGAGGTCTGCCTCTGCCTTCTCGATGGCCATTGCAGATGCATTCTGGGCATCTCTAGCGGCTGAGAGTTCATCGTTGAGGTCGTTGACCTGCTGAAGTATTTCATCAGCAGCTTTGCTGAAACAGGAACAGAACATTTAAATGAAAACATAAGCACACTTTTCTCCTGGCACCTGCCGACACCTTACCAGCGCATACCAATACATGCCGGCACCTATCGGCACATGCCGACAGCTACAGTACTGCGACGTACCTTGCGTTGTTGGCCTTCAGTTTTAACTGCTCTGACAATGCCAGATCGGCAGCAGTCTCATTCAATATCTGGTCAATGTTGGTAAGGTTTTGTATGGTCTCATTGATCTGACGGGCAAGGGCAGCAATGGCTGCTAAATCCTCATCAGATATCGACAGGCTGAGCACTTCCTCAGCTACCTGCCAAAATAACAACTAAGTCCTTCACCCTCTGTTGACCACAGTACAGCTTCAAGTTTATTTCAACGGGTAGAAAGTAATCTATATTGTATCAAAATAGATATTAACAAAAGGAAATGTAGATAAAGTACAAAAACTTACTACAATCACTCCCTCTGGGGTGGCTTTGCCTGCTCCTAACATTTCCGCAATATTGTTTAACATGGCCGACATATCCGCCTCAACTAAACTCAGTTTATCGCTCATATCTTTAGCCGCTTCATACGATGTTTGTGCTGCCAGCAGGGTGTTGTTTGCCTTTTCATTGGCCGTCTTCAACTATAATAACAAGCAGCGGTCACCAGTACAACAACACCAAGTTTGCATACATCCGTGTTTTCTCTTTTAAAAATAAATTGCTGGAATATTTTACACAAATGAATAAATCATTTTTATAAACTGTAAAGTATGGAGTTGGCGACAGAACAAACCTGTGCAGTTGACAGCTCTGCCTCAACAGCCTTATCTTTAGCTTTGTCCTCTGCCTGTTCGGCTATTGTTATTGCTGACGAGACTTTCCCTTGCGCTCCATTAGTACAGCTACTTCCCTCTCCGCACGTGTCACACCCACCTCCACCACAGGCAGCATCGCACAACTCCCCGGCAGCAAATGGTGACTTCAAATCACAAACCTTTCAACAGAAAGCCAACATGTACTCCTACAGTATCACATCTACTACAAAATGTATCACTACAGCAGCACATCTACTACAACGTGTACTACTACAGTATCACACCTACCATTACGTGTACCACTACATTACCACTCCTACCAACCTGTCTATTTATATCCTCCAGAGTGGAAGCTCGAATGTCCTCAATCTGCTGCTCAGCCAATGACAGGGCGTCAGATTGTTGTGCATTCATCTTGTCAAATGCGTCCTTCTCGCTCTCCAGAAGGTCTAGTGTGTCGTTTTGTAAGGATATTGCCTCGTCTATCAAAATCTTTGCACCATTCGCCGCATTCAGCGCGCTTACAGACCTGTAATACCAGCGACCAGTCAACTAGACTGACGTGACAGGTTGTGTCAGGTTAACACATATTGTCATAATCTAAATTGGGAGTTTTCTGCACACACTTCTCCAAAGTGAACAAGAGTAAACAACTCCTACTATCCATGCAAAAGGTTGAAAATTCTTGAGATGAAAGAGCTCAAGTCAGTAACAACAAGCTGTGCACTCACTTGAAAGCTAAAGGTCTTTTTGACAGCAATAACAGAAAAAAATTATGTAAAAACTGCCGGTTTTCTTTTCTCCGCGGCCTTTTGCACACAGACTTACGACTGTTTAATGCTTAGTAAAGTCTTACCGAACCAACCCTGTCACTCACCCTTTTTCATTAGCTACTATCGTATTATACGCGCCAATGATGTCTTCTTGAATCAAATCATCAACATTTATTTTCTTTGCATTAGCTTGCTTGAGGAGGTCAGCGATTTGTCTATTCAGCACTTCGAGGTCATCATCAGTATTGGCAAGATCTTGATTGCTCTGTTTTAGATTGGCGCTCAGCAGCTCTATTGCATCCTTCACATCCATCAGCTCTCGCCTGTAAAAGGCATAATAATGTCAGAACACAACATAGGGCACACAAAGCCATCTCACAGACATAGAGATACAACAGATTACTTACTCGATATCATCAAGGTTTGCATGCATAGAGTCCATGTTTGCTTCACTCTGATTGAAGTTGTCAATTATCTTTTGGACCTGTGCCAATTTCTTCTCCATTGCCACAAACTGTTCATCATAAACACCGACAGCTCCCTCTGACTTGGTCACATTCACCTGAGCAATCATGTCATCCGTCAGATCTGTGTAAAAAAGATGAAAATAAATGAAGACCAGTCATTAGCAGTTGTCCTCTAATGAAATGTGAGGAGACAAATCCAAAGCAAATAAGCAGACATTGGTGAGTTTAACTATAAGGCACCTCTGAGGTCCTGTATAATGAGGTCCCAGTTATCAAAGCACTCTCCGCATGGCACACAGTTGGGTAGAAGACCAGTGGTGCCTCTGTCACATCTATCACACTTCTTTCCTGTGATGTCATCTAGACACGGGCACTGTCCAGTATAGGGGTCGCACTGTAGCACCTCGGAACCATCAGGGTTACAATCACAGGCTACAACATTTCATACAATACAGTATCACAAACTTATCTATCTCACAGAAACGGAAGATCTCAACTATCAAAATAGAAAAAATTGTGAAACTTTAATATAAAACTTTTATAGAAAACTCCTTGGAAGAATTTTTGGGGTAAACAATTTGCTTATTATGTAAATAATTGTTTGCTGCGGCAAAGAAAAACAGGGGGTAAAAAATTAACAGAACTATATCAACTAAAAATTACTGTATGATTTCAACAAATTTTCATTTGCAATAATTTCCGAACGACAAAAGTATTCCATAATATTATTCTTTGTGTCAATCACGACTGCCTTGGCAGTGAGCCAAGACTATGATGCCTACACAGGCTTCTATTATGTGGTTGGATATAAATAGACAGCGTGTACACCAGGTGGTAATGAGGTACACCGCTGAGTGCTTGAGGAAGTGGTATATCTACGATATCACAAGTGCACTTCCTGGAGCAGACAATAAGTGTGGACTACAGATGAGAAAAGGTACAAATGGGTGCGTTGTATTAACTAATCATTATAGTACAGTATAGCAAACACCATTCATAGCAGCTGATTCATAAATAATTGAGTTAGATTTATGTTTGAAGTCTGTTAAAGCAACGATGGAGTTATTTCAATGAATATTCTGGGTCAGCCACGGCCAGGTATTAGGCATCATATGATGCAATAACCATATAAAATAGTCAATAAACTCAGCCAAGGTGTTTTCTTACCAGATTTTATAGAAAGAGATAAGGGCCTACGCAAGGGGTTACATAACAGTGTCTTGTATATAAATTAACACCTGTAAACTAACCTATATATAATGACATACGACAGCATTGTCTACAGCTGTCTATACAACGCTATAGAATTGTTTCATGCTTGTAAAAACTTCCCCATTTGGAATGTCTCCAGTAATTTATCGTTGAACAGCTTCAGTTTAGCTCTAAGATTGTTTTGCAACTATTTTTACTAAATATGACATAACTTTTAGAGGCCCTTCAGGGTGAAGAAGCCAACAATAGTTGCCGAGGTATTCTGGCTGACGGCAGTAAGAGAATACTTACGAAAGCACTGGTCGGTGGGGTCACCATAGTATAAATCTTCGCACTGATCACACTTCCTGCCCCCTCTACCGTCCATGCAGTCACACTCTCCAGTAAACTCGTTACAAGTTGGAGAAAGACTTCCTTCGTTGTCGCACTCACACGGCTCACAGCCCACGCCGCTAGCCAACTTCCAATGGTCTGCTTCACACTGGTCACAGGTTAGTCCAATGACATTAGGAAGACAAGGACATTTGCCGGTCACCCTATCACATGGCTCGGTGGCATTGCGGTCGGCACCCAACCAGTTACAGTTGCAGGCTACAATTTAACGAGATATTAGAGGCTGTTTGAGAGGTGATGTCACAGCGACTGAGATTAATCGCCAGCGTAAAAAATTTACTCAACAAAGAACTAAACTCGGTATAACGGGCTACAACTGCCTATTCCACTCACCAACACAAGAATGCGCGACAGCGTCACCATGGAAACCGTTGGCACAGAGTTCGCAGTCGTCTCCATCTGTGTTGTATTGACATTTTGTGCATGTTCCATCGGAGGGGTTGCAGCTCATCTCTATAGCCATGTCTATGTTATAGTTACACCCTTGCAGACAGGAAGTGCATGTGCCATTTGGTTCCATCGGGTTGCCATAGTGATTCGTTGCACACATTTCACATCGTTTACCTACACAAAGTTATAACAAATGCAAAGGAATAGAAATCAACTCGTAGATTATTATTTTATAACGCTAGTCAGAATGAGATATCAAAATAAGATTTACTATAGACGGTGGCTGAATTACAAAAGCAGGTAGATGCCATCCGCAGCAGCTCCCTCACATATCCAACCAACACCTACCAGCTCCCTCACATATCCAACCAACACCTACCAGCAAACTCTGATGGACAATCACAAATCATGTCACCAGTTCTTGGATCCAAAGAGCAAGTATCTGCGTATTGGTATCCACTATCCTCTCCTCCTGGACACATACACTTCCTGCACGGTATAGCGGAACCCAGGCTAGGATCTCCATAATATCCTAGGAGAAAGCAGCAGAAGAATGCAATATCGGCAGCGTACATCCTCAGCGCATTGTGCGTAACGTCAGCGAAGAGTAGCAGTGACTCACTAGAGCTGAATGTACCCAGTAGTACAATAACGCAGCTAATGACACAAAATTGTGACCATAAAACATTTTATAGCCCGAGAGGAACTCACCACGCATTGGCCACCTTAGATGGTGATTAAATGGCAGTGAGGGGCATTACGGAGGTCATACAACTCATTATTAGGTGATAAACAGAGCTATGCATTGAGTAGGCTAATTGTTTGCTGGTTAACGGTGAGAGTACAATGGAGTGGTGGTAGTGGCTACATAGTAGCAGTAGAGATAGTAGCAGCAGCGTCATCATAACAGAAATAGTAGCAGCAGCAGCGGCAGCAATAGTGTAGAAGCTAGCAGTGTATAGATATGAAATATACGCAAGGCTGTGCATAGATTGTAACCACACATTTCAGCGGATCAATTTGCAGTCAAAAGTGGCTGTAGGCAACATGCATTGGCTGGACACACCATGTAAATATATAACCTACCATCAATGCATTTTTCACAGCTGTTTCCTGTAGTGTCATCTTCGCACTCTAAGCATACGCCAGTCCTATCCTCACATTCCTGAGCATGCCCGTTGCACTGACACTTCTCGCAGTAGGGGAAGTTAAACCAACCCTTCTTACAACGATTACATTGCCGTCCAGTGATGTCTCCATTACCACTACATATGCACTGGCCAGTATCCTGTCTACAGAACCTGTCTAGAGCTCCCTGAGAGTCACAGTTACACACTGCAACAAAAGGACACAACTTCAATTAGATAATGCTTAACAGCAAGTGAACACAACTCCAAACAAGGGAATGAATTTTGCAACAAAAGATGCAGCCCAGCTGAGAGAGAGTTGAAGCTGATACCTTCCACCTCTTGCATGGACACGCTGACTATTTAGCTATTAGCCTAGCAAACCTGAGAGTGAAGTGGGACTTACATTTACAGCCCTCAGGAGAGAAGCCAAAGGTGCCAGGTACACACTCATTGCAAGTTCTGCCTCTGATGTTGGGCTTACACTGGCACTGTCCACCGAGGGGTTCACAAATTTTACTCTCGGAGCCAGTTGGGTTACAGTTACATCCTACAACGAACTCATATGTGCTACAGAAGGTCTTGTGTGCCTACAGAAGGTCTTGTGTGCCTACAAAAGGTCTTGTGTGCCTACAAAAGGTCTTGTGTGCCTACATACACTACAATTGACACTTTTATGACAGGGCATATAAGATGTCAAACAAAAACTTTATCGATGTCTATGAGATAACGTATAAATGAAATAGAAGCCTCAACTTCGACACACAAAAAGTCAACTCACGTTTTAGGCACTATTGGCTGAAAATAGAGTTATTGATAGTTCAACACTAATCCATAAATTGAAGAATTGCTAATCTAATCTTGTTTTAAGATTAAAAACTACACTGCCACCAACATTTACAGGAAACATCACACAAGTATAAAAAACGTAGGCTATGGTTACACAGATACATCACGCGATTAATGTTGCGTGTAATTTTATGATCTGTACCAAAGCTTGAGAGAGAACAACTCCCAAACTATATACAGTACACACAATTAACACCAACCAATCACAATGTAGGCTATGAGCAAACGTACCGAGAGCTCCTTCCTGTATAGCTGCACCAGCGCTGAATACGTAACGTCTACAGATCTCTGGCAGGTCCTCGATCTCCACGGCATCGTACTCCAAATTGTTGCAGTAGATGATTTCACCTGGATTAGGTGCGTTGGGGTCTCTCCTCCACGGAATGTCTTCGTAGTAAGGCATCAGGGCTATCTGCAAGTCAGATAGATCAGTAAACCGTTAGTCAACCGAGAAAACATGAAATATGTTAGCGGTGACAGAGAGTGCCTTGGATTATACATTTCATCTTCAGAGGCATTGTTGTCTTCGAATGTACTTGGAAACAAAGCTCTATATTAACAGAGCCACGACAAGTAGCGCACACATTTGGAAAAAAATGGCACTTGGTTCTAAGTTATCGTGACTTCACAAACGCATGGATTTCGGTACTCCCATACCATACATGTGTACCATGCAATCAATAAACATAAAAGTCAGAGCCGTACATTTACAAAGTCATGACAACCTAAAGACATTGACGCCATTTTTCTGAACTCGAGTAATGATTGTCATGACTCTGTTAATAAATCACTTTGCTTGGGAAAACCCAAATAGTCAACCAGTGAGAGTCGGGGAATCCCAATATTATTCAATTCACATAACGATCTCACTAGCAGCTCAAATTCATTCAAAACTTAAAGGTACCATATATTATGAATATTACAGGAATTCAAGCCAAGCTGTTCATATCACTAGACGTCTATAGTATCCAAGATGGCTATAATACATCCACTTACGGAGTCTATGAGAATATTAGCACCAGGGGTATCATCTGGCACTTCATAGTGGGGGAAACTGAGCGTGATTTGGTAGGTTTGCCCACTTTCTAAACAGATCTCAGGTCTGACGATGTAGTGGAGGCTGTCTGTGATATACAACAATGTACAATATATATAATATACATACGGTGATATACAGTTGTGTACACAGGTATACATAGTGTAGTACAGGTAATATACAGTTGTGTACACAGGTATACATAGTGTAGTACAGGTAATATACAGTTGTGTACACAGGTACACGTAGTGTAGTACAGATAATATACAGCTGTGTACACAGGTACACATAGTGTAGTACAGGTGATATACAGTTGTGTACACAGGTATACATAGTGTAGTACAGGTAATATACAGTTGTGTACACAGGTATACATAGTGTAGTACAGGTAATATACAGTTGTGTACACAGGTATACATAGTCTAGTACAGGTAATATACAGTTGTGTACACAGGTATACATAGTGTAGTACAGGTAATATCTGACCAGCAGACAAAGTGGCTGCAGGGTAGTCATCCTCAGGTCTGGTGTTACCGCACGGGCCGCTAGAGTTTGGTGAAGTTGGTCTGTTGATTATAACTCTTACATCATCCCAGCCTTTAGGCATCTGGTAACAAAACAAAAGTTCTATGTCAAGGTCACATATAACATCTAATCAAGAGTTGTCTACCCTCACAATAGTTGTGTAGCTGTGTGAGGTCCTAGTACGATATGTTAGCAGAGATGTTATCAATGACTTTTGACAAAGAATAAATGGAATAGTGGATCAGTCACAATAGAGTAACATACCTGAGTCTCATATCGGATTATAACATCATAATTCATAGAATAAGGGATATCGGTGATGTTGAATATAAGGTTGTCTTTCTCATATATTTGCATAAATCCTGGTCCAGTCCATGTAATTGTCTCACCAGCTATGGGTTCTCTCACCACCACTTGGGAATTCTACAAAAGCCATCCACCCATCAATGTAGCATATTGCTCAAGTTAAGCAAGCGGACAACTCCAAAACTACTCGGTTGCAATCCTACTAGACATGTTTTCGAGTAGTAAATTTTGTGTGATGTGAAATACCAAACGATATATTTTTTCAAATTTTTATCTTACCCCAGTTCCTGTAGCATATTCTCCCTCGTATCGCAGATAGTCCAGGTCCGTTATATAATAGCCAGGTATAGCTTGGTCACATGCACGGCCCATAATGCCTGGCTTACAGTTACACTGACCGCTGATTTGGTCACAGAAGTTGTCAAAGCTGCCACCAGGATCACACCCACACACCTGACATCCCTCAACGGCATCGCTCAGTCCCCAGTATTGCTCCTGCACATCACAAGACATCAACTTAATGTTGGATGTAGACATCAATGGTGTGCAGTAAAAATGAGTCATGGAAAGACAACAACCAATTGAAGAGCAAACAGAAAACCAAATGGTGTTTGTTATGGATGAGCAGAGAGGTTTGTTGTGTGAGCTGTCTTATACTAACTAGCGAGGCTTCTAGTAACAAGTATATAGTAGTACAACAGCAGACAGCTGAATAGCTAGCATCTATTGACAGCAGGCAGCACTAGTAGATACAGGGCCATAAAACTGGCAAATAAAATTTACTGACAATAGAAGTGAAGAACAGGCCTTCTGCATCAGAGAGCAGGCTAGGTGCAAAGGTATTCGTAATACATAACTAACTGTAAATGGGTGCAGTAACAAGTTCAAAGTAGGAACCAAAGCCCTTCCATTTGGAACTAAAACTCTATAAATGTTTTACAAATTGTATAGCAATATTTTTCAACATCATGAGATTTTAGAATCTAGATCCAACTGACAAGAAACAATTTTCATCTGGCCATTTTTTCAAACCAATCAAAGGTCAAGATACAGTAGCCCCATGCCTGAGAAGATGACAACTTCAATAATTCGCGGGTCATGTATGTATATGAAATGTTAGCCATAATGATTACATCCCCTGTCAGTAATAATTAGTAACAAAGATTCCTCTCTTCGACGCATTAACTATAAAATGTTCAAACATTTTTCAAATTTTTCAAACAAGCAAGACAGCGAGTGAAAGATGAGACCGCTGCCTCAGTGAGTGTCAATGAAGGGTTGCATCGCTAGTCATCCAGTTACTAACCTCACTCAGCTAGTGGACACAATTATCCAGGTTAGCTGTTGGCAAATTATTATATTTCTAAACAATGGAAGTATTAACGAAGGACATTCGATACTTGCACATCGGATGAGCTGAACTTTTCAACTAGCTAGTCAGTAATTACCACGAATACAAGACATTTTCATTTTGCTTTCTTAGCCCAGTTTTATACTTGAGAAAGTTCCTTTCAATAATTAGATACCATCGCCTCGATACAAGGCATAAACAGTGTTACCCGCGGCTAACGCAATCTCTCACCTGACATTGGTCACAGTTGCGGCCTCTCACATATCTCTTACACGTACAATCTCCGTTGAACTGGTTACATCCGAGATTACCGTAGGTTCCCAGAGTGTTACACTCACACTCTACAATAAAACAAAAGAGCGATGGACGGGCAGCATTCATACCAAACTATTTCCTAGATTAGAAATATTAGTCAGGCCACAGGCAGCTAATCTGACCATCACAGTTTCCTGTGGGAATGCGCACACACAAACACACACACACATGGAGTGTACCTGCTTAGTGTTACTACAGATATACAATTCTAGCAGTTTGTAAACAGTTTATGACACTAATAACATCCTTCCACTGGCTCTTGCTGACCAATCCATTGCTGCTATTGCAGCTACAAATCTTTGGTTTATTTCAATTCACTCTCCGATAGCGCTGAGTGTAAACATGCACCCAGCGCTATTCCATTTTAGCCATTAGTTGTCAATGGACATGTGACCCAATGCAGGTATCTATGTTATT
Source organism: Cryptosula pallasiana (assembly GCA_945261195.1). Classification (NCBI taxonomy): domain Eukaryota; kingdom Metazoa; phylum Bryozoa; class Gymnolaemata; order Cheilostomatida; family Cryptosulidae; genus Cryptosula; species Cryptosula pallasiana. Next base: position 16,336,104 of record OX183133.1, on the reverse strand, counting down.
TATTACACTAAACAATCATTGGTTATCATCCGCAAACATTTTACTTGTTTCAGTTTATTTTACATGAAATAGAGCATTTATTTAAAAGAAAGGCAATAAATATCATGACTTTTGTCAGATAAGACAATTCAAAGAAAATAGTGACAATAAGCGATTTTTAATGACGGCTATGTAGATACAAACTATGACATCCAACCACGCACCTGACCTAAGGCTAGTTTGCATATCAGGAGGGGGTACTCACCTCTACACCCCACCACTGAATAGTCCCAATATCCAATATCGCACTTCTCGCACCTTGCTCCAGCTACATTAGCTTTACACTTACACTTTCCAGCAACCAGTCCATTCGCCGGGTCATTCATCATGTCACATTCGCCATTGTTTTGGGTTCCGACAGGATCGCAGTCGCATGCTGCAAACAAAAACAGGAAATGCACAAGGTCTCAGGTGCTACTAACATCTATGCGCAAGATATCATAAGAGTGACAAGGATTGTAAGATATCCGGAGACATACGCTGGCAGATATAGGGGTCTCTGAGGTCCCGGGCCGGGTCCTGGTAGTAGTGAGACTTGCATCTCTCACAGTTGAGTCCATCGGTGTTGTGCATGCAGTTGTCGCACACTCCACCGCTAGCATTTCCTCTAGAGTGGTAGACAGCGGGATCAAAATGGCAGCTGGTTGCGTGCTCGTGACATTCGCACTCTACAAAGATACACTAGATTACTATCAGAGCTTACTCAATACTATAACTAGCAGTTTTGGATCAGATTCGAGCTAGTCTGTTATGACAAGACTTGTGTAAGACTAGTGCCAGTTCTACTAGCTACTCATCACAAGTCACAACAATCGGCCGCCGCTGAGCAGCTGCAGTTAGCGCCAGGAGTGCTATTGTTTGCTGACATAAACCTAGCATTCCGGAATGTTCTTTCAACTTGTGATAACAGACTGATGTGAGAATTATCTGTTAAGAAAACTGTGAAAGTTGTTGTAGCAGGTAGGATGAGTAGGGAATATTATTATTATTAGAAGGAAGAATGGATAGATGAGAGAGATTATGCAATAATTGACCTACTTCTACATTCGCCAGTTTCCTTTCCCCTAGCAGGAGTCCAAGGTATGTCATTGTAGAAGTCGGCACATTGGTCACAGTTCTTCCCTTTGGTGTTGTGCGTGCACTCACACTTGCTGTATACCTACAGTATGCAACAGCACGATGCAGTACAAAATGTATATTGGCACGTGTCCAGAAATGATGACCTTTATCAAAGAGATCAACTGTCGAAAGGCTAACATCTGCATTACAAATCCTACACATTTTTCAGATCAGTCAACATTTAAAATTCACTCCAAACTTCACTGCCTGTTATGATTATTTGTTCAAGATATTTTCTATTTTACCAAAACACATGTAGCAGCTGCTGTGAGTTATACAATAGACATGAAACAAGCGATAAATAACATTAGAACATACAGCGTTATATGTCTATGTCTACGGCACACATACTGCGTTGTAATGCTACAGGATGTAGAAAACATGTGGTTGTTCAATGACATGATGATTCCGAAATAAACGGCTGAAGATATGTTGAACGCAAGTAATATATTCTAAATTAAAAAATGAGAGATCGTCAAGATAGCGTGATCTCACCATGTTTTCTACTCCCCAGTCGTCATCGTTTGAGGGAACGCATCTGGAGGCGTGTCCGTAGCAAGAACAACTTCCTCTCACCACCATATCATACACGGCATAGTAATACTTCTCATTGATCTCTCTCTGTTGCAGAAGGTCGTCTCCTACAAGATTACAAAAGAACTCAATGCGTGTTGTAGCACAGAATATTCACAACAGCTATGAAATTATCTCCCCACTGCTGACTGTTGGCTGATGGAAGAACTTCAAGAATTTACTAGAGAAGGTACAGGCCATTCAAATGTAAACACACTACAATGTGTGAGATATAATATATTATGTAACGTCACAGCTTGAAGGACATTGAGGGTGATGTAACTACCAGTATTATGTAATTGTTTATCTCCCCTCTCAGTCATCAGATGAGTCATAGGTTATGTGATCTACTTACAGCTCTAAACTGTCCAACAACCTTCACAAGTTATACAAAGGAAAGAAACTTGTTTCAGTATATGCCACCAAGGCAAGCTATTGGTCAATGTTCTCAGCGGTTGCTGGAAATCGCTGATAAGTATACTTTAAATTTCCCCGCAAAGCAAACTTGCTCAAGACAGACATTTTTTAGTAATTTGGAAAAAAGAGCCTGATGTAATAAAATATCTATAAAATCATGTAGTATCTAACCAGCTGTTGATATAATATTACAGAGAGTTGGCCGTGCCGGCTGGCAGCTACATCGGCAGCTATATCGTTACATACCAAGTGAATGTAGCTCCTTGAATATTACTCGCAGGTTGGTAAGTTTGAGGAGATCCTGTACTGCCGGGCTGTAAGGGTCAGTGATCTTCATGTGCGGCGGCAGCACCTTGAATACCACCTACATAGAAACAATAAAGTCGTCTATGGAGAGCAGCGCAAATGTTAGAAAAAGACACCAATTTAGATGATAACAGATTTTGTCTGACAGCAGGGGTCAACCTTTGAAAAAACAACAACAAACACACTGAAATCGTTTTATTCGTAGCAAAGAGCCATCTTTGTTTGGTTTAGTAACGAAGTCGTGTATGAACAATGGAAGAAAGTGAGCAGCCAAGCACTCGGCTAATTACCCTACCCATTTATTGCACTAGATACCACAAACTAAACCAAATAAACAATTTAATTTGTAAATTAACAAATTAGCGGTAGATACCACAGCAACTGCTGCCAGTAGAATTCCTTGTAGCTACTCACCTCACCCCCTGAGGCCGGCAGCACGTTGGAGTACTTCTCCTCGCAGATAGCTGGGTCTGTGAGACTCCTAATGGGCCCCATCGGCTTAGAAGGATAACTCTCTGAACAATCTTCGGCAAAATATCGATAAGGTATCCAAGTGTTACCAAAATCAAACGATCGCTCAATGTGCATAGCCTTTGGTCTAAACGTTTTGAAGGTAATGACCAAGTGAGTAAAGTGAAATTCGGCATCCAAATCTAGCTGTATAAACGCTTTTTCCTTTCCATTTTCTGCCTGCCACCACCGTCGAAGACGGTCTTTAGAGAAAGTGGTAACGATGTTAGTAATGTTATGGCTGTCTTGGTTGTTCTCAGCCCAAGGTTGGCGCGAGTCGCACATAAAACACTTTTTCAGGTCGCTCACATCACCAACCACACAGTATCGTTCAGGATAATTCAAACCACACGTTGAAGATGCTTGTAAATTGTCTTCTCTACCAACTAGCAAGTTACCAGTGGCTGGGTAGCAGCTACGTCCCAAACATGATGATTGAACGGAGCCTTGTTGAGCATGAACCAAGACTACAAAAAGCATAAACAATACTATTGTATATAAATTCCATACTTTCCGAAATTTGCACAGAGAAATAGTTGAGGATGCAGACCACATTGACCTGGCAGCTAGACTCTACGTATGTACAGTGTAAAAAGGAAATGTCGATGAATGCGTCTTTTGTTTAATTATGTACTCGGCAGATTATTAATGGATAGAGGGTGACTGTTTGTGATTAGTGAATGGAGACCACAAGCATGGGGGTGTTACAACAGGCTACTGTGATATACTCGGTGCAGATCATGGCTCTAGCAGACATCTCTCTGTGAACCTCTCATACAATCTGTCCATTCATTAGAGTACCCAAAGCACTGTCTATCCTTTGTTAGACGGGCATAGATGAATAGTCACCAGTCTGCTATCGACCAGCTAGTAGTACAAAACAATACTGTTTAAAGCTTCAAATGAAACGAGTCCAATTTTGTAAAAATTTCCCAGCATCACAGTACAAAAGTTCTTTTACAGGAAAACCTACAGTGCGTGTGACAATTTTAACCTCCATGTCGTAAAAGTAGGCGCAGAATTTGCAGCACGCAAGCGAACTTGTAACTATCTCCCATTGAGTCACAGAATGTCAGACCTTGTTAGATTGAAATGAATACTTACTTGGTAAAATGATAGTAGATATGTAAACCAGAACTCCTATACCTGACTTCATCTTGTGTACACAATATCTCTAGTCACTGTGTGATGATGGTCATGCAAAATTGTACCTGCGGGCACCAAATATTAGGGCTATATGACTGAACAATGGATATTTAATGATTGAGGGACTGCAAACTAATACATATTATTAAAAAGAAGGAATCCAGTGGTTAGGTCACAGTTCATACTCATAGCAGTTCTAGAGCTCTAGCCTAAAACAATGGCATTACATTTCATCTGCCTACTTGAGAAGCACTCGACAACTCTCCTCCGTCACTTAGCTGTTAGTGTTTATAGAATCTAGACCCAACGAGTCTGTTCATTAATTACCTGCTCTAACCTCAATGTTATTAGTCCCTACCTGCGGCCTGCGCCTTGTAGTCAACACTTTCTCTTTCTTTCTAATAACTCGTTAGCTTGTTGTATTGTTGTAAAGGGCTGAACATTAAAACTGTGCTGTGTCTACGTGAATGTTGTCCTAAAATATAAATAGTGTGTTGTATGAGTCGTACTTTTATGTCTACGAAGCTCATCAAAAAGACCGCTGAAAGTTTTTTAATGAACTTAACTATATTTTTAGACATTGCTTGTAAAATAAATGATGGAATTTTTTTAAATAAATCTCATTTATCACTCGAAGGTTATAAAAATTCCAAAAAAGGCGTCAACATTTGAAGTCTTTGTCCCGTTGTGGCCTCCAAGTAGCGGTATTGTAACTATATCTCTACTACACAGACACAATTGCATGTACTGCACGGTATGTGACCATCTCATTTACACAGAACTGTCTCCTCCAGTTACAACCTTGATAATATTTACTAAGTTGATCAGAGTTAAGCAGCTCAGTCGAATTTAGTTGCACAAATGGATGTGTTATTGCAAACGTTGTAGTTGTGAAACTGTCTCCTGTAAGTGCTCTAGACTTGAGCAGCTTAAGGTGTGCTGGGTTTCTTTACAACACATGACATCAAGATATGCATTCCAGCAGTAAAAGTCATCATAGGCAAAAGCCATAATCCACAATTTCATTTGCAAAAGTAAACTCAAAATAAATTTACTATGATACATAATTGTCATTCATTGTCGCTACGCATAGGCTACGTATATAATAATAAATATATCATTTCATTGTGTTATGGTCGGTTTCCTTTTGCTTCCTGCATTTCAAAAAATAGGTATTGCAAGAAGCTGTAATATAACTCTACGCAACAATCAACAAGAATACAAAGATTTTGGTAATCATCATAATACGACGATGATAATAATAGCCAGAAACCAACAGCAGTACTTTATTGAATTAGACAGGCTCGGAATAAATTTTATCACCCGGAGAACGTATTATATTAATTCTATTATTTTAATAATATGTATGTTTACTGACCAACTATTACATTAACAGTACTACTAGCAGTATTATTGCACTACCACTACAACTTCTACTTACTATCTATGAAAAAAAAATGTAATTCACTGTTATTATTATTATATCGTAATAATTATTATTATTGTTATTATTATTATTTATCTATCGTCAATAACAAATAATAAACAAACAATCTACCACATTATTGTTTTAAAATTAAATGCAAATAAAACTTATAATAGTAATCATAATAATTATTATTACAAACATTTCAATCATCCAAAAATAATAATTTTTTAATATATATAATATATAAATATATATAATTATAATAATAATAAAATAAATATAATAAGTAGTATTAAACTGAACTAATAATTGAAAATACATTAATAATAATAAACTATCACCACCCTCATCACCATCTTCCTGATCATCATCAGATCATAATAATTATAATAATGATTTATTATTGTTTCTGATGATTGATAATTATAAATAATAATTAATAAATAAGAATAAATAACATTAAATTTATTTCATTACTCATCTGATGATGATGATGATGATATTTAATAACAATAATAAATAAATTGAATGGCATTGATGATCAATAAATTAAATTATTGACAACAAAATTTTTTTAATGAAGAAGTTACCATTTATTTATTATTATTTATTAAAATTAAATAATAATAGTTAATCAATAATAATCATAATAATAATGGTAATTATTATTTTATTAAATTTTTTTTGTCATTCAACCATTTCAAACCATTATTTTGGTCAAGCATATTGATATAAATAAATTACATGTTGTTCTATTAATTATTATTAATTTTACCTGAGTCAGTGAATGAATGAATGAATGGATTGAATAAAATTTATTTTTCTTTGTCATTAAATCATTTCAAACCATTATTTTGGCTAAGCATATTCATAAAAATTACATGTTCTATTTTACCTGAAACTAAACAGATGTCTTCACAGAAGAACTAGTGTCTTATATCCAGAGTTAGTTTCCTGAGACAACACTTTCAACCCTTGAGTTTATCTTCTAAACTGCCACAAATTTTACATGCATGCATTGTTGAACTAATCCGACTGCTATTAGCTTGAGTACCACAACTATTTGCACTATTCTTTTATTACATTCTACGCATAAAATCGCTGCTGCTTTAAACTGTGGCTATTGTTGAAATGGGCGGTGCCAACGATATATAACTAGCGGTGCTGCCTACATCGAGGAAGCAACTCCGGTAAAAGAAGTTCCAGGTATTCCAGTTACTCATGAAATGGTTTGCCTTCCTATTTATATCATATTACTGTTACACTATGCAACCTTGGACATATATAGTATACATTATACAAACTATTACCCATGAAATGATTATTCATACAATTTATTACGTTATCGATATGTCTAATGGCGGTTTGAAAAATAATTGCAAAATTCTGATAAAAAATACAATAAATAAATATATGGTATGAGCATCTAAAATAAAATGAGGATATCAAAAACAAATAGTATTACATCATGTTTTGCGATGAGAAGTCATGAAATTAAAAATTATGGGTAAAAACTTTCACATGCACCGAATTCTGTATCCCAGCTGCATCACAGTCGTATACACACAGTTGCGTGAATAACCAGCTTCGGATTTGCGTACTGGAAAATGGAGGCGGAGCCTATTTCTTATACAAGTTCCAACGGAGAAATGTTGTAGAGCCTACTAAAACCTTATCCGAAAAAAATGGCATAGCAGTTGAGTTTTTATTGATTATGAAATATGAAAGAAAACCTGTTCATCTACAAAAGCACACAAACTTCAAGTGTCTATGTTCAGCCGAAGGAAAGATGGACACATCTAAGTGTCAATTTCTTATAAAAATTCTCATTTCTGATCAAAATTGCCTCTATAAATTAAAACAAGATCATTGCCAAATTCCACAGCGAATTCTCCAATGAAGTACAATACCAAAGACCTTTTCTGCTAGTATCATGAAACTGTTTTTCAAAATAATATGACAGCCAAATGCCCATTTTTGATTTTGACCATGCTCACAATGGCAATTGGTCATATTCAAAGCAGATAATTTCTATATTACTTGCCATAAGCCACGCATTTGGCTATTGGGTTTGTCGAATAACCTCTATCGCGCATATATTTGTAAAAGAGTGCAAGATATGACAAGTATTTGTATGACAAAACAACATTTTTTTCGGAGCGAGTCAACAATTTTTAATGGTAAATTATGTGACCGGAAATAATTTGTTGGATTTTTACCCATAGTAGGAGCTTCCCCTCGCGCAACTGTGAGTCTACGACTATGGCTATATAAGCCAAAGGGAATTACCAATACCAGTTACTAAGTAGCTAAAAGGCAAATCAATGCGCCAATGGGAAGCATAAATTCAATCAGCCAATCACTGAGGTAGAGCAAATGTCTTAGCACGTGTTAGTTAGGCTATAAAAAGCTGATGGCTATTCCATCTCGCACATTTCTTATAAAAAATTTAGTGTTCCTAGTTATGTCTACTATGATTTGTAACCAGGTGCCACAAAGGTTACCAGCAGGCTTCGGCCACTTTCCGCATGTCATTAGCGATTAATCGCTAATGACATGCGGAAATTGGGCTGAGCATAATAATTTCTTGTTTCACTTTATCCACAGTGACTTCATAGAAAGAACAATAGGGTATTGACAAGAAAAATATGTCACTTTTACAGAATAAACATGCATGCCAGCAAAATCATAGTATATCCAGTCATCGACGGAATATTTATATTTCCAGCAGGAAAAAAAGTAATTTATTAGTTAAAATCGTTGATTTGAGGCTTATTTTCTAAATTCTCTTCGTTATTTTCCACAACGACGTCTTTTTCTTGGTCGGAAGGTTTATTGTCATATGAATGGATGTAGTTGGGAGGAAGTGAATGCTCTAACTTTGGGGGTTGCAATGTTAGGGGGAATTTGGTCCCATCGCTCTCACCAAAAGGTTGGCTCTTGTCATTAGCCGTCAGAAATGTGTCTGAGTCTTCCGGAGCTGTAGTCATACTGGGTGCTGGCGAGTGATCACTTCTTATGCTATGCATTTGTGGAGCATCATCTAAGGAGTAAAACTCCAGAGACAATGAGCTACTTTCATTCTCTGAAGACCTTGTCTGTAAGGGCATAGGAGTCTGTGAGTCCTCAGGGTTAGGAGCATTCAGGTCTTCTGCATTATGCAACACTGGAGGAGATGTTGGCGCTGTTATGAATACAGTGTCTTTGGATCTGTCTATCTCTGAATGCCCTAGCAGTGGTGTTCCAAAAACATAACCATCCGTCTGTGCAGATTTTACTGGCTCATTTGAGGGGAGACTTGGTAGTGCAGGTTGTACTGGCTCAGTTGACGAGAGACTTGGTAGTGCAGGTTGCACTGGCTCAGTTGAGGAGAGACTTGGTTGTGCAGCACGTCTCTGATAGAAGAGCACATACGCTGACTTACTCACCACTTTGTTCAGACCTTTAGTAATGTCGCTAACTTCACTGTCATCCATCAATCTCCAACCTGTATGCCAGAAAACTTAACCTTCATATCTAAACGTGAAAACTATCTTTGGTTGCAAGGAGGTGAGTGAGTGACTGAGAGAGTGAGTGATGAGTGAGTGACTGAGAGAGCAAGTGAGTGACTGAGAGAGCGAGTGACTGAGGGAGCGAGTGAGTGACTGAGAGAGCGAGTGAGTGAGTTTGCCCTTTTCATACACACCCATTCATTTCACTCAACTAAAAGAGTTGGAAGCTGCTGTACAAAGACCTATTGCACTACTTAGTTGTAAGGTCAAGGTTGGGTTTTGCCATTCGCTCTCAAACGGGAGATGTTTGAGGATTGAATTTGTTTTTTATTAATGTCAAAAGAGACAAATCACAAAAAAAACACATTTCCCTAATAGTAAACGGCTAGAATGTTGAATAAAGAATTCATATTAGTTTTGCAGTATTTATAGATTGCATTATTTTTTCGTAGCTTCACTATTTTGCTTTTACTAACTATTTGTCTCCAGATGTAGACTGCGGCAGTAAATATAACATAATCAGTACATTTCAACAAGGATTTCAGTAAAAATATTACAGCACATTGTCTTACTGCGTCTTCTATTAAATAGAGCAGGGGGAGAAAAGGGAAGAGAGTTGGAGAGGATAAAACGGGCTAGGAATTAAAAGTAATGCGATGCAGGAGATAGCTGGGTGGGAGAAGGGTGAGGTTGAAGAGAATGGGGGTGGAGGTAGGGTAGAATATGTGGGGTTGGGGGGAGAGCAGGGATAGATAGAGCAGATTGGGACTATAACAGGAGGGCATATAATAATACAATGGGTATTACTCATACTAACATATAAAAAATGCAGGCCGCTGCAATGCTAGCAAACCAAGTATTACACTCTAGCAGAAAAAGCATTTTCTCACAAAACTTCTTCAATCACTCGGACAAGCAGGCTTCAATTATGTCTGTTTTATTATAATAGTCAACATTTGATGAGCGAAAAACTTTTTCATCAAAAACAAAAACAATCTGCAGAATAAATATATCACGCAACGGGTAATTTAGGTCATCAGCACATTCAGAGAGATGGTTTTGTTTTAAGAAAAAACAACTCCAAGTTTGTAACAAAATATCTTTGATTGATAGAGATAGAATGACAAAATAGTGAGAGTCAGAAAACACAATGTACTGATTTATCATTGGTAGCAGACAACCAGATAAAACTTTTTGTGGCTGTTGAACATTAAATGAGCGGCGAAGGCTATTTCATGTGCACTCTACGTGACGAGCCAATCATCAAGGAAATGGCACTCATAAAGAAGAAAGCAAATTGTTAGCGCGAGAGACAACAACTCCAAACTCATAGCAGAGTTTTTCCTGAAGAAAGGCCAACTCGTCTGATGACATGATTTATGTCGTAATCATTTTTTCGAGGGAAATACAGAATTTGGAGCACAAGCATTGTAATGATTCAATTTTACTGTCGGTACAATCAGTCTCAATCAACATTTACATTTCAAGAGTTGGTACTTTAAATAAGAGCGACTGAAAACAGTAATATAATTGATGGGTAAGTGGCTGATAGTTTGAGTCAAGAATGTTGCTAACAAAGACTTTCTGGGTTCTTATTAGTCATACTATACTAATCTAGCCTTTAATGACCACAGGCTAAGATCGTCACATTCATCTCTAATACAACAAGGTAGACTGACTCTAATAGGCTACCAATAGACATAACTCTCTACTATAGGAGGCAGGAATAGTATGTAAGCTCACCCATCTCCTCGCTGCTGTTATACTTGTTGAGACATCTGGCATATGCAGTGTAATGTCCTCCACCAAGTACACCATGATGGTTGATTACTCCATATAAATCATATAGTTGTGATGTACCTGTGTTTTGTCTGCAGTATTTACTCATTTCTAGTCCTCTGCAACAGGTGTATACTTATATATATGTATAACATACTACAACAGGTATATACTTATATATATGTATAACATACTACAACAGGTATATACTTATATATATGTATAACATACTACAACAGGTGTATACTTATATATATGTATAACATACTACAACAGGTATATACTTATATAAATGTATAACATACTACAACAGGTATATACTTATATATATGTATAACATACTACAACAGGTATATACTTATATATATGTATAACATACTACAACAGGTATATACTTATATATATTTATAACATACTACAACAGGTATATACTTATATATATGTATAACATACTACAACAGGTATATACTTATATATATGTATAACATACTACAACAGGTGTATACATATATATGTATAACATACTACAACAGGTATATACTTATATATATGTATAACATACTACAACAGGTATATACTTATATATATTTATAACATACTACAACAGGTATATACTTATATATATGTATAACATACTACAACAGGTATATACTTATATATATATGTATAACATACTACAACAGGTATATACTTATATATATGTATAACATACTATAACAGGTATATACTCATATATATGTATAACATACTACAACAGGTATATACTTATATATATGTATAACATACTACAACAGGTATATACTTATATATATGTATAACATACTACAACAGGTATATACTTATATATATGTATAACATACTACAACAGGTATATACTTATATATATGTATAACATACTACAACAGGTATATACTTATATAGATGTATAACATACTACAACAGGTATATACTTATATATATTTATAACATACTACAACAGGTATATACTTATATATATGTATAACATACTACAACAGGTATATACTTATATATATGTATAACATACTACAACAGGTATATACTTATATAGATGTATAACATACTACAACAGGTATATACTTATATATATTTATAACATACTACAACAGGTATATACTTATATATATTTATAACATACTACAACAGGTATATACTTATATATATGTATAACATACTACAACAGGTATATACTTATATATATGTATAACATACTACAACAGGTGTATACATATATATGTATAACATACTACAACAGGTATATACTTATATATATGTATAACATACTACAACAGGTATATACTTATATATATTTATAACATACTACAACAGGTATATACTTATATATATGTATAACATACTACAACAGGTATATACTTATATATATATGTATAACATACTACAACAGGTATATACTTATATATATGTATAACATACTATAACAGGTATATACTTATATATATGTATAACATACTACAACAGGTATATACTTATATAAATGTATAACATACTACAACAGGTATATACTTATATATATGTATAACATACTACAACAGGTATATACTTATATATATGTATAACATACTACAACAGGTATATACTTATATATATTTATAACATACTACAACAGGTATATACTTATATATATGTATAACATACTACAACAGGTATATACTTATATATATGTATAACATACTACAACAGGTGTATACATATATATGTATAACATACTACAACAGGTATATACTTATATATATGTATAACATACTACAACAGGTATATACTTATATATATTTATAACATACTACAACAGGTATATACTTATATATATGTATAACATACTACAACAGGTATATACTTATATATATATATGTATAACATACTACAACAGGTATATACTTATATATATGTATAACATACTATAACAGGTATATACTCATATATATGTATAACATACTACAACAGGTATATACTTATATATATGTATAACATACTACAACAGGTATATACTTATATATATGTATAACATACTACAACAGGTATATACTTATATAGATGTATAACATACTACAACAGGTATATACTTATATATATTTATAACATACTACAACAGGTATATACTTATATATATGTATAACATACTACAACAGGTATATACTTATATATATGTATAACATACTACAACAGGTGTATACATATATATGTATAACATACTACAACAGGTATATACTTATATATATGTATAACATACTACAACAGGTATATACTTATATATATTTATAACATACTACAACAGGTATATACTTATATATATGTATAACATACTACAACAGGTATATACTTATATATATGTATAACATACTACAACAGGTATATACTTATATATATGTATAACATACTACAACAGGTATATACTTATATATATGTATAACATACTACAACAGGTATATACTTATATATATGTATAACATACTACAACAGGTATATACTTATATATATGTATAACATACTACAACAGGTGTATACTTATATATATGTATAACATACTACAACAGGTATATACTTATATAAATGTATAACATACTACAACAGGTATATACTTATATATATGTATAACATACTACAACAGGTATATACTTATATATATGTATAACATACTACAACAGGTATATACTTATATATATTTATAACATACTACAACAGGTATATACTTATATATATGTATAACATACTACAACAGGTATATACTTATATATATGTATAACATACTACAACAGGTGTATACATATATATGTATAACATACTACAACAGGTATATACTTATATATATGTATAACATACTACAACAGGTATATACTTATATATATTTATAACATACTACAACAGGTATATACTTATATATATGTATAACATACTACAACAGGTATATACTTATATATATATGTATAACATACTACAACAGGTATATACTTATATATATGTATAACATACTATAACAGGTATATACTCATATATATGTATAACATACTACAACAGGTATATACTTATATATATGTATAACATACTACAACAGGTATATACTTATATATATGTATAACATACTACAACAGGTATATACTTATATATATGTATAACATACTACAACAGGTATATACTTATATATATGTATAACATACTACAACAGGTATATACTTATATAGATGTATAACATACTACAACAGGTATATACTTATATATATTTATAACATACTACAACAGGTATATACTTATATATATGTATAACATACTACAACAGGTATATACTTATATATATTTATAACATACTACAACAGGTATATACTTATATATATGTATAACATACTACAACAGGTATATACTTATATATATGTATAACATACTACAACAGGTGTATACATATATATGTATAACATACTACAACAGGTATATACTTATATATATGTATAACATACTACAACAGGTATATACTTATATATATTTATAACATACTACAACAGGTATATACTTATATATATGTATAACATACTACAACAGGTATATACTTATATATATATGTATAACATACTACAACAGGTATATACTTATATATATGTATAACATACTATAACAGGTATATACTTATATATATGTATAACATACTACAACAGGTATATACTTATATAAATGTATAACATACTACAACAGGTATATACTTATATATATGTATAACATACTACAACAGGTATATACTTATATATATGTATAACATACTACAACAGGTATATACTTATATATATTTATAACATACTACAACAGGTATATACTTATATATATGTATAACATACTACAACAGGTATATACTTATATATATGTATAACATACTACAACAGGTGTATACATATATATGTATAACATACTACAACAGGTATATACTTATATATATGTATAACATACTACAACAGGTATATACTTATATATATTTATAACATACTACAACAGGTATATACTTATATATATGTATAACATACTACAACAGGTATATACTTATATATATATGTATAACATACTACAACAGGTATATACTTATATATATGTATAACATACTATAACAGGTATATACTCATATATATGTATAACATACTACAACAGGTATATACTTATATATATGTATAACATACTACAACAGGTATATACTTATATATATGTATAACATACTACAACAGGTATATACTTATATAGATGTATAACATACTACAACAGGTATATACTTATATATATTTATAACATACTACAACAGGTATATACTTATATATATGTATAACATACTACAACAGGTATATACTTATATATATGTATAACATACTACAACAGGTGTATACATATATATGTATAACATACTACAACAGGTATATACTTATATATATGTATAACATACTACAACAGGTATATACTTATATATATTTATAACATACTACAACAGGTATATACTTATATATATGTATAACATACTACAACAGGTATATACTTATATATATGTATAACATACTACAACAGGTATATACTTATATATATGTATAACATACTACAACAGGTATATACTTATATATATGTATAACATACTACAACAGGTATATACTTATATATATGTATAACATACTACAACAGGTATATACTTATATATATGTATAACATACTACAACAGGTATATACTTATATATATGTATAACATACTACAACAGGTATATACTTATATATATGTATAACATACAACAACAGGTATATACTTATGTATATGTATAACATACTACAACAGGTATATACTTATATATATGTATAACATACTACAACAGGTATATGCTTATATATATG
Organism: Cryptosula pallasiana; assembly: GCA_945261195.1. NCBI lineage: Eukaryota > Metazoa > Bryozoa > Gymnolaemata > Cheilostomatida > Cryptosulidae > Cryptosula > Cryptosula pallasiana. The sequence continues at coordinate 16,320,414 of OX183133.1, read as the reverse complement.
TATAACATACTACAACAGGTATATACTTATATATATGTATAACATACTACAACAGGTATATACTTATATATATGTATAACATACTACAACAGGTGTATACATATATATATGTATAACATACTACAACATGTGTATACTTATATATATGTATAACATACTACAACAGGTATATACTTATATATATGTATAACATACTACAACAGGTATATACTTATATATATGTATAACATACTACAACAGGTATATACTTGAAGGAGAGGGGTGAGTAGGAAGGAGAGGGGTGAGTAGGAAGGAGAGGGGCGAGCAGGAAGGAGAGGGGTGAGTAGGAAGGAGAGGGGCGAGCAGGAAGGAGAGGGGTGAGTGGAAAAGAGAGGGGCTAGTAGGAAGGAGAGGGGCGAGTAGGAAGGGGAGGGGCGAGTAGGAAGGGGAGGGACGAGTAGGAAGGGGAGGGACGAGTAGGAAAGAGAGGGACGAGTAGGAAGGAGAGGGGCGAGTAGGAAAGAGAGGGGTGAGTAGGAAAGAGAGGGACGAGTAGGAAGGAGAGGGACGAGCAGGAAGGAGAGGGGTGAGTAGGAAAGAGAGGGGCGAGTAGGAAAGAGAGGGGTGAGTAGGAAGGAGAGGAATGAGTAGGAAGGAGAGGGGTGAGTAGGAAAGAGAGGAGCGAGTAGGAAGGAAAGGGGTGAGTAGGAAAGAGAGGGGTGAGTAGGAAAGAGAGGGGCGAGTAGGAAGGAGAGGGGCGAGTAGGAAGGAGAGGGGCGAGTAGGAAGGAGAGAGGTGAGTAGGAAGGAGAGGGGTGAGTAGGAAGGAAAGGGGCGAGCAGGAAAGAGAGGGGCGAGTAGGAAGGAGAGGGGTGAGTAGGAAGGGGAGGGACGAGTAGGAAAGAGAGAGGTGAGTAGGAAGGAGAGGGGTGAGTAGGAAAGAGAGGGGTGAGTAGGAAGGAGAGGGGCGAGCAGGAAAGAGAGGGGCGAGTAGGAAGGAGAGAGGTGAGTGGGAAGAAGAGGGGCGAGCAGGAAGGCGAGGGGCGAGCAGGAAGGAGAGGGGCGAGTAGGAAAGAGAGGGGTGAGTAGGAAGGAGAGAGGCGAGTAGGAAGGAGAGGGGCGAGTAGGAAGGAGAGGGGCGAGCAGGAAGGAGAGGGGCGAGTAGGAAGGAGAGAGGTGAGTAGGAAGGAGAGGGGTGAGTAGGAAGGAAAGGGGCGAGCAGGAAAGAGAGGGGCGAGTAGGAAGGAGAGGGGTGAGTAGGAAGGGGAGGGACGAGTAGGAAAGAGAGAGGTGAGTAGGAAGGAGAGGGGTGAGTAGGAAAGAGAGGGGTGAGTAGGAAGGAGAGGGGCGAGCAGGAAAGAGAGGGGCGAGTAGGAAGGAGAGAGGTGAGTGGGAAGAAGAGGGGCGAGCAGGAAGGCGAGGGGCGGGCAGGAAGGAGAGGGGCGAGTAGGAAAGAGAGGGGTGAGTAGGAAGGAGAGAGGCGAGTAGGAAGGAGAGGGGCGAGTAGGAAGGAGAGGGGCGAGCAGGAAAGAGAGGGGCGAGTAGGAAGGAGAGAGGTGAGTAGGAAGGAGAGAGGTGAGTAGGAAGGAGAGGGGCGAGTAGGAAGGAGAGGGGCGAGTAGGAAGGCGAGGGGCGAGTAGGAAGGGGAGGGACGAGTAGGAAAGAGAGAGGTGAGTAGGAAGGAGAGGGGTGAGTAGGAAGGGGAGGGACGAGTAGGAAAGAGAGAGGTGAGTAGGAAGGAGAGGGGTGAGTAGGAAGGGGAGGGACGAGTAGGAAAGAGAGAGGTGAGTAGGAAGGAGAGGGGTGAGTAGGAAAGAGAGGGGTGAGTAGGAAGGAGAGGGGCGAGCAGGAAAGAGAGGGGCGAGTAGGAAGGAGAGGGGTGAGTAGGAAGGGGAGGGACGAGTAGGAAAGAGAGAGGTGAGTAGGAAGGAGAGGGGTGAGTAGGAAAGAGAGGGGTGAGTAGGAAAGAGAGGGGTGAGTAGGAAGGAGAGGGGCGATCAGGAAAGAGAGGGGCGAGTAGGAAGGAGAGGGGTGAGCAGGAAGGAGAGAGGTGAGTAGGAAAGAGAGAGGTGAGTAGGAAAGAGTAGGTGAGTAGGAAAGAGAGGGGCGAGCAGGAAGGAGAGGGGCGAGCAGGAAGGAGAGGGGCGAGCAAAGGGTGAGGTGGTATAGAAGAATGAGAAGTGGAGGTAAAGTGAGGCAGGTCAGTAATATAGCGAATGAGCGTACTAGAATACAACGAGATATACTGCTAGTACTGATATATAACGCAATAAACAAAGATATGCTTATATATATATAACACAACACAAACATATATATACTGATATATAACACAATAAACAAACAAACAACTAAATACAACTCACTCGATGAGGTAAGTAACAAACTCCTCTCTCTTATGCCTGTAGTAGGCGTTATGGAAAGAGAACCTTTTCAACTGTATAATAAGTGTATCTGGTAGAGTCCAGAGAGAGACCTGCTTGTCTGCTTCTTTATGATCTTTACATTTGGGACAATACCTGCAGTAGTAGAATATTCCTACCTTCACAACAAAAGAAGATAGCAGCTGTAACACTAATTGTATATTTTGAGGTAAGTGGTAGAATGTTATGTTTATAGACCATTTACCAAGAGTCTTGCTTATAAAGTCTCTTTTTTTTAGTGAACACCTTTAAACAAGCCTCTAGGTTAATCTCTTCATCTAGATTTACATCTGCACTCGGTATAGTTATCTCCTCACTTTCCTGAAAGAGTATTTTAACGGTCCATTAGCACCAGTCTGGAGACTCACTTTATCACAAACCATAGGAAGGTGCGTTAGTATGTATGTGTGTGGGTACATACAGTTAAAGCATAAAACTTCAGTGATTCAGTATATCTAATGTTAGTATTTTTTGATAGATAAACAATACTGCATCACACAGAAAAAGAAAAAACATGTATTTTCTATTAAATGTAACACCATAAAAACAGGACAACTATGTGAGAAGTTAGAAAACCATCAGAATAGAATCACAAATATCCCAAAACATTTATTGCCATGCAATTTTGTTATACTTAGCATTAAGAGAAAGATCATAAAATGGAGCAAAAAACTTGGAAGCAATAAAAAAACATCAAGACAGGCTGAATGACATGATGGGACAGACAACAATGAAAGACAAAGCTACATGGGAAGACATGCACAGAAGTAATAGGCAAGGATAAGACAACTCTAATGGGAAAGGGGGTATAATAGAAGACAGACAAAACATATTTTTGCAAACAGCCCGAACTTTTCATTTAGCAACGGCCAACAGAAGCAAAGAAACATTTAAAAAATGATAAAGAACCCAATTAGGGAGATTATGAAGACCCGTGTAAAAGAGTGAGTGGGGCGGGAAACTAGCTTCTGAATATAGAATAAAAGGAAAATGTTAAAAGACTAAGATTAAAGGAAAATAAATGGGTCAACGACAAAGTAAGTAGGAACTGGGTCAACGACAAAGTAAGTAGGAACCGAAAAAAAAGACTGCATCACTGTGACAGCAATCTGTTGGGAACAGCGCCGACTGTTTCACTTGGGTCTATAAAGGAGATCGATCTGGCTAGCATTTCTATCATTTTTTTTGGTATTCTAATACATTCCAACTTATCAAGTTTTTTCATGTTGATACAGATGTGAGCCCTGATCCAACTTGGTTGGACTTTACTTTAGGGTACTACAGATTATTTTTTGTTTTTCTAAACATAGACCAGCCATTCCATATATTTGCGGAAAGAAAGGCCTTTGATTACCTAAACCGACAAGGAAAGACATAGCAAGTTAGAGAGGAGAATGCTCACTGAATGCGCGAGTAACTGATTGAGTTGTGAGGTAGAGTAACTGATTGAGTTATGAGGTAGAGAGACATTCTCTATCTACACCCACTTAAATAGCGAGAGAAACAACCAATCATACAATTTAAATACAACACTCTAATATCCATACTAACATACAACATAAACACAAGCATATACGTATATATACCAGATCTTTATTGCTGACGCTGCATTCGCGACCATTCTTCCAATCGAGCATGAGATAATTAGAGCAAAGCTTCAGAGGTCCAGTATCTATACAAGTAGATAATATTTTAATCTCACAACATCGTGGTTATACAAGCTAGCGGCACACTTATCCAGTACATATGACAAAAACAAATCTAGAGTAAATTAACTGGCCCTTACCGTTGGCCTTGAGTCGACTGCCTTTGTCACCAGCAAGTGCTTTACCATATTTGTCCACAGGTTTGATGAAGAAAAGTGACTTATTGGCACAACTCTCGACTGCACTTTTCTCTCCTGTATCAACAAGTGTGTCAAAGGCTTACAAAAATGAGAAAATTGCCGCTTAATTTATATCGTTCTCTAATATCAACTCTGGTCGCTTGCTCACAAAATAAATTATGTGGGTACTCTATTCACTATCATATTATGTTTATGATATTTAGCCTAGAGTTGGTGGTTGCAGTCATTGACCATATTACAAAGGTAATAATGCAAAACTTTATCATAATACAAATGAAAACATCGAACATATTGAAGGCAAATCTACAGATTTGAACGAATCTTTGGTAAAAGATATTCATTCAACTCTTCAAACTCTTCATTTACAAATCAAATCTGAACACCAAAACTCCAAGCTTACAATTACTTGTTTCCTCTGATGAAGCGAGATACGAACCATTTTTGAAGCGTAACATAAATAAAATAACGGTTACTTTCTCACAGCCATAGAGCTTAGTCTACCGAGTACAAACCATTGACAGTAGAGGAAGAGTCATTGGTTGTGACGTTCACAGAGAGCTGAGCATAGGAGAGCATGATGTCATAGAGGTTCTGGTAGAATAATTTAGAAGTTGGTAGACTCACTACAAATGGTTGACCAATCGGCTCAGGTGGAGGTAGTTTACATGAACTTTTGTGTCTGCTCCAGTTCGAATGTCGGCATTCTCTGTAATGGAAAATAATCAGCTAGACTGCCAATAAGGTTGTATGGAGTCAACAAGATATAAAAGTAAAAACGGCTTTACTTATGAGGGGAAGACTGCATACCGCTCTATCCAGGTTACATAAAACTAAATGGAGGTACGTTTGTTCACCTGTGACGGAGCACACTACCCCCGTCCCGTTGTGATAAAATAATTGGCAACTGCTCAGACCATTAAATTTCATCCCAAAATAACGGAAGGTAAAAATCTCTAGTCTCACCTACATTTTAGGTTAAGATAACTTAACTAAAATAACATTAATACATTCAACATCAGTCAGTAGCTAGCGGTTCGAAGATTATGATCTCAGATTTCTAATTCGCCATATGATCAAACGTAAACTGCATGATGATCAAGCAGAAACTATTTCCAAATAATTAGCTAAAAGCATAAAAAAACTGTGATTGTAAGTCCTACTTTTCCAATTATAATTAACGAGTTTTTACTGGGGGTACGAATTTAGCATTATTATTCATTCTTTGTTTATTGTCAGAGTAGTTTTTTAATGCGGTGTATGCTTCTTGTGCAGCTAAACTTCAACATAAAAAACATGAAAAGAAGATAATGAAGATAATAATAATGATTACTAACGAGAGTGCAGTGGTTACTCATCCGCATAATTGTGAAAGCGTCTGTAGTTCTGCCTGTCATTCCAGGTGAATAGATGTCTAAACCGCTACACTGGGAGAAATAAGAACTGTTCCAGGAGCATTCCATTATATTAATCTAATTTATGGGAAAGATTATTTAAATTTACAATCAAAAGGAGGTTGGGAACCACTGGTTTACATTGACCTTTTGTTTTAAAACTGGAGATTTTTTGCCGCTTGTAGTGTTTTTATATTATGAAAGCGAAAACAGTTTGAGTGACGATCGTGCTTTGATGTGGGTCTTACATAACAAAGTATACAAAAGTTGACAAATTTTACCGAGGTGCGCAATAAAATGCGATGATCGTTGGATGGTTTAATATCGCGAGAGGTTGCACCTTGAACACAAGGCAAAATTTTCTTTGGCCCGTGTAAGTTAGTAGGCTTCTCATCTTTTTGTACAATTACCTTATTCAGTTTAGACTATACTTATTTCAATGACACTCCGCACTCGCAGTTCTCAAGCCTATGATACAAGATGCTATTATTATTGTTCATTATTATTAACGATGGTAGATGTTTTTTGTTCACATCAAGGTTATATATTACCACTTATCACCAGCTACTGTCGTTATTGTAAATTGTTTGTATAGTCAATGTGAGATGGAGTAATTAAACACGCCCGCTTTTATGAGATGCTGTCGCGCTCTCTTTATTTGGAGGTAAAATAAAAAATCCAATTGTAAAAATCCTCTTCAACTGAGAGGGGTGATATGCAATATCAATAACATACAGGTAAAATCTAACAAAATGCACAAAAATACAGATAAGATAAACAACTGAATCTGTATAATTTGTTAAGGTATGGTTCGCCCTCAATGACCCAAACAGAAAATGAACACTAACCATTAAGTGAAAAACTATCAAGACGAAAAACAATCCAGCTAAACTGTAAAAAGATGTGGTTTCAACTAGTTTGCTGAAGTGTCAAATACCTACAATAATGCTGGTGTTACATGACATAGACTTTCAGATTGACTGGTAACTCTGACGCTCGGCCACTTCTACAAATGTCAGGACACCGAGGACGTTTTAGAAGGCTTAACTGGAGGGTCATTGGGCTGATTTGTTTGCGGTAGCTCTTCGACAATGCTTAAGGACACGTAGTCAAACTCAGCTACCGACTTGTAGCTGTCTTGCCATCTGTTTATTGATGTGTCAGTGTTTGCTGTTGGTCTCAAATGTGCGCGATTATCTGACAATCTGATCGGAGTCGCGTAACTGTACTCCGTAAGATCTAGGTGAAAGCTGCTTGGTAATAGCTCCTGTTCAGTATTTTTCCTTGTGGTTGACAAAGTCTGGTGCTAGCACCGCAATTACTTCTATGCTTCCTGATAGGTCTTTGGCATAATTGCTGTGTTAAAATCGTGCTTTCTTTTGCTTAGATCTTTCTCTCGTATCATTGTATGGTCTTGCTGGGAGAGAGATAAATGTTGAGGTACTATTGGCCTGGTGTCTCATCCAAACATTCGAAATGCCTGTAAAGTAGAATTGGCATGTTGGGGTGTTTCTGAACTCTGACAGCACCATGAAGGGGTCTCCTGCTCATCAGAAGCCGTTTAGCATTCTTCATTGCTGATTCGGCTTTGCAATTTGATATTGGTAAAATGGAGAGCTGGTGCTGTGCTTAAACACCCAATTGTTTGCAAGCTTGGAGAAATTTGAGGATGCGAATTAGGTCTGTTGTCAGTTCGCACTAAATGTAGCATGCCATACTGGGCCTATGTCTTTATATAAACTTCTATAACAATGTCTACTTCCGTTTTGGCCAGATTTTTGACCTCAAGAAAACAGACAAATAATCAACTAGTATCAAATAGTGACATCAGTCAAAGCTGAAGATATGCGACCCAATCTTCGACCAAACTGAGCTAGGTATGTGGTGACTACTAAGAGTTTCTTTTTGCTGTTGAGGGGCATGCATCTGACATGTAAAGCAATGCTGCATATACTGACAAATGTCTTCAGCCATGTTTAGCCAGTATATAGTGGTCTTAGCTCTTCGTAAAGTTACAGCTGTTCCTTGATTGCTGGAATGAAGACAAATCAACAGGTCGCGTCTGAGTGTCAGAGGTAAGACAACTGTAATGTCTCTGTGAATCAAGCCATCCAAACTCATCCCTAAATGTCCGAAATGATTTGTGTGCGTCTTCCATCTCCGTACTAAAAAGAGGCCATTCATGGACGATCATTCCTGCCAGTTTCTGAAGCACAATATCCTGGAGTGTTTCTTGCTGAAGAGTACAGTCTTTACTATCTAACACATTGTAGATTTTGACGACCCACGCCACATTGTCAGTGAAAGTTACTAAGTAAACATTGAGTCCGTATCATTATGCTTAATGACCTGAAACACGTGCTCCTTGCACATGTATTTATTGTTTGCTGGCAATCTTTTCTGGGCCTCTGGACAACATCTCCACTGTTATTTGTTCAGTTCCTAGTTTGTATTCTAGTGATACTACATATCACTGCAATACTAGCGTTATTACTTGAAGCCACTCAAGTGCTTTTACGAACAAGTTCTTTAGTATCGTGTCCAAAGACGGGTGATCTATGCGTATTTGAAAATGCTGATGTCCAAAAACATATTCGTCAAACTTGTTCATGGCAAACACTACAGTCAAACATTCTAATTCTATTGATGCATAGTTTTTGTTACTGTTTGCCAGGGATTTTGAGGCTTAAAAAACAGGCTGCCGTTCTCGCATCAAAACCCCATTGAGCCCCACTGGACTGGCATCCGTTTGTATCACTATAGGCTGGTTTCGGTTGCAGTATTTGAGGACAGTGTACTGAGTGGTTTTCTTTTTTAGGGTTTCAAAACCCCACCTCTGATCAGGCCCCATACAAAATCTACATCTAGTAAGTTAACTAGTCGATGGAATGGTTCATCACTGTCCGTGGGTGTTGACATCGCTTTAATTGAGCGAACCTTGGCTGGATCTGACATGACTTCTTGTGCAGTAACTAGATGCCCAATATGTGGTATCTGGGGCAGTAAAACCCTGCATTTGTCTTTGTTGAGTTTCAAGTTACTTCTCGAGCTAGTTGCAAAAAGATTGTCGTACTCTGATTTTGGTGTCTTGTGGCAGTTAGTACATCTGGTGCCTTGCTAAATACCAATATATCGTCTGCCACCACGGCTATACCCTCCAGTCCAGAAAACGCTTCTGATGAACGCTTTTGTATCTGCTCTGGGCTAGATGATAGTTCAAAGTTCATTCTTTTCAACTTATAACGACCATCTGGTGTCCACAAGGGATTCCGCCATGATTCGAAACTGACGGTTCGAAAATGAACTGTTCGAAACTCTTAAACCTGAACCCCCCAACCCCAAATCCCAAACCCCCATCCCCAAAGAGTTTCGAAGTGTCCATTTTCGAAACGTCAGTTTCGAATGGTCTGTACCCCGTCCACAAGGTAGTAAGCTTGCTGGACTCCTTTGTACACTGGACTTGAAGAAAGCAATCTGTGGCATCGCAGATTGAAAACACTGAAATCAAGCTCTAACAGCACATCATCAATGCTTGATGGCGTTGTTCAAATGATTAGTATCTACGCACAAACGATGGTTTCGTTAGGCTTTCTGATAGCAATCATATTACTGTTCCACATGGTGGGAACATCTACTTTCTCCAAGATACCGTTTTTGACAGGCATGGTAATCTTCAATTGCCACCCTGTTTTATAGTTATTGGTAATTTTCTATTCGAGTTCTAAACAAGGGCTACGTTTTAGTCCATCTGAATGTCATGCTCTCCGAGCAGACATCCAACTCCAAAAAACCATCTTCATAAATGTCCATCAGCTCTTTGAAGTCTGTACCCTGTCTTTGCTCAGGTTCTGAAAGTAAATTCACCCACTCTTTATTTAGAAAGTTATTTTGGTCGTGTTGGGAAGCACTTGGTATTTTCTCAGTGGATTCACCGCTGAACTGTCATATGAATTTAGACTAGTTGAGGTCACTCAAAGTTCTGGCCTGCCCAGCCTGCAGCAGTCTTGATAGTTTATGATATTGCTGTTGCATGAAACAGCATTGTCTAGCTGATATTCGATTGTTGTAGCTCGACTATTAAAGACAGTTTGTATTTCTGAAAGGAATTTGTTATTACGCATGTTAACTTGTATGCCCAGTATTGACTCATCGGAGTCTGTGTCAAAAGCTGTTGTGTGGTATTCTCTGCCACTAGGTGTGTCTGACGCTTGGATCTACAATTTTTTTTGAAGTGATTGTATTTCCTCATATTCATGAAACTGTTTATCATAGGCTGCACATTGACGGGAGGATGGGATGAGGCACAGCTTCCAAGGCAGATTTTTGTTCTCTTGTGTTCATTGCTTTCATTACCCTTGCTGGTAGCAGCCATGTTGGTTTATGACTAAACCTAGTTTTCAGCACCTGATGTACTGACTCACTATCTACTTTTGGCACTTCTAGATTAGCTGCTGCTGCTTCAAAATCCCTACATATTTTAATAACTTGCTATGAAGTCAGAGTTTCTATTTGCTCAAATAGCCTGCGCCTAAGTCGGTCACTTTCTAGACTAAGAAACAAAGCTCACAGTACTAGGTCATCATCTTGAGATTAAAGTCTCGGGCTATTTTATGGAGAGTTGTTACGAACTCGCCAATATTTTGTCAACCTCGCTTTTGAGACAATAACTGATGGTGCATGATATAACATGATTAACAGTGATTCATCACTCATCAACTTTAGGTATGACATTGGCCACTAGTATGTGTGAAAGATTCATATATGCCATTTTCTCTAGGAACTGTGCGTCTCAACAGAATAGCAAAGTTAAAGCCCTAATCACACGAGACCGAATCTCTGACGAAACTGTCAACGAAACTATTTTTTTCAAGCCCAGCGAATTCGTTGCTGAGCAAACCGAGCGAATATTTCAGTTTCGTTGTGATCAAGCAATGCTAGGTTTGGGAAAATCGTCGGTTGCGATGCTTTCATGTGATTGGACCATTGGACCAGATAAGCTCATTAATAGATTTATTTTATATGTTCTGTTATTGGCTGGTCTCCAATTTCAGGGTCATTCACAACGAACGCATGGTTTCCACAGTAGTAGCACATTTGTTTTTTGAATAAATAATTATTTATTTTATTATATTCATAATAAGTTTTAAATAAATGAAAGATAATAATAATAATAAATTATGATCAAACAATTGGAATAGTAATGGCTGGTCAAACTTAGCTATTTATCAAAATAATCTATTCCAAACCTTGCTTCATTCTTCCACGCTTTTACATGACGCAGTAAAGTATGAGTAGGCCCGCGCACAAAACGCAATCCTCTGTCATTGGATGAAACTAGTGATCGCTAGGCGTAACGAACTAATTATAGTTCTCGTGTGACCAGCACAACGAAACTATTATCGTCGCACCTGGGCGATGTTCTAAAAAAGTTTCGTTATAGTTTCGTTTATCGGTCTCGTGTGACCAGGGCATTACTGTATCATCAACGTGTGATTTCTCAGCAGAAACAATAAAAAGTTCAAAAGCTTAGTTGAATTTTAGCCATTGATTAAGTAAATCAACACCATCTTGTATGAGTTTTGATGCTAAAAACTCAAGATTCGTTGTTCACATATTTACATTCCTCAATCGAGGCGCCATGTATGTTGCTTGTATAATTAACAAAAATTTGAGCAATTTTTTAGGTGGCGCTAGTAGTAAGGAGCCCGGAAGCCTAATTTCTACGACGCTACAACAGTATTAATAGGATATCTGCATAGAATACGCCGAGGATCTGGTAGGAGTTATTTCCCAACTAGATAGATATGGGGTGTATAATACTGACGATGCGATGTTCACACAAACCATCTCAGTACATGGTTGCTGCGTAACCACGACACAACCAGGGCGCACCCTCATTAGTTCAAGTTGGTGGACAGCTGTAATTTGTTTCTTAGTTTTATCTCAGTTAAACATTTGGAAATTTGAGTGATGTCAGTTTGATTATTCAGCAAGCGTTTAAGAAAACTGAGTACTGCACCTCGTATATGTTACATGATATACCTACTTGCTGCAGTACGGGATCATATGACATTTATGACAGTAAACCCAGCGCTCGTCATCAGCAGTTCTTTCAACATGGCAATAATCACATTGCGATGATTGTCCGACGTTTGTAGGTGACAGCAGTCTCTGTTTGCAGTATAATTTAGTAACAGGCTCTTCCTCCACCTCAAATCTGTACAGCATTTAGACACACTTGTACGCACACGATATATTTCTGCACGGACAAAACATAAATAAAAATGGCTCGATCTACATTTTACTGTTGGTATGATTTATGTAATATATATATATATATATATATATATATATATATATATATATATATATATATATATATATATATATATATATATATATATATATATATATATGTAACACTTTGATGGTGATAAATTAGATATGGATGACACAAGGACACCTGTTTAAAATGGCAGTCAAATAGGTAACTAATGTTAAGTGACAAGACACAATAATAACATAACACTTGGAGCAGTCTGATCATAGTAACTGAAAAAAGGGACCAAACCTTTTATCACAGTATAATTCAGAACAAAAATGCAATGTACTCGGTGAGATGTTAACAGAAACATCAGCTGCAAACTATTGTACCATTAGGATAAGGTTACAGTGCTTTGAAATGAAAGTAAAAATATTAGTATGAACTAAAATTGACAAATACCTGACCAACATTTGAAACTTTGAACGTGTAATTTAAAATAATACAGATAAAAAAGTTGAAATGGGCGTTAAGGCTGCATCTTTAATAGAAGATCAGGCAGGTGAATTTGAGAGCTTAAGAGCAGTTTAAAAGACGCTTCAAAACCGCAGTTACTAGATTTGATCTCCAAGAGGATAACGGCGAACAAGACAAAACAAAAAGAGCCTGAAACCTGGAAAAAAACTGCAGGCTACTTGAAAGGTTGGATAATAACATTGATAATACAAGTTGTTATTCCTGTGTTTTAGAGATAGTATTTCAGTACTCATTTGTCAGACAACCATTTGGTTAGAAAAAGAATGCCAAAAAACTGGGCTCTAAGCTAAAAAAAGGTAACTAAAAAGATATACAGTCAAGTTCATAGCAGTGGTTGGACGCACAGAAATGTTAAAAAGTTTTGGCAGGCTTTTTGTTGAAATGATAAAAGACAAATCTAATTGTTAAATTTAACTATCCACTTTATAATCATACAATATATATTATAGTTCATATATAGGTCAATTTTGACTACAAATGTTCGTTTGGTTGTTTTTCTATTACTATTTACTGCAGTCTTTCCATGGCAGCTATAAAATAAGGATGTCTGTCAAATAAACAATTATGAACAACAAACATCAAAATTAGCCCACAACAACACATATTCAGACAGTTTACTAGTGAAGGAAAAAGGACGTTGGTAAAGCAGTCAATATGCACGAGAACGGCAACGAATATGAATCATATCTAAAGAACAATCTATTGTAGCTAAGATAGGAGGGGAATAGCAGAGGAAGGAATCATTTACTGCTAAGTAATGGCTTGACTTGCTAAGGAAACCTCTTCAGTAGAAATAGCTCGATACTTAAAGTGTAGTAAGACAACTCAGAGATGGTTGGTCAAAGCTGTTTCAGTTGTAGTAAAGCAGGACACCGTTCAACTAACTGTTACAGCTCAATGTGCACACCTAATAGAACTACAGGAGCCAATGAAAAAATTATTGTTTTAGTGTATTCCATAAATGCAGACCAGCTCACATTATCAAGGGATATGGATGTTTCAAAAATGGCTAATTTAAAAATAGACCCATGGAAAATAATTAGTTGGCAATAATTAATTGGTCATTTCGCCAAAATGACAGTCAAATTTGGTCTTCACCAAAACTGGAAACTTTTTTTCAAAAATTGTGTCAACTATTTACTAGTAATCACTGGCATTATTACAAATAATAAAATATGAAACATTCATTTATAAACAATGCAAAACTTAATATTAATTACTACTTGAAAAAGTGAACACAAAAAAGTGGGCTGTTAAGCTAGTTACTTGAAATATTATTTAGCAGCACTGGCTCCTTGGCTATTGATAAATGAAAGCATAGCATTAGAATGTATTATATTTGTAAAAGAGGATAATTTTTCATAAAACATAAATGCCAGTGAAAATAGGCATTTTCGGATCAAGAACGTCTATGCCTTGAAAAAATTGGCACGGGAAAGCGCTTCCGAATGCAATTTTGACGTTTGTTCCTGGCATCATTTCTATGCATGAACGTTCAAAATCAAAAGTTCACTTCATCGGAGTTATCTTCTTCTTTTTTTCTAGTGTCAGTGATGTCCTTTAGAAAAAACAGGAGCATTTAAGTAGGTATAGTTTTCCCTTTGGACGAAAGCAAAAGTTCATGATTAATAACTATATTCCTTCTCAAGCAAAAAATCTTCAAAAAGTCCATTTTGGGAACTGGCATTATCGAAACATTGTGGATTCCATTATTAACGACTGCTCAAAGAGCTAAAGAGAAAATAGATGACATAGAGAGCAAGAATACTTTAAAAGATCAATAATAATTTTAGTGATTCTGACAAGTCAATGATATTACCTGACAAAGAAAGAAATTATGACCGTAAGGACAAACTCCATTGTGATAATAAAAATCAAAACTTGATCGTTGATACAGGAGGATGTGATGGTTTGATAACCACTAAAAAAGTGAAAAGAATTAAAATATTCTGTAAAGCCAAAGTTTAAAGGTCTTCTAAAAAGAAATTCAAAAGTACGACAGTAAATAGAGGGCAGTATGGACTACTCACAATATTTAGTATTGACCAAGTTGTGGGGTCAAATATTAAGCTAACACAGAATCAACATTAAATAAGTTGAAAAAATTAATCACGTGGATATCAGAAATGGAAAACATTGAACCAAGGCTTTGTGGCGTATACGCGTTTCCTGAAATATATTACCAAAAATAGAAGGCTAACAATGAATAAGAAATCTGTTTGATGATAAACAGAAAAACACCGTGACAGGTTTAAGTACAGAAGGAGATAGATGTTTTGAATCTCTAACCTGATTGACTGTAACATCAAAACACATATGTAACACTATAAAAGAACTGTCTATATACCAGGGGTTTTCCATTTTTTTCTTTGGTGCACTCCTTAGTAAAATCATACTATTTCAAATTATCAATACGCAGCCCAAAATTGAATGATTTTGTGTAATGGTTAGCCTGAAACTTTGAATACCAACAAATCCAAGCACAAAACTCTGGCACATTTTCACTAACCAAATTCTTAAAGCGATTAACAAATGAGATCATGCCTGGCCAAAAGACTGCAAATAAAGAGAATTCTATTTATGATACACAACACAAATATCCATGGCAATTGCTGATGCATGTTAATATTATGATAGATATTCCAAGCTTTTCCTTAAATTAACTGTCTTGTTTGGAGCCATGCTTATTCTCCCATGATCAAGTTTACTTCGCAAATTAATAATGCTAAAAAAATATTTTATGCAAGCAAGCAAGCAATCTTTCATATACTACACTGTATGGTCGTAAGCAATGCCTTTAGTGGTTAAACTGGTACAGTACACAAGTTCATTGCTAACGATTTATGACTTCAAGACAACAATTTATTTCATTTTGATTGAGATAATTTGGTGTTAAACAAAAACTGGGGAATGTGAGACAAGAGTGAATAAAAGTGAGTAACTGGTCAGCAATAGATGCAGAAAGAGAGACTTGATAAATGGCAAATATATAATTGCAATTTACTATGAAAAAGTGCAAATAGAAGAAGACTAAAGCTATTGAGTCACTGTATTGAGATTTGCAGTAAGTTACTGAGGGTCAAAAGATATGTCCCTCGGCAACCCAAAGCGCGCCTTCAGTACAGAAACTTACAAGGCTTACACATGATGCTAAAAATAGTTCAAATTTGCGAAGTGGAATTTACGTAGAAAAGACATTCTAGAAGAAAATTGCGGATGCAAAATGGTGTAATCCACTGGGAGTCTTAACTTGAAATAGTATTGGATTAAATGTAAGCATGAAAGATCGGCTGGAATCAGTGTCAATACGAATCTAGAAAGTGGATATTGGGTCCATCGCTGTCAAACTGTTGTTAAGGGTAGTTTGTTTTTCTTTAGAGGGCTATGAAAGTAAAACAGCAAGTCAGTTTCTACTTGCGAAACCTGATAATCTTTGTAAAAGTACGGCAGACGGTTACATTGAGTGTGAGAAACAAATCCTATTTGTTAAACTGAGCCGTTAAAAACATCTGCTCATGCTGCTGAAGGATTAATTGTTTATAATTGAATAGAACGGGTCTGCTCTCGTTATATACTTCTCAAAGAATTACCCAGCGCACACAGAATTACAGCAGCTGGTGGACCACAATTGGTGAAGCAAAAGACAGCGGGCATAGAGAGGAGGTACTTGGGAGAGTGAAAGGTAAAACGTATGTTTAAAGCAACAGACAATGAGCCTCTCTCGCGCCGAGACATAAAGATTTAGCAAATATATCTGTAGAGATGTAATGAAATGAACAGCTGCCAAAGGAATGGGATATATGTAGTTGATCTGTAGGAGAGATTGGCCAATTTTGGAGAGGCAGTCATGCAATAGACAGTAGACAATAGGCAGTAGACAATAGGCAGTAGACAATAGGCAACAGACAATAGGCAACAGACAATAGGCAATAGACAACAGGCAATAGGCAATAGACAATAGGCAATAGGCAATAGACAATAGACAATAGGCAATAGGCAATAGACAATAGAGCTACATAGAACATGATTCAGTGGTAAAAAAAAAGACATAACATCTAGATGGTTAGTGGAAGCTGATAGTGACTGACAGAGAGAAAGTCAAGAAATCTAAACATATGTTTAAGAACAAAACAGAACTATTGTTTCCATTAATGTATAACAAGATAAAACGTACGCATAGAGAGTTTTGCCAGTGGAAGGCTTGTAGTGACTGTGGGTAGTTAAAGGTTCCAGTGTATGTTCACGTACCTCCACAAACTCTAACTACAAACAGCAATCGCCAATTTAATCAAATGTACCGAGTTCAACATAAATATAATACTATTACCAGATATTCACATACACATGAATTCACAACAATAATAATATGTATGTATGTCTAGTATATAGTATATGATTTTCATTCTAATACCTCGTGTACATCTACCGATTAGCTCCCGATTTGCCTTACCGATTGAGGATTTCCTTGCATCCGTTTCCTGTGTGATGTAATGAAATAATCGGTAGCATTTTATTTGAGGCTATTGGTAGGTTTTGCTCGTGGTCAAAAAATCGGTAGATACTTTGTGATTGGACCAATCATATCACCGTTCGTGGTTTTAATGTTTCCAACAAAACTGTTTCTCAAGTGCAATTATTTTTAGATGAAGAATCGTTTTTTAGCGTCCCGTCTTTGTTGTTTTAAATCACTTTATGGCTAACTATGGAAAAAATGTAGTGAGTTTTACCGGTATTGCGTGAGAATGGCAAGTAGAGAAAAAAATTGGGGAAACTCCTTGACGTCATCTCCAATCGGTAAGAGCAAATCGGTAGGTAATCGGTAGATGCACATGTAGCATTAGTGTATATTCTAATGGCTATCCCAGAAAGCAACACTGTATCCTTACATGAGCAATAGATTTTATACCAGTTCGTGTGGCCACTTCCTCAGCAATGTCATGCTGACTGCGTTTTGTGGGAACTTCTATACACATCTATAATGAATAACATATTATTGGAGTTATCCTTCCTTTACAACAATATTTTAATCATTTGTCTCCTCCATGTGTCGATAACTCCCCAGCACTCGCCTGCACATTATTTTAACAAAACCTACTTAACAATATATGACAGTTAAAATACTACCATATATCACATACTAACTATACTGCTGTATATACTGTACTACCTAGTGCATATACTAACCTTTACTGGAGGTTTCCGAGAATTCTCAGTGTGTTTAGGAAAGAATACCAGAGGAATCTTACAAGTAGGTACTGGTATAGGTACAGAGATGACCTTGTAAGGTTCCAAGGTCACGCTGACTTTTCCACACTCCCGACAAACCACCTCGGAGTGAAGGTGGCCTTGAAACTGGCCAATGGCAGTTTCCTGTTCAACAAAATAACCGATTGACTATCTCAGGAACATTAGTCTGATGCTGCCGACAAACTTGCTGACGGAGTTCTAACAGTATGGGATCCTAACGGTATCATATCTGTAGGATAAATCTTCCATATACTGACCAAACACAGAGTGTGCCCGTTGTGGTTTCAATAATTACTAACCCCATCTTCGGTGCCATCTGGTGGTAGATCCACGCCAAAGGGTTGTCCTCCCACTCCATTCAAGTCTTCTTGCAGTTTTCGCAACACAAACTCCAAAAACTTGGAAGCATCTGGATCAGAACTTATACCGAAGTCTGAGCGGGTCATGAGTTGCTGAAATGTAAAAGGCAATTTTTATTACGTATACCATTTACAGCTCCATTTATCACTTTTTTATTTCTAGCTTGATTTAAGATAACTCTATTCTCACATTATGTACAGAGGACAACTCTATTGTCATATGATGGGCGAAGGACAACTCTACCATCACATGGTGGGCAGAGGACAACTCTATTGTTACATGATGGACATAGGGCATCTCTATTGTTACATTATGCACAGAGGGTGACTCTATTGTCATATGAAGGACAACTCTATTGTCACAATATGGGTAGAAGACAGCTCTCTTGTCACATGTTTAAAAGAGGACATATCTATTGTCATATGATAGGTAAAGGATAGCTTTAATGTCCAACGAAGGGCAGAGGACAACTCTATTGTCATACGATAGATTTTAGACACAGAATACTGGAGATTCCACACTAATTCCCACCTGCAGCGCCGAGGGTCGATGCAATGGAACCCCACTCCACAATATTCGTATGACCTCACCAAATTCTTTAGCAAAGTCACCTTTAATGACAATTGCATTGCTTCCGTTGCTGCCTCCATGGAATCCATTTCCTGACACACACAACAAACGTGGTGAACGGAAACATAAAAATATCTTAACACAAAAACGAATCACAAGTCAAAAGGTAGTATTTTGTCAAGAACAGTCACACCAAATTTCTTTGTTTAGTTTCTGTTGAAAATAATTTATCACCATTGCATACAATTGTATCACTGACATATATATTATTTTGATTATTTATACATTATCGTTAGCGCGGATAGAATCATTCACTTTCTCACAAAACAAATAACTAGACAATGTCGGCTATCCACTCATCTCCATTAATTCAAACTTCCACAAATCATTTTTAACAAAACTAATCCATAGTTTTTGTGGCATTTGAGGAATTTTGTAATAATAAACAAAATGAATTGCATGAAACGAAAGTAAAATTTATCTAGATTATTGTAATTACCCAAAAAGAATTCTTTAACCCAAAAGGTGTTGGCGAGGACTTGCAGAACAACATTCATGAAGCATGTGTTCCCAAGTTTGTCTAGCCCTGTGTAACCAACTTTTTTTGGTTTAGAAGCCATTCGCAAACAGGTGCAATACTATGACATCTACAACAGAGAAATAAATAATAGAGCAGAATATAAGACAAAATTAGTGAATATCCATCATATCTATGAAAGTTTAAATCGTGTCAGCAGATAGTGGGTTTTAAAATAAAAAGTTATTTCTATTTCTAAATTTGCAATTCTCTTGAAGCCCAGACCATAATAAAACAAAATATCCCAGATAACCTACTTTGTCGATTGTAATTTGATTGAGGACGTTTTAGCAACACCTGCAACCTAGTACAGTGTATATTGGATATTTAGAATGGGATTGACCACTGACATAACAAACAGGGACAAATGTACACATTTTAAAGCAAATGTCATAAAGCCTGAAACAACGGCCTATTGTGCAGTGGAGAACTACTTTTCAATTTTTTCTTTTGCTCATCTATGACAACTTTTTAATGAACAATAGTTCATACCAAAAGATAAAGCAGAAATTGTCTCTCTAGGTACATTAGCTAACTATAGCCACAGGCTTTACCTCAATTCCAATCATACCTTGAAAGGCCCAATCATTCCCTGGCCATAAATTTATCAATAATACATGCGACTAAATTTATTAATTTAACAAATAAAACTGACAGAAAAAAAAAAGTTTATGTATTACATATAGAGTGCAGAGATATCAACTTATACAAACAGTATACGTTGTAAACTTCAAAGCTGCCAATGCAAGCAAAGTGTCAATCGAAAAGTAGTCGGACTAAAGGAGTCAACGACCGCCGAGTCAACTACACCTTTGTCAAGTACACTCGAGTCGAGTACACCTAAGTCAAGTGCACACAATTCAACTACATTTGAGAAATACAAAACCAGTACAACAACACAATGCCAATAAGCTACTATGACAAGTCCATTCTACACATCAGCGTATCAGGAAAGAAAATCCTTGGAAAAAAGCAATATGCTGATCACATTGGTTGAAAACTGCACAGGGATTTTCAACAGTTTCTTTGTAAAAGTGTTGTCTAAACTAAGGTTCGGTTTACACTGGTACGCTACAAAATAAGATAAAAACTCGTTACTGCTACGGTTCAGTACTGGCGCGCACCGAAGTACCTGCTTAGACGATCATTTATATAGTGCATCAGTTTTGTACTTTTATCAAAACACCTTAGGCGCCATTTTAGTTTTAAGACTATACGAAGCCGGTATTGGTGCGAACCTATTTAAACAGATGGTGTTTTTTCTGTGAACTTCGGTGTTCACGTTTGTATGGAGTGCACATTTATGCTATGGTACGCACCAGTGTATTTGGGGCCTAACAGAGATTGCTGGTTACGTGATTTGGGGCTTGTTCCGCTCAGAGATGAAAACCATACTATTGAAAATCCGTGGGTGTAAAAGCATCTATTCTCCCTCAACACCAAATGCCAGATATCAAATGCCGAATATGACATGGTTGAGAAAAAAAAGGGCACAATGTGACTACTCTTTTGTATCAAAACAATATCTAGACTGGAAACAGCATCATACTGGGAGAAAAATTCTATCAGTTATTGCCTAACCTATCTCACCACCACTGCTGCTAACGCTGTGCGAGTTTTGCTTAATTTTTACTGTCATTATTGAATGGTGACTCTAGAGGAGAGCCTCTTAAATTTTAAATTTTTGTGATCTGCGTCCTATAATCATGCTCAGCATCCAACTAATTACTCTTTCAAAAAGGTATGGGGGTCTTTTGATAGCATGGTTCAGAATATTGGAACAAACGTAGACAGGAACCAATGGTGTTTCAATCTTCATGACGAATATTGGAATTAATGTAGCCAGGAACGAACGTAAACAAAAAGGAATACAGACAGACTTGGAATTAATGTCTACCATGCTATAGGGAAGAAAATTTTGCTATTCCCAGAAGTGTAAATATTCATTTATGGTCACATCAACTACCATTTCAACATTCATTCCAGGAAACTGCAGCAATATAAAAACTTCACGCTTTATCAAGGAAGACAGCTCCTGAAATCAACACCAAAAGAATATTTTATATGTTACCGGGAACAAATGTCAACATTCCAAGAATAAACATTAAAATCCTCTTCTTTTTAGCATAGCCGACATTCATTTTAAGTTTGCGGACAATCATTTCAGGAGGTGTCTACATTCATCCCAGGAGTTCTATAAGTTTGTCCCAGATCTGTCTGCATGCAGTCCTGTTGACATTCCTATTTATCCCCATCACTCCATATCAGAAACAACACAGCGCAATCAAGCTAGCGATCATTTCATTTTATGCTCATACTAGATACATTGGGGCATGCAAAGAGAAGCTAAATACATACCTTAGTTATCTCAAGGTAACCATGCCAGTAAAACATTTACCATAATAATGCATAACTTGGGACTCACGTCTCTGCTTAACATTATTCAGTGCTAATACCAATATTGATACAGTTGATATTGCAGCATCCTGAGCAGGAAATACGTCGCGCAACTCCACTTTAAACATTTGCCATCAACTCTCAACAACAAAGCAACATTGCCGGAACACTATCGCATACTACAATTTTATTTGTATACTGTTGAGTGAATTTGTCAAAGAATATGTGTATACACAGCTATGCGTTATTTCATATTCCCTGCACTCTCTGTTAACTTGCATGGCAATATTTTTATTATATTTTTGTCATGCACCCATTTGTTATTCAAGCATATGATGCACAGTTCCATAACCATTTTTGTATATAAACTGGCTGAATCTCTCTAATACCCGGAGTTGTAGGAGGTTACAGCCAAACTTACGAAGAAATAAATTAGAGAAGAAACCACTCTCTCACAGCCTTCTTTCACTTGCAGCGAGGCTACACTTTGAATAATATTAGAAGTAACTATTCACCTATTTTTACCTCAAAATGTTTGTACACTCATGATTAGCCCTAGGGTGCAGGCTTTGGGAGAGAATGCCTCACGTTTTTTTATATGGTGGTTACAAAGTGGGTCAAAGAAGTAGTTCCAGCTATTCAGCTGCGTTATGTGAGAGACGCAAATCTCTAACGGTTCTTGGTGACAAGCTGTTATACAGTAGACAAGAGGAGGCATAGATAGACGTGGGCTCATTTCGCGAGGCAGCCCTCGCAATGACTGTAAGGTTTTTTCTGTCATTTGTAAGCTCTTCAAATGCAGATGTTAAGACAGTGTTCTGGTTTTAAGTAGATAAGATTTTCAACAGCAGGGAGTCCCTATGATTGATTCTTCAGCATTCCAGTATATGGAGATTGAGCTTGTTGCAAGCATCGATCATACTTCAAGGATTGTTATAAAGCAAGCATTTCGGAATTGGAGCATCTCGATTCTGTGTATCATGCTTTTGTTAGAGGTGTCGCAGAGTGTATCGACATATTACAGGATTGGGCGATAAAGGGCAGAATAGGCAGGCTGCTTGGATTTATGTGTTGCGTCATGTAATGTACTTTTTATACATTCATGTACATTGGAAAGTTTGTTTAGTTTCTCAGTAATGTGGGTGTCAAAGTGAAGATCTGTTTGAAGGGCTACACCCAGGTACTTTATTTTTTGGACACAGTTCAGTGAAGTGTTCCAAAGCTTGTATCATAGTTTTTGATGACTCTTCCAAATGCAACTAACTTACACTGTTGAAGGGCCAGCCAAGTGCAGACTGCATCAATGTCTGCCAGGAATTTTTTGCATCCTCTTTTGAGTTTACTTCAGAATAAAGTAATGCACCATCAGCGTATAGATTGATGTCGTTGCAGTTCATGGATGATGGCAAATCGTTAATATATACCAGAAACACTGTTCAGCCAAGCACCAAATTAAAGCAGGAACAACACAAGATGATTAGCAAACCAGCAAGCATAGCCGATCACCTCAATCAGAAATCTGGCAGCAGGCTCAGCTGACAAGAGGTCAGGCTTAGTCAGACTAGGCCTACCATCTGCCATTTGATCAAGGGAGCCTGCTACTGCTTGGTAACTGCTGGCAAGCTGACAGCCTACCACTTCACTGCAGGTGGCGACCACTACGGAAGACAACTCCAACAACTACCACTGACAAAATCCCTGCACAATTGTAACTAAATTAAAGTAGATGCTGCTATAAAAAAAAATAATGATATACTACTTCAATCAACAGAAACTCAGGCTGTAGTTGTTGCAGTAGTAGTAGTGCAACGAACTAATGTTCGTTGTATATCAATAATTATAATAATAAAGATTTTAATAATAATAATATAATTATTATTAAAATCTTTATTATTATTATTATTATCATCATTATTATTATTATTATCATATTATTATTCATACTTTTCGCATTAATATATTTTATTTAATTATTAACTATTAATAAATAAATATAAAAAACAAATACCGATAATTATTATTTATTTATCATTACTATTATTTATTACTTATTATTAATTATTATTATTGTAATTATTATTATTATTATTTTCTCTTCAAATTTTTTAATGAAGAAAAAAGAGAAAAACTTTAAGAAAACTGCGCATTACCATCATTCATAACAATGATAATAATGTTTACGGGTTATCATAATTTGAAATGCTTACAAGGAGTGTCTTTACATGGCACTTATTCACCAAAAGTCAGAATTATAATACGATTGTTGTCAGTCAGTCAATTAAAGCTGGTTGGTTCGCGAAATTTTCAATGACGATGTAGACGGCTAGGGCAGTTGATGTCCCTTGTCAAGCTTGGGATTTTCCATATGTATGAAGTAACCCGCCCACTATCCGTTTGGCAATGGGGGGGGATAACTCCAAACTAAGTGAAATAATCATGATTACTTCACTTAGATTCCAACTGTAAAATATGCCTAGATTTGTGATTGGCCTCAAAATTGAACACTTTTATGACAAAACTAAATTTTTAATCATAAAACATATAAAAAAACTTGTCTATGCACTCAGGTCTGGAGAGATCTTTAATTGGCATTTGATGCAACCTAAATCTTTTATTTTTAGATGATATTATTAATTATACTGGAGTTGTTCTTCCAATACTGAAATAAAAAATGTTTGAGCACACAACTCTGTTATTAACTTTATTTGTGTACAAATTAGCCTATACTGTATACGTATTTAGATATTGAGTGTGTACAATGCATGATTTAATTTGCTGGTTGTTAACAATGAAATTACCTGGAATGTTTATGGTCAAAACAGTTTCAGTGCAAAATACAGTGAAACAAATTTTAGTAGACGGCATGTGAACGTTTCAAACGCAAATGTCTACCTAAATTGTTAATGATGCATAAAAAGTTATTTTTAGACTTGGAGAGGAAAAATTCAGTTACAACTAGGTTGGGTTTTGGGTATATGTAATGCTCATGCCGTGTGAAGTCTGAGAAAGATTTCAATTTTCACTGAAACACAACACACCTCAATGAACAAACACCAAATACTTTGAAGCAAAGCGCCATCATATCACAACTACTTTGTAAGGAGCAAAAAATGATGAACGCAAAAAACAAGCTGTATCACATTTAAGAAGTCATTCAATCTTTTTATGCGGCCACAATAAGCTCCTATGAAAAACTGTTTTTAGTTGTGTGACAGAATTGTAAAATAACATCATTTAAACATCGCAATAATTACAGTTGCTTGCAGTAAGCAGTTTGGGTTTGTCATGGTTTAAGCTGTAACAAAAAGTTTTGGCCGTATGTGAAACAAGAAGTTTAACCTCTTGTAGACAAAAGTCAGAACAAATCTGTCAAAATATCATTTTATTGAACAAAATGAGGCAAAAAAAAATGCAAAAACATCACAAAATCCCACATCTGTCACAAGCACACCAAGTAGCTAACAAGGCAAAAACATGACACACAATGTTACTCCCTGTTTCAACCATAAGATGTCCATGAAAATATTTTAGCATATAAAATGTCTCAAAAATCATACATGTATTTTGATTACATTAATGACCAGGAATTGAAATAGCTGCAGTCATCACATTCATACCTGCAAAACCTATATTTACCTTCAAATAAATATCATATGAATTGGTTGGAAAAAATTCTCATAGTCACTGCGAGGGAGAGAAACCTTGTCCACATCCATATATACACATACATATTATACAAATGCTACGTATAAAAAACTGACCGGAAAAAATAGAAATTGCAGTAACAAATGTACACTTTGGTACTTTATAGCTGAATACTTGGGACTTGCCATTAATACCGCCAGTTGTGAGCCAACAATCTCGATGCAGAATGTGCAATAAGTATTGCGTGTATCATCTATATCATTGTAATGCTGCCAATTATAGTACGAGCGTAGTGACTTTCGTTTGTAGCAAAAAGGCAACTTCAATAATTCATGTCAAAATGTCAATATTTCTGAAAGCTATTGACCACCAATAAATAAATAATAGCAAGTTAATCAACCAATCATTGTACACTTAGTAGCTAGTCCAATACAACCATGTTTGTATATGGTTCTGATGGGTCATCATATTGATCGTTGTCATATTCACCAGAAGGAGAGACACTAGAATTGTAAAAGTTATTGGAAGTCGAAGGCTTGCTTTGTGTGTCTATGTAAATGTTAGGTCCAGGTCCGTGTCCGTTGTTTAAAATATTATCTCTGATTTTGTCAAAAGGTTTGTTGATAGTTGCTGAATCGTTGCCAACATCATCGGATGGCGCTGATGAGCAGCCGTGATCTGTTTGCGTTTCGTTATCAAAGGAATCACGTGCTTCATAAAATTCCTCACCACTTGCATTTGTGAAAAAGCTTTGGGATGTTGCATACGGGTTTATGGAGTTGTACTCTCTGGTCGTCTGGAAACTGGACATGGACAGTGGCTCACTCTCTTCCTCAGAGAAGTAAGACATACGATCATCTATCTCTGGAAGTGGTGATTCCTCTCCTAGCGTGATGATGTCACTCAACTTGGTGGAGCGAGGTGGAGCCCTCCGTTGATAGAAGAGCACATACGCTGACTTGCTCACCACTGCCCTGGCATCAGCTACACTTGTGACCAAACCGTCATCCATCAACCTCCAACCTGTCACAATAATCAAACATTCAATTAACTAAAGAGGCAAACCTTCTACAGAAATAGTAATAGACAGGTCTTTCCTTTCTGTAGGCTGTCTCAGAAGTTAGTTTGTCACACCATCCCTCTAAAAGCTCAGTGTTCCAGAACCACTGGCTAATGCCAAACATACACATCTATCTCTAATACAACAAGGTAGACTGACTCTAATAGGCTACCAATAGATATAACTCTCTACTATAAGAGGCAGGAATAGTGTGTAAGCTCACCCATCTCCTCGCTGCTGTCATACTTGTTGAGACATCTGGCATATGCAGTGTAATGTCCTCCACCAAGTACACCATGATGGTTGATAACTCCATATAAATCATATAGTTGTGGTGTACTTGTGTTTTGTCTGCAGTATTTACTCATTTCTAATCCTCTGCAACAGGTGTATACTTATATATATGTATAACATACTACAACAGGTATATACTTATATATATGTATAACATACTACAACAGGTATATACTTATATATATGTATAACATACTACAACAGGTATATACTTATATATATGTATAACATACTACAACAGGTATATACTTATATATATGTATAACATACTACAACAGGTATATACTTATATATATGTATAACATACTACAACAGGTATATACTTATATATATGTATAACATACTACAACAGGTATATACTTATATATATGTATAACATACTACAACAGGTATATACTTATATATATGTATAACATACTACAACAGGTGTATACTTATATATATATATGTATAATATACTACAACAGGTGTATACTTATATATATGTATAACATACTACAACAGGTATATACTTATATATATGTATAACATACTACAACAGGTGTATACTTATATATATGTATAACATACTACAACAGGTATACACTTATACATATGTATAACATACTACAACAGGTGTATACTTATATATATGTATACCATACTACAACAGGTATATACTTATATATATGTATAACATACTACAACAGGTATATACTTATATATATGTATATAACATACTACAACAAGTGTATGCTTATATATATGTATAACATACTACAACAAGTATACACTTATACATATGTATAACATACTACAACAGGTGTATACTTATATATATGTATACCATACTACAACAGTTGTACACTTATATATACGTATAACATACTACAACAGGTGTATACTTATATATATGTATATAACATACTACAACAGGTGTATGCTTATTCATATGTATAACATACTACAACAGGTGTATACTTATATATATGTATAACATACTACAACAGGTATATACTTATATATATGTATACCATACTACAACAGTTGTACACTTATATATACGTATAACATACTACAACAGGTATATACTTATATATATGTATAACATACTACAACAGGTATATACTTATATATATGTATAACATACTACAACAGGTATATACTTATATATATGTATAACATACTACAACAGGTATATACTTATATATATGTATAACATACTACAACAGGTGTATACTTATATATATGTATAACATACTACAACAGGTGTATACTTATATATATGTATAACATACTACAACAGGTGTATACTTATATATATGTATAACATACTACAATAGGTGTATACTTATATATATGTATAACATACTACAACAGGTATATACTTATATATATGTATAACATACTACAATAGGTGTATACTTATATATATGTATAACATACTACAACAGGTGTATACTTATATATATGTATAACATACTACAACAGGTATATACTTATATATATGTATAACATACTACAACAGGTATATACTTATATATATGTATAACATACTACAATAGGTGTATACTTATATATATGTATAACATACTACAACAGGTGTATACTTATATATATGTATAACATACTACAACAGGTATATACTTATATATATGTATAACATACTACAACAGGTATATACTTATATATATGTATAACGTACTACAACAGGTATATACTTATATATATGTATAACATACTACAACAGGTATATACTTATATATATGTATAACATACTACAACAGGTATATACTTATATATATGTATAACATACTACAACAGGTATATACTTATATATATGTATAACCTACTACAACAGGTATATACTTATATATATGTATAACACACTACAACAGGTGTATGCTTATACATACAACACAAGAGATATATACATATATATTTATGTGAAAAAAACATGTCTGTCGGTCTTTGTTTGTTTGTCCGAGCTTATGATTGCCTAAGTATGATGTTGAGGAAAATGAAAACTGCTGTTCGAGCAAACTATTAGACAACCTTGATATATCGTCGATTTAAACTCGCAATTTGTGTTTTAATAGTTTCAAATGGTCAAAACGCAACCACTTTCTACAGCTTTAGATATTGATCCTGGTTTCATAAAAGAAGTGTACCTTACCATATATTGCAGGTTTTCAAGCCCAAGCAAAACTCTTGCTTCACTGGCTGTATGAAACAATTTCATCCACACTGGCCAAGGCTACCGCAAGTGTAAGCAACAACAGGAAGAAACGATAATGGTAGGAGGCTACCGAGAAAGGAGGCTACCATGAAAGGAACCTACCACGGGAGGAGTCTACCGCAGGAGGAAGCTATCACAGAAGAAGGCTACCACAGAAGGAACCTATCACAGGAAAAGTCTACCACAAGAGGAGGCTACCACAGAAGGAGCTTACCACAGGAGGAGCCTACCACGGGAGGAGGCTACTACGGGAGGAGCCTACCACAGGAGGAGCCTACCATGGGAGGAACCTACCACGGGAGGAGCCTACCACGGGAGGAGCCTACCACGGAAGGAGCCTACCACAGGAGGAGCCTACCACCGGGAGGAGCCTACCACCGGGAGGAGCCTACCACGGGAGGAGCCTACCACGAGAGGAGCCTACCACGGGAGGAGCCTACCACAAGAAGAGCCTACCACAGAATGAACCTACCACCGGAGGAGCCTATCACGGGAGGAGCCTATCATGAGACAAACCTACCACAGGAGAAGCCTACCAC
The DNA here is from genome assembly GCA_945261195.1 of Cryptosula pallasiana. Taxonomy (NCBI): domain Eukaryota; kingdom Metazoa; phylum Bryozoa; class Gymnolaemata; order Cheilostomatida; family Cryptosulidae; genus Cryptosula; species Cryptosula pallasiana. The sequence continues at coordinate 16,291,070 of OX183133.1, read as the reverse complement.
AGGAGGAGCCTACCACGGGAGGAGCCTACCACAGGAGGAGCCTACCACAGGAGGAGCCTACCACAGGAGGAGTCTACCACGGGAGGAACCTACCGCAGGAGAAACCTACCACGGGAGGAGCCTACCACAGGAGGAGCCTACCACGGGAGGAGCCTACCACGAGAGGAGCTTACCACAGAAGGAGCCTATCATGGGAGGAGGCTATCACAAGAGGCGCCTATCATGAGACAAACCTACCACAGGAGGAGCCTATCATGAGACAAACCTACCACAGGAGAAGCCTACCACAGGAGGAGCCTACCACGGGAGGAGCCTACCACAGGAGGAGCCTACCACAGGAGGAGCCTACCACAGGAGGAGTCTACCACGGGAGGAACCTACCGCAGGAGAAACCTACCACGGGAGGAGCCTACCACAGGAGGAGCCTACCACGGGAGGAGCCTACCACGAGAGGAGCTTACCACAGAAGGAGCCTACCTTGAGGAGGAGCCTACCACTGGAGGAGCCTACCTTGAGGAGGAGCCTACCATGGGAGAAAGCCTACCACGGAAGGAGCCTACCACGGGAGGAGCCTACCAAGGGAGGAACCTACCACGGGAGGAGCCTACTACTGGGAATCTCATCACAGAAAAAGCCTGACGCGGGAGGAGCCTACTGTGGAACAAGGCGAAGATGGAACGAGGCTACCATGGAGGAAAGCTACAATGAGGACCACATATGTGTCCCACTACATCCAATTGTGGGGTACAATGGGTAGTGCAGCTAGTATACTTATATATACATACATATATAAAAGATTACGAAAGATGTATACTTATACATATATAACACAACACAATTGATACATATACTGATATATAACATGATACAGCGCAGGTGTATACTTATATATTGTTAAAGACAACACAACAGATATACATATATACTGATACATAACACAATACAAAAAGTATATATACTAATATATAACACTGCACAATCATATCTATACTGATATATAACACAACACAAACATATATATACTGATATATAACACAACACAAACATATATATACTGATATATAACACAACACAAACATATATATACTGATATATAACACAACACAAACATATATATACTGATATATAACACAACACAAACATATATATACTGATACATAACACAACACAAAAAATATATATACTGATATATAACACAGCACAAAAAATATATATACTGATATATAACACAACACAAACATATATATACTGATACACAACACAAAAAATATATATACTGATATATAACACAGCACAAACATATATATACTGATATACAACACAATAAACAAACATATATATACAACTTACTCGATGGGGTAAGTAACAAACTCCTCTCTCTTATGCCTGTAGTAGGGGTTATGGAAAGAGAACCTTTTCAACTGTATAATAAGTGTATCTGGTAGAGTCCAAAGAAAGACCTGCTTGTCTGCTTCTTTATGATCCTTACATTTGGGACAATACCTGCAGTAGTAGAACATTCCTACCTTCACAACAAAAGAAGATAGCAGCTGTAACACTAATTGTATATTTTGAGGTATGTTGTGGAATGTTATGCTGATAGACCATTTACCAAGAGTCTTGTTTAGAGAGTGTCTCTCTTTTAGTGAACAAATTCAAGCAGTCATCTAGTCCAGTACCTTTCTCCAAGTCTACATCTCCGTTTTGTGCCGCTGTCTCCACAATTTCCTGAAACACCAGACATAATTATCCCATTACTATATATATATATATGCTAACAGTAACATACAATATCCCATCCCACATCTACTCCGCTCTACCTTCCCCATTCAGCACTATTTTCCCCAACCCGTTCTTTCAATCCCTCTTCTCTTATCAAATTGAATGGAACCTGCGCAAACTGGTGTGCTGGGGTATGCTCTTCTCTGATAGAATTAAAGTATTGTGCAGGATTTCACTGTGGGGGTGTGAGTTGGTAGCTCGGCCTACCTGCACAACCTCCCGAACTGAGATGGCAAAACTGTCTCTATTGCTTCAGCAATACAACCTGCCCACAGGTCGACTAGTATTCTTAGGAGTGGTGCATTACCATCCCAGTCTACTGTCTAGCTGCCGGTTGCGTTAGCTATTCTAATGTAAGGCAGAGGCCGAACTTTGAATGGTGAACTAGTCAGAGCTAGGTTCGGCCAACAGAGGTTCGACTGATCTGTTTCAGTGCAAAGCAGAGGTCGAACATTGAATGGTGAACTAGTCAGAGCTAGATTCGGCCAACAGAGGTTCGACTGATCTGTTCCAGTGCAAAGCAGAGGTCGAACATTGAAGGCGAACTAGGCAAGGCTAGGTTCGGCCAGCAGAGGTTCAGGCTGATCTGCTTGTATATTACTACTCGAGTAATGGTGCACAGTGAAGTTATTTGTTAGAGAACAAAGAAACTTCTGAGAGTGTGCAAGCTGACTCTGATTTATTGCTGTCTAACACGGCTATTTATACAAAAGATTACATAATAGATTTGGATAGATACAGGCAAACAAAAGAAGCCACACCTAGCACAACTGGTTGGCTAGCATGAGCAAATCACATACAAAGGGTGGTGCTAGAGTACATGGATGATTGATTGCACATGGCATGCATATAAGATTGTATGTAAGGTAAAATGTTAATAACTATACATAGATAGAACTGTCCTAGAACGCAAGCATAGAACGATGTAAGGTAACTGTGTAGGATAATAGGTAAGTTATTGTTACTGTGTGTGTGCCACGGAAGTAAGATGGCGCCGATCCTTCACAGTATAAGATATTTTTAGATTTATTTTTTCATGAAATCTGCACCATTCTCCTCTTCCACTCCACTAAAATTTACTTGAGTTGATAGTTTTGAGGTCTGCAACCATATTTACTTCAACCCAGGTGGGGAGTGCAAAGTTTCCACATGAACTTTCAATAAAATATACTCTATAGATAGACAGTAATTATCAAACTAACGGAAACTCTGGTAATGGGAGATTATACCAGCTGGGTCAACAGAACTCTAACAAAACCTGCGATAGTCAAATACAATTGAGGGGCCAAATATAAAAGTTTTATTACTTCCTCAGTGCCACTGTCTATTTTAGTCTCATTTCAGCCTTTTGCTATCAATTTGCCAATAGGCGCTGCGAAAATTATAACAAAGCGTTCATTGCAATCATAAGTATCAGTCACCGTAGGTGTCTCCATATCTAAGTGTGGTTAACACCCAATGCATATTGACTATTGTTTTTAAGGGCTTCGACAATATCCTTCAAGCAATACGCAAACACGTCTCAGTGCAATGCATGCACTTCTTCTCATTAACCGATCTCCAGCCTGTTCATACCAGTGCGCAGTTGCTCCTAGGTACCCTTTATGGTGGCTGGACCAATGATCTAGTGTTAGACACACCTTTCGGCTGTGAGAAAATAAGGTGATGAGATCTTGTTTCAGAATTTGAAGCATATCAAAGGCTTCTGGAATGTTTTGGTAGTTTTCAGATTTAGTTCAGGTGTCAAACAACTGACAAATTTCTTAAATGAGTTATTCTCAGCATGGTGAAATGGCAGTGCACTCTCAGAAAGATAGTCAACAACGTAAGTATCAAGCGCTGATTGTGTTAAGCCTGGTTCACATTGTCAGTGATGCATCAGGGACTGTCAGTGACCAGTGTCACTGATCATCACTGATGCATCACAGAAATGATGTTCACATTATCCTAATTCAACGCCGAATGCAGCCCACTGACAATCGGGAGCAGTCAGTGATGCTATCACTGACAACACCGCATTCACAATAAGCTCGACCTATAAACCACAACAACCAATAGAACGTAGTTTATTTTTGGCTTTGTCAGTTGATCAATTATACTTGGTGTTGGTGCCAATGACTTTGTACAATCAGTTGATACGCCTTGCTGTTTGCCACTGTGACTTCTTTTGTCATTGGCGTTTGAGTGGGCATCAAAGGCAGTTAGTAACTTGTTGCGTTTGCTGCGAATATGCGACCTTAGATTAAACCTGTATAGGAACATAAAATTAAAGATATTACATATATATATATATATAAGTAAAAGTATGACTGGGGCACAAGATGTGCACAGGGGCTTAGACTAAATAGAAACAATCAAATAAATAAATAATAAATAATTAATTATTAATATTAGTTGCCCGAGAGATGAAAAAACCAGTCAAGACTGAAGCAAGTAAAACAGTGCTCAACAAGAAAAAATCGAGGAGCTAGATACTAAAAGGTAAAATAGTAAAAGATGTTAAAACTATTGGCTGACTACAAATTGTTTCATGTGCTAGAAAAAAAGATGGAAAAAGAAAATAATTCTAGGCACAATCATCAGGTCGGCTCTCAGCTGTTGAACAGCTGAGATAAGTGATAAGGTCAATGAAGAAGTTCTTGTAGCATGACAATGCTCTATTTCCCTGTACTCCATATCTAAATACATGCAGCTAATGCATTTGCTTGGTGGCTGAATACTATGGTTACAAAATCTTAAGCTAAAATAACTGAGTGAGTAGTAAACAACTGTCGGGTATATACTGAAAGCCATCAGTAGTATGCTAAAATACTAAAATTAAATTGTAGTGCATTATATTATTATCATGGATATTTCATGTAACTGAGTTATTTATTTTTGGCCATTTTTAATCTATCACCTATAATTTGTCTCCTACTTGGTCCATTTATTACAGTTTATTTTTTGGCTTTTTCCAACTTCAGTAAAACTTTTATATTTGCGACTGGTAATTCAAATCATCGAAAGAACACTGTGTGGGACCTTTTTTTCTTCTTTCACAGTCAACTAACCACTCTAGCGAAGGTTAAGCAGCAGTTCTGAGCATTTAAATTCGCAACAGGACAATTTTTTTTATAAAATAACTTCCAACTACTAAAATTAATTATTACTAACTAACTGACTACCTATGAATGATGTTACTACTCCAAACAAGATGAAATGAATAACTGTGTCAATGCTATGCACAAAAAATAAAAAAAATAAAACATTTCATTCATATTAATAATACCATATATATTACACACACACACACACCACATACCCATGCTTACCTGGATTTGTAGCTTGCTGTTATTGTGTTTTTTCCACCTACACATTTTAAGCAAAGAAATACCCAACTACCATGGGTTGGGCCTGGTCCTTCCAATTTAAACAGGTCAGTTGGCACTGCATAACTTGGTGTTAGGTATGGTGGCTCATAACGTTAGACGGTTTCGTTTTCAAAGCGTATGAACGGATTTGAAATAGTCCAGACGGTTTGCAAAGCGTCTTTTACATTGAAAATAATTGGGTAATTGTAGTAAAATAGCCCAAGAAACTATGTTTAAAAACGGGCTTGTTGGTTATAATAAATTAATTGTCGGCCTCAGCAGTTGCAGGATTAATACTATAAAACTGTATTTCCTGTCCAACAATTGTAAAATCTGCAAACCGTATAGTTGTCTTGCAAATAATTCAGACGGTTTAGAAATGATCCAGATGATTTAGGAAATTACAAACCGTATGGACGCTTTAGAAAGAGTATGAACTATTTACAAACCGTATGAATTATTTTGAAATAGTCTGAACTGTTTTGAAATAGTCCAAACTATTTTGAAATGGTTGGAAAAGTTTGCAAGGCACATGGCTTTCGAACCAAAAGCGATCGTCATAATTTTATTTATAGCCTTGTCAACATAGACGTCGATCAAAAGACATAGAGCACGTTAATCAACTGTATAAAAATGTTGTTGAATATAATCTCTAAAATAAATTTTTACATTTACAGTTAGGTTGTATTTATTATTTAAAATAATTTAAAGCAAATAATATTTAATAAATAAAAAATTTTATTTATTTATTTAGAAAAAATTCAACTGTTCAGTGTTTAGGAGAAACATTCATCATGTAGATCTATGACCAATAGAGCGAACCAGCAAATCGGCTCGGATTTTCTAAGTTCACGAACAATTTCACAAAGCGTTCAGAAGTTTTTGCAAAAGTTCAGACTATTTCAAATTCGTTCAAACGGTTTGGAAAGCGTTCAGACGTTTTAAAACACAAAAGGCAAAACGTTCTGAGCCACCATAGTTAGGACTTTAGATTGTGTAGTTATGCTAGAAATGTTATCTGCATTACTTTCGTTGATTTCAGCTTCTGCCATGTTGGTGCAAATCATAGCCACCAAAAGCCTTTTCAATGATTTTTAGAAATATTGTAATAATGATTAGTAAACATGATTATTAATTCACAAACAATTCTGCTCAATAGTGGTTCTTTTTGTTTTTGTTCAGCTTCATCTTAGCACATTAATTAAAATCAGAAAACTTTACATTCAAGCAAAAGCTCTAAAATGTTTTTACAGAGACTAGATTATTGAGGTCAGGTGATGGCTTTAACCACACATCACATCAACAGACGATATAAACCATAGACACATGCCTCTATGATATAATAAACTGGTCAATCAGGCAAATGCAACTGTTCCAAGCTGACAATCCATTTGTGTGCATTAGTGACTCAGTAGGGAGAGATACGCTAATGAGCCACGTGCAATCGGCTAGGGATCCAAACATTGAATTAACGCGATCACGCTTATATATGCTATCATTGCGGTTGAAGTACATGCTCCAACAAATCATTTTTTCCTTTCTCACAACATTGTTAATCTTAAAAAAAATTATGGGGAAATAAGAGAAAACCTTTTTATCTACCAGGAAAAATAATAAAAACGTCACAAATCAACTTGGTTTAGGTATTTTTGATAACCTGATTAATTGATCGTAATATCTTTTGGCAGCGCAGCTTTATTGTTTATATACAGAATATAGCTTTGTTTACGATAATAAATAAAACCGCGAAATCTAGTAGCAAATATTTGTTTATTGTTGTTATTCAATATTGTGAGGGACGCCAGCACTCATTGCTGTTACCACATACTGTCTAAACTTGTTCTCATTACCTACTCACTTGTATTATACACTGTCTGCGTACTATTGTCCTATTAGATAATTATTTACTCAATGTCTACGTCTTTGTATCGTTCTATTGTTAATGGTGCCTAACTACGTGAGTCCATGCTTTTGAACAGTTCTATTGCATACACGAATAGCTTTTCCACGATTTATTATTATTATTACCTTTATTACTACTCAGTGCTAATTGGTGCTTGGCAAGGCGTGGCTTGCCAGATTTTACACAAGGGTGTGACCTGTGCTAAACATACCCGCCTACTTTATTTATATATCTGTGTTTGTGCAATAAATGTTAGAGTTAGCCTGACTCTCAGAAGATTCTTACTCTCAAGAAGCAGCACTGAGCACAGCTAGAAGCAACATAACTACAAGCGCTGGTCAACTATTAGCAAGCACGAGGCTTGGCGGAAAGTAAGATAGGTCGCTCTCTTACTGCGTATTCCCTCGACCCGAGGTGTACGACGCAAAGCACCTGGTGCCCTACTAGTTCGACCTATATTGAAATCCGAACTGTGGAGTTCGAAACAAAACTAACACAACAATAATTCCAGCGTAATTATTGTCGGTCTCGACTGAGTCGAAATAGACAACAATTACCGCACCATTATTGTCAGTGGCCAAAAGTTCGCAACAAACTATAAACTAAACAGTAATTCCTGCGGAATTATTGTGTGCAGCAAAGTTCGAAACAAACTTTAAACTAGACAATAATCACGGCACTGATTATTGTCGAACCTAGAGAGGTTCAAACGCAGCCAATAATTATTGAATAATTATTGCAACTGCCAGCACTTGTTCCACACCAGATTCGGTCGTTCTCTTGCATGACCTAAGTCAGTAGCAGCCTGTTAACAATAATTACAGAATTATTGTGCACTGCATTAGCTAGGGTTGGCAAAGCGTTCGGGAGGTGTACAGGTGGCTACCACCCAGACAGTAAACTCCTGTACATTGATGGCAGCAGTGGGATTGAAGCACCCACAGCGATCTCCCGAATCCCAGAGCGAAAGCAGACATGTCTTACAGGCGGAGAGCCGTTAGCACTGACTGCGAGGGGTCATCCATGCAGATCATGGGGACACTGACCGATATCTTGGAACGGATGACGGTGAAAAACTCAAGAGACAAGTTCAGACTACCCACCTTCGATGGGGAAGGAGACGTCCACTACTTCGTCCAACAGTTTGAAGAAGTAGCAGGGATGAACAGATGGACACAAGAGGAAGCCACAGTCCACCTACGCCAGGCGCTAGTCGGAAAGGCAGAGCAATGTGGGCGTGGACCCACTCAATAAGCCATAAACTTAGGGGGATAGGCTCCCTGAAGTCTGTGGCTAACAGGCGGCAGTGGAGCCATGAGGCTCTGGAGACACATTAAATGTTGATATAGCGCTGTGGGAGGAGCTGAAGGCCCACTGTGTCTCGAATCCTGAATTAACAGGATACTGTGGTACCGTCTAGTCGGCTCGACTGTAGGTCTGAAAATACTACAGCGAGTGGTACGTGGATGACAGTCCACACCTAGCCAGCGTGGAATGGCAGAGTTAAGTCCATATCCTGGAACGCTGGTGAACAGGCAAGGCTGGTGAAAACGGTCAAAGTTCATATACCCATAGCAAAGTGGGGTATGGATCAGACCGTCGGTTACCTCTGGGGGCCTAACCCGCTCTAACAGATCAAGGTGATCGCTATCGACTGGGTCACCGGCCGGTTGGTTCGCATATGCAGTAAATCCCTTAGGGTTGCGCGACCAGCTCAATGTACAGTCAGGCCCTAGTAAGCCAAAAGCGAATGCGTTAGTAGGCGAGCTAGGTGGAAAGGTACTCAGCCTAGGTTGCGCCCACGACTCCGAGATGAGGTGGGAGGCCGAAGAGTATAAGCGAGTAGAAGCACTGAGGGCCAGTTTCGGGCTCACCCGAACGGAGGCCCAAAACAAACTAATGGGGTACCGTAAGCACCCCCGAGACACCCTCCGAGAGCACGCCCTCCAGGTCGAAAGACTGGTGGAGGCAGCATACGAGGAACTGCCACAGAGAAATCGAGCAGAGTTGACCCTCCAAACCTTTCAAGGTACGTTGGGTCACGCATACCTCCAGAAGCATCTCTTGGCCATTCGGCCCACCAATCTAGAAGAGGCCATCAGAGCAGGAAATGACTACCTGCAGATCCAGCACCAACCCCTTCCACACTCGAACGTCCGTACGATCCATGAAGGATCTGTAGGCAGCTACCAGGACCAACCCACGACAGAAACCCTTTGCCAAGAAGTGGAAGACCCCTTCGCAAAACTGCTAAAGACCATAGAAGCTCTTAGCAAAGAGGTAGCAGAATTGAAGAAAAAACCGCAGGAGGAGCCATCCAAATGCTGTTGGGGCTGTCAGAGAACAGGACACCTCCGCAGTCAATGTAAAACTGCTCCATGGACCACCCGTCCGGGAAACGGGCTCGGCCCGCAGCAGTAGCCCACCTACTGGCTGCAACAGGGCCACCCCACCCCATGGAACACCCTACTCTAACCCCAACAGACGTAAGGTTCCACAACCTCCCAGACCTGCTCCAGTCACCCTGGCCAACCGGTTCGACCCGCTGGCCACAGAAGAAGATGACACCCTGGCCACAGAAGAAGATGACACCCTACCCACAGAAGAAGAGGAAGAAGAAGCAGAGACATGGCTCCGAACTGAAAGAGGCCAACGCACCCCTAAGGGAGGAATCCCGAGACCGAGTCCAAACGAGACCAGTCAGCCTAGAACGGTGCACCTTAATCAGGTCGAAAGGCCATACAAATCGAGCTATTACTTGCCGGGGAAAGTCGAAGGGCAGACAGTTACGTATCTCATCGATACTGGCTGTAACACGAACTTGTTAGCCAAACGAGTCTTCGACGAGCTACCCCCCAGAGTCCAACAATACTTACAACAGTACGACTCACACGGCCTGATGGCAGATGGCACGCGCTTGCCATTCTATGGGTTGCTCACCCTCTCAGGGCGCATCCGACACATTCGTTATGAGGAGACGTTTGTTGTTAGCCAAATTAACGAGGACGTAATCCTCGGTATGCCTTTTCTCTCGAACCAAAGCTGTCACATGGGGTTCGGCCAGCCAACCCTGCGGATCCAGGGTAAGGAACTCGTCTGTACAGACAGACACGGAAGAGATTTAGTCTCTAAAGTACAGGTACAGAAGGATACCTACCTGCCACCCCAAGCTGAAACGACTGTCCTATGCCACCTCACCAGCAAAGAGCCCTGCCCACAAGGGGTGATAGAAAGCATGGAAGGCGGCCTGCTCCTTGCCATCAGCATCAACACACCCGACGAGCAGGGGAGGGTGCTTGTGCGATGCCTTAACCCCTCCCAGGAGAATATCCACGTTCCCGCCGGGGAGGTGATAGGGACGTTTACGGGAGTAGGAGCCGAAGACGTTCACACCACTTCAGCCCCGACCATACCAGAAACTAGTGCGAATTGTGACAGACCAAGGAGAGAGCCTCGAAAGCCAGTAAAATTCGCTGACTACCAGTGTTATAATACCCAGAAAGAAAAAAGAAGTACGATAAACCACCAGCCGTGGCAAAATCAAGAAGAAACCATGCAAATATTAGGATTAGTGGGAAGAGATAACTCCAGAAAGACAGTAATGTCGGGAGGCACTCTAAACTCACAAGAGCATACAACTCCTAGTACGGATCGAATACCCGAAATCACAAGGGCAGATAACTCAGAAAGAAAATTAATACCGGAAAGAGATTGCCACACGCAGGGACCCACAACTCCCAGCACAAGACAAGTTGTTTCAGACAACCTAACAGCGACGATCCACGCCCACACGAACACGTGGTCAGGAGAGACAATGAAACGGGCAGCACTAAGTGAAAACAAGGGCAGAAACAACCCAGGACGCTGTGTAAATAAAACTGCCCTGCCTTTCAAATCTACACCACACTACAGACGCCAGTGCTTACAAAACATCACCAACCTTTTACACGCTATGGAGAACGATGGTACACTATCCCTTGAAGAGGACCCGACTTTTGCAGAAGAGCTGTTAAAAGGTACCGAACGCAGAAGCCGACCAAGGCAAAGAGATAATCATTCTCCTACCCGAATCACTACAGTTACTACGCCAGAGGAAGGAGCAGCCCGATGTCGATACAGGAAGCATCAAGCACCAGCTCCCCCTCCATCAACACATCAAATTAAGGAAACCTGGAAGGCCGAAGAGACCACGAGAGCAATTAATGGAGCAGTATACCAGGTGGAAGGCGAGATATGGGGGTGCAAGATATATAAGTTGCAATTGAACAAGAAGCGCATAATGTATCATGTGCACCAACATTTCACTTACTTTTTCTGTGCCTGCGGCAAGAAAAGCAGCTCACGAGACTCAATTCTAAAACATATCCGCGGCAAAGGAGGAGACCAGGCACATGGAGGAGAAACCAAGCCACTGTATGAGGTGGACAAGCAGTCATACCCCGAATTCTGCCGGACACTACAGTGGGAGAGACCAGCTCCTTTCGGCACCCCTACACCGATAAAGGAACAAGAAAAGCTGCCAGTAAAAAAGCGGCTAGGAGAGAAGCTAGAGGAGGCACCTATGAAAGTAATGAAGGTAGAACTGGTCGACACCAAGCCGAAACAGCCATTAACACCAAAGAAGAAAGAACCTAGAGTGATAAGAGAAAGTATACCGGCCACCACTACTGAGGACAAAGATGAAAGGAGACAAAGAGATAGAATTAATGAAGAGCGAAGAGAAGACAGGTATAGGCGTATAAAAAGATACGAAGGAGAACTCTACCACCTGACTCGCGAGGCATTCAGATGTTTGCAGAGGACAGAAGAGTTAAAGGCCTGTATCCAGAAGGAAAGCGACCTCTTATAAACATAATGGACGGTATTTTGACATCTTCACTCCTTGCGCCCCTACTCAGTTTATTGGGCCTATGGCTTCCAATGGGGGGGGGGGGGGGAGTGTGTGAGGGACGCCAGCACTCATTGCTGTTACCACATACTGTCTAAACTTGTTCTCATTACCTACTCACTTGTATTATACACTGTCTGCGTACTATTGTCCTATTAGATAATTATTTACTCAATGTCTACGTCTTTGTATCGTTCTATTGTTAATGGTGCCTAACTACGTGAGTCCATGCTTTTGAACAGTTCTATTGCATACACGAATAGCTTTTCCACGATTTATTATTATTATTACCTTTATTACTACTCAGTGCTAATTGGTGCTTGGCAAGGCGTGGCTTGCCAGATTTTACACAAGGGTGTGACCTGTGCTAAACATACCCGCCTACTTTATTTATATATCTGTGTTTGTGCAATAAATGTTAGAGTTAGCCTGACTCTCAGAAGATTCTTACTCTCAAGAAGCAGCACTGAGCACAGCTAGAAGCAACATAACTACAAGCGCTGGTCAACTATTAGCAAGCACGAGGCTTGGCGGAAAGTAAGATAGTTCGCTCTCTTACTGCGTATTCCCTCGACCCGAGGTGTACGACGCAAAGCACCTGGTGCCCTACTAGTTCGACCTATATTGAAATCCGAACTGTGGAGTTTGAAACAAAACTAACACAACAATAATTCCAGCGTAATTATTGTCGGTCTCGACTGAGTCGAAATAGACAAATAACAATTACCGCACCATTATTGTCAGTGGCCAAAAGTTTGCAACAAACTATAAACTAAACAGTAATTGCTGCGGAATTATTGTGTGCAGCAAAGTTCGAAACAAACTTTAAACTAAACAATAATCACGGCACTGATTATTGTCGAACCTAGAGAGGTTCAAACGCAGCCAATAATTATTGAATAATTATTGCAACTGCCAGCACTTGTTCCACACCAGATTCGGTCGTTCTCTTGCATGACCTAAGTCAGTAGCAGCCTGTTAACAATAATTACAGAATTATTGTGCACTGCATTAGCTAGGGTTGGCACAGCGTTCGGGAGGTGTACAGGTGGCTACCACCCAGACAGTAAATTCCTGTACAATATTATTGTTATAATAAATAGATACTATACTAGAAAAAATTGATATGCCTGGTAAATTTCAATTTTTTAAATAATAATAATTATAATATGGAATTAATTGTATTGTTTGTGCTGAATAATAATAATAACAAAAAACTGCAATTTAATAAAAATGTAATTATTTATTATTAAATGAATAATGCAAATAATATTAAAATTGTTTTAAAGTATAGGTCATATTACATCGTATTAAATGTTATTATACAAGATGGGATAATATTTATTAATTATTATTATTGGTCACCTTTACACATTTATTATTTTAGTTTTTAATTATAATCAACAAAAACCATAATTTTATTAAGGAGATCCAACTTCAATTATTTTTCATTTATTACATTCCAGGTGTTTTATAAGCATTTTTGATCATAAAACTTTACAATGGAAGATAATCAGATTTATTGTAGCAAATTCTGTACGAAAGTTACGGTAATAATAATGGTGTCAATCTGGATCCCTGGACTTTGACCCTTCATTAGTCCAAATTTAGAGCAACTTTGTCATACAAAAAAAATATCACTGCTTGTAGCAGGATGTTTTGTTTATTTTCCCCAACGAATGATTGAGATATGATTTTTCAGTAAAAAGTTATGATTTATTTTCTAAACCCTAGTATTTTGGGGTAATGATAATTTATATAAAATTTGGACCGGAAACAGCTTTGTTTGTAACCCAACAGCCGTTGCACGTGCGTTATATACTGCGAAATGATTGGCGTATCTCTCTATACAGGGTCAATAGCGTGCATGAGTGACTTGGGCAGGCCTTATTGTAGAGTATTTCACAATTACCTTGACCTTGTTACTATGATTTCACAAGAATGTCTAGGTTACGTGTAATATCTATTTCTGCCCCTATATTTTCCTAAACAGCTAGTATCTCAATAAGGTAGACTATCTATACGCGTATACTCAAAATATAACACACATTAATAAATATTATTGTTAATTGAAGTGGATTGTTATTACAAAAATAAATCAATCCCGATTTAATGTATCCTCGTATTCTCTTCTTTATGAATGGTAGTCGGCGAGTCACAATGTATTGTTGTTGCTAGGCAGCCTTGGACGGGGAATTTTGACGGGAAAATCCCTGGCGTTAACGATTTGTAATTATATTAAATATAATTGCTAGGCAGCCTTCGACGGGAAATTTGACGGGAAAATCCCCGGCATTAACGATTTACAATTATATTAGATATGATTAGATAGAAATAATCAAGAATACTCGTATGGCACTTCTCTCTCTGAATATCGCCGGCAACAATCTCGGCAATTATATGACAATATCGAAAATAATAAAGCCGATGTAACTCCACATCAAAGAATGAGTTTTCCGGGTTGTTGAACCTTTATTCCTCGAACAAACTCAACAATAAAATAAGATTGGCTGATCCAAGTAGATAAAAAAGATGCACTGCCCTGTACACAGGGGCTTTGCTATTTATATAGCAAGATGCACGCTCTGCGTGCGTGATCATTACCCCAAAGTTAAAATCAAATACAAAATAAAAATAATCGTACAACAAATTACGTAAGGTATTTCTACATATAATAAAACATATAATTAATTTATTACATTACAATAATATTTGAATTTTGTAACAACTCTTTCAACTGTTTTCTCATGGCAATAAAAATACGCTCATAGACTGTTCATAAAATCAACGATCGCAATTATTACGTTTTCTCCACATTATTGTGTTAGCAGATAAATCAGCGATTTGCTTCAGCGACTACTAGTACTTTAGCGATTAGGCTATTCGCTGAATGTCTAATCAAACTAGGATATGCTACAATCGCTGATGCGTAACTAGCGATTAGCACCAGCGATTAGCGTTTGCAAACCGCTATTCCCAACCCTGATCTCCGGTAGTTTGAAAATAATAATAAATGATAGATCATGATCATATTATTATAGTATTAATATTTAATATTTGTTATTTGAATTTATTATTATCACAATGCTGCCATCATGCTATGATACTGACGTCTTTTAATAGTTACTGTGAAAGTATGCATTCATGACAAAATTGTTATTAGATGTGAGGAGGTGACCACGGGAGGAGCCTATTACAGGAAGTGGCAACCACAAGAGTAGGCGACCAAGAAAGGGGCGACCAGGGGAGGAGACCACCACAGCAGGAGACGACCACTGGAGAAGGTTATCAGGAAAAGGCAACAATGGAAGAAGATGAGCGCGGGAAATGTGGCTCGAAAGGACAACAAAATGTCCGACCAAATCAGTTAACTGTTGCTCACATCGGGTAAGCCAGCTGGGCTTAAATTAAATACATGTATGAGAGAAGAGTTCTTCCTGTGTGTATGATTGTTGGTATATCTGACCACCCCAAATCAGCATAATTCCTTATTATGAAAAGACTTGAAAACTTTTTACTGCCTGAATGTTAATGTTTATAGAGTTTTAGAGGAAGATTGCCACAGGTAATGCATGCAGATAACACCAGGAGTGAGTGACGAGATCAAAAAGAAGGGGCCGAAGATGATCCTAAGGATGGTAGAGATGTCTAACCGATTGACTCCTATTTACAGTGTCACCCAAGAGATGTAGCAAGTTTTATTAATAATTTTTTCGGTCAAAAAAATGCAAGACCTCACATTTTGGTATCTATTTATGAATCAGCAACCAGGAATGGAACACTTACCTCCATGAACTGTTAGGTTGCTTTTTTTAGAATTCTATTTCGAATAACCGCAAGAAAGATTAGTAAAACATGAGAGTTTTGAGTGAAGCGTCTGGTAGTCATTGCCAGTGATGTAGGATGTTATTATTAGTCTTGATACGCATACAAGTAAGCAGACATAAAGAACATACCAAATTTTTACTGCGGACTTTGACTTTGGTGTCGTTCTTCCAATCAAGAGTGAGGTATTTGGAGCTAAGGCTTAGAGGTTCAGTATCTATAGAAGTGAATTGCTTTCATCATACGACCATCACTCGTATCAAGCATGCCACAAAACAATGTCCAGAGAAAATAATGTACAAACTTCTTTGTTTCCTTATGTATATGTGAGAGATTAAATCAAGAACCACCTTCAACACAATCAGTTTCAAGTGTAGGAAATTTCAAAAACTAACTCTCCCTTACCGTTGGCTTTTAGTTCCCTGCCTCTGTCACCAACTATTACTGTACCATTTTCGTTCACAGGTTTGATGACGAAAAATGGTTGATTAGCACAACTGTCGACTTCATTCCGTCCTGTGCCAAAAAGAATGTTAATGAGTACATGCAAGGTTGACAGCAAGCAAAAACGTAATTGGTCTTTCATGTTCCAATCTCTCAAGCTTAATATTCAATCTTTTAACCTTTTCCCAGTCTATCTATTGTAATTGTATTTCTTCCAATAGAGTTTGAACAAACACAACCTTAAAACCTCCGTGTAAAAATAAGACTTCTCCTCAAGTCTCCACACACCAACGGGCTACTAACCATACACCATACACTTTATATATTGTAATTATTTTTATTCTAATAGAGTTGGATCATCGCAATCACAAGCTCCAAACCTCTTTTTCAACACAAAATTTACCCTAACATATCCACATAACAAAGGGCACTCTACTAACCATTTATAGTAGAAGAACAGTTTGTTGTTTTGACCGTCACAGAGAGCTGAGCATAAGACAGCATGATGTCATAGAGGTTCTGGTAGAATAATCTAGAAGTTGGTAGACTCACTACAAATGGTTGACCAATAGGCTCCAGCGCACGATCTTTGCATGGAGCTTTGTGTTTGTTCCAGTGCGATTTTTGGCAATCCCTGTAACATCCATAGCTGATAGGAGCTGGAATGGAGAAACTTACAGCTTGTAAGAAATGGAATAGCTATAATGGATTAGCGCTAATGAATGATTAGCACCGGGTGCAGCACTGACTCTCATTGGTGCCTCAATACTTTCATGGGAAGTTACCAGACTAAAAAAATCATCTAATGCAGCAGAACATGACATCTTCTCCATTTCTACAATGAATGTCATCTGAGAGCTGCTTACCAAGGGCCAGTTTTGTGTACAATATTATAAAAACCAGGAGACAACATACTAGTGAGAGAATTCATACTCTGTACAACTTTACTGGGTACACTTCAAAAGAATAAACGAACAGCAAGTTAATTGAAAGCAGTTATTGATAAGCGTACAATTTGATTTTATAGAACAAAAGGACCGAACTTATCATATTCTATTAGGAAACAACATGCAATAACAATATCCCAGTAGACTACAGCCACAAGGTGATCAAACTGTTACATTTGGTTGCAAAGGTCTACCATTGTTAAATAAAATACATACGCGCTGCAGTACCCCACTTTACGACAGCCCGTACACTTTCTTATGATTGTTCCTTCAGATTTTTCAACCTGGCAATACGCACACCGAGCTAGATCTGGAGGTCGCAGTAGTCTCTGTGTGCAGTATAATATGGTGACAGGTTCTGCAGCTGACACTGCAGTGTCCACCTCAAACCTGTACAGTAACAGTACACAGTACATACAACAGTAACACACAGTACATACAACACTCTAATACAGTACATACAACACTCTAGCACAGTACATACAACACTCTAACACAGTACATACAACAGTAACACAGTACATACAACAGTAACACAGTACATACAACACTGACACACAGTACATACAACACTCTAATGCAGTACATACAACACTCTAACACAGTACATACAACACTCTAATGCAGTACATACAACACTCTAACACAGTACATACAACAGTAACACAGTACATACAACAGTAACACAGTACATACAACACTCTAACACAGTACATACAACACTCTAACGCAGTACATACAACACTAAAACAATACATACAACATTCTAACACACAGTACATACAACACTGTAAAACAGTACATACAACACTAAAACAGGACATACAATACTCTAATGTAGTAATGCAATACTATGACTCACCAAATACAACCCTCTAACACACAGAGCAGTAAACAGAAATAAGAAACGTACGCATAGAGAGTTTTGCCAGCGGAGGGCTTGTAGTGGCTGTGGGTAGTTAAAGGTTCCAGTGTATGTTCACGTACCTCCACAAACTCTAACTACAAACAGCAATTGATAATCAAACCTTTACATATAGTATAGACATTCACGTCAATAGACACCCACACCAATAGACACCCACATCAATAGGCATCCACATTAATAGACATCCATGCCAATAGATATCCACACCGATAGACATCCACACCGATAGACAACCACAACATTAGACATCCACACCAATAGACATCCACACCAATAGACATCCACACCAATAGACATCCACACCAATAGACATTCACACCAATAGACATCCACAACAATATAATCAAACAAACCACAACCATGAATTATAGTATACACACCATTTATATAATATGTAGATGATATGTATACTAAATCATATAGATAGTATGATTATGTTATAAATAATATGTGTTACAATAAATAAATAAAAATATAATTAATTACTATACACAAATTCAAGCGGTATCCCAGAAAGCATCACTGTATCCTTACGTGAGCAATAGATTTTATACCAGTTCGTGTAGCCACTTCCTCTGCAATGTCATGTTGACTGCGTTTTGTGGGAACTTCTATACACATCTATAATGAATAACATATTATTGGAGTTATCCTTCCTTTACAACAATATCTTAGTCATTTGTCTCCTCCATTTGTCGATAACTCCCCAGTGACTCTGCACATTATTTTAACAAAACCTACTTAACAATATATGACAGTCAAAATACTACCATATATCACATATATAACAATATATGATATCTAAAATACTACCATATATCATATATATAACAATATATGACAGTTAAAATACTACCATGTATCACATACTAACTATACTGCTGTATATACTGTACTACCTGGTACTCATACTAACCTTCACTGGAGGTTTCCGAGAATTCTCAGTGTGTTTTGGAAAGAATACAAGAGGAATCTTACAAGTAGCTACTGGTATAGGTACTGAGTCGACTCTGTAAGGGTCAAAGGTCACGTTGACTTTTTCACAATCTGGACATACCAGCTCAGAACGAAGCTGACCTTGGAATTGGTCAACAATGAAAGAGTCGTTGCGAGTCTTGTAATACTTCTGTACAATGCTGGCAGCTTCCTGTTTAACAAAATGTTATTATCCGTGAACTACAGACTTGAAGACTTGGAGCAATCTGGTAAGACACAGTTCAAGGAGTGGTTACACAAGAGCAAATGCCTCTGTGTACAGCAGATGGCAACAGGATGCAGTTGTATGTTTCCTTTCACGCGTTGATAATTAACACATTTCAGGTCAGCTGCTAACTAATGCGGTGAGTTGATCAGTCGTGGAGTAATAATGAAATATTTGTGCTGTTGAGTTTTGCTTAGTTATGTGAAGTGGTGGAAGGGTTTTTGAGAATCAAATGAAATGATATTAACCACAAACAATTTACTGCAAATAATCTTCAAGCTATTTCGGCATACACTACAGCTAGTATGAAGTACTCAGACATCATAGGATCTTATGTGGATTATAATACAAATGGGGAGTTCTCAATATGGGTGGAGAAACTTGAGTTATTGGCACAGCTTCAGTCTATCAAGGACAAGTTGAAGTTTCTACCGCTTTTTCTGTCAGGACCGGCTTTTGCTGTCTATCAACAGCTTACAGCTGCTGTGAAAACTGATTATGATAAACTAAAAAAGGAACTAACAACTGCGTTTAGCACTAATGCCTTCTCGTCGTACGACCAGCTGCGGAATAGAGTGTTATTGGAGGGTGAGTGAGTAGATGTTTATCTTGCTGATCTAAGAACGCTTGTTAACCTGATGGGACAAACTGATGCTGAGCCGTTATTGAGATGTGCAGTTGTAGTAGGACTGCCATCAGATGTTGCATTGCAGCTGAAGTCAACTGTTAATGTGGATAGTATGGAATTAGCGAAACTAGTTAGCAAAGCAAGGGCAATGATGGCGTCTAAGAGTGCTGGTGGCAGCTTTGGGTGTGCAGGGATTAGACAAGATAGTAGGACCGGATTTAGACAGGAAAAGAGAACAGATAACAGGATGGATAGTAGAGGGAATAGACAGAATGCTAGGGCTGGGCAGTGCTACAACTGTCAGGTGTTGGACATATTGCTAGAGATTGCCCTTCTAGTAGAAGTGGCGCAAACTGAATTCGCAAATGTTACATCTGTGAGTCAATAGAGCATTTGGCCAATAGATGTCCTCAACGTACGGGAAACGTGACCGAGGCAGCGTCTGCGTCGGATCCTCGCCCCTCAAAGCCACAATAAAATCGGCGCTACCAATCGTCATGACTGACGTTAATGGACTCGGTTGCAGATCGCTAGTCGACACAGGATGCCAACAAACCGTTGTGAGTTTGGGAGTTCTCAAAACGGTTGGTGCAAGGTACACACGGCAGAGGACAATTGTTACCATGTTAGATGGAAAAACTACAGAGTGCCTAGGGGAGGTTGATTTGTATATAGTAGTGGAAGGTAAGACGGTGAATGTACGTGTTTAGTATCAGAGACGTTGGTGTGTGGATGTTCTCTCATCATGGGAATGGATGTTATTAGAGGTCTAGGAAGACTGCATGTGAGTTCAAAAGGAGTGCCAAGACTTAAGGACGAGAATGGTACGAAGGAGCGAACAGTGGTGGCAGTTGGTGAAAACTCCAGAATGCTAGTTGATGACACAGACTTCACGGCACTGTTTGATGGAAAAAAATGGACAGTTAAATGAAAATGGAAGGATAGTGAGCCCACACTACGAAATCAGAGTGCTCAGTCTAGATTAGATGCGGAGTGTCAGGAAGAGTATGAGTCAGAGATGGGACAGTGGATACAAGATGGGTGGTTGGAAGAGCACAATGAGTCAATCCACGGCACGGTTTAAGGGGTGACACCACTCATGGCAGCATTTCAACCAAACAAGCAGAGGAAAGTCAGGCCAGTGATGGATTACGGTAAAGAGCTTAATCAGTATATAAGCTGCAACCCAGGAGCAGATGTAGCAGTATGTCAAAACAAACTGCGAGAATGGAGAAAGTTATGAACTAACTGCTGTATGCTGGACTTAAAGAAAACATATCTACAACTTCATGTGGACCAAGAACTCCAGAAGTTTCAAGCCATAAGGTATGGCAACAAGCTCTTTGTGATGACTAGAATGGGGTTTGGACTTAATGTCGCCCCGAAGATAATGAGCAAGGTGTTAAGCTGTGGGTTAGGATTAGACAGGAGAGTACATGCAGGTATAGACCATTACATAGATGATATCATCGTTGACTCAGACAAAGTCTCAGTCTCTCAGGTGAGAGAACACTTAGCGAAGTATGGGTTAGTAACGAAGGAGCCAGAGAGTATCAGTGATGCCCGAGTGTTGGGGCTTAAAGTAAAGAAAAATAGTTCAGGAAAGTTAGAATGGAGCAGAGACAATCCACTGGAAGGTGATATTGACTCACTCACAAAGAGAAAGCTGTTCTCTTTGTGTGGCAAGCTAGTGGGTCACTATCCAGTTGGCGGATGGTTGAGGGTGGCGTGTAGCTACATAAAGAGGCAGGTAAATGAATGCAGTTGGGACGACCCAATACCAAGTACCAATAGCCAAGGTGATAGAACAAGTGTTTTATGAGAGAGGAGCGCCAAAGGAGATTCTGTCTGACAATGGTCCGTGCTACCAGAGTCAAAGAATAAAGGATCTGTTGAGAAAATGGGAAGTAGAATATGTGTTCAGCTGTGCATATCGAGCGTCAGGCAATGGAATCATAGAGAGCCACCATAGGACAATAAAGAGAATGATGGCCCGAACAGGCAAGGGTGTTCAGGAGATGTTGTATTGGTACAACTTCTCTCCAAAATTTGATGGCGTAATTCCAGCGGAAGAAATCTATAAGAACGGCAAGCACAATCCACCAGATGTGTCAGGAAACTCGTTCAAGCCACGTGATAGTAGTTTAAATCCGTTCAAACCGAACGACATGGTGTATGTCAAGCCACATAACTCGAGGTGTACGACGCCATGGAAGATAGGAAGGGTAACAGCATTCGTGTCGAACACGGTTGTGCGGGTCGACTCAATGACTAGGCACGTTAGTGACGTGAGGTTGTGCCAACCATGCTCCCTGCCGAGCGATGAATCGTTTGCGAACAACCAACATAATCAGCAGGCTGATGACGACGATAGTGATGCAAATGACGAGTATGGTGACGAACAAATTTGCAATGACAATGCACGGAGAGCAGTTAGGGAGAGGAAGCCCCCCTCATGGTTAGCTGACTTTTATGTTCCGTGACAAATTGGTGATTGGAAATCAAGGGGAGGTGTAGTGTGCTGATGTGATACAAATAGCGACTTTGCCTCAAGTGAAGCGTAATGATATTGACAATGATGTTACACACTGTTATTAGTGCTGAAACCTGATTGGCCAAAAAAATTGTAGCATGGGACTTTTGAATTTACAAAAGAGAGTCCGGGCAGTGAGCTAGTAGAGTTTGTGCTGTTGAGTTTTGCTTAGTTATGTGAAGTGGTGGAAGGGTTTTTGATAAATCAAATAAACTGATATTAACCACAAACAAACAATTTACTGCAAATTATCCTCAAATCCAGCTCCGCTGCAGGTCAAAGGAAAGTTGAGTATTGGAGATCATCATATTGGAACAACTTACCAGTGCATTTGCGCAAAACTTCTAGCTTGAAGAAAATTAAGAGTGATATCAAGGAACACCTGCTAAGGTTTTAGGGTTGGGAGAAACAACAGTAAATGGACTATCCAGGCCCAGCGCCTCGATTAGCTGCAGTGCTACTGCGCACGTAGGCCTCATCATCAAGCTTCATTTATTCATTCTTTTCTTTCATGAAAACTTTTCTCTTTCTGTTTTGTAATTCTTTGCATTCTATTTGTTTTTTTTTGTTTTTTTGTGATGAAATAAATAAACACACACACACAATTGCGCGTGCTTTCACATACCTCCCAATCTTTTAGCAAATTAAGATTCGGGCTTTTTTAGGCTATCATTTGCTACAGTTCAAGAGATGTACCGATTGTTGGTTCTATTAAAATTTTTATTAAAATGTCAATTTAAGGGTTCAAAAAATCATTTGTATCAATAATTTTTACACCAGAAGCACCATCACGCCTAGCTCTACAAGTTGATACCAAAGTTATTTCCTGAAATCAAAAATGAAAATTTGAGCTGCACTGGCTAAATATTATTTGATTTTATGATTACCAAAACGCTGCTGTTACACCACATGCATCTCCGGTAGTTCAAAAGTAATAATAAATGATAGATCATCATCATATTATTATAGTATTAATATTTAATACTTGTTATTTGAAAGAGCAACAAAATGTCCGACTATATCAGTTAACTGTTGTTAACATCGGGTAAGCCAGCTGGTCTAAAATTAAATACCAAATCAGCATAATTACTTACTATGAAAAGACTTGAAACGTTTTACTGCCTGAATGTTAATGTTTATAGAGTTTTAGAGGAAGATTGCCACAGGTAATGCATGCAGATAACACCAGGAGTGAGTGACGAGATCAAAAAGGAGGGGCCGAAGATGATCCTAAGGATGGTAGAGATGTCTAACCGATTGACTCCTATTTACAGTGTCACCCAAGAGATGTAGCAAGTTTTATTAATAATTTTTCGGTCAAAAAAATGCAAGACCTCACATTTTGGTATCTATTTATGAATCAGAATTGTTATCATTATTTTGCGCTTAATTCCTCAGCAACCAGGAATGGAACACTTGCCTCCATGAACTTTTTGGTTTCTTTTAGAATCCAATTTCAAATAAGTGCAAGAAAAGTTAGTAAAACATGAGAGTTTTGAGTGAAGCGTCTGGTAGTCATTGCCAGTGATGTATGCGTATCAAGACTAATAATAACATTCTACGAGTAAGCAGACAAGAACAGAACAGTAAAGAACATACCAAATTTTTACTGCGGACTTTGACTTTGGTGTCGTTCTTCCAATCAAGAGTGAGGTATTTGGAGCTAAGACTTAGAGGTTCAGTATCTATAGAAGTGAATTGCTTTCATCATACGACCATCACTCGTATCAAGCATGCCACAAAACAATGTCCAGAGAAAGTAATGCATAAACTTCTTTGTTTCCTTATGTATATGTGAGAGATTAAATCAAGAACCACCTTCAACACAATCAGTTTCAAGTGTAGGCAATTTCAAAAACTAACTCTCCCTTACCATTGGCTTTTAGTTCCCTGCCTCTGTCACCAACTATTACTGTACCATTTTCGTTCACAGGTTTGATGACGAAAAATGGTTGATTAGCACAACTGTCGACTTCACTCCGTCCTGTGCCAAAAAGAATGTTAATGAGTACATGCAAGGTTGACAGCAAGCAAAAACGTAATTGGTCTTTCATGTTCCAATCTCTCAAGCTTAATATTCGATCTTTTAACCTTTTCCCAGTCTATCTATTGTAATTGTATTTCTTCCAATAGAGTTTGAACAAACACAACCTTAAAACTTCCGTGTAAAAATAAGACTTCTCCTCAAGTCTCCACACACCAACGGGCTACTAACCATACACCATACACTTTATATATTGTAATTATTTTTATTCTAATAGAGTTGGATCATCGCAATCACAAGCTCCAAACCTCTTTTTCAACACAAAATTTACCCTAACATATCCACATAACAAAGGGCACTCTACTAACCATTTATAGTAGAAGAACAGTTTGTTGTTTTGACCGTCACAGAGAGCTGAGCATAAGACAGCATGATGTCATAGAGGTTCTGGTAGAATAATCTAGAAGTTGGTAGACTCACTACAAATGGTTGACCAATAGGCTCCAGCGCACGATCTTTGCATGGAGCTTTGTGTTTGCTCCAGTGCGATTTTTGGCAATCCCTGTAACATCCATAGCTGATATGAGCTGGAATGGAGAAACTTACAGCTTGTAAGAAATGGAATAGCTATAATGGATTAGCGCTAATGAATGATTAGCACCGGGTGCAGCACTGACTCTCATTGGTGCCTCAATACTTTCATGGGAAGTTACCAGACTAAAAAAATCATCTAATGCAGCAGAACATGACATCTTCTCCATTTCTACAATGAATGTCATCTGAGAGCTGCTTACCAAGGGCCAGTTTTGTGTACAATATTATAAAAACCAGGAGACAACATACTAGTGAGAGAATTCATACTCTGTACAACTTTACTGGGTACACTTCAAAAGAATAAACGAACAGCAAGTTAATTGAAAGCAGTTATTGATAAGCGTACAATTTGATTTTATAGAACAAAAGGACCGAACTTATCATATTCTATTAGGAAACAACACGCAATAACAATATCCCAGTAGACTACAGCCACAAGGGGATCAAACTGTTACATTTGGTTGCAAAGGTCTACCATTGTTAAATAAAATACATACGCGCTGCAGTACCCCACTTTACGACAGCCCGTACACTTTCTTATGATTGTTCCTTCAGATTTTTCAACCTGGCAATACGCACACCGAGCTAGATCTGGAGGTCGCAGTAGTCTCTGTGTGCAGTATAATATGGTGACAGGTTCTGCAGCTGACACTGCAGTGTCCACCTCAAACCTGTACAGTAATAGTACACAGATCATACAAAAGTAACACACAGTACATACAACACTCTAACACAGTACATACAACACTCTAGCACAGTACATACAACACTCTAACACAGTACATACAACAGTAACACAGTACATACAACAGTAACACAGTACATACAACACTAACACAGTACATGCAACATTCTAACACAGTACATACAACACTAAAACAATACATACAACATTCTAACACACAGTACATAGAACACTGTAAAACAGGACATACAACACTGTAAAACAGGACATACAATACTCTAATGTAGTAATGCAATACTATGACACACCAAATACAACACTCTAACACACAGAGCAGTAAACAGAAATAAGAAACGTACGCATAGAGAGTTTTGCCAGCGGAGGGCTTGTAGTGGCTGTGGGTAGTTAAAGGTTCCAGTGTATGTTCACGTACCTCCACAAACTCTAACTACAAACAGCAAGTGATAATCAAACCTTTACATATAGTATAGACATCCACAACAGACATCCACAACAATAGACATCCACACCAATAAACATCCACACCAATAGACATCCACACCAATAGACATCCACACCAATAGACATCCACACCAATAGACATCCACATCAATAGACAACCACAACAATAGATATCCACAACAATAGACATCCACAACAATAGACATCCACAACAATAGACATCCACAACAATAAACATCCACACCAATAGACATCCACATCAATAGACAACCACAACAATAGACATCCACAACAATAGACATCCACAACAATAGACATCCACAACAATAGACATCCACAACAATAGACAACAACAACAATAGACATCCACAACAATAGACATCCACAACAATAGACATCCACATCAATAGACATCCACAACAATAGACAACAACAACAACAATAGACATCCACAACAATAGACATCCACAACAATAGACATCCACAACAATAGACATCCACAACAATAGACAACCACAACAATAGACATCCACAACAATAGACATCCACAACAATAGACATCCACAACAATAGACATCCACAACAATAGACATCCACAACATTAGACATCCACACCAATAGACATCCACACCAATAGACATCCACACCAATAGACATCCACACCAATAAACATCCACACCAATAGACATCCACACCGATAGACATCCACACCAATAGACATCCACACCAATAGACATCCACACCAATAGACATTCACAGCAATAGACATCCACAACAATATAATCAAACAAACCACAACCATGAATTATAGTATACACACCATTTATATAATATGTAGATGATATGTATACTAAATCATATAGATAGTATGATTATGTTATAAATAATATGTGTTACAATAAATAAATAAAAATATAATTAATTATGATACATAAATTCAAGCGGTATCCCAGAAAGCCTCACTGTATCCTTACATGAGCAATAGATTTTATGCCAGTTCGTGTGGCCACTTCCTCAGCAATGTCATGCTGACTGCGTTTCGTGGGAACTTCTATACACATCTATAATGAATAACATATTATTGGAGTTATCTTTCCTTTAGAACAATATTTTTAGTCGACAACTCCCCAGCACTCTCCTGCACATTAAAATACTACCATATATCACATACTAACTATACTGCTGTATATACTGTACTACCTGGTACTCATACTAACCTTCACTGGAGGTTTCGGAGAATTCTCAGTGTGTTTAGGAAAGAATACAAGAGGAATCTTACAAGTAGCTACTGGTATCGGTACTGAGATGACTCTGTAAGGGTCAAAGGTCACGCTGATTTTTCCACACTCCCGACAAACCACCTTGGAGTGAAGGTAACCTTGAAACTGGCCAATGGCAGTTTCCTGTTCAACAAAATAACCGATTGATCATCTTAGGAACTTTAGCCAGCAGTCTGATGCTGCCGACAAACTTGCTGATGAGAGCTCTATTAGTATGGGATCCTAACGGTAGAGCATCCTCGTTGTGGTTTCAATAATTACTAACCCCATCTTCGGTGCCATCTGGTGGTAGATCCACGCCAAAGGGTTGTCCTTCCACTCCATTCAAGTCTTCTTGCAGTTTTCGCAACACAAACTCCAAAAACTTGGAAGCATCTGGATCAGAACTTATACCGAAGTCTGAGCGAGTCACGAGTTGCTGAAATGTAAAAGGCATTTTTTATTACGTATACCAATTCATTTTGTAGTTACAGCTCCATTTATCACTTTTTTATTTCTAACTTGATTTAAAATAACTCTATTCTCACATTATGTACAGAGGACAACTCTATTGTCATATGATGGGCGAAGGACAACTCTACCATCACATGGTGGGCAGAGGACAACTCTATTGTTACATCATGCACAGAGGGTGACTCTATTGTCATATCAAGGATAACTCTATTGTCACAATATGGGTAGAAGACAGCCCTCTTGTCACATGTTTAACAAAGGACATATCTATTGTAATATGATAGGTAAAGGACAGCTTTAATGTCCAACGATTGGCAGAGGACAACTCTATTGTCATACGATAGATTTTAGACACAGAATACTGGAGATTCCACACTAATTCCCACCTGCAGTGTCGAGGGTCGATGCAATGGAACCCCACTCCACAATATTCGTATGACCTCACCAAATTTTTCAGCAAAGTCACCTTTAGTGACAATTGCATTGCTTCCGTCGCTGCCTCCATGGAATCCATTTCCTGACGTGTACAACAAACGTGGTGAATGGAAACATAAAAATATCTTAACACAAAAACGAATCACAAGTCAAAAGGTAGTATTTTGTCAAGAACAGTCACACCAAATTTTTTTGTTTAGTTTCTGTTGAAAATAATTTATTACCATTGCATACAATTGTATTACTGACATCTGTCTTATTTTGATTATTAATTCATTATCGTTAGCGCGGATAAAATCATTCGCTTTCTCACAAAGCAAATACCTAGACAATGCCGGCTATCCACTCATCTCCAGTAATTCAAACTTTCACAAATCATTTTTAACAAAACTAATCCATAGTTTTTGTGGCATTTGAGGAACTTTGTAATAATAAATAAAATTAATTGCATAAAATTTATCTAGATTATTGTAATTACCCAAAAAGAACTCTTTAACGCAAAAGGTGTTGGCGAGGACTTGCAGAACAACATTCATGAAGCATGTGTTCCCAAGTTTGTCTAGTCCTGTGTAACCAGCTTCTCTTGGTTTAGAAGCCATTTGCAAACAGGTGCAATACTATGACATCTACAACAGACAAATAAATAATAAAGTTCTTTGCAGAAGATAAGTCAAAATGAGTGAATATCCCATCTATGAAAGTTTAAATCCTGTCAGCAAATGGTGGGTTTTAAAATAAAAAGTTACTTTTATTTTTGAAATTCTCTTGAAGCCCAAACTTTTATAAAATAAAATATCACAGATAACTTACTTTGTCATTTGTAATTTGATTGAGGACGTTTTAGCAACACCTGCAACCTAGTACAGTGTATATTGGATATTTAGAATGGGATTGACCACCGACATAGCAAACAAGAACAAATGTAGACACTCTAAAGTAAATATTATAAAGCCTGAAACAACGACATATTGTGCAGTGGAGAACTACTTTTCACTTTTTTCTTTTGCTCATCTACGACAACTTTTTAATGAACAATAGTTCATACCAAAAGATAAAGCAGAAATTGTCTCTCTAGGTACATTAGCTAACTATAGCCACAGGCTTTACCTCAATTCAAATCATACCTTGAAAGGCCCAATCATTCTCTGGCCATAAATCTATCAATAATACATGCGACTAAATTTAACAAATATAACCGACAGAAGTAAAAAGTCTATGTAATACAAATGAAGTGCAGAGATATCAACTTATACAAACAGTATACGTTGTAACCTTCAAAGCTACCAATGCAAGCAAAGTAAAGCATCAATCGAAAAGAAGTTGGACTACGCTCAAGTCAACTGCCGCCGAGTCAACTACCGCCGAGTCAACTACCGCCAAGTCAACTACACCTGTGTCAAGTACACTCGAGTCAAGTACACCTAAGTCAACTGCACACAATTCAACTACATTTGAGAAATACAAAACCAGTACAACAACACAATGCCAATAAGCTACTATGAAAAGTCCATTCTACACATCAACACATCAGGAAAGAAAATACTTGAAAAAAAGCAATATGCTGATCACATTGGTTGAAACTGCACAGGGATGTTCAACAGTTTCTTTGTAAAAGTGTCCTCTAAACTAAGGTTCGGTTTACACTGGTACGCTACGAAGTATGATAAAAATTCATTACTGCTACGGTTGGGTACTGGCGTGCACCGAAGTACCTGCTTAGACGATCATTTATTTAGTGCACCAGTTCCGTAACTTTATCAAAACACCTTAGGCGCCATTTTAGTTTTAAGACGATACGAAGCCGGTATGGCGAGAACCTATTTGAACAGATGGTGTTTTTGCTGCGAACTTCGGTGTTCACATATGTATGGAGTGTGCATTTACGCTATGGTGTGCACCAGTGTAAATGGGGCCTAACACAGACGGCTGGTTACGTGATTTGGGGCTTGTTCTGCTCAGAGATGGAAAACCATACTATTGTGTGTAAAAGCATCTATTCTCCCTCAACGCCAAATGCCAAATATGACATGGTTGAAAAAAAAATGGCACAATCTGACTAATCTTTTGTATCAAAGCAATATCTAGACTGGAAACAGCATCATTCTGGGAGGAAAATGATATCAGTTTTTGCCTAACCTACCTTACCACCATTGCTGCTAAGGCCGAGCGAGTGTTGTTTAAGTTTTACTGTTATTAATGAATGGCGACTCAACTATCGAAGGTAACCGTGCCAGTAAACAATTTACCATAATAATGCATAACTTGAGGTTCATGTCTCCGCTTAATATTATTTAGTATTAACACCAATATTGATACAGTCGACATTGTAGCATTCTGAGCAGGAAATACGTCGCACAACTCCAGTTTAAACATTTGCCATCCACTCTCAACAACAAAGCAACATTGCCGGAACACTATCGCATACTACAATTTCATTTATATACTGTTGAGTAACGTTGTCAAAGAATACGTGCATACACAGCTATGCGTTATTTCATATTTCCTGCACTCTCTGGTACCTTGCGTGACAACTATTTTATTATATTTTTGTCACGCACCCATTTGTTATTCAACCATATGATGCGCAGTTCCATAACTATTTTTGTATATAAACTGGCTGCATCTCCCTCGTACCCGGAGTTGTAGGAGGCTGCAGGCAAACTTACAAAGAAATAAACTAGAGAAGAAACCACTCTCTCACAGCCTTCTTTCTCCTGCAGCGAGCCTACACCTTGAATAATATTAGAAGTAATTATTCACCTACGTTTACCTCGAAATGTTAGTACACTCATGATTAGCCCTGGGCTGTGGGCTTTGGGAGAGAGTGCCTCATGTTTTTTTATATGGTAGTTACAAAGTGGGTGAAAGAAGTAGTTCCAGCTATTCGGCTGCGTTATGTGAGAGACGCAAATCTCTAACGGTTCTTGGTGACAAGCTGTTATACAGTAGACAAGAGGAGGCATAGATAGACGTGGGCTCATTTCATGAGGCAGCCCTTGCAATGACTGTAAGGTTTTTTCTGTCATTTGTAAGCTCTTCAAATGCAGATGTTAAGACAGTGTTCTGGTTTTAAGTAGATAAGATTTTCAACAGCAGGGAGTCCCTATGATTCATTCTTCAGCATTCCAGTATATGGAGATTGAGCTTGTTGCAAGCATCGATCATACTTCAAGGATTGTTATAAAGCAAGCATTTCGGAATTGGAGCATCTCGATTCTGTGTATCATGCTTTTGTTAGAGGTGTCGCAGAGTGTATCGACATATTACAGGATTGGGCGATAAAGGGCAGAATACGCAGGCTGCTTGGATTTATGTGTTGCGTCATGTAATCTACTTTTTATACATTCATGTACATTGGAAGGTTTGTTTAGTTTCTCAGTAATGTGGGTGTCAAAGTGAAGATCTGTTTGAAGGGCTACACCCAGGTACTTTATTTTTTGGACACAGTTCAGTGAAGTGTTCCAAAGCTTGTATCATAGTTTTTTGATGACTCTTCCAAATGCAACTAACTTACACTGTTGAAGGGCCAGCCAAGTGCAGACCGCATCAATGTCTGCCAGGAACTTTTTGCATCCTCTTTTGAGTTTACTTCAGAATAAAGTAATGTACCATCAGCGTATAGATTGATGTCATTGCAGTTCATGGATGATGGCAAATCGTTAATATATATCAGAAACACTGTTCAGCCAAGCACCAAATTAAAGCAGGAACAACACAAGATGATTAGCAAACCAGCAAGCATAGCCGATCACCTCAATCAAAAATCTGGCAGCAGGCTCAGCTGACAAGAGGTCAGGCTCAGTCAGACTAGGCCTACCATCTGCCATTGATCAAGGGAGCCTGCTACTGCTTGGTAACTGCTGGCAAGCTGACAGCTGTTATATCGTATTCAGAAGAAACCAGTTCACCGTACAACAACATGTTATTCCAAAGCATGACACACAGAATTCATGGAACTCAACAAGCCGCAAAGCACTGGCGGTACTGACGTAAATTGAGGTTAGGTTTGAGGCGAACTCAATAGCAAATATGCAGGCATCCTGAGTGGAACTTCCCCACATATGCTGGTACCAGATCAGGCCATCAACTTATCTGCAGAGGACTTACAAAATACAAGAAACAGCTACGTACACATATACGACTAATGTATCAACTGTAGGATCTCAGGCTGCCCTTAAACGGAACACAACTACGTCAGCAAACTAGGTATCTAAACTAGTATAAATACAGAGGCTTGACCGACAGTCATCCTCTTTCCACAACCTAGGTGTTATGTTTCAGATAGAAGAATGATATAGGTTTGTCTTGAGCACATGTATTTCACAGCCATTAGTTACCTTGCAGCTAGTCAAAACTGTCGTCATGCTCAACTGCTACTGATATCACGTGAGCATAGCCTACTGAAAGAAACCTAACATTCTACATTTCCTTTCACCAAAATAAAATTGCTCTCAGTAAAATGTATAAACTGCAATAACCTTGACAGTAAAATTTAAACATAATATAGGTAAGGCAAATGCATAACTGTAATTGTAAAACAGATAGTAAAGACAACTATAAATGTTGAAAACATCAACCAGTCTTGTTGCAGGGGTGTCCGGTTAGCAAACATAATCATGCAGGTAACTAGGTTTATGCCTTACTCTAGTGCTGGGTGAACGGAGAACCTGGGAAGTGTTTGGCAGTATGTTGGAACCGGTAGATTCTCTATGTGCAGACAGAGGCACTGGAGCCAAATTGCTTTGATTGTATCTCTGACCGGTTTGTAATTCTACAGTATTATTACCACAGCGTGCAGCTACTACTATTGGTTCAGAATACTCTGACTGACCCTTAAGGTTACTCTGCTTTTTAACTTTTACCAGGTCACCAACTTGAATGTCCTGATCAATTGGTGCTCGCCTGCTATCAGCGTACTTTTTCATTTTGTGTTGTTTAATCTTAACTGCCTCATCGATGTCAGTATCAGCTGCTGGTACCATAGTGGTATCTAGAGTCAACTTCGCTTTCATTTGCCTCCCATGAAGCAAAGCACTAGGGGATGTACTAGTAATGGTGTGAGGTGTTGACCTGTATGCTTGAAGGAACTCTACCACACTCCTTTTCCAATCTCTGTGCTCAGCAACAGTCTTCTTAATAACATTCTTGAGAGTTCTATTCAACCTCTCAACTTCTCCATTAGCTCGTGGATAATATAAGCTACTCTTGTAATGCTTAATGTTCCGCTCCTCAAGATATTTCTCAAACTCACCAGAGACAAATTGTGAACCATTATCACTCACTAAAGACTCCGGATACCCTTCCCGAGCAAAGACTACATCTAGCCAATCCATGATGCTTTTAGATGTAACAGATTTCATAAAACCAACCTCAGGCCACTTAGATCTGTAGTCGATGAGCACAACTGCATAACGACAGTTTTCATTTGCTATCGCAAAAGGACCTGTGATATCAATTCCAACCTTCTGCCAACAGCGCTCCGGTAATGGAACTGGTTTCAATGGTGCATTGCGGGATACACAAACATTTTCTGCACAGACATGACAGTTACTAACAGCCATTTCTATCTGCTTATCCATGCCTTTCCAACAATGCATGGATCGCAGCTGACTTTTACACCTCGCCATGCCCTGGTGGTTCTCATGAAAAATCTGGATGAGCTTACTTTGATAGCTCTCTGGCACAACTGTTTTGCCACATCTCAACACCACATCACCAACTACACTGAACTCGTCTTTTAATCTTCGATAGAAGTCATCCAACTCAGTTTGACCAACCCAATTGTGTTTCACCATTCGACACAATTCCTTTATGATGACATCATTCTTACAGGCAGCTACAAAATCATCTTTCTTAACAGCAGAGATGCCTGCCACCATTTCACTCTCCACATCTGCAAATGATCGACCAGCTATAGGCAGTCGCGAAAGCCCATCAGCTACAGTGTTCAACTCTCCGCATTGATATTCAATCACAAAAGAGTATACCATTAGCCTTGACCTCCACCTAGAAACTCTATGACTTGCTCTCTTGTTAGTAGAACCATATATTGTAGGCAAAGGACAATGGTCAGTAACTAAAGTGAAATGCCTACCCCATAAATACACATGCCAGTGCTCAACAGCCCACAAACAAGCGAGAGCTTCCAACTCTAAAACACTGTATTTTTCCTCAGTAGTTGTCAAGGCTTTGGAAGCAAAAGCAACCACACACTCACGACCATCTGGATGAACCTGTGATAAAACCGCCCCTAAACCCTTCATACTGGCATCTGTTGTCACTTTGGTAGGAAGATGCTCGTCGAAAGCCGATAGTGCGGTACTACAAAACAAATTTTGCTTGACCTCATCTATACATGTTTGCAACTCAAGACTCATGTTCAATGGTTCATCATTAGGCCGAAGAGCTTTTCGAATGGGCAAGGACAGCGCAGCCAAGTTTGGAAGGTGTTTATGATAGTACTGAATTGGACCAAAAAAAGTCCGAAGTTCACCCGTTGTTGTTGGCTTCATTCCAGCAATGGCAGCTAGCTTGTCCTCTTGTGGCTGAATACCTTCCCCAGAAAGTAATGCCCCTAAGTAGTTCACCTTTGGTCGACCAATGACACACTTGCTGTAGTTCAACTTCAAATTGACACTATCTAGCTTTTGAATCACCTGCTTGAGCCTTGTATCGTGCTCCTGCTTAGATCTGCCATACACTAGAATATCGTCTAGATAGCACTGAACTCCCTCCTGGTTATCCAAAACAATACCCATCATCTTCTGAAAGAATGAAGGTGCTGATGCCAGGCCATATGGTATTCTTTTGAATCTAAATAAACCCTCATCTGTAATGAATGCAGTCAAATCCCTCGAATCAGGATGCAGTGGTACTTGGCTATATGCTCCTTTTAAATCAAGAGTAGAGAACACCGTGGCACCAGATAACGAATTGAATACCTCCTCAATCTTTGGCAGT
The DNA here is from genome assembly GCA_945261195.1 of Cryptosula pallasiana. Lineage (NCBI taxonomy): Eukaryota > Metazoa > Bryozoa > Gymnolaemata > Cheilostomatida > Cryptosulidae > Cryptosula > Cryptosula pallasiana. The sequence goes on along the minus strand of OX183133.1, from coordinate 16,255,788 downwards.
GGATGACAATCTATAACAATAGATTGATTCACCCTGGACAAGTCAACACAAAGTCTGATGTCATCACTATCCTTTTTACTGACGACAACAATAGGTGATACCCACTCTGAAGCATCTATAGGTTCTATGATATCTTCTGACACCAAACGTTGCACCTCGGCAGACACCTTACCCCGCAAATTCAAAGGTATAGGACGCCGCTTGGCAGTATGAGTAGCAAAATTCTGTTTCAGCTTGACTTTGTGAACAAACTTGGTGACATGACAATTTACACTCTGTACAGGGGCTAGCAATGACAATCTTGTAATTACATCCATACCTAGTATGGGTGTGCCATGTTCTACCACATACAGGTCTACTTCACAAGAATTTGCTTTAACACAAACACGTCCATTAGCTACCCCACACACTGCGATTTCTCCGCCCGAGTAGTTTGCCAAACGCTTCCTAGGTTCCTTTATCACAGACATGGGAAAGTACTTTTGATATACATCACGTGGAACTATAGAAACCTTTGCACCAGTATCTACTTGAAACAAAATGTTTTCATTAGTATCACCAGACACTGAAACAATTGCATTCATCATAATAGCACTGCCACTACTATCTATTGAGCCACTGCTGTTAATGTTAAAACAGTAAAATGAGTCATCTCCTTCTACACTGTCACAATTTGCTACTGAAAACCCACTAGTCTCATTAGCAGAAACAATCTGATTGGTCTTAGCAATGGCAGTAGCATGCCTACACTTCTTACTATTAGCAAAGTGACCAACAGCCTTGCAATCACGACAGATTTTACCTCTCGCAGCACATCTTGGGTCAGTCGATTTATGACCCACTTTGGAACAAGCATAGCACACCACATCACTGTCAGTAACACCAACCTTTGTAGCTCTATCTTGCCTAACATCAGCATATCTGCTTGGTTTACTTACAGCGTGCACTTCAGCAAAATTTGTGGTCATACTACTATGTGACTCACTGCCAGTTGCTGTACGCGTATCTCGACTCACCGCTTCCATGGCCTTGGCTGTAGATATCGTTGTATCCAATGATAATAATGCATCCTCACGAGCTTTTTCTGCTGACAAGTACAAGAGTCTTTCGCGAAGTTTGTTTGAATGGCACTTCTCGATAATCTGATCTCTGAGCATATCCTGCTCACAAGCTGCTCCATAGCGTGTGTAGTTACAGCCAGAAATAAGCTCCCTCAGAGTATTCACATAATCTTCCACGCTCTCATTGGCCAGTTGACTACGTTGTCTAAACCTTACCCGCTCAGCTACTTCATTGCACACCGGTGTAAAATGTCTCTTCATAGCAGCTCTAGCAGCAACACAAGTGTCATCACTAACAGGCATGTTAAAAAACAATCTCTGGCTTTCCACACCAAAAGAATTGATCAAATAAGCCTTTTGTGTCTGCTCATCTGCTCTCCCCAGCTGTGCCATAGTTGCACAATTGTCATATATCTTTATCCAAGTAGTCCACGGTATTGGAGGCTCTCCTGGGGTGCTCAAAAATGGAGGCGGTGGTGCAAATGCCATTAGTAAGAATTGGTTACTTGCTGCAGGAGTCCCCTGACTAGCTAGCTGTTCTGTATCTGACATCCTCGTCGCCAAATGTTATGTTTCAGATAGAAGAATGATATAGGTTTGTCTTGAGCACATGTATTTCACAGCCATTAGTTACCTTGCAGCTAGTCAAAACTGTCGTCATGCTCAACTGCTACTGATATCACGTGAGCATAGCCTACTGAAAGAAACCTAACATTCTACACTAGGATCTCCACAGACGTGTGACGATTTGGACTGAGCCGGTTGCGACCGAGGTCAGGTGTTGTAAGACTTTATATTATCTTTATTTTATAATCTGTTGTAGTCTTTGTATAAGCACACTATCTATTATACATTCTTGAACATCAGAGTCAAATACACACCATTAGTAACTCAGACTTTCCCCCCTTTATATTATTATTTGGCCATATTGTTACCATTACTTCATTGTTTTGCGCTGTAAGACGTCCATCCATAGACTATTTGATCCTGCGACTGTTATAAGGGTACATTCCCACTATAACACAGCCATGGATGAAATATACCAGGATTGCCAGAAACCCGAACGGGGTGTAGCCAATTTTGGCCAATGGGAAGTCATCCATGGCGCCCATATTGAACTGGTTGTTCGGAGCGGAAACATAAACTACTATAGCAGCTCGGAAAAATAATCGTAAATATTTCTATTAACGCGATGTTCTGATTTTCTAGTTTCGGAGCGGAAGCTGCATAAAGTTTGCCACATACCAAAGATTACATATATTATCGTTGGCATATACAATTTTGTTCTCGGAGCGGATATGGTATTGTAAGTAAAAATAGTTGAATCGCGAAACTAGCGCAGTATGCCCACGGCGTGAACTTAACGTGTAAAAACTGATAAGAAAACGATATTTATTACGAGATCCAAGTGGTCTTGAAAATTTCGGAGCAGTATGGCGGTTCCCACAAACGGCTACATTTGGCTCGTCACAAAATTTCTATTACGCGGCCGCAGCTGGCAATCCTGGTATATTTCATCCATGAACACAGCCTACCACTTCACTGCAGGTGGCGACCACTACGGAAGACAACTCCAACAACTACCACTGACAAAATCCCTGCACAATTGTAACTAAATTAAAGTAGATGCTGCTATAAAAAAAATAATGATATACTACTTCAATCAACAGAAACTCAGGCTGTAGTTGTTGCAGTAGTAGTAGTGTGTGTGTATGTATGTTCGTTGTATATCAATAATTATAATAATAAAGATTTTAACAATAATATTCCTTCCTTGTGCAGGATTTCACTGTGGGGGTGTGAGTTGGTAGCTCGGCCTACCTGCACAACCTCCCGAACTGTGATGGCAAACTATGTCTAGTGCTTTAGCAATACAACCCGCCCACAGGTCGACTAGTATTCTTGGGAATGGTGTATGACCATCCTAGTTTACTGTCTAGCTGCCGGTTGCGTTAGCTGGATCAGTGTGTGAAGCAGAGGCCGAACTTTGAAGGGCGAACTAGTCAAGCTAGATTCGGCCAGCAGAGGTTCGGCTGATCTGTTCAGTGCAAGGCAGAGGCCGAACTTTGAAGGCGAACTAGTCAAAGCTAAGTTCGGCCAGCAGAGGTTCAGGCTGATCTGCTTATGTATTACTACTCGAGTAATGGTGCTCCTGTCGTACGTGCATGTACTTAGCGCAGTGAAGTTATTATTGTTAGAGAACAAAGAAACTTCTGAGAGTGTGCAAGCTGACTCTGATTTTATTGATGCCTAACACGGCTATTTATACAAAGGATTACATAATAATAAAAGGGTATACAAAGGAGGCCACACCTAGCACAAACCATTGGCTAGAGAGTAGTAGTGTGCCAATAAAATACAGTAGGAGGTGTTAAAGTGATTGCTTGAGTAGTTGCACATGGCCAACATATAAGATTGTATGCTAAAGTAAAGTAACAGTAAATGCATAGAACAGGGCTGCGCTAGAGTGCAGACATAGAACTAGGTAAGTGTAAGACTGGAATAAATATACCATAGAATGTTCGGATGTAAGATGGCGCCGGTCCTTCACATTATCATCATTATTATTATCATATTAAATTATTATTCATACTTTTCGCATAAATATATTTTCTTTAATTATTGACTATTAATAAATAAATATAAAAAACAAATACCGATAATTATTATTTATTTATCATTACTATTATTTATTACTTATTATTATTTTCTCTTCAAATTTTTTAATGAAGAAAAAAGAGAAAAACTTTAAGAAAACTGCGCATTACCATCATTCATAATGATAATAATGTTTACGGGTTATCATAATTTGAAATGCTTGCAAGGAGTGTCTTTACATGGCACTTATTCACCAAAAGTCAGAATTATAATACGATTGTTGTCGGTCAGTCAATTAAAGCTGGTTGGTTCGCGAAATTTTCAATGACGATGTAGACGGCTATGGCAGTTGATGTCCCTTGTCAAGCTTGGGATTTTCCACATGAAGTAACCCGCCCACTATCCGTTTGGCGATGGGGGGGGGGATAACTCCAAACTAAGTGAAATAATCATGATTACTTCACTTAGATTCCAACTGTAAAATATGCCTAGATTTGTGATTGATTGGCCTCAAAATTGAACACTTTTATGACAAAAACTAAATTTTTAATCATAAAACATATAAAACAACTTGTCTATGCACTCAAGTCTGGAGAGATCTTTAATTGGCAAATGATGCAACCTAAATCTTTTATTTTTAGATGATATTATTAATTATACTGGAGTTGTTCTTCCAATACTGAAATAAAAAATGTTTGAGCACACAACTCTGTTATTAACTTTATTTGTGTACAAATTAGCCTATACTGTATACGTATTTAGATATTGAGTGTGTACAATGCATGATTTAATTTGCTGGTTGTTAACAATGAAATTACCTGGAATGTTTATGGTCAAAACAGTTTCAGTGCAAAATACAGTAAAACAAATTTTAGTAGACGGCATGTGAACATTTCAAACGCAAATGTCTACCTAAATTGTTAATGATGCATAAAAAGTTATTTTTAGACTTGGAGAGGAAAAATTCAGTTACAACTAGGTTGGGTTTTAGGTATATGTAATGCTCATGCCGTGTGAAGTCTGAGAAAGATTTCAATTTTCACTGAAACACAACACACCTTAATGAACAAACACCAAACACTTTGAAGCAAAACGCCATCATATCACAACTACTTTGTAAGGAGCAAAAAATGATGAACGCAAAAAACAAGCTGTATCACATTTAAGAAGTCATTCAATCTTTTTATGCGGCCACAATAAGCTCCTATGAAAAACTGTTTTTAGTTGTGCGACAGAATTGTAAAATAACATCATTTAAACATCGCAATAATTTCAGATGCTTGCAGTAAGCAGTTTGGGTTTGTCATGGTTTATGCTGTAACAAAAAGTTTTGGCCATATGTGAAACAAGAAGTTTAACCTCTTGTAGACAAAAGTCAGAACAAATCTGTCAAAATATCATTTTATTGAATAAAATGAGGCAGAAAAAAATGCAAAAACATCACAAAATCCCACATCTGTCACAAGCACACCAAGTAGCTAACAAGGTAAAAACATGACACACAATGTTACTCCCTGTTTCAACCATAAGATGTCCATAAAAATATTTTAGCATATAAAATGTCTCAAAAATCATACATGTATTTTGATTACATTAATGACCAAATTACATTAATGAACTGAAACAGCTGCAGTCATCACATTCATACCTGCAAAACCTATATTTACCTTCAAATAAATATCGCATAAATTGGTTGGAAAAAATTCTCATAGCCACTGCGAGGGAGAGAAACCTTGTCCACATCCATATATACACATACATATTATACAAATGCTACGTATAACAAACTGACCGGAAAAAATAGAAATTGCAGTAACAAATGTACACTTTGGTACTTTATAGCTGAATACTTGGGACTTGCCATTAATACCGCCAGTTGTGAGTCAACAATCTCGATGCGGAATGTGCAATAAATATTGCATGTATCATCTATATCATTGTAATTCTGCCAATTATAGTACGAGCGTAGTGACTTTCATTTGTGGCTCAAATGCAACTTCAATAATTCATGTCAAAGTGTCAATATTTCTGAAAGCTATTGACCACCAATAAATAAATAATGGCAAGTTAATCAACTAATAATTGTACACTAAGTAGCTAGTCCAGTTTAAACATGTTTGTATATGGTTTTGTTGAGTCATCATATTGATCGTTGTCATATTCATCAGAAGGAGAGACGCTAGAATTGTAAAAGTTATTGGAAGTGGAAGGCTTGCTTTGTGTGTCTATGTAAATGTTAGGTCCAGGTCCGTGTCCGTTGCTTAAAATATTATCTTTGATTTTGTCAAAAGGTTCATTGGTAGTTGCTGAATCGTTGCCAACATCACCGGATGGCGCTGATGCGTAGCCGTGATCTGTCTGCGTTTCGTTATCAAAGGAATCACGTGCTTCATAAAAGTCCTCACCACTTGCATTTGTGAAAGAGCTTTGGGATGTTGCATACGGGTTTATAGAGTTGTACTCTGTGGCTGTCTGGAAACTGGACATGGACAGTGGCTCACCCTCTTCCTCAGATAAGTAAGACATACGATCGTCCATCTCTGGAAGTGGTGCTTCCTCTCGTAGCGTGATAATGTCACTCAACTTGGTGGAGCGAGGTGGAGCCCTCCTTTGATAGAAGAGCACATACGCTGACTTGCTCACCACTGCCCTGGCATCAGCTAAACTTGTGACCAAACCGTCATCCATCAACCTCCAACCTGTCACAATAATCAAACATTCAACTACCTAAAGAGGCAAACCTTCTACAGAAATAATAATAGGCAGGTGTATCCTTTCTGTGGGCTGTCTCAGAAGTTAGTGTGTCACACCATCCCTCTAAAAGCTCAGTGTTCCAGAACCACTGGCTAATGCCAAACATACACATCTATCTCTAATACAACAAGGTAGACTGACTCTAATAGGCTACCAATAGATATAACTCTCTACTATAAGAGGCAGGAATAGTATGTAAGCTCACCCATCTCCTCGCTGCTGTCATACTTGTTGAGACATCTGGCATATGCAGTGTAATGTCCTCCACCAAGTACACCATGATGGTTGATAACTCCATATAAATCATATAGTTGTGGTGTACTTGTGTTTTGTCTGCAGTATTTACTCATTTCTAATCCTCTGCAACAGGTGTATACTTATATATATGTATAACATACTACAACAGGTATATACTTATATATATGTATAACATACTACAACAGGTGTATACTTATACATATAACACAAGAGATATATACATATTTATAGATGTGAAAAAAAAACATGTCTGTCGGTCTGTGTTTGTTTGTCCGAGCTTATGATTGCCGAAAGTATGATGTTCACAAAAATGAAAACTGCTTTGCGAGCAAACTATTGGACAACTTTGATATTTCGTCAGGATTTAAACTAACAATTTGTGTTTAAATATTTTCAAATGGTCAAAACGCAACCACTTTCTACAGCTTTAGATGTTGATCCTGGTTTTTCATAAAAGAAGTGTACCTTACCATATATTGCAGGTTTTCAAAACCAAGCAAAACTCTTGCTTCGCTGGCTGTATGGCATGGATGAAATAATTTCATCCACACTGGCAGAGGCTACCGCAAGTGTAAGCAACAACAGGAAGAAACGATAATGGTAGGAGGCTACCGAGGAAGGAGCCTATCACAGGAAAAGTCTAACACGGGAGGAGGCTACCGCAGGAGAAACCTACCACGAGGAGCCTACCACGGGAGGAGGCTACCACAGAAGGAACCTACCACAGGAGGAGCCTACCACAGGAGGAGCCTACCACAGGAGGAGCCTACCACAGGAGGAGCCTACCACAGGAGGAGCCTACCACGGAAGGAGCTTACCACGGGAAGAGCCTACCACAGGAGGAGCCTACTACGGGAAGAGCCTACCAAAGGAGGAGCCTACCACGGGAGGAACCTACTGCAGGAGGAACCTACCATGGGGGAGCCTACCACGAGAGGAGCCTACAACGGGAGGAGCCTACAACAGGAGGAATCTACCACGGGAGGAGCCTACCACGGGAGGAACCTACCACGGAAGGAGCTTACCACGGGAGGAACCTACCACGGGAGGAGCCTACCACAGGAGGAGCCTACTACGGGAGGAACCTACCACAGGAGGAGCCTTCCGCAGGAGGAGCCTACCACGGGAGGAACCTACCACGGAAGGAGCTTACCACGGGAGGAGCCTACCAAAGGAGGAGCCTACCACGGGAGGAACCTACCACGGGAGGAGCCTACTGCAGGAGGAACCTACCATGGGAGGAGCCTACCACGGGAGGAACCTACCACGAAAGGAGCCTACCATAGGAAGAGCCTACCACAGGAGGAGCCTACTACGGGAGGAACCTACCACAAGAGGAGCCTATCACGGGAGGAGCCTACCATGGGAGGAGCCTACCACAGGATGGGCCGACCACGAGAAAAGCCTATCACGGGAGGAGCCTACCACGGGAAGAGCCTACCACGAGAAAAGCCTACCACAGGAGGAGCCTACCACGGGAGGAGGCTACCACCGGGAGGAGGCTACCACAGGAGGAGGCTACCACGTGAGTAGCCTACCGCGGGAGGAGCCTACTGTGGGACAAGCCGAAGATGGAAGGAAGCTACCACGGAGGAAGGCTACAAGGACAATATATGTGTCCCACCACATCCAATTGTGGGGTACAATGGGTAGTGCAGCTAGTATACTTATATATACATACATATACAAAAGATTACGACAGATGTATACTTATATATAACATAATACAACAAAGATGTACTTAGATATATATATCACAGCAGATATATATCCTAATATATAACACAACAGATAGGTACTTAAAAACACATCACAAAAGATAAATATTTAGATATAACACAACACAACAAAGATATACTTATATGTAACACAACATATATATACTGATATATAACACAACACAAACATATATATACTGATATAGAACGCAACACAACATATATATACTGATATATAACACAAAACAAAACATATATATACTGATATACAACACAATAAACAAACAAATAAATACAACTCACTCGATGGGGTAGGTAACAAACTCCTCTCTCTTATGCCTGTAGTAGGCGTTATGGAAAGAGAACCTTTTCAACTGTATAATAAGTGTATCTGGTAGAGTCCAGAGAGAGACTTGCTTGTCTGCTTCTTTATGATCTTTACATTTAGGACAATACCTGCAGTAATAGAACATTCCTACCTTCACAACAAAAGAAGATAGCAGCTGTAACACTAATTTTATATTTTGAGGTAAGTGGTAGAATGTTATGCTGATAGACCATTTACCAAGAGTCTTGTTTAGAGAGTGTCTCTCTTTTAGTGAACAAATTCAAGCAGTCATCTAGTCCAGTACCTTTCTCCAAGTCTACATCTCCGTTTTGTGCCGCTGTCTCCACAATTTCCTGAAACACCATCACATAATCATCCCATCACTATATATATATGCTAACAGTAACATACAATATCCCATCCCACATCTACTCCGCTCTACCTTCCCCATTCAGCACTATTTTCCCAAACCCATTCTTTCAATCCCTCTTCTCTTTTCTTATCAAATTGAATGGAGCCTGCGCAAACTGGTGTGCTGGGGTATGCTCTTCTCTGGTAGAATTAAAGTATAAGGTATTATTAGATATATTTTTTTCATAAGCTCTACACCATTCTTCTCTTCTACTCCACTAGAATTTACATGTGTTGACAGTTTTCAGATCTGCAACCATATTTACTTCAACCCAGGCTGGGAGTGTGAAGTTTCCACATGAACTTTCCAAAAAATATAATCAATAGATAGACAATAAACATCACACTAATCGAAACTCTGGTCATGGGAGATTATACCAGCTCGGTCAACAGAACTCTAACAAAATCGTGCGACAGTCAAATACAATTGAGGGGGGCCAAATATAAAAGTTTTATTACTTCATCCTTACTCCTGTCTATTTTGATCTCATTTAAGCCTTTTGACATTAATTTAGAGTGTTTAACCAAATTGCCAATAGGCGCTTTGGAAATTATAACAAAGTGTTTATTGCAATCATCAGACTCGGTCAACTTAGGTGTCTCCATACCCAAGTGTGAAAGCATTTTTGTTCCCATCTAGGTCTTGGCGGAGAACATCTTAAGAGGAATGATGCAATATGTAGATTGTTTGTTTCTAATAATACTGCGCTTCAGGGGGAGAATAATAAGTTAACTAGTAGGAATATAGAGATTTTAGCACTTTTGGCCAGTGCTTTGAATATATATACAGTCATGTTCATAAGTGTTAACACCCTATGCATATTGCCTATTGTTTTTACGGGTTCGACAATATCCTTCAAGCAATACACACTGTAGTAATTCTCCGAGTTACATCAATTTATATATCATCTGAAAGCTGACATTTTACTCCATTCAAATATGTAAACTAGAATTTTATAATAAACTTGTGATGCAATCAGCGCTGTGTTAAACTTAAGGTAACTTTTTGAGGGGTTTAGGGGATTTGCCTTGTCCGGTCATCTCCTTTTATTGGTTAAGCAGAATTGCAGCAGACAAGCACAATCACATTAAAACCTTAAGCAAGGCATTCTCAGACGTTACACAGCTCATAGAGAGATTTGGTAAATGCCTAGTTTCTATAAAACAGGGCACCTTTCCCTTCCGAATTCATTTATATTTTTAATTCAAAATGCGTTGTGAGACTTCAGAGAACGTCAGGGAAGTCATAACTCACCTTCATCAGCAAGGTTTAAGCTGCAAGTTTTTAAGCCTTGCTTATGAAGAGCTAGATCGTCATATATTATTATTTAATAATGATAATAATATGATATTATTACCCTGTGCAGCTCAACCGATAGTTATCAGGTGATGCGGTAAAAGGATTCATTTATGAATTTGTCTCCCACGCAGATTTCAAAATGTCAAATTACAGTTTTATAAATAACTCTGCAATTAATTAACCAATCAGAAAAAAAATTTTGTTGTTTGCTTTAAACAGCCAAACAAAATTTGCCTCTGATTCATTGACGTTGGCAATGTGCTATTCCTTCTAGCAACTAGTCATAGTAATGACCAAACTTTGGCGCAATTGTGCAAATTTCTCCGAGCATTATGAGAATTTTTGACAATTACAACTTCAACACCAATGTCCTGTCTACTCACTGACATACTATTTTGCTGATTTATTTTAATATTTGTAATTAATAAGAAATGTTTTCAAAAGGTCTAATAATAACTTCCAAGCTGTATATGAATATGCGATGTTGTTGTTCAACAAAATAATGCAGTAATTGCGGTTTCTGTCCCATACCTCCCAATCCTTTGGAAAATTAAGATTCGGGCTTTTCTAAGCTATCATTTGCGACTGTTTAAGAGATAAACCTACTGTTGTTTCTATTAAAATTTTTGTTAAAATGTCAATTGAAGGGTTTAAAAAGTCATTGGTATCAATAATTTTTACACCAGAGGCATCGCCACGTCTAGCCCAAAAAATTGGAACCAAAGTTATTTGCTAAAATCAAAGTTGAAAATTTGAGCTGCACTGACTAAATATTATTTGATTTTATGATTACCAAAACGCTGCTGTTACACATGCATCTCCGGTAGTTCGAAAATAATAATAAATGACAGATCATCATCGTATTATTATAGTATTGATATTTAATATTTGTTATTTGAATTTATTATTATCACAATGCTGCCATCATGCTATGATACTGACGTCTTTTAATAGTTACTGTCAAAGTATGCATTCATGACAAAATTGTTATTAGATGTGAGGAGGTGACCACGTGAGGAGCCTATTACAGGAAGTGGTAACCACAAGAGTAGGCGACCAAGAAAGGGGCGACCAGGGGAGGAGACCACCACAGCAGGAGACAACCACTGGAGAAGGTTATCAGGAAAAGGCAACAATGGAAGAAGATGAGCAAAGAAAATGTGGCTTGAAAGGACAACAAAATATCCAACTATATCAGTTATTGTTGTCAACATCTGGTAAGCCAGGTGGTATAAAATTAAATACATATATGAGAGAAGAGTTCTTCCTGTGTGTATGAGTGTTGGTATATGTGACCAAATCAGCATAATTACTTACTATGAAAAGTCTTGAAACTTTTTACTGCCTGAATGGTAATGTTTATAGAGTTTTAGAGGAATACTGCCACAGGTAATGCATGCAGATAACACGAGGAGTGAGTGAGGAGATCAAAAAGAAGGGGCCGAAGATGATCCTAAGGATGGTAGAGATGTCTAACTGATTGACTACTATTTACAGTGTCACCCAAGAGATTTCACAAGTTTTATTAATAATTTGTTCGGTCAAAAAAATGTAAAATCTCACATTTTGGTATATATTTATGAATCAGAATTGTTATCATTATTTTGCGCTTAATTCCTTAGCAGCCTCCATGAACTTTTTGGTTTCTTTTAGAATCCAATTTCAAATAAGCGCAAGAAAAATTAGTTAAACATGAGAGTTTTGAGTGAAGCGTCTGGTAGTCATTGCCAGTGATGTAGAATATTATTATTAGTCTTGATAGCATGCAAGTAAGCAGACATATAAAGAACATACCAAACTTTTACTGCTGACGTTGACTTTGGCATCGTTCTTCCAATCAAGAGTGAGGTATTTGGAGCTAAGGCTTAGAGGTTCAGTATCTATAGAAGTGAATTGCTTTCATCATACTACCATCACTCGTATCAAGCATGCCACAAAAGTATGTCCAGAGAAAGTAATGCATAAACTTCCTCGCTTTCTTACGTATATGTGAGAGATTAAATCAAGAACCACCTTCAACACAACAAGTGTCAAGTGTAGGCAATTTCAAAAACCTACTGGCCCTTACCGTTGGCCTTGAGTCGACTGCCTTTGTCACCAACTATTACTGTACCATTTTCTTTCACAGGTTTGATGAAGAAAAGTTGTTCATTAGCACAACTGTCGACTTCACTCCGTCCTGTGCAATAAATTATGTGTTAATGAGTAGATGCAAGGTTGACAGCAAACAAAAACGTAATTGGTCTTTCATGTTCCAATCTCTCAAACTTAATCTTCAATCTTTTAACCTTCTTACAGTCTATAAATTGTAATTGTATTTCTTCCAATAGAGTTTGATCAAACACAACCTTAAAACCTCCGTGTAAAAACAAGACTTCTCATGTCTCCACATGTCTCCACACATCAACGGGCTACTAACCATTTACACTAGAAGAACAGTCTGTTGTTTTGATCGTCACAGAGAGCTGAGCATAAGACAGCATGATGTCATAGAGGTTCTGGTAGAATAATCTAGAAGTTGGTAGACTCACTACAAATGGCTGACCAATAGGCTCCAGCACACGATCTTTGCATGGACCTTTGTGTTTGTCCCAGTGCGATTTTTGGCAATCCCTGTAACATCCATAGCTGATATGAGCTTAAATGGAGAAACTTACAGCTTATAAGAAATGGAATATCCATTAACGAAAGTTAATTGAAAGCAGTTATTGATAGGCTTACAATCTAATTTTATAGGGCAAAAGGACCGAACTTGTCATATTCTATTAGGAAACAACACGCAATAACAATATCCCAGTAGACTACAGTCACAAGGGGATCAAACTGTTACATTTGGTTGCAAAGCTCTACCATTGTTATATAAAATACATACGCGCTGCAGTACCCCACTTTACGACAGCCCGAACACTTTCTTATGATTGTTCCTTCAGACTTTTCAGCCTGGCAATACGCACACCGAGCTAGTTCTGGAGGTTGCAGTAGTCTCTGTGAGCAGTATAATATGGTGACAGGTTCTGCAGCTGACACTGCAGTGTCCACCTCAAACCTGTACAGTAACAGTACACAGTACATACAACAGTAACGCAGTACATACAACAGTAACACAGTACATACAACACTGACACACAGTACATACAACACTCTAATACAGTACATACAACACTCTAATGCAGTACATACAACGCTCTAATGCAGTACACACAACCCTCTAACGCAGTACATACAACACTCTAATGCAGTACATACAACACTCTAATGCAGTACATACAACACTCTAACGCAGTACATGCAACACTCTAACACAGTACATACAACACTCTAACGCAGTACATGCAACACTCTAACACAGTACATACAACACTCTAATGCAGTACATACAACGCTCTAATGCAGTACACACAACACTCTAATGCAGTACATACAACACTCTAATGCAGTACATGCAATACTATGACACACCAAATACAACACTCTAACACACAGAGCAGTAAACAGAAATAAGAAACGCACACATAGAGAGTTTTGCCAGTGGAAGGCTTGTAGTGACTGTGTGTGGTTAAAGGTTCCAGTGTATGTTCACGTACCTCCACAAACTCTAACTACAAACAGCAATCGCCAATTTAATCAAATGTACCGAGTCCAACATGAATATAATACTATTACCAGATATTCACATACACATGAATTCACAACAATAATAATATGTATGTCTAGTATATAGTATATGATTTTCATTCTATGTGTATATTCTAACGGCTATCCCAGAAAGCCTCACTGTATCCTTACATGAGCAATAGATTTTATACCAGTTCGTGTGGCCACTTCCTCAGCAATGTCATGCTGACTGCGTTTCGTGGGAACTTCTATACACATCTATAATGAATAACATATTATTGGAGTTATCCTTCCTTTAGAACAATATTTTAGTCATTTGTCTCCTTCATGTGTCGATAACTCCCCAGTGACTCTGCACATTATTTTAACAAAACCTACTTAACAATATATGACAGTTAAAATACTACCATATATCACATACTAACTATACTGCTGTATATACTGTACTACCTGGTACTTATACTAACCTTCACTGGAGGTTTCCGAGAATTCTCAGAGTGTTTAGGAAAGAATATTAGGGGAATCTTACAAGTAGGTACTGGTATAGGTACTGAGATGACTCTGTAAGGGTCAAAGGTCACGCTGACTTTTTCACAATCTGGACATACCAGCTCAGAACGAAGCTGACCTTGGAACTGGTCAACAATGAAAGAGTCGTTGCGAGTCTTGTAATACTCCCATAGAATGCTGGCAGCTTCCTGTTTAACAAAATGCAATTATCCGTGAACTACAGACTCGAAGATTTTCAGCAATCTGGTACGACACAGTTCAAGCAGTGTTTACACAAGAGCAAATGCCTCTGTGCACAGCAGATGGCAACAGGATGCAGTGGTATGTTTCCTTTCACGCGTTGATAATTTACACATTTCAGGTCAGCTGCTAACTAATGCAGTGAGTTGATCAGTCGTGGAGTAATAATGAAAGATTTCCTACTAGGCAGTAGTTCTCTATGCAGCCGAAGCCATTGTTCACTCATCTGAATCGTGAAATTTGAGTAATTATGAAATAGTAGTAATGGGGATCTGGTAGGAGTTATCTCCCAAATACTGATGTTACAGGAACTATCATTTATATAAGTTTCTCACTTCTAACGTAGGCTATATCACAATATCCGCTGGTGATCGGAATTTTAACAACTTTCAGTACTAGTAGTAAATAATGTAATAAGTTTTAATTTGTAAAATATAGTTTATCTAAATACGCAGGCATAACCCTTTTTGAGCTGAAGTCAAAATTGCCGATATAGGTGTAAAAAAAAACTGGGTGAAAGCGAGAGGAGTTGGTAGAAGAATAGATGATATTATTAATTATATTTCCTAATAACTGCAACAACATTCAACACCTGCAGAACAGCAAACAACAACAGCAGTAGCAGTCTAAAGGCTGCTCCACACGGCGACGAAACGAGGACGAAATGTCAAATTAATTTCGTAACGAATATAAATTTGCCCAACGAAAGCCCTACCGGCACTTCGATAGCGTTGCGGTGACGTTTCGTCCAGACCTAGCAGTGCTTGGTTGGCATTTTTTCGTTAGTCGATCATTGGTCAAAAGTCTTTTCTGCATTTTGCTATTGGCCACACAAGGCGTAATTTCATTGGTCCATGTTGCGTTAGTGGCGCTAAGCACAGCACATGTTACTAAAATTTATTATTATAATAATTATAATAATTATTATTACTACTACTACTAGTATTATATTAAATACTACCATCGGCTGGCAGTCGTTTATCATTATTGTTATTAAATTTGCCTAATGATGTTATTATTATAATAAAAATTATTATAATTATTAAAGTAATTATTATTACAGTACAGCTAATTAATTTTTTAATAAAAATTGGGCCTACTGCAACAAAATAACAAATGATTCATCATTATTTATTATTATTATTAGGAATTAAAAAGAACCTAGCACTTATAAAATTACTAGCCCGATGAGTGAGTAATAATGATAACCAGTTGATAAATAATTAAGTTTACTCACCAATAAATTAACTAAATACGAATATCTGGAAGCTGTCCGTACAGAAGAACTAGTAGAAGAACTACTAGTATTGAATACTACTATTATTATGATTGGCGGCAGTTGTTATTACAATTCGTGTATTGTCATTGGCTGGCAGTTGTTTGTCGTTGATCGGCTACATGCAGTTTCGTTTGCACCGAAACGAAAAACTATTCGTTTCGGCCAGTTCGTTTCGTCTTCGTCGCCGTGTGGAGCAGCCTTAAGTTTACATCAGCAATTAATAGTATTATCAATAAATAATAACAATTAGTCAATTATTGGTAATCATAAATATTTATAATAATAATTGAACAATACTTACTACGCTGCACGGGAGTTACTTCCAACCATAGACCTATAACCCCTATAAGGCGAGCTATAGGTCTATGCTGCCAAAAGCTATCTAGAATACTGTGATACCTAACTCAATGCAAAAACCTAATACACAAACCACACCCACTTTCTGCTTGTCAATCTCATTATAATAACAGGTGAGTATGTCATTCTCACATATAAATGATAATCTAAAATTGGGTGTGGTTTGCGCGTTAGTTTTTTGTGTTGAGTTAGGTATCATAGTATATATAATCGTTGCTACTATTGCTACTAGTGTAGCATTGACGAACTCGGCTACGTTTCTGCAAGTTTTATAGTCTCAAACCAAAAAATATTATTTGCTCAATAAAATTAACCTAAAAAGTCCTAAATCATTAATTTTATTTCTCAATATTTTGTCACAGGCCACATGAAGCCTTTTTATTTTCCCAGAAACTTTATTTTTGCCAAATGACTTGGTGTAAATTTGTCAAAACAAATAAATAATTATGCTATTTGCAACTTTAATGATAAGTTATATGATCGACTAAAGCATTTTGAGTGCACCAGTATATATACTAAAAGCCAGGACAGGTTGTGATAATGGTAGAATTCATATTGTATATAATCCTACTGAGTACACTTCAAAAGAATAATCGAAAGCAGTTATTGATAAGCTTACAATTATATTTTATAGGACATAAGGACTGGACTTGTCATATTTTGTTAGGAAACAACATGCAATAACAATATCCCAGTAGATAATAATGGACACACGGATACTAAACGACGCAACTAGTAGAAATGCTATGAAGTCGCAGCAAATAGTTGCTAGAACATGTCACTGCTGGGTTGATGAGACTCAACCTGCGACATCCGTAAGTCTCCTCTGAAATTGCGCATTAGGCAACACATCGCAATGCTAAACATCAAAGGAAAATAACTTTTAATAAACGTGTTTGTATTCGTTTGCCGCCAAGCAATTACATAATTTTGGTTCAAAGCAAATAATAATGAGACGATTCTCATGATTGAGAGAACAACTCCCAACGAGACAGGATTGACCAGCAACTCATTCATAGATGATCAAAATAAAAGATGATAAAACACTCACTTCGTCCGTTAGATCATCCAGTGACGGCAAGGGCAGTGCTTTTCCTTTTCCCCGATTCAAATCTTCATGCAAACCGTCCAATAGAAATTCAAGAAACTCATGAGCGTCGTGCTGGGCATATCCCCTGAAGAGCACGTTTAACTGAGATACCAACTCCTATCAAGTATACACAAAGAATGTTGTTATTATATTCTATTATATTGTATGCATGACTCAAAATGGAAAAAAAGTGCAAACAAACCTTCAGCTTTGACGGTTGAAATGATGGTTTTCCACTCCACAATTGGCGCAAGACTACTGCAAATTGTATAGCGAGTCTGCCTTGACTCCCAAGTTTATTATGTTCGTTGATGTGGTTCTGGAAGTCTGTCACTGCCACAACCAAAGGAGAAAAATTGTATTTGAGAAAAATTAATACGCTGGAAGTGAAACGTGAAGTGAACTTAGCAAAAACTCTGACTCAAATTATTACATCATATCAAATGACAACAATAATCATATATTGTCAATTATAGTATTCCGCTTTCATTGAAGATAAACTGTCATCAGTGCTAACAAAAAACATATTTGATGTTTTAAAAATGAAACGCCATTGTTTCAAAACTGAGTTGCCTTTCTTTAAACAAACCTGAATAAAAGAGTAATTCTTAAATTTAGAATAAAACACATTTATTCTCTTATTAGGCTCCCTCAATTGTTTTTCGCCAATAGTAATTATTGTTGTGAGGCAACTTCAGGATAATTTTAAAATTTTTTGATTTTATTCTTTTGACAATTTACAACAAGAAAATAATTTAAGTAAAACGAAGACCTCTCTTATTTTTAGCCATAAGACAGGTTTTGAGAAAGTATATAGGTTAGAAAAGTTGAAAATAAAAAGAGAAAATGTTAGTTTAACAAGGACATTTCCAAAAAATCTAAAATTAATCACAATACCAATATTTAGCAATTTTGAAAGTCTCTTCCCACAATGGTTAATTTTCCACAGCCCTTCGCTATGCAAACAAGCCACATTGGCGGCTAGCCATAAAAATCTGTTGATAAAAAACAATTGGGGACAATTGTCTAGAACCTTCTTATGAATATGGACCAACCATGCAATTGCTTGCAAAACTTCTAATACATATTAAACTACACACACCTTCATTTACATACAAATCAAAACCGTAGTTTGTTCACTCGGAGAAACACTGTGTAACAATTTTCAAATGTTGGACTTTTAGCCACCTAAACACTATTTCTGATCATTTTCTGTACTAAAAACAACTAACTTCTCATGAAATCTGCAAAGCATGAGTGCTCGGCTGACTTTTTTTGAGTTTTGAAAAACTGAAAGCCATACGAGGTCACAGACGAGGTCACAGCTGTACACAAATTGTGTATATCAAATTCATACTCTCTGAGTTACATTTCTTCAATACCTCCTTTCAGAAGTCTTCGTGTTAAAATGGAATGGATGTTTTGCCATCGAAATATAAAGTTTGAAAGCTCAATGTTTTTAAAGACACCATTTACCACTACATGACAAAATAAGAAAAGTAATTTAGTGCTAAAAAATATTGTAACTTTTTATATAATTCAGAGGATCACCTCTAAATTGATTTCAAAGGTTTATTTATTAATAAAAAACTATAGAGAGACATAATATGCCACACAAAATTTCCACAACTTTATTCAGTCGATTCAGAAATAATTACCTCTCTAAACACTTTTGGGTTATCTTTTTAGATTTGAAAAGCTGTGATTTAAAAAAACTTGGTTTGTTCCTTCGAAATTATTCTTAAAAAAAACTTGTCATTTGTTCAACAACAAAAAAACCACAGCTTTACCTATTGAGAATCTTCAGTAAATCAAGCTTAAAAATCAAAAAAGAATGGAAAATAATACAGGCAAAACACTCATAATGTACTTCTACATAGTACTTGAAGAATATTGAAATGAAAAACAAAACTAATTGCAAAAAAAAACCAAAGAAAAAGTTAAGTAGATTGTTACCCATAAAGAAATCTCTAACACGAGTAGTGTTGGCAAGTACTTGTAGAACGGCATTCATAAAGCATGTGTTCCCAAGGTTGTACAACCCCGTAAATCCTTCATTCTCTGGAGGAGGAGCCATCTGTAAACATGAATGATGGATTGATGCAACCCCCTTAGTCCAGCAAAATATGCTCCATTTACTATTGTCAGTGTGCCTAAACAATGCATTGTTTCGGCTATTTAGCCAAGCATTTTCAGTTTTTTATCAGTGATTGATAATAAAATAATTTAATAAATTAAAATAAAAATCAAGTTTATTTAACCAGCAAATTGAAAACATAATTTGTGAAATGCCAGAAAAATGATAATCACAGCCACACCATTTAATTACTATGCGTTTGGAAAAAAACTGTTGGAAAATCAAAGTTGGTGATTCAGCAGTAAGTCATGTAATTCAGAACTGTATTCTGGTGTGCAATCAGGCTATGACAAAAAGCACATCAGTTTTATCAGTTGTTTTTGTTGTTTTAGACCATATCAAAATTTTTTTGTAATGCTTTAAAGACTAAACTGTAGTATGCTCTAGTGTGGAGCATCATTTTGTTTTTAGAACTTGGCAATTTATGGCAATTTTAACATACTCGCTAAATTACACACTAATCAGACATAATTCTTTTGGTACAGTTGTAGCATTTGTTATGTTCACCGTTATTACTGAATCAAAGTGGTAGCGTTATTTTTTTTAATTTACTACTAGTATTATTATTGATTCAATTTATCATTAATATAATATCATATATATATATATCATTTCTTATTACTTAATAATAATTTAGGTAATTATTATCAATAGAAGAAGACATAATATTTATAATAAATAGTAATTTCCCAGCTAGCTTGTTTGTAAACCGTCAATGTCAAAAAATAATATAATAATAGTATAAAGTAGGTATAAAAATCAATAATTACCATTCACCATTGCTATCATTTATCATTATTTTTTACATTAGAATTATATTATTTATTACTTATATTATTGTATTAGGATGTATTATTAAATTAGTGAGCAGTAAATATCTAACACATTTGGTCAAACCACTATTAAGGAGTGGCTACACAGGCCGATGTTTTGCATCGGAAGGCCTTGCGATGGGCGTTCCCGATGGGCGTTTCCACTTCGGCACATCATGTGGCCTGTTCGTGAGCATAACCAACATGTTGGTCTATGCCCGATGCCAAACAAACATCGGCGTTCTCTGATTGGTTGAAACAAAATATTTTGTCAAGCTCATCAAGTTTAACCATTCACAACGCATTTCCATTAGAATTTTTGTCCACAACGAGCATCCACTGCAAACTCCAAGGAACTATTATGTTATAATAATAAAATTTGAATAGTGAATTAATTTTACACGGCTCATAGAACAGTGGTAATTGAAAATTTCAAAATTACTGAGTATAAATATATTAATAAGTAAAATTAATAACAAGTACAATGAAATAAAATTCATTATTACATCATTCATTTATTTATTATTTTTATTATATTATTATAGCTGATGAATAATCACAATAATATCTGGAAGATTTAATAATAAACAGAACCAAAAAAAAAATATTGAAAGCAATGTTTTCATGGTGAACAAGACCAGCCATACATCACAATGAAATTGTTCAATTATTATTGTTTTTATTGTGATGATTATTATATCAGGGAAACAAATAATTCGTTGTCAGAAATGAAACAGGCAAAAAACCGCACTTTTTGCCGTATGATTGGCTAGTTCAGTTGCAGCTCACCGATGTGCTCGTGTACATCGTCACGCTACTTCGGCCTGTGTAGCCACCTCCACATAGCCACGAACCGTCGCATAGGCACATCGGTATCAAAACATCGGTGCAGTGTAGCCACATCTTTACAGTTGTAACACATTTTTACACAATCAATTACGCATTATGAACATTTTATTTACGTGAAATATTCTGTTTTGGTTAAATATTCAATCACTATTATGCAATCGATTTTGTCAGTTTACAATTCGTTTGTATAATTTTCAGCACAATTAATTGGCTGATAAAACTTGATAATGTTAGTTGCTGGTTTACTAGCAAACTAGCTTTCTGGAGCTTATTCCAGCGCAATTACTACTGGTTACACTATTATTGTTATTATTATTATTATTACATATTATTAAATACAGTGCAACCTGCATAATTCAATCTTGTATAACGCAATAATTTGGTTAATTGAGTTGTGACTGGGGTTATCCCCCTTTATAGAAGGCACTGATGCACATCCAATAGGAAATTGCTAAAAGTTGTATCTACAGCAAAATGCACAAATACTGAGTTATGGTGCTTCAACTAGATTAAACAGCCTATTACAATGTTACTGATATAACTTGACAACACAAGCAGTTCACAGGGTTATAATAGATTACATTTATATTAGTGAAGCAATAGAGGATAATTATTAAATAAACACCATGCGGCCAGCGATTATATACAATTGTTGACGCAGTTTTGAATGCAATATATATGACATCAATGGCAATTAAAAATCAAGTAAAACCGCTGGTGAAATAATAAGGCCTTAGCTACGCTCGCTAATGATTTTCACATCAACAAAAGCTGATGTGTAAATGGATTTTTCAGTGTCTGGGGAAAAGAATACAAGTATCATTAACTAAATAACTATACTATTATTATAAATGACAATGAAAATTAAATCTTGCATTCATTTAGAACAATAATAAGAAGTTATTATAAAAAACAATTATAATTTATCATAATAATAATTATAAATAATAATTACATTTATCAAGTATAATAATCATAATAAATAATTATTGCAGTAACAATAATTACAACAATAACCATGAATGATTATAACAACAATCATTAACACTACAATTATAATTATAAATAGACAATGATAACTATGATAAATAGTAATTATAAAAAATGATTAAAAATATAAATCTCTTTTTTGCAGGTAAATGTGATGGCCTTGTCCTTTAAAATAATCTGAAGTTTTTTTAGGGACACATAATTATAGGATCTGCTTGACATTGTGACAGCTATCAGGAAAAATTTTGCATGAGCCTGCTTAAATTAATCATATTATATACTACAACTGATATCCGTTCCCGGCTGGATGTAAAAAGTTCAAAGAGAGATAACTCTCAATGTTATAGCCCCATTCAATGTAATAATCAAGGCTCTAACTATCAGCCATTGAAAATGGCTTTACACACTTCGATACAGTCATCTCTAATTCAATATAAAAATTTGCAGTTTTTCATACTAAAATATGCTGATGACTGATCTGGTGACAAATGCCTTGGACAATGCTGAGTTTGAAAGTCACAGTTTTGTATTGCACTTGTATAGAAGCACTCAAGTGATGAAAAAAATTTCCTGATTAACTAACTCATTAGGTTTTTAAACCTTTCAAGACTAAACCAAACATGTGAATGAGCAGAAGCTTGACACATTGATGTAGTTCATGAAGCACTTGCAAATGCATTTAAGAAAAATTAATAAGAAATACATCTACACGATTTTAATTTTCGGTTGTAAAAAATTGGGAGATTACAACATAATTTACATTGGACAAGGAAATTACTGTAATCTGTAGTGATAACTATATACAGAAGCTAAGAGATGTCAACTTATAACTTTTTATTAATAAGATGTAACGTTAATAATAGTAGTTGATGAATGGTTTGATATCTGGTAGGAAAGTATTTACTTGAATACAGTTTATTCAACTTTTGATTGTATTAACTCTATATTTATCTCCTGGAATAAACTAGTGCAATTCAATACTATCCATAATTCAGTGTATTTCCTTCTTTCCTTCAACATTGAATTATGCAGGTTTCATAGTAAATCAATTGAATATATGTTTTGCTTTTTTATATCCATATTTTATTACATTTAAAAGATCAAAATGGAGAAATAGGCAAAAATGTTAGTTGAAGTTGACAAGATGATGAGAGCATGATTATTTGTATGGAAATGTTTAAAAACTTGAGAAAAAATGTGTGGTTTTAGAGAAATTTTGAATCGTATATGTAGCAAGATTCATAGCAAGTGAGGTAATGAGTTAGGAAAGCCCTATTACTATACGTGGGGTTGAACTGATTGTGTTGAGCAGAGCTGGTTCGGGTATGATGGTGTTGTGATGGGTGGTTAACGTTATGCGGGTGAAGAGATTAGCTAGTTAAAAAATGACAGTTATTATTGATGTGAAAACCGGTTAGACAAGTGAAGTACCTAAAAAGAGAGAGCAAGGGTAATTAGATTTCTTTTCTATGTTTGTCCAAACTAATCAGCGACGTTGCCTTTTTCTTTCCAAAAAAATAATGTTAATCATAATAATAATCATAATAAATAATGATGAGTAGTTTGTTGGTAGCTTTGGCCTGATTGTTGTTATTGTTAGAGTTGCAGGTAGTAAGTAGTATAAATTTCATAAAAAATGAGGATGATGCACGAGTGAATGAAATGTTGGTAATAAAAAAAGTTTTGGCTGTGTGTGTGTAAAAGATCATATCATGATAATCATGATGAGGTGTCTAATAATTAATTAATAATAATCAATGTTGTTGTGAAAGTTCGAAAATAATAATTAGACGACCTTATTTTTGGTTAGGTAGTAGGTTGGTAGTAGTGGTTGTTGTTGGTGGTATAAAATTAATAAATAAAATAATATTGGCAGTAGCTGTAGTAGTAGTGGAGTCGTAGTAGTAGTGCTGGCAGTAGTAGTAGTAAGAAGTAGTAGTTGTTGTTGTTTGTTGTTTATGACGAAGAAGAAGTTGTTTGGAAATTTTTAGACATACACAAACAATTGCATTAGCATCACAAATTGATCAAAAAGGGGGTAGTTTGAACTTCAATCTAATTTATAAGCAACAATTAGCATGAAATAATTACGATTATAATAACTTCACAATCTAGTACATTCAAGTAAGTAATAAGCTTGTGAAATTTTTTTTTAACGAAACTGAATTAAGCGGAAGTTAAAAATAAGTGTGCCTGTCCTCTAGGTAGTTTTCATAGACCTCAATGTTGGAATACGATTTCCAACAAATGAGCTTCCAACCTTCTTCAATATATCGACTACAAAACTTCAGTTATCTCGAATTGTTGTAACTCTTGATTAAATAATGCGAAGCATTGTCATCCATTCACAATACATGTAACATATTTAGAAAATGGTTTTGCTTTAGTAGCTACATTGCAAAATGAAAAATTGTCCAGTTCTTATTATTTATTATAATTATTATTATAACAGTTGCACATGATAGTGTTTATAAAAATCATGGAGACTAATACACTTTAAGATTTAATTTAAATTTAATAAAATAAAAATACATTGAAAAGCGACTAAAATCATCATTTAAAAAATTTATTATTATTGGAACTTTTAAAAATCATTTTCAAAAGTCTAAGAAAATTTAAATCAAACACAACGACGAAAACTAACTCTTTTATGCTGATAACTAATTAAAATAATACAATATTGTAATTTGTAATTATTTTTAAAAGTCGCAGTGCAAAATCGACCTGAGTTCAAGGCATTATAATCATTATTATCTAACACTAACCTAATAAATAATAATAATAAATAATAATAATTATAATAATACATACATCATTATAAATTATTATTTATTATTATATGTTGTTATATATATATATAATATATATAACAATAATTATTGCATGATCATAATAAGTTGAGTAGTAGCAGTACTAGTAGCAGTAGTAGTATTAGCAGTAGTAGTAGTAATAATAATAAGTAATAACTTTTTTATATTTATTAATTCGATTATTATTATTATTATTATAAAAAAAATAATAATAATAATTGATTATAATAATTGTTATAATAATTATCATTACCACACACAGGCTGGTGGGTGGATGATTTGAGTGTTCATTATTTTCATATATAATATGTATATTATAATTATATATATAATAATACACTACTCTCTTTCTTAGCTATCCTCCCCACCACCAGGCCAGTTGATTGAAGTCAGTCTGTGTTTATTACATCATCATCGATCATCATGGGAGTTTTTGCATTAGTATTATATAATTAATTTAAATATTTATAATAATATTGAAAACCATCTGCAGATGTTCAGGAATTTGGAACAAACGTAGACAGACAGGAATGAACGTCGACAGGAATGAATGTAGACATAGCTGGAATGAACGTAGACACACCCTGGAATGAACGTCGACAGACCTGGAATGAAAGTCGACTATGTTAGAGAGAAAAAAATTTCGTCGTTTATTCTAGGAAGTGTCGACATTCATTCCTGACAACATATAAAGTTTCGTTTCGACGTTCGTTCCAGGAATGAAATAAATTATCGTTTTTTCCCAAAGTAGACAACTCCTGGAATGAAAGTCAAAATGACATTTGATATATTGCCAAGAACAAACGTAGACACATCCAGGAATGAAAGTCGAAATTTCTTTTGTTTGTTGCATAGTCGACAATCGTTTCAGGTCTGTCGACGTTCATTCCAGGATGTGTCTACGTTCATTCCAGCTATGTCTGCATTCATTCCTGTCGACGTTCATTCCTGTCTACTTTCATTCCAATTCCCGATGTTCATCACGATGATGATGATGTGGTATGGGATCCGGCCACAAGAGAGAAATACTTACTACCGTACAGAAAATAACACAAAAAATAGAAAATAAAGCCATTTGTCTTATAAGAAACATGAAGAATCACACTGATAGTAGTGTAACAGGACAGGAGTAAGTAGCCAGCTCCAAATGAGCATTAGAAGACATGAGGAGTAATCACTGCTTGTGCCGACTGACAAGAGTTCTCCAAAATGAAGCGCAGCACCATGCTTTTTCTGAGGCATATGATCAAATCATCATCATGAACGACAGCTGAACGCACCACAACAATGATGGCAAGAGCAGAAACCGGGGGAGGGACAAACTCAATAGCAACTACGAAAAAAATATTTCACAACAGCTTCTTCTTGCCACGAACTAATAATCAATTCTAATCAGCGGCACAGGGTTGGAAAAAACCATGGTTTTTATGAAAAAAAACCAAAGTGTAGTCAATGATATATTTGGTCGGCCAAGTGGTTAAAGCGATGGCCATTGATATGTAGCAATTAGCTTGTTGAAAATATTTAATGTAGATTACCAAACAAGGTAACTGTGTGATACAACATGGCATCAATATTTGAGTAAATGACTGACCGTTCGATGAAACTACATAGAAGTTGAAAACATATACACTCAAACTGCAACGACTACATGACATTACCATAAAATGACACAAAATCTGTTGAGAGAGGATCTACGTTAAACGTTATCAGAGAGAAGAAATTAATATGGTAGATTTCAGCGTGAACCTTAGATCGGAAACCATCAGCCTTACTGTAGTATTTCATCTCAAACCAAAATGAGACACATCTAATATTGTCACAGACGTGATGATTGACAAACATGAAATAGGATACTGATGTGTAATATAAAATGCTTTTAATAGAACTGCTAACAAAGACAACTATAATTGTTAAACGATCTCAACATCCCTATTTCTAAAGAGATGTCAGTTATTGAACATAGTCTTTTATCCATATAGGTGTCTGGCGGTGTCTTGGTGGGTTTCTTCGGGGCCTGGGCTCATGTGATGGATTTCTTCAACAGAGACCTGGGACTGAGGTTGCGTGTTTACTGATAGCTGGTTTATGTTTGGCTGTAGCTCAGTAGATAATATGACGGTTCCTATAATGGCAGCGATAGCAAATCCTGTCTGTTTCGTCTTAAGAAATGATCATTACAATTGGCAGTGTAAGAGCGGTCTGATAGCTGCATGATTATTTTACCCTCCTTCCATTTTTTACAGTGTCTTTTGAAATCACGTACAAGCGTGAGTTTCTCTTCAGTTTTGGAAGAGAGGTCCAGCTTGTGTGGAAAAACTGATCTCGTGTCGCTGAATAGGACTAGTGGTCATTACCTCTGTAGGGGTGTTCACACACTCCAGCTCAGCAAGCTGTAGATCAGAGATCCGCCTAAGGATTTGTTTCACAATTTTGACTGCTGACTCTGCATTGCCATCGGATTGTGAGTAGTGAGGGAGCTTGTTGTGTGGTGAAATGACCATTCCTTTTCAAACTCTGAACTTGTCTGACATAAATTGCAGCCTGTTGTCTGTCTGAACTATTTGGGAAATGCCGAGCTCGGCAAAATATTGTTTCATCCCATTTATACCCGTCTCTGCAGACTCATTTCTCAGCGGGTGCAACTCCAGATAATCAGATGTGGCATCTACCAAAACAATGAAGTGCTCATTTTCATGTTCACACAGATCAACCTCAATCTTGGTCCAGAGCTTGGTTGGAACTTCATGAGCCTGAAGTTATTCTTTTTTTTTTTGTTGGTCAGAATCCTTGAGGCAGATCTGACATTGATTGCATTTGTTAGTAACTTCTTGCGACATGTTCTGCTGATAAACTAAGACTCGCCCTGCGCAAAATTTCACCTGCTCCCATATGACTGAAGTGAAGGCTTTCTGCATCAATTTTGGAATCATGGTTCGACACCCACTCTATTCTCAATTGACAACTTAACACGGAATGCCTGGAAACACTTCACTTCTGGCAAACATGGTTCTTTGGTCCAGCCAGCTCAGATGCACTGCATCAACTCTTGAAGTGTGTCATCTCTGGCCGTCACATCGTTGAACTTCTGATAGTATGCATCAAATAGCATTTTGTCAATCACCTCCTCATGAATCTAAAATTCGTGGTCTCGTGGTGAACTATTACCAGCTCTTTCATATAGGCGTCTCTTGACAACATGTCTGCTATAATTTGACTTTTTCCTTGCTTTTATTCAGCATTGACACCAGAGTATTGCTGCAACGACAGCATCATGGCTTGCACTCTGCGTGATGCCTTGAAGGTTGACTTTTTGAAGATGGTAGGCAATAGTTGTTCGTCTGTATGCACAGTCACATCAAAGGGACCAAATATGTATTGGTCAAACTTTTCAGTACCAAATAGTATAGCTAGGCACTCTAGTTCCAGTGGCACATAGTTCGATTCGCATTCAGTGGATGACCGGAACGCATATGCAACTGGCTTGCCGTCTTGCATGAGGGGGCTCCTATTCCGGTTGTTGAAGCATTTCTCTATATAACTACAGGTTTGCTTACATCAAAGTACAGAAGAGTTTCAGCTTGCATCAGCATAGTTTTGAGATTATTGAATGCCAATGCCTGGTCTATTCTCCAGTTGAAAGCGTGCTTTGGTTTCAGCACTTTCTTCAATGGCTCGCTTTTAGCAGACAAGTTGTTGATGAACTCTGACATGTACGTGACATGGCTCAGAAAACGATGTGCTGCCATTTGCTCAATTGTATTTACTTTTCCTGCATCTGGTCCTATGTCTGAAGAAGTGACCACATGTCTAATGTATTTCAGCTCATCTGGCAAGAACTAGTATTTTTTTTATTTAGCCGCAGCCCGGTAGACGTGGCTTGTTCAAAGAGTGCTTCCAAGTTTCGATCATGGCTGTTGCAATCAGCCCCATAGATAAGTATGTCATCAGAGACTACGGTAACTCCTTCCAAACCATGGAAAGCGCTCTGCAAGTCTTTTCTGAAACTCTTCCAGACCGCTGGAGATGCCGCAAGGTATTCTAATACACTTGTACTTGCCAAAAGGCATCCAAAATGTGGTGAGGTTTGTTGAACTTTCCGACAGCTTCACCTTTTAGAAGCCATCCTTTGCAACACACAGAGAGAAGCACCTGGCATGCTTTAGCTGTGTTAAAACATCCAATGTCGGCATTTGTATATGATTGCAGTTGATAGCTTGGTTCAAATTTTGTGTATTGTTGGACTTCCTCATGAGTTGCAAGTGGCTGATCCATTGTGTAGGATGATTAACAAGGGCGATTACTCCACGTTCTTCCAGAGATTTTATCTTCAACTCCACATCTGCCTTCATGGGCAAGGGAAACTTACCTGGCCTCACCTGAATGGGTCTGACATCACTGTCGAGTTCAATGTGGTATTTTCCTGGTAGCGTACCCATGCCAGTGAATACATCATATTCATCCAAAAGATTATTTAAATCATGTTTGTTTATCAAACAAACAGACTGTCAAAAATATCAACTCACACAAATGGTTCCAGAAAGCAGACTATTTTGTGTGGTTCTCACTACCATGAAACGCAAGTTCTGGTAGCAACCATACTTATCCATCACTTCAACGTAGCACCAATCCTCTGGTTTACACTTAGTTTGATCATACATGATAAGTTTTATGGTGGTTGGCTGTAGACATAGCTCACAAATTTTCCTATAGTCATCTACGGTAAGCATATTGCATGTAGCTGCCGTATCCAGCCGAAAGTTTATCTCAGAGAGCAGATCACCAGCTCTTGCTGAGATTTTAGCCAGCATCTTTTTGTCTCTCATTGTAATCTGTATACTGTTTGTATACTCTTCATCATCCGTAGAGTGGTTCCGAGAAGTGACCTGGTGTGTAGATGGCCTTTTTCTCTCTGGGCATTTTTGATTTGCACATCTTGCCATAATGATTATATTTTTAACAGTTCCTGCATTTTTGACCGAAGTTGGGCAAGCTTTTGGTTAATGCGATAAATCACACTTGTCACAACAGCTGCCAGTTTTAAAATTTCCACTAGTGGCATCAGCTCATTCTCTTCTGTTGTCAGGTCTCGGCCTTCTCGAAAGCTGATAGCGACGAATGGCATTCACTTCTTCACGCAAAGAAATATATTTCAAATCGATTGCCGCAGTTTCCATTTGCCGACACATCTGGACGGCATCATTGAGGTTTATGTCGCTCTTCGCAAACAAACGCCTTCTAGTCCTGTCACACTCAATACCTAACAACAGGACTTGTAGCACCATTCGATCATACATTGTATCAAACTGGCACAACCTGCGTGCAACTCCGTAAGAAATTCATCAAAAGTTTTCCTACCCTGCCTCATAGTTAATAACTTTGTTCACCCTGGATACACAAAATTATATAAATTTCTCACTGACCCTAACTTAAAATTTTTTATGAGCATCACTTTCCCATGTAAACAAATCATAAATGTCTACGACTCTTTGGCCAATTGTTCTCAGAAGCAATGTAACCTTCATCAGCATCTGTTTTTTTCGTGCCCATTAAGAAATGATTGATCTGCCTTTTAATTTTTTTCCACCCTTCTGGTAGGTTGCCACCATCTTTCAAAGGCTTGGGTGCAAGTAGTTGCTCCATTACAAATATACTGGTTGAGCACGATATTATACTTTGAGCACCGTGTTAAGAGAGAATCTATGTCAAACATTATCAAAGAGAAAAAATTAACATTGGTATATTTCAGCATGAACTCTAGACTGGAAACCATCGGTCTTACTGTATTTACTCTCAAATCGAAACAATTCACAAGTAATATTATCACAGATTATTATCATGATTGACAAACATGAAATATGATACTTCAGTATGTGTAATATAAAATTCTTTTAATAGAATTGCTAACATAGACAACTATAATTGTTACACGATTTCAACAAGATTCTTGGTGTTTTTAACATATTGTGCATTGGAGAGGCTATAAATAGAAATGTCTTGCATTCGAGTGCCAAGTTGATTTCGCAGTTCAGATTCTACCATCTCAAACGTGAATTTAAATCAATTGTGTATGTGGTTCATGTTTTTCAATTAACATTCAATTCTCTATTTTATTAATCAGCTGAAACTAAGTTCAAAGCATAGGTTTTGTTATTTTAGATACTCAGAATAACCAACAGAACGAGATCAGGGTATCATTGAATGCTGTTGAAGCAAATAACTTGCAAGTTGACTTTTGAAATATTTGATGAACAGGAATTTGACTGGTTTAAACTGAGCCAACCCTCCAGCAGCATGCTATAACACAAGTAAAATCTGGCCTAAAACTAGTACCTTCAGACTAGAGACTCCTTTATAGAATTTTACAAACTGCCAGGGAGCTCTGCCTCAACTTAATTTGTAATAAAACTCCATTTTTTCCTAATAATAATAATAGCTACTTATAATTATTATATTATTAGTCTAATAATCAACTTTCGTGTTTGTACCACGATCAAATTTATCATCGCCGATCATCATTTACTCCTAACAACATTTCAAAAAATTTTGCATATAACAGCGGGCAAAGTTTTTAATTTGCCACCTTGCTTAGACATTTGTTTGACACAGTGTCTTGTGATTTACTGATAAGCCAAAAGTTGAGATCATGATGATGTTATGGTCGCCTTCCCACTCATGCATGTAATTTAATTTAAAAACAAAAGAAGCAAAAGTCTAGAAGAGTCGTAGTGAGAAAGAATTTTTGTTAAACCACTTTCAACACGATGTTGTGAGCAGATGAATACCCATCACCTGAGACCACTTACATCATCAGTGGTTAGCACTGTACCATCTTCTATTTTTGTTCTATCAATCAATAGCATAATTGAGAATTATTTTTAGTTCGGAAATCTGGCTGTTTGCTGATGTTTTACCGTTTTTACCCTAAAAGGACAAACCAGTTTGAACTTTTCTTAACAGGATTTTGATATCCTGTCTGGTTAACTTGATGGGTCATGATGTAGTTTCATGTTTGTGGGAAGTACTGTACTGCACAGCCAGGTTTTTAGAAGAATCACCTGATGTTAATTAAGTATGATTTGTAATGTAGTTCATTCTAAGACACCGCACCAAACACTGTAAAAACTATAGAAGTATGTGATGCATGATTTTATACCTGAAAATCACCAACTAGTTAAACGGAAAACATTTTTGAGGACTTACGTGGCTAATTTACAAAAGTTTCGCATATTAAGGCCCTTACCAGCAACATAAATTGGTTTTTGGTTAGGAAACTGTAGTATCAACGGTTCTATACCTGGCATCAATCTACTTTTTGTTGACTACAGATGACTTATAACGTCACAATTAATAAATTAAGCAGTTCTCGTTTGTAATTTCATTGCAGAAACTAGCCAGCAGTAGTGCGGTATTTGTAGTGATTTACAAAACATGTGACATTCATTTATTTACTGGCTGAGCTGGGTTGTCTCATTTTTCGTTTCACTGTTTACAATTACACGTTATTAGAGCTGATGATGCTCATTGAAAAACCTGATCAGTGAAGTACCTAGGTTAGAGGTATCAGCAGGAAACTTCAGTTTTATAGCTTTTTTATGCCAATGCATTGATATTGTACAGAGAGCAGCTCGCTCAAGGCTCCTCAAGTTTTTAAGTGTACTAAGATCAAGGCTTCTCATCAAACTAATACTATGTTGCAGCATTTACTGTGGATACAGGAACTGTGAACCAATACAGCAATATGTGTAGACTAATAATTGTTATTTTAGACAAAGAATATTATCATCTTTTTATCTACCAATAAACAAAAAAATCATAGTTAACCAATGAAATCTGACAGCTACTTTGATTATTATTTTCTTGGTTTAAACTTTCATTGATGAAAAATATGGAAACCAATTGTTTAAAGAAGGAAAAGGGTATCGTTAAATTATTATTTCTTTGCAACAATATATTAACAGTAGTTTTTTTTGTGTATCAACTTTGGCATAGTTAGGATGATAGTATTGTTTTACAGTAATACAATATAGTTATTATACATGTACATGCTATAATCATCCTAGTTACTAAATGATAAAATAACCAAAACTATTTCATTCTTGAGGCTCTATAAGTGTGAATGACCTGAAAACTAAAATATCCAAGTGATAGGTTTTTGCTCAGACAAGCTAGTCAATGTACTACTAGCATCAGTCGATGTACATTGAGGCTGCTATTACAACTCATTAAAGACGTTGAATTTGATTGGCTAACCACAAAGTAAACAGCAATGCCACTTGTTGTTAACTGCTTGGCAACTATCCAAGTTTAACTAACTAAAAAAGTTTCACATTTTTAATTTTTTATTTCCAGAGAAACAAACTAATGAGGCAGTAACTGCAAACTTGATGTGCTCTCAAATGATTATATTACATTTGACATAGAAATTGAGTTGAAAAAAGTGATTATTCAAAAAAAATTGGATTAAATTTAAAGTATGCAAAAAATATTTATTGTGTCCTTTCCTCGTTTTTGTTTGTTGAATACGCAACCATAAAAATTTTAAATAGTGTCGTTTTACAAATAATCCGGTTGCTTTTGAAACCATATAAATGCTTCAAAAGCCATGTTTTGAAACTTTTTAAACTATTTTGGAATAGTCTCAATGGTTTGATTCCAGCAGTTTTTTAAAGCAAAACCGATCAGCTTTTATTTATGACGTGCATCTAAAAAATCTGTCATAAGCACGATGATATAATTTTTTTTTTAATGAAAGATTGCTGAATGAAGTCACAAATGACAATAACTTGTACAATTATTAAGAACTGTGCTTCGGTATTTATAATAACAGCAATAATTTTTTTTCTTATTCATTCAATTTAACTTTTTTCAATTAGTTTTTTATTAAAAGGTTATGTTAGCCATAAATAGACTTGCAAATCACTTTTTTGGTTTGTAGCTTGTGCGGACGCTCTTGCACTATTTGTGTACGTTCAAGCGATTTGAAAAGCCTGCAGACGCTTTGGAATTTAAAGAACAAAACTCTTTGAGCCACTACATAGCATTTCTTAAATATTTTTATGACACTATTACTTGATAATTTTATGGTAGTCATTGAAATAAAATAATTGTATATCTACTTGCAGAATGATATTAAATAATGGCTACTCAGACAAAAAGACTGAAAATAGAACATGAAGGCGCTACAGTTCAAAGTTTGAATTGGGACCACCCAGTAAGTTGGTATATCTTTTGTGCAGGTGTGTTTACATTACAGTGAGGCTCATTACCTATTTGTCTTATTGATAGGATTTTTTTTATTTAATTCTAGAAGAAAATTTTGATGTCATAATTTGATATGGTCGATTACTGGTGTACTTATTACTGCTACATTCACGTTAACTTTACGTCGTAGGTACAATTGGTGGGAGAGAAGGTCAATGATCCGGACTTACTTAATTGCTGCATGAGATGTTGCCTTCCAATACTGGTCTATGGCAGAATGGTAAGGTCAAAGGTTATTTACAGCGCACAACTGTGCTCTCTGTTATTGCAGTTTATGTATCCTATTTGGTAAAGTTTGGAAGAATCGCTATCAATGATGTAATGGTTAGAGATTTGAAATGTGTAAATTGGACTACATTTTTTAGTAATCAGCTAGTAAACTCTCCCTCGTGTATATATAGAGGTTTAGGTTATTGATTATTATATAAGGATAATTGTGACAAATAGAAGTAGAGATTTAAAGGTTTCTGGCACTTTTCTAAACATCTCTTTAACCTTGAATTTTTGTCGATATTCTCGATCATTTCTTAGATTCATAATGAGCAGATCTATAAACCACAAAAATGTAAATAAAAATATAAATGATACAGTTTTTTTTTATAAAACCTGGTCAAGGTGCATTATGAATTAACTAGTAAGTTACAAATAACGAAAACACTAGTAGTTGATACTGAGTATAGCGATGTTGTTTCTGTTATTTTGACTCAATGAGTTGCATGGGCATCTTCCCTAAAGTCATGTATTCCTAAAGGTGCATTTACACTTGGCGTTTTGTCTGCGCTTTTGCCGACTCCGTTTGTTTGACGCCGTCGCCCTGTGTAAATGGTAAAACGTCATGGAAAATTTGTTGTCGGTCAACGTCGGAGCTCTGTAGCAGTGTCACAGAGCTCTGTAGCAGTGTCACAGAGCTCTGTAGCAGTGTCACGGAGCTCCACCGAATCGGCCCGTTATCTTGTTGGAGCCAATCAAAATTACCGCAAGCATAAATGCCAACTCCCATTGGCTGAGGCATATGCCACCGACTACAGTATGGCAACGAGTGTAAAATTCTAGTTCAAAACTTTCGTACTGCTGCAGACAGATGGTGTCGGTAAACTAGCAGACAAAACGCCCAATATAAATGCAGCTTAACACGACTGCCTTTTTAGAGTTATCTTTTTTAATGTCAATGAGCGTTAGATAGTCACAACCAACTTTCTAAAAGTAATCATGTTAGCTCATAATTATATTTTCTTTTATTGTGTTTGTAAATGGTTATTTATTTATTTTATGTTGCTTCAATATTTTTTATTAGATAACTTGTTTTTCAGGTTTGAGAACTATTGTTGTTGTTGATTGTAACAACAACACTGGAAACGCGTATCTTCTAGTTTTTTTTTCAGAAAGAAAATCCGAACTATGATGATTCTAACCTTTTGGTATACCTGTTTTAAAAATAATTTCTTCACTCGTAAACTTGCTTGAGTTTTTGAGATATTGGCCATGTAACATATCACGTGAAAGCCAGTGTGTACATAATCACAGATTGCCCAACGTAAATTAAAATAGTGATTCAATTAAAACCCCTTCAAAAATTTAAAAACAATGACAAACCTCATTTTTTATTCTCTTGAAAGTCTTTGTGTAATAACTATTATTGGTAGGTTTTCTTTCTACGCAAACAAGCCAATTTTGTGCAATTCTGCTTTGTAGCTTTGTTTAAGTTGTATATTAAAAAAAGATTGCGTGGAAGTCGACATCTATTGCTCTTATACCGTAGATGGAATTAACGAGAGCACAACTCTGCAACAAGATTTCCTAGGAAAAATTATCCGAAATAGATGGCTATAATTTAATTCAGCTAGAAATCCATGACCTAGCACCCCCCCCCCCCCACCACCTTTAATGGCGTACAACCCAAAAAAAATAACATTGTTGAAGTGTTGTGGATAAAAGTGTTTTCAAGTGAAAAGGCCGTGTCAAATGCCAAACTGCAACTGATCAAGTAAGAATAAAACATCGCATCATCATGTCACTGCTAATAGACCTGGGCCTCTATGTTAACTCTTCTCCCCTCTCAATTTTTTCATGTTGGAAAACAGTCTACTTGTTAAGGCTTGGCTACGCTGCTCCGATGTTTTGGTCCCAATGAGCTTATATGATGGATTGTTACCATGTAACGGTGGCTATACGGGCAGATGCAGCGTGCCTATGTACTAGAGCACATCGGTGAGCTGCTATTGAACTAGTCAGTCATACGGCACCAAGTGCAGCTTTACTCCCGTTTCATTTCTGCCAATGAATTATTGGTTTTGTTGTTATAGTAATAATTAATAGTTAATAATAATTGAAAAACACGTCTATTGTAATGTAAGATCTTTTTTCACCATAAGAAACCTTTGATTTTTATTTATTATTCTGTATTGTACGGGAAAAATCACGAACGATCTTGTCGATCTACAACGAGGAACATTATAATTAACATTTCCACTTATTACATTTATTCACTACACCACGTTGCATACATCGCTCAATATTTATAGTCTCGATGTCAACACTAAGTAACATGTTCGTATTATTATTGTCACATGTTCTTATTATTATTTCTATTTTTGAGGCTACATTTTGGCACCGCCTCTTGCATATAAATACGAATACAGAGCTCCTCACAAGTCAGTGTACTGAGGAGACTCACTGGTTTATTCTGTTAAGAATATAAACAGCACACACTCAATCAAGCTTAATACTTGAACTCTTACGACAGACAGCTCTACTGCTCTAAAGATAACCTGCTCTGACGACCTCCCAGGTCTAATAGCAACTAGTGTTATCCAACGACAGTAGACAGACGACAAGCCTGCCTGGCAGACGATAGTCTAACAGTGCTCTCCCCCCAGCAGACATGCTGACGGGCGGACACCAATAAGCTCTCTGACCAGTAGACTGTCGGGACAGACAGACAGCTCTCTTGCCTAGAGGTAGTGTAGGTGGCTACCGGTATAACTAGTAAATAGTTATAGTAAATTCCTGCAAAATATTTCTTTATTATTAGATCAGTAGAAAATGTTATAAATCATATTTTACTGTTGTAATTATTATTATTAGTTATTATGTATTATTATAGTTAAATGTTATTATCAATGATGACTATTTTATGAGGCATATGAAATAAATTCACCAGACTAAATGTAATTTTTGCCAACAACTGCATAACATTGAAATTATTTTGGTGCCAAGGGATGAACGTACAAGTTTTGTAACATCAGCATTCTTTCAGAATTTTATGTTGATTACAGCGATTATATTGCATAATCATTGTTGCATGCATATATTATCATAATCGATAAAAAAAATTTCTTGCAGAAATGTGTTGTAAATGGTTAAATTTGATGAGCTTGTACATACACCTTGTTTTAACCAATCAGAGGGCACCGATGTGCCTTCGGCGTCGAGAAACGACCAATACGTTGGTTCGGCTTATGATCAAGCCCCATGATGTTCATATGTACGGCCACGCCCATCCCTAGTCCTTCTGATGGCAAATATTAGTCTGTGTAGCCAAGTCTTTACAAACAAGAATTCTCATGACTTATGGCACGCTCGCTATTTGTGCCTTGCCATCTGTTGTGTTGTCGAACCAATTGTGATTGCCCTAGCCCTAGCTACTGTTGGAGGGTATAAATAATGAGTGTAGATGCATGCGGTGTACTGTATATTGTAGATTCCGTGCAAGCATGTCCTTTGTTTAGACTGTGCCAAGAAGCATTCATCCTCAATATGCTCCAAGTAAGTTAACATCATGTTACAGTGCAAACTGCAGTACAAGGGGGGCAACTCCTTATTTATAGTTTTAGGCAGGAGTTCAGCATGTCTTATAGCTAGGTATGAGGTTACAATTCAGTTTTTGTTTTTTGCAGGTGTGGTGACAAGGTCACCCGTATAGAGCAGAGTCCATTAGGCACAGTTTTTGTCTGCTCATTTGGAAGCACAAGACACGGACCGGGTGGGTGCAAGCGTACGTATCTGTCGTACAGGGACATGGAGGCTCACATCAAACACCGACACAAGAAGAAAGAGGCTGTTACCGCTGGCTCAGTGCAAGCTATACCAACCGCTGGCAGTCAGATCATGTCTCTATCTCAACCGCTGCCGATCCTCAATCAACCACCTCCGCACGCGTTCCTTGGTCCTCCCACCCACATACCCCCTCACATGGTCAATCACCCACCACCGGTGATAGTCCCCACAAGCAACATACCGCCTCCTGTTGGCTTGCAGGTGAGGCCCCAACAAGGTGGCCATGTACCTTCTATAATGCAACCCAACCCACATGGTCCATTACAAAGTATGACAATGCAACCAACCCAGAATGCACACCCTTCAAGGCATTCACTGTCGAGTCATCACAACATGATGGGTGGTGGGCCGCCCCCCACGCAGCATTTGCCACCAATGGCTGGAGCTCCGCCACACCAGCACAGACATGTACATCCCCAGCAAACTCTGAATCCCCCAGCGGGCACTTCGAAGTCCCATGGCAACCTCATTTCTATCCCTATACAAGGACAACAGAACTGGTCCGGTCAAGGACAATCACAGTGGTCCAATCAGGGCCAAAGTGGCCAGCAGTCACATCACAGGTCTAACCAATACAACAGCTAGTAGTTGTTTTTGGCATAGCTTGTAGCGTAGCATGTTGTACAGCATATTTATAAGTGCGTACCACTGAACATATTGTTGATTGAAAACCTTGTTTTGTTCTAACTTTGTAGCTGTACGTTTCCATTTGATCAATTTCTATACTATTATAATACCAGGTCTAAGATGAATTAAAGATGACATCTGATATTATGGGCTGATGACTTGTTTATTGCCTAATACACTGTGTACATACATACATGGCTCCAATTTCTTTATGAGAAATTGCTTTAATAATTTATTACATAACTGCCCAGTACAATGGATATAAAGTCTAACATAATAGAAAATGATAGGAAATAGAGCCAAATAGCTGCTCTTGGCTCTAATATTGTTAGTGATACCAGCAGTAAGCAACCTCTCAAATGTCGACAACACTAAATACAAATGGCTGCCTCTTTAGCATTTCTCACTGGGGAAGGCGGAGCAACTTGGGTTTCTACTTTGCCGTGATACCATGTGATGGTAATGGTAACTCTATGAATTGACTGCATGTACTCGTGTCCATTCTTTGGCTAAAATAGAGCGTATTGAAATGGTCAATTCATGAAGGATCGATGACCATGTAGTTATAAAGCCTAGACCAACTGCTTATAATGTACAACAAAGCAGCCATGGTACCACAGGAGCGATAACATAATAAAATGTCCACGGAAAGTCACAAATGGTGCTCAATACTCTCATAACATAGCTAATATTTGTATTTTGTCTTCAGCTGAACAAAAGAACTTGACCAATAGCGCATACGCAGAGAGTCAAAACATCTCACTTAGATCGTAGATGCTATGGCACTAAGTCGTCACCACAGCCAACTGTTTAGGAAATTGTAACAAAGTAGTCAAACTGTCACGGATGGTATTTGCTCCCCTCCCCCCACCCACTATCATTTAATCTATTCTGCAACCTCATCGATCAAATAACTCAAAGAATTTAGTCGCAATTGTGGCAGGCAAACAAGATCAGATCTTATAACAGTTAGGGAGTGAGATGCAAGATTTATTCTACTAGTTGACAAGTGATAACCAGGGATAGAAAACTCCCCATGCACATAGGAATCGTTACCTGTTCTAATAGCATGGGCTTCATTTGATTTCCACTGCTCAGCGACATCATTGGCCAAGGGATCATCTGGGTTTGGTGCGCTAAGTAGGGCCTGTATGGATAGCAATACTGTTCGAATCTGCAGAGCTGGACTCCATTTATCTGCGGACAACAAATCCAATATTTATTCTCTCTGCGTCCATCGCGAGTGAGTGACACTTAGAGATATACTGCGGTGCACTCACCTTTCAATATATCCAAACAGATACGGCCCAATTTGTCTA
The DNA here is from genome assembly GCA_945261195.1 of Cryptosula pallasiana. Lineage (NCBI taxonomy): Eukaryota > Metazoa > Bryozoa > Gymnolaemata > Cheilostomatida > Cryptosulidae > Cryptosula > Cryptosula pallasiana. The sequence continues at coordinate 16,215,405 of OX183133.1, read as the reverse complement.
TGTTAGGATGATATATCTTAGTCATGAATCTAACTTTAGGAGGGGCCATTGGATAGTCCTCAGGGAGAAATAACTCCAAATTAAAAGTACCTCCTTCATATGGTGACTATGAGAAATAGAAATGAGCTTACCATACATACAGACACTGAAGACTTGTACATGAAATTACACTGGGAACCAATAATACTTATGCAACAATTTATGTTGACACCATTTCCTTACATCACCATTTTTATCATTGACCAAATTTTACTGCAGTCTGAATTTTGATACAGCACCAATTTTTTGTGATTGTTTTGAAAATATCATTACAAAAACACTGAAAGATGAAAAAATTTGTGTATAAAAAAATGTGATAATGATAATGATGGTGATAACATGATAATGCGATAAAAATTGAGTATAAAATTGCCTACTAAACACAGATTCGTCTGACCAAATGGTACCGAAAGGAGATGGTGTCAAAATGAACGGGGACATTATACATATGCATGACACTTACATCTTTTGGGCCTGCTACTACAACTTTAAAATATCTAGCGTTTGATTCATCTGGAACTGCTTGAATTCCAGTTACTGGCTCTGCCATTAATCTCTGTGTCTCCTACAGTCCAGGAGAGTAAAATTTCAACACCAACAATGACTGAGCTAAATGAGCTCAGAACAATTTATGCTGGGTGAATTGAAGAGTAACTTGAAAAAACATAGAGGCACAAAAGAGAATTACAAGTTACTCAACTGGCTAATTGCCTCATGAACAATAATATAATTATAAGGAAAAATAGAAGAGATACCTTAATAATACGGCGAGGCAATTGGGACGCCATGACAGCTTGTGGTAGTGGTCAAGTTTACTAACAAATAAAGAGTGGAGTGAGCTATTGCTGAAAGCATACACCGTGATTGCTATAGGATAAATCTATCAGTGACTGTGTTATTTCTGCAACATACGACAATTGTACATCGAGTTACAAGTATACAACATGAAGCTCTGGGATGAGAAATAATATTTAGCAGTATAGATCATAAATAAGAGTATTTGCCAATTAATATGCAATAAAAATAATCCGGTTGGCAATAAATTCAATTACCGAACAAGTATTTTGTTAGAAACTCGAAGATCAGGAGAAAATAAATTCACCAAATAGAAAAAAGTCAGCGTTCATTAATGTTTTTAATGGACCCTGCCACACGAACCAGAATATCACCCATATCAGTCGTTATATCACGCAGCATGGTACATCTAGCGCAGGATGAAACAGAATGGACACGATCGACTTTTCATCCTATCAGTCATGCTGTGATTTATTGAGTAACCCACAGCAATTTCATGCGGGAAAATTGTCAAGGTTTTATTGATTTTCAGACGTATTTACAGAGATCATATATAATAGTTATATATTAGTATATATTATAATAATTACATGAAATTTGGTGTTTATCTGAAAATAATGCAGGCATATAATTTTTAAAATAATTATAGTTTGTGGTGAAAAAAATTATAAATGAACAATTAGAAAGCATCAAAGTTATGAATGATAATTAACCATATCCCTAATATTAATAATTTATTAATTACTTGAGCAGTAATGATAAATTCAGCAATAAAGAACAGGTTTAAATAAAAAGTAACATAAAAATAATCAGAAACAGGTAACCATGTGAAACGCATAGAAAATCAATCCTGCTCTAATTTTATTCATCGAACACTACGTCCGAACACAGACTCCGGCTCTGGGTACAGAAAACAGGCTCGTATGGCAAGCGCATAAAGGTGCTGTGTCACTGAGTTTTGATTGAATTTAACTTACTTCAACTATTTTAAGTGATTTTATGCTTAAAAGATGTTTTGCGGGGTTGTGCTTCATCAATTCTATCTATAGTACAATCGCAATAGCTGCTGACTTGTATGCAATCTTTTTTCAATATGCAACAACTTATATAAGGCGATAAAGCGGAGTTGCAAAGATTTGGTTTGTTTATATAAAATGGGGGCATCCAAGTAACAGTCATTGTGCAGAGACTTTTGAGAGCACAAGAAATTAGGCTCGCAATTGTTTTTAGATTTTTGAACGTGTTTTAATTGAGTCAGCATTTCAATTCAGTTTTGATAAACTTGCTATTATGTACACACTGGCATCCACATATATGTTGCTTGGCCAATATCTTAAAAACTAAAGTAAGATTACAGCTAAAAAAATTATTTACTCTAGCAATATTACGGTTAAAAAATTAATTTCAAATCAAAAATATATTAAGATTCAAATTACCATAATTTTAATATTGTTGTGGAAAAACACCAGATTCGCGATTTTCGCCAATCGCGAATTTTCGTAATTCGCGATTTTGTTGTTGTAATTAAATGTCATTTTGTAATTAACAACAACAATAGTTTTTAATTTGCCATTATTTGACTAAAAAAATCAGGCATTATAAAATGTAAATATATAACTATTTTCAAATGAAAAAAAATAAATATGAGCTAGTTTATTATTTTTAGTAATTTGCTTGAAACTATTTAGCGCTCTCTGACATCAAGGAAACAACAACTCCTACAAATGAATTGCTTATGGAATTCAAGACAGTCGTGAATAAAACTGAAACACTAAATAAACCATAATCAGCGAGTCCAAATTGTCTTCTATCCTCAAAAACGTCATGCATGATAATAACTATTGCAAAACTCAATACTATGAAAATTAGTTTTACAAAATATATTTGGTTATAGAGATCCAGCCTTAATTTTTTTATTAGTTACGTTGAAAACGGGAATTACCTTCTATATAAGTTGCGCGATAATCTATAAAAATTTATTGAATGGGTTTGTGACATTGAGAGTCATTTCTTTTTGAACCTTTTACATCTAACATGAAGTAGCTATCAGTCGATGTATAAAATATAACTAATATAAGCAGACTAATAAAAAAATTTTACTGGTAGCTGCCACAATGCACAATGTCAAGCAGATCACATAATGACATCTCCCTAAACAAAAACTTGAGACTATGCTGAAGGACAGGGCATCAAATCTATCTACCTGCAAAAAGAGATTTTTATTTTTAATCTCTTTTTATATTTTTGTAATTATTATAGTTATCATCATTATAACTGTTTTTTAATATAGTTATTAGTATGGTTATATTTAATAGCTTTTATGCTTATTTATAGTTATGATTATAGTATTTATGATCATTGATATAATCATCCATGGTCATTATTGTATTTCTTATTACTATAATAATTATTTCTGTTTACTGTTATATTTAATATAATTATTATTTATAATTATTATGATTATTTATGATGGTTTCTATAATAACACTATTTTAAATGAATACATTTAATTTTTATTGACATTTATAATGAGAGTATAATTATTTAGCCAATGACTATTTGTATTCTTTTCCTCACAGACACCGGACAATCCATTCACACTTCAACGTTGCATTGATATGAAAATCATTGGCGTGTGTAGCCAAGGCTTTATGGTGTCATCAGCGATTTTACCTCCTTATAAATTATTATCAGTATCATATCATATTTAGTAACAACTGTATCAACAATTGTATATAAACACTGACCCCATTATGGTAAATTAATAATTATCATATATAGCTACATTGATGTGATTTAAAACTTCTACAGGTGTAATCTGCTATAGCTCTGTGAACTCTGTGGGTTGTCCAATTATATCAATCACATTATAATAGCCTGTTTATTCTAGTTGATTAAATTGATCAATTAATAAAATACATGTGAAGATGAAGATGTAATTATTTATCATCTTCATTAATTGTAATAATAATAATACTTGTCATTAGTAGTAGTAATAGTAGTCGCAGGTATTAGAAGTAATAGTAGTAGTAAAAATAATCGTAATTGATTTCATAATGTAACTTTAAGAAAGTGATCACAAAAACTACAGTTAATAATTTGATAATAACAATTATACATGTAAATAAAATTAAATTAAAAATATTAGTTCAATTAAATCATCATTATATTCAATAATAAAAAGTAAACTAAATAAATAATAAGGCCAAGCATAATAGCATCATCATCCAGAGCTCGCCCCAGAGGGATTTTTGGGGTGATCATCACCCCCCTCCCAATGTACCTACTGAGAAAAATAGTAACACCCTATGTTTTTAACCAGAATAGTGGTTTTTCTCCATTTCTTTCATTAATCACATCGAACACTAAGTTAGTGGAGTTATCTTCAAAACAGCTTAGAGGTGTGACTCCCATAAACCTCAATTTCTAGGTAATGATGAACTTTGACTAAAGATAGTCTGAGTCACAAGATAATAGACCCCATATTGGCCTCCATTAGTAATGTGTCAGCCTGCAATACAGTAATCCAATAATATTGATTTGGATTGCCCGATGTCCATGAATTCATCGTCTCAACTTTTGCTGACTGATTTTTGCAAAAAGTATGCGTCAAAGGAAGCAACAAAGTAAAAGTTTGGTATTTAAAAACCGGGTAAGTCCAATTTGATAGCTCCTCGTGGCGAGAATTTAACCGCATGCGTATCAATAAGACAGCTCCTGGTCATTCATACAGCTATGTTCATCTACCAACACTGAGGAGAATTTTACACACATTGCTAGCACAGTGAGCCACGTGAGCCAGTAACGAATTGACGCTGTAATTAAAAAATAAAAGAAAATTCATTTAAAATGTAATACTAAAAGTGTGGACATTTAATTTGCATTTCAATTCAACGCTCTCTCAACAAATGCCAAAAAATCCAAAAGAACATTCTAAATCACTCAGCTTAAATTCATTTTTAAAAAAGGATGCTAAACTCACTTTATGCATGAAACTTTGCACTCTGATTGACTGAGATTGACAATTTTTGATAAACTTTCCCTTTTAGGCTTATCTTTTTGGCTCACGGCCACCTTGGGTAACTGGATACCAAGTAATCCTAAAGTACTGATCTGCTATTGACCACCAAACTGAAGCTTTCTCAACATTAACTTTGGCTGAAAAGGTGAAGTTAGAAGTTAATGCCGCAAATCGGAAAAATGCTAGGACAATGGACAAATGCTGGTAAATGGTGTCAATCACTTTTTAGATTTGCAGCATTGACTTCCAACATTATTTTTCGAGCCAGTGTCGAGAAAACTTCTGTTTGACCAATAGCAGTGAAGTGTTTGAGGATTACATTACATCAGGTTAGACATGATCCAAAAATTGGGCATAAAATTTAAAAGTTTATCAAAAATTGCTAATCCACAATCATTTAAGTTGAGTGATTGAGAATGTTCTTTTAGATATTTAGGCACATATTGTGAGAGCGTAGGGCTGGAATGCAAATGAAGTGTCACCATTTTTAGTATAATATTGTAAAAGTTTCTTTTCATTTGTTAATTACAATGCTAGCTTGTTACTAATCATACATGGCCCACTGTAATTGTAGTGCTACCAATTTCTGGTGTGGATGGACTGTGAGTATGGTTTCAGTAGTTTGAAGCTCCTGAAAACTCGTCTCAAGAACTGGCCGAAGCAGGAGACATCGAGTAACATTACGCTTGTTGTGATATAGGGCTATTCTATTGCCGAGTTTAACATTGGCCTTGCCATCGAAGTAGGCCTATGGAAGCAAATGAGCAAAATAAGAATTGTGACCAGACTTGCCAACTCTCACGCATTCTGCGTGAGACTCACTCAATTGCCCCATTTTTCACGCCTCTCACGCGCGTCTCACGCTTTTCCCCATTATGACTAAAAAAAATTATTTAACTAAATTTTTATAATCCATAATAATCAACTACTATCTATCTATCTATCAACTATTATATCATCTATTCTCAAAATAATAGTATTTCGTTTGCATCGCTGTAAAGGGTTGAACTGCAGATAATCTATGAAATACCTCCTCAATTTAGGGGTGTTTGTAGTTGCCCTTCAACTAGATTTAGTATTTGGGCTGTGTTTTCAGCAGGCATGACCCACTTGTGGCAAATATCATCATATCGTGTTTTTCTCTTCAGTAGTACTCATGGATAAAATTTATCTCAGCATATGTTGTAGTCTTACTAACTACTACCACTTATTATGACTACTTAATTTTTTTTTCAGTGCAAGAGTGGTTGACCTCTGCAAAAATTCAGCTGTCAAATAAAAATTGTTATCAACTGTTTTTTCAATGTTTTCATCATCAGCATAATAATTTTCACTATTATTATAATAATTATTATTATCATTATTATTAATTATTATTATAGTTACAGTAGTTATTATTATTATTATTTATTATTCAATACAGCAGACTTGAATGAATATAATCAATTATAATAATTGATATTATTATTATAGCACCATCACGAATGAAATAAACCTTTCCATTTAGTATTTTTGAAAAACTTTATTGAAATTATTATTGAGATTACCTAAGTTTAATCCAAAGGTATTTTACACAGGCCTACAGCAGAATATTGGTGGGTTTGAGCCACTTTTGGGAACTTTATTATGTTGTGTTTCGTAACACAACATTAATTTCCTAAAAGTGGCCAAAACCCAACAGCAGTAGCTCTGTGCTATACACTGGCTGCAATATACTTTCTTTGAAACTTGCAAAATGGTGCCAGAATCCTGTGTGTCCACGGTGTGCCATAGCTGTTTTTCAAGATAGTACATAGGGGAGCCAATTTTGTTTCAAAGAGGAGCAAATAATTTAAAATGAAGAGCATTATGCTTTGAAAGAAGCTATAAAGATTTTCGGCGCTCCGCGCCGAAGTGGGTTTCCTTTCACACATTTCCAGGTCTGCCACTATATCCATCCATACGTGATATTACATGTTGCATTAGCTGGTTGTAGTAACCACCTTGCATTTAGCTTTTATTAATGCATATTGCCCCATTCATCAAATTTTGCGCGTGAAGTTTGCCCCAAATCCAATTCTCACTCAATTCCCCACTCCCAGGTTGGCAAGTCTGATTGTGACACATAAGCATTGATAATAGATAAGTCCCTCATTATATGAAACATATTTGTTTGTCGTTGCGTTAGACCATTGCTAATTTGGTTTTACTATGTCCTTCTCGTGCCAAAGAAAACAGTACCTGTTTCGAAATCCCCCCCCCCCTCATGTACCCAAATCCTGGGAAAAGCACTATCACCATCATACCTCCTCGTTGCTAATTGCTACTTTTGATTATAATATTATTAGAAATTGAATTGATTACCAGAAAACAAGTACTATTTGTTCCAACAAGTTATTCAACATTATCCTCACAGATAATAATAATTATATTTATTAATTAATCATAATGGTTCATCATATCATATATAGTGATAATTAGAAAATTTATTAGTAAAAAATGACAATTTAAACTACTATTAAATTTGAATAATTATTACAACAATCATCATTAGAAGGAAGATTCAATCACAATGAGCCATGTAGGCTATGTATGTATGATTGGTAACAAACTGGATTGGTAATAATACAAAATAATTCAAAAATTTGTTTTACAACAGTTACAATGGCATATATATATATAATAATACTTATTATTATTACTATACATTATTATTGTAAAAAAAAATTTAATCATTTTTTATTACCACTCCAGCTTGTTACCAATCATATAATATGGCTCACTGTGATTGAATAATACTAGTAGATTATATTATATATAATAATATATATATTATTATTTATAATAAATATATATTATCGTAAAAAAAAATTTTAATGATTTTTTATTACCACTCCAGTAGTTTGTTACCAATCATCATACATGGCTCACTGTGGATTCAATGACAACAATTATTATTATGATAATAATTATAATAATAATAAATGAAGAAGAAAAATTACTTTTTTCCATTTATTATTTATAATTATTATTTATTATTAATAATTATAATTATTAGACTTATCATCATAACAATAATAATTAATAAACAATAATAATAATCACTACCACTTATTTATACTAATAATCATGATATAACAAATGAATAATACATTAAATTTATTATTAATAATTTTCAGCAGCAGCAACTCAACTTCAAGCACGGTCGGCATGATGAAGGATGATTATTATTATTATTATAATAATAATAAATAATAATTATGTATGTATGCGTATTATTATTATAATACGCATACATACATACACACACACGCAATCATCAATGACTAATAATAATAAGAAGATGCTGATGATGATGAACAGTAATTACTGTGGAACCAAGAACTGAATACTTACAGCAATTTTGGCTCATAAATTAAGGCGTTTCGCTATTTGCACCATCGGACAATGGTTCTAATCAAAATTTATATGCAGTTGTAGTAGTAGAAAAAAGCTGCTGAGGCGACAGCAAGACAATAGGAAACTTTTTTCTCAGGAAAATATTGAGAGGGGCTATGAGACCGGTCGGTAACTTTCGAATTGTTTTACTGACCATTTATAAGACATACTAGTTCGATTCAGTCACGGAGTGCAACTTCCTGTAAGCTTGAAACCGAGGTTTTCAATACGTATGGAGTTGTTTGCTACAAAATATGAATATTTCGCGTGTAGATAACTCGTAATTCATCAGAGTTTCAACAGCAAAATATTTGTGTTCCTTGTGCACAGTTTAGTTGCGTGCAACAAATTCAATACAAGGAAAACAATTGTTCTTTTTCATTATATGACCAACCACAGATTTCTCATGGTAAATATAAGATAGCAAAAATACGGGTAGCATTAGTATGTCAACGCTCATGCCATGCTTGATGTACATTTACCAATTGCATACCGATTTACCTCTATCAATAAAAAATCAGAAATATCAGAAATAACGACAGGATGTTTCCCTATTTTCCTTTTTGCTTTTCATTCTCATTGTCTCGATTAAAATCACTGAATGCAGTGCTTTTTTTGTAAGTTCAGTCGAGGGGCTCTTTGAAAATCTCATGTAAAAGCACTTTAAAACCAGATGTTTTTATTGTTGCACAACTGAAAAATCTAAATGATATTCTGTGTATACATATTTTGTCTGCCATTTCATTTTAATAGAAGTCTAAACTGGTACACAGATAAATAAAGAACTGAATTATTGGATTAGTCTAATGTAAATGAAAGGGAGTGGGATTAAATTAGTCCCTTGTTTTCAAACCCTAGATTTTCGTAGACTTAGTATTTATTGAACAGAAAAGTATGCAGAGGCATCACATTTTGCTAATTCAACACAGTAATCCAAGTGTCAAATGCTATAATGCTATAGTTTTTCCATAATGCATGTGGATGCGAATCACAAACAGTTACATTTTGCTAATATGCAGTGGTTGGAGAGTCAATCTATGGATGAAGTAAAACAGGATTGTCAGCTGCGCCCTATCCGGTGTGCCAAACTTTGAATGCCAAATTTGTACCCGATATAGATTGTAATTGTGACTTACACGTTGGAGTCGTGATCCACGCTATAGTAAGGTACCGCGATTCATGCACGAACTGGAAACGCGTCACATTTTTTAAGTAAATTTGTGTAGTTGTCTTTTCCAACGAGAAGACAACACAATGCTGTTTGGACAAGTTGCAATAAGCATACCTGATACTGCGTAAAATACTACTTCCATGGTTATTGACCTTGTAGGGGTCACTGATCAAGCCGACTCCCATAAACGGCTACGTTCCGATTGTGAAAAAATTTATATTGCAAGGGTGCAACTGGCAATCCTGTTATACTTCATCCATGTGACAATCGAACGACTTCATGCTAGTTTTCACTTCCTTTCTCAGTATGCATAGATTGCAAAATTCTTTTATGACATTGTTTTTGCAAGTTTGTTAAATCATTAGTGTCTGCACTGTGCCAACACACAGCACACCTGTGACATACTTCAAACTGGGAGGGAAGGGGGGGGGGAAGGAAAATATAGAGAGGGTCGAGAGGGGCAAGAGTAGAACAAGATAGAGGGTGACAAGTAGAACCAGGTGGATGAAGGGCGAGATGGTGGGGGAGGGGGAAGGGGTGAGAATACATCAGGCTGACATGATATTTGAATACAACAAGTAATATTGCTATTTACTCAAATGAAATAGTATTCTTCCTGTATCTAGGTAATTCTTTGAACTAAAATAATCAGAAACGGAGTGTGTGGTAAAATGCTTGCAACACTCGCTACCTCGGCAGCCTAAAAGATAGAATAAAAAGTTGGTGAGGGGGTCCTGAGAGGCCCCTGAACAGACCCTGATAAGTTGAAAGAGTTCTATAGAGCCAATAAAGCCCACTAAAGAAAAGTCACTGGTTGTATGAGATTTCATTGTTAGCCATAAAATATTTCACATCACGAAAATGGGGCTTCCTTAACCACCTTCTTTGATGAATACTTGCGACCAAGAAAGAACTTTATTGGAAACAGTGATATTACAATGAGTGGTATTATTGGCTATATTGTGAATTTTTTTACAGCTTTTTTGTCACCATTAAAGCCTATCGATAACCTTAAATAAACTGATTTATTTTATCAAATACTACAAAAAAAATAGAAAAAAAGAAAACCCTCAATTGGTACAACAGAGTGATCAGCCATCGATAAGTATGCATGAGACATTACTTCACAAAAAGCTTTTGTTGGCTTCATTTAAGTTGGCTTGTACAATAGGAGACAGGTGCAAATGTACTCATTACATTGAGTAGGCTGTGTTATTATCTGAATGATGCAAACCTGATCTATTACAGTGTTTTTTGTAGGCCATTTGTAAATGTTACAAATAATTGTTCAGTTTTAAGTTTGTTTATTTTGAAGTTTTAGTTTTTGAAGTTTTAGGACTAAAAGATTCAAAATACAAATTCCATAAAGTGTGTGTTGGGTCAGTGATACATATATACAAAATAGGTAAATACTTTTTTCAATAACACTTGAAAAGCTTTGACAAGTAACCAGAAAAAATTTTGATTTTTTTGAAATATTTTCATTTGGTTGACAATAAAATGTATCAACAGTAAAAACGTCTTTAATTAAAAAAAAAGCAAAATTTAGAATTTTTTTTAGCAAATCATTGGTCTGATGTGTTAAAATCCAAACTCGTTATATTCTTTATAAGATGCTGAAAAATTGCAAGAATAAAGTTCATTGAAAGACAAAATGTATTGTTCAAGTGTTGTTTTTATCTTTCTAGTAAAATGACATTTTTCCTTTGCAGCAATAGCCACTTCCCAATGCTAAATATTGAATGCAAACGATCTTGTATCCACGTGATGGTTACTAAATCTCTCATGAAAAAATAATATAGATGTAAATTGAAGTTGTCCTCCCTTATCAAGGCAGATTCGGTATCAAACAATCAACTAAAAAATGGCTGTGAATAACTGAACTTGGAGGCTTCTAATACTTTTGCAATATATGATGCCCACAAAATTAAATATTTTGGCAAAATTACTCTAAAAAAAACAATTCTATCTAATTATGTCATTTGTAAACTATTCTCCCACCACAACAACAACAACAATTCCTAGAAGATGATAATATTAGCTAGCCATATATATCCTGCATTGATGATTGTTGGCATAACAACCAGTCTCCAACTATGAAACTGCTCGTTGCCGTAGAGAAATAATCATTTAAAGTATGACAATGTCAACCACCAAAGATGTTATTATCACGTATGCAAATTATTATGGAGGCCTGACGTTCTATTGAGCGCAGACGTTAGATTATGTATAACCTGCAGCCGTGGGTAGCGGTTTTAAATCTCAATGACAAACTGATAATATTGAGTGGGTAACTTCATGTATTCATTGCGCTTTGCATTATATATTAACACATTTGGAAGTGAAGTTTTACATAGAATGGAGTGTGTGAATGACATTGACAACAAGTTATGGGGCCTATTCATTCGAGTTACACCATTCAATAGCACTTGGTATAGATAATCAGGTATGATGTTGTTTCTGAAAATATTTTATTGATTTTTGTCGGAAGTCCAACAATAAATTTCTACAGTCTGGCCCAAACTGGCATTTAAAACTACAGGCTGAAATTACAGTAAAGAAAAGTTGATGATAGAGCAAGCCATGATTAGAAATACAAAATAACCGGTACACTTAGTGACGATGGAATGGCGAATATGGCCATTGTATAGACTATTACTATTATATATCATAGACAATGTACAACTATGTTACAAGATTTTATCCTTCAATGCAAATAGACATCGAAGCTGTCACTGAAATATACAGATGTACAAAGTTTTGTAGCTATTGTCATGTAAATCTGTTTAGCACCGTTCCTGAGCTCCATCAAGTTGGCTTTATTTGGGTGGCTGGAACATGCCCGCGATGTTTGGATGCATACCTAAAAGAGATTAGCATCTGAATGAGTACTGCTCACGATTTCACATAGATGAGTCATCAATTAGTCATTACGGTTGTAGAACAAGCAATACCAATTCAGCCTGAGTTGTATTAAAAATAAAAGCTAACCTGCTCCAGTATATGGCAGCAAAGCTGCTGCCGAGTGCATCGCTTGCGAACTCATTGGTTGATTCTTAGAGGGTATATGCCTATCGGTAGAAGATGGTCTGGGAGATTTGGATAGCTGCACTCCTTCCAGCTCATGTATTTTGTGATTAGGTTTGGAACTTGCCGAATATGATGGCGATGATGTATTCCTGTTGTCTTTACTCTCCGCAGGCATGCCTGCTAGTGAGAACGGAGAAAAGGCGATACCGGGTGGATACCGGCCTAACATAGGGTTCATAGCTTGCAAGGCTAGGTGTTGATGTAGAAATGCGTTAGATATCATATGATGACCATAGCTGCCTGGTGGAGGCATCGGTGACGAGCGAGGAGTCATTTTCTCAAACTTATTGTCATTCAATTTACTCGTGGATGAAGATTGCAATTTACTGGCGGGTGACAAGTTCTTTAATATTTCACGTTTATGATGATCCTGTTCCATTTCTCGTTGTTTTAGTTCCTGGTACGAGCTATAGTCGCTTGCGCTGGACGTGTTACTAGAAACTGTGTAATCACGGGGTCCGTCTGCACGAGGTAATGTTGTTGAATGTTTCATAGCCATATTCTCTCTCAACAGTTGAAGCCTGTCATTGTTAACCATGGCTTCCATTTCTCTACTCGTCGGAACTGATGAGGGGGGTTTATTATAAGGGTTTGGTTTTGGTGACACCGGTCTTGAACCTTTGTCTTTACCAGCTAACATCATCATCTGCGTGTGTAGGTCTTGTGGCCATGCTGGTGTTTGTCCTGGGAAATAGGGCATTTGTTTTTGTCTTTCTTCATGAGGTCTGCTAGGTACGGGAGAATGCGACGGCATATGACGATTCAACGATCTTTTACTATCTTTGTCTAACAATGGTGCATTCTTCTGAGGACTGACAGTGGCTATAGGAAATAAGTTCTGTGCTTGCATGTGACTATCATTCATGCCTCCTCTACCAATGAGATCGCGCCGAGCTGCAGCATTTTTTAGCTCTCCTTCGTCTGAAATATCTGAATAAGCAGGGCTTTGCAGAATGGCAGACGGATCAGTAGCGGAGTTAATCATACCACCAGTGCTCAGTAATCCCCGATGTTCTGTATCATATTTATGCATACCACCATTTGGTGGTTTTTGTCCATCGATTTGACCATATGCTGGTGGGTTTCCTATGTCTTCCTTACTCATAGATCGCTTTCTCTTCAACTTCTTTTGATCAATAAGTTCGTGAAGTGCGGGATTGGGAGTTACTTCACCGAGTATGGTCGGCTTAGGCTGGATTGGTTTGAGAGAAGAACTGTATGCACCAGGAGACGTGATAGTTGAGATCGGAGCCATAGAACTGTTATTCATGTTTGGCTTGGAAATGAGCTTGGGAGGAACAGATGAGATACCTACAGATCTGTTCCCGGTAAACTGATTGTTATTAGAGCCACGACTTTGGTCTGTTCCATCTGGCGATGGGGTTACAGGTTTGACAACCTGTGGTGTGATAGTAGCTACTGGCACATTGCCAGCAGGAGAAGCTGTAGTGTTAGTGACATTAGATGTAGTAGGGGTGATTACTGATGTTGTGTTATTTCTTATGCTAGAATCTGACTTGGTTGGAGTCACCGAGTCCTCTGATACTTCAGGTTCTGTTTTAGGTTTGATAGACGCTTCCGGCGAAGACGCTGGTTCCGGTTTCTCAGGCTCATCCGACGTAGCGTCAGAAGGGACCTGGGGTGACGTGTCACGATGAGCGTTACGCTGGTGGTACTTCAATCCGTTCATCTGTTTGTACTTTTTACCGCAATTAGGTTCTGGACATTCTATAAGTGCAGGAGGTGATTGTGGATGGGAGTTGTTTGCTTTCCCTCGCTTTGTACTTGGCTCTGAACTATCACCTTCTGAATTCCTAACTTTACGCTTTCCACTCTCAGATTTCGGACTAATCGGTGATTTAGGTCGTGATTGATTTTGCCCTAAAAAATAAAATATTATATAAAAACTTGCGCAACAGCTTTATGATAAAAATTGGCAAACATTAGTAAAAATTAAAAATGGAGGCATGCATATTATTTGAAAAAAATTAACATCTCAAAATTGGTTGCTTGAGAGAACCTCATCTACTAACTTGGCTCTGCCAAATGTTTTATATTCAATAATATAAAAATAGAATACTATTTCTCTCACCAGACTGTTTTCTCATTTCTTTTCGTAACTTCCTCTCATTGATGTCCTTGAATGTGTCACTCAAAGGCACCCTTGACCTTTTACCGCGACCCTTAGGTGTACGTCCCTCAAAGTCACCAGTTGGAGAATCACAACTATAAGGTAAAATGCCAATATATCAGGAACTGAAGCTAACATATTTTCAATCACCAAATAGTTTTTTTATAGTAAACTACAATACCTTGGCGGAGACCAGTCGTGTTTGGTTGCATCCAAAAGTGTACCCATGTATGTCTTCCCTTTCCACGTTACATTGACAACCAACACACCTACAATAGTAGAAGTGAGCGTATAATATCTGGATCAATCATTTGCCTACAATTCCCTTCGTACGTGATGAAAGCAAGCATTTGGTACTAAACTCATGATTAATGACTCATCAAACAATTATTTTCACGCTACCTCTGCAAAATTTGATCACTTTTTTTTGCTATTTCACAATCAATGCCTTAATTTCACATCAACTCCTATCGAACCAAAAGAGAAAATATTTTATTAAGTGAATAAACATACCATTGTTTGTTTCTTGCCAAACTATTCCCTCCAAACAGACCTGCGTACCTGGCTCACACGGGCCAAGGTTTTCTGGTTCAGTAACAACAGCTACACTTCTCCAGTCGTAGTCAGTCTGTGCATCCCTGCTGGACTTATTCTACAAGGAGCAGAAATTGTGACTGGATAGAGTTATGGAGGTATTTGATTGCTGGTGACAGTGCAGGCAGGTGTCTAATCCGACAGGTTGTGGTAGCATGCCTTCACCTTTGCCCTGTTTTTATTTGCAGCAACCCTCCCTTTATTGACAAGTTAAATAGGAAAAGTTATCAGATGACAGTGTGTTTGAATGGCTCAATGAATGTATAGTTAGTGGTTACGCAGGCAAGTAACACAAGTGCTTGCAACGTTCATAAATATATTGCTAGCCAAAAACCACAGGAAACTATATATCCACCTATCACTGCACTTGCAATCATCCAAAACAACTATACACCAGCGTCCAGCCATCAAAGCCATCGTAATTGCGAAATCAAAGATGAGAATACAAAGAATTGAGATTAAAGCAAAATATGAGTCGAGCCTCTTGAAAACAGGGAATAAATTTTTTGCGTATCTTTTTCATTTTTTTTTTTATTTCCCCAAGTTAATTGTTAAGTTAGCAAACGTTTTGTTGGTTATTCATAATTGCTAGAGTGATTTGATTAGTCAGCTCGGATATTTCATTTGTATACTTATTCAAGCACATCCCAATGCGTGCCAACACCAAACTGATTCAATAGCTCTTTTGTTTGGCTTTTCAGAGTATTGATTTAGCTTGACCCACTGAAGCCCGAATGATGAAAGCAAAATAATCCATGTTTGCAGTTTAAAAACAAACAAAACAAAAGCTCGAGACGATAACTTGAATGAAAAGAGCTAAGCTGGTACTGTCTATACCAAATAACACTAGATTTCCATGCGTCGAAGTTTTGACGGATTTTTGGATTTTTCAAATCTTCGAAGGATGGAAGTCCATGAAAAGTTCGAAGTTTTCAAAACTCTGAACTTTTCACAGCTCCGATCTCGATGGTGGAATTTTTCAACAGTTCGATGATACAAAACTGCGAACTTTTGACGATAGGATCATGGAAGTTGAAAACTTCGTAGTTTTCATGATAATAAACTATTTAATTAACAACATTAGTGAGGATCACCAGAAATTAATTATTATTTATGTTTAATCTGAATGTTCTTCCTCCATGGAAACAATATTGAGAAAATATAAGGTCCTAAGCATCATGTTAATAAATAATAAAAAAGTAATAATCAATGACATTGTAATAATAATAAATTAAATAAATAATAATAAATTATTATTATTTATTTATATCAGAGTTTGACAACTAACGACTACTTATTATCTTATTTATTATAAGGTTGTTCAGTTGGCTTTGAAAAGTCATACATACACCGGTTGATAAGTCATAAAACACTCATCATCTGTGCTAGTAATTAATTTTAGACCACAAGATTTGAAATGTAAACAATTTGGTGACAACACACACACACTTGTTGTCGTTTCAATAGAAACTGCTCATCTCTCGCCGCAACAATACCATGAAGCCGCCAAATCACTTATACTCTCATTGCGTAGTTATCCTTTCCTTGGGGTAGACAACTCTGCAGAATTCTTTCAAAAAATCGTATAATGGAAGTTCGGCAAATCAAAACTTCGAAGTTTTCAACAATCCGTTGTTCAAAACTCCTTCGAAACTTCGACGCATGGAAATCTAGTGTAAGGCAGATTATAAAAAGAAAGAAATTCGACTCATATTAAGTTCGGATTCGACGATCATTCATAAAAAAAAACTGGATAATTAGTAGTCAGCAATTTTCGGCTATGGTGACAGTATGTACCTTAGGTTTGGGGTCTGACTTTCCGGTAGCCGTGCTAGCTATCTTTTCATTTGATTGGTCAAACTTATATGGATCGTCTATACTTTCTGGCTCAGTTTTTACTGTCATTGGTGATTGTTTCTCCTTTTTCTTTCTACCAGGTTTTCCAGCTGTTGCCTTCTCTTTTTCTGTTTTGACAGTTTTTCCAGTAACCTTATTACTTCCACCGATATCATTTCCTTTCTTCTGTCCATTCCTCTTACCCTTCTGTTTACCAAGTGGTGCACTATCTGAACGCATTGTTTTAGAAGTCGAGTTGGACTCTCTAGTCTTTGTGCTTGAGCTGTCAGAATCATGTGCTTCAGGTGAGGCAGCAGCTTTAGACTGCACTTTATTATCGGCAGCGCCCATGTTGTTTGTGTCAAGGTCAATGACTAGTTTGTCTTCCCATGTCTCCTCATCAGTTTCATTGCCTGTAGAGTGCTCCTTGGGTGATTCCGCTTGGGAATTTTGGGAGGAAGCTTTCATCTGGAGATAGGTCAACTACCTAATAAATGAAATGAAATGGAAGTTAGTAGGGCACGGTGAATAATATAATATATCAAACTGTTTCTATATTATAATATGTAATTATTTGTTTTCTTTGATTCTAATCCAATATTCGACGTAACTTCAGCTTGTTTGCTGATGATCAAAGGTCAGCTGCTGATGATTCGTTGAAAGCAACTATCCCTGAGGTAAATTAATTGATATTACAGGTAATTTTCAACAAGCGACTGGCTGATACGCGACAGAAGAGAAAGCTGCGACTGGTTTGCACAATCAATATTTGTACAATAAACTGCGCAATAACACATAATCAAAAGCTAATCAACATTGCCTGGCAAATAACCAATACTGCCTGTCTCGGCAGCACAGGGAGGCAGCGGCAGCGATAGTCGATGTATGGCTGAGATAATTAACAGAAATAAAAAAACACCCAAGAGTACAAAAGCAAATAGCTGGTCGGTGAGATTCCATGAATGTTAGAAGTGTATACTCTAACATCGCTGTCAACAATCGCTTTCGACAATCGTATTCAACTGATGTGTCTATAAAACAATAGCACAGCTATGTGAAGCTGTGAGGCAAAATATGACGCATTCAGTTGAAAGCTCTTGATTATTGGCAACATGGATTTTATAGCATCACAATTGGTAATAAAAGTTCCCAGCTTTTACAACATAGCAGACATTTCTGGTGAGATTTTAGCAGTGCAGAAAATACTATCATAGATTTTTAATTATAATAATCTCATTGATGATGGATTATTATATTGAAAGTTGACCTGCGCAGCCAAGGTTCAGAGGCCAAACACCTCTCACACCTGACTGCAGTCTTATGAATGCAGTGTATTTCATCAGTCCAACAATTATTTCATAGCATGTGTTACACTAATCTTTAATTACATGGCAGCCTGCAATATGAACAGCCATTGCTTAGAGAACAAATAAAATACTTGCAATGGCTGTGCATGCATACAATAGTTTCACTGAGTAATATTTCATACTGCAGTAAAATAACAAATAAACGTTTGGTTTGGATAATTGAAGGCCTGTTTACTTTGGTTGTTATTGCAGTTCGGCCCAATAAACTTGCCGTAGGTACAAAAACTGCTTCACTGGAAATGACATAAAAGGGCTGAGCCATTGATTGGAGGCGAGAATGGGGAGTCAATGGTTTAGGAGAATGATAAGTCACAAGCCAACATTTTTAATCTAATTTATAGCCTTCAGCAATAACTGCTTGGAACTGCAATACTGCGATTGTAGGTACATAGGCTAACCATTCCTTCGGTTGCTTTTGGCATGAAACCTGAGAGGCCACAATATGAAAATAAGCGACGGAGCCATGGCAATTAATCATGCATGAGTAATAATAACAGTTGAAAGCCCCTCACTGCTTCTACCGCACACCTCTCTATCTATCACCCACAAAGAGGATATAAATAACTTAGACTACAGAGTAAATATAATACAGAGGTAACTATTTAATAATAACAAGATGAATGAGGTTAGTGGCATCGCCTGGCAGCCTGTCGCTCGCACTACATTCTCTGATGATAATAATAATAAGTACTTCATATTACGTCAGACAAGGCATACTTCCGATAAATAAAAAGATTATTTCGATAGAGAGTTACATTTGATGATCTTTTCACAGGAGGAGCTCCAGTATTCATCGAAGCCATCAATCACACATGACTGTGTGTAAAAGAGATAATTACAAAAAGACAATCTATTCAATCAGTATGAATAATAATAGAAGGAAGATTTTGCTCATGAATATATATAAGTACTTATAGCTTTTCCTAAATTGTAATAATAAAATCTAGCTGTGAAGAAACTTGTATGATTGACTAGGAGAATTCACACCTCTTCATTCAAATGACTCATCGTGTTGCCCAACATATCAACAAGTCAAAAATTGAGACTGTAAAACGAACTCTCAAAATTTGTTTTTTAAATTAAAATTTAAAAGTTTAGTTTTACATTAAAGTTTCGTCGACCAATTTGGAATTAATATTGGAAGCTAGAAGCAAAAAAGTATTTTTTTAGAACATAAAAATGAGGTAGCAACAGATTCAATTTTTTTTCAAAAGTAGAAAGTACAGCTCATAAAAGAAAACAATCGAGGGAAACTGGACTTGGTTACAAGTATTACTAGCTCCAAAATTTGAAGGTTAATTGTTTCGGTTGTTTTTCATCCAGTTCTAGGATCGAAATAAAAAAAAAATGAAATCACTAAACCTCCGAAAAAGATAGAAGTTTGTAATATAAACACTTTAGTTGATGAGCTGAACTAGCAGTGAGATACTTACAGTTAAAGCAATCCACTCTAATATATCCTTGCCAGTAACTGTTAATGTTTATAACGATTTCAGCTAAGCTTGTTTCACCTAGTCCAATGTATTGATCTACCTTCCTTCTACGCTACTCAGCCAACACGAAATGAACTGCCCTTCACAGCAATTTTATGTGACAGAAAACCATTATCCAATCAGAGTCGTAGAAGTGATAAACTTGCAAGCTAATTGGTCGAAAGCAATCTTTGTTGGCCGCTTTGTCGGATAAAGCATTGCTGGGAGGTGATGTATTAATAAGTCGTTAGCCATCCAATACCAGCGCTGCAGGATAATATCTGCTAGTACGACATGGGGATTAAAATGGTTGCATGCTTGAATAGTTTAACTGAAGATGCAGTTGGTAATAATAATAGCAAGTTTGAAAGAGATAGAGTCCACTACAGTCGCCTAATTAGCTGCAAGGATAACAACGCAGCTTAAATATTGTAGTGGATTTTGGGGGGCCGACCAAACGTCCACCAACAACGCCTCACTCCAGAGGTAAACTTCCAACAGAGGAGTATGCCAACTCCACAACTGTTCCCGGAGCCCACGGCTCAAACGTACAACTCAATGACTTGTTGAGTTAACCATACTTTATTACACAGCGTAACCAGCAATGTATAATAAGGGTAAATGTATCATGCTACTTGGCTTAAGCACAGGTAGAATCCCAATACAATACAAAGAGTCTAGTGAAATGTTCTGCCTTTTATAGGCAGAGCATAATTAAAACATATGCCCAAACAAGGGGCAACAAATCAGTAATGGCAGGAAGTGTTTACTCTAATCAGATCATAGGATATAAATACGCAATACAGTCATTGGCTAATATGAGGTTAAATATGAAGGGCGCCCAGAAGTAGGGGGCGGAGCTTCTCAGTCAATCTTGCTTACTCATGGTGGTGCAATGAGTAGCCCTGGTTCTTGGTCCTTATGGCTTGTGGTCCTTGGCTTTGTCTTGTTTGAGGACAGCTATGTTGCAGAGTCGGGCTCCTGCACCTTTGGTATTAATTTCGGTTCTCAGGCTATCGTAGAACTTTTCTCACCGACCCGGTATAGGTACGGTAAAAGCATTGCAGGGCCGGTAGTACATGCTGCAGGGCCGGCAGGGTGTGCTGCAGGGCCGGTGGTACCTCTGCAGGGCAGGCAGTGAGTGCTGCAGGGCAGGCAGTGAATGCTGCAGGGCCGGTAGGGTTCCTACCGGCTGACTTGCTCATGTTCTGGCTGTGCCAGGCTCTATTCAGGCTTGCCTGACACTCAACAGTTGTCAGGGGGACCTTGCGCAGTGGTAGTAGACATAAAATTCCACCACATTCCCCTCTCCATTAAAGACTGTATCTCTTTGGTCTTTAATTACATAATTCAACAAAGAGAATAATAGTGGCGAGCAACACCCGTGCTCGGTCAAGTTTGTGGGGAGAGCATCTTACTGCCTCCTAGCACCTCTAGGGGCGGCTTCCCATGCCTGTTTCGATCCCCCAGGGTCATAGGGGAAGTCGAGAACATTTCTCATTGCACAGACTGCTACCATAGCATCTGATGCATAAGCAGAGAAAGAACCTTCAGGGTTTCTCTCTTCTCCCTTGTTGTACGGGGTGGCCGGCTCATTCTCCAGCCTCAGCTTCTCTCCTGGAACCTCCTCTTTCAACATCGGGGGTGGCAATATCTGCATCAAGTACACCTCTAGGTTTGGCTGGACATCCACAGTTGACTGTGATTCAGCATCTTTTTCAGCTATAGGTGCTAGCTCCGTATCAATGGCAGCAGCAACAGGGGTTGGCTGGGGAGGTGCAGTTTCTGTCCGTAGCAACTCCTCCGCTGGCATGGCCAACAACTCCTCTTCTCCAAGTCCTGGAGGGTGGTAGGCTGCTAGGTCAGTTTCTAACAGCAAGCTCTCGTTCTTCACTTCTATCTCCAAACAGTTGGAAGTAGCCCTAGTGCCAATCTGTTGCACGAGGCTTTCTTTATTTGAGACAGTACACGGAGTGCCCTGGTCACTCTCTTGAGAGGGAATGACTGTCTCCTTTTTGTCAACCGCTTTCTCCGACTTCCGACTCATCCTGTCTGTGCTTGCAGGAGGCGGCTGAGCAGGGGTACTAGGAGCAAACTTTGGTGGTCCCTCGTAGCTCTCACGGGGGGAGTTCAGCTGGAGCCTTGCCGTATCTGGTAGAGCAGCTTCTGGCAATCCTTTTGAAACCACATACGACCACAGTGGTGCAACTTCTTCGGCGGATATAACTGTTTTGGCGCCTTCCCCGGATTTCCCGGCTATTGCATCATGAGTGGTTTTAGCCACTGTCTTCGATGCTGGCAACCAACAGCTCCTTCCACTCCCTTTCATTGCCTGTGGGTGGTCATTAGGTAACTCCTCTTGTGCTTTCTTTTGGTGACCTTCCTGCTTGTCCAGGGGCGTAGCCAACAGGGGCGTAGAGGTAAATTTCGCTCTCTTTCCTCTGGCGACCTCAGTTTTCATCTCTTCGCGCTCAAATTTTCTGTGCAGGCTATCCTTCCCCCTCTCCATCGTTTGGGAGGTCCTGCAGACTACTTGCTCACTTTTTGTAGGTGCTGTTGGGGAGAATCCATCCCAACCACCAAGTGGCATAACATCCTTTTGCGCCGCGTCTATCCACATGACGCTATCTTTTAGCAGCTTTCCATGCTTGTCCGTGCATGGTACATCGTGTCCGTCTATTGTAATGACGGAGTCTTGAAATCTGAGCAAACACTCATGGGTGGTGAGGAACGGCATCCCTATGATGGCGTCCTCGTTTATGTCACTTATCACGAAGTTGACATTGCTTTGTAACCCACAGATCTGTACGGACACCTTCACCGTGCCGTAGAACGCGATCTTCGACCCATCAGCCATCACTCCGTGTGACTCGCTGTTCTGCAGTGTGCTCCTCACACTCAGGGGTAGTCTCTGATAGACATGCCGAGATAACAGGTTTGTAGTACACCCGGTGTCTACAAGTATCGACACGACTCGTCCATCCATTTTTCCAGTGAGGAAATAGCTTGCCTTGTACGGACGTACATGAGGGGAGCCGGTGGTGTCCGCCGCGTGCATCTTAGCAGGGGGCTGGCTCGTGTAGGGATGTTGCGTCCTCTGGCTCCGTTTGGGGGTGTTACGGCTCGCCCAATCGCAGGTAGATGCCGGTAGCTCTACTGCGGGCGACGGCCGTTTCCCGCCTGGGCAGGCATCCGTCGTGGTCTGGTACTCCACGATTTCTTTGGACACTGCCTTTGCATGTGTCCCAACTCTCCACAGTCCCAGCACTGGAGTGGTGGTTGATCAGGCAGTGGTGGAGGAGGCTGAGGTGTAGGGGTAGCTCCTGATTTCAATGACTTGATTTCTTTCGTGAGTTCTGCCAACGCCTCCATGACCGCTGTCAGAGAGTCCTTGTTTGGCGGTGCAGGGCGGACATTCTTCACTGCAGTATGCGGTGTGTCCGACTCATCGTCAGTGTACTCCTCCTCATCTGTAGATTCGTCGTCTACCATGCGCACGTGAGTAGACCTCTCGTCAGGACCTATCCTGATCTGCAGGTATTCGTTCCCTGCTCTCACTGCGTCTGAAAGTTCCACTGGCTGTATTGCCAGGAGGTGTCTCTGCAAATAGGGGTTGCCTAATGTAGAGCTGAAGATATCTACTATCATTCGTTGCAACGATCTGTGGGGGAGGTCCGCATACGCGACCTGCACCAGTCGTTCTACTTCAGTGGCATGCTCCTGCAGCGTAGTCTTATACGCCCTGCGGAGGCCAGTAAGTTTGTATCTTGCTTCACGGGGGGTTAAACCAAACCTTGTCCGTAAAGCAGCAAATATGCCTTGCAGCTGTGGTGCCTTACCACACTCAAGTGCACTCCCTCTCAGGGACTCTCGCAGATGCAGCAACGCTGTCTGCTCTGGCCATTCGTTGGCCTCAGCCACTCCCATGAAGCGCTCTATGAAATAGTCCACGTCTCCGTCTCCATCGAACTTCGGTGCTTTAAATAAAGACCGGTGATTGGCAGCGGCTGGCTGCATGACGGCTTGTAACGCTTCTGTCAAACGTTCCATAACATTCGCTTCGGGGTTTGCAGGTGGTACCCTACCAGCGCTGCGTGCCCGTGGGTTTGCCATTGTCTAGACTTAGAGGAGTAACTCAACTCAAGTGTACAATGGATAGTGTGCTGGTCCGTTTTTAGCGGCACCAGGTCTCTACAGCGTCTAGGGCTGTCTATATCAAATTGTCTCAGTAAACAAGGTACTGGAAAGTAACATAAGGCCGGTACAATACTGCACAGGGCCGGTAGTGATGTGTACAGGGCCGGCGTTTAGAGCGCAGGGCCGGTCACAAAGTTAGCAGGGCCGGTATCCGAAGACACAGGGCCGGTATCAGTGTTAGCAGGGCCGGTATCAGAAGACACAGGGCCGGTATCAGTGTGTGCAGGGCCGGTATCAAAGATACTGGGTTGTCTGGTTGCTGCAACGGAGTAAACTCAACGTTTATGCAGAGCTAAGTGACGCACACTTTCTGGGAGCACTTCTTCAGGCGGAGCAAGCTCAACGTCTGTTCAAGAGTGTCCAAATGGGGGGTCTGTACAGTGAATACAGATCCGGATTTTCGGGCTGCAATATGCAGTTCCAAGGTAGCGCAGTCCAACAGCGTGAGAACAATCCCACCGCTGCCACCAGTGTAGTGGATTTTGGGGGGCCGACCAAACGTCCACCAACAACGCCTCACTCCAGAGGTAAACTTCCAACAGAGGAGTATGCCAACTCCACAACTGTTCCCGGAGCCCACGGCTCAAACGTACAACTCAATGACTTGTTGAGTTAACCATACTTTATTACACAGCGTAACCAGCAATGTATAATAAGGGTAAATGTATCATGCTACTTGGCTTAAGCACAGGTAGAATCCCAATACAATACAAAGAGTCTAGTGAAATGTTCTGCCTTTTATAGGCAGAGCATAATTAAAACATATGCCCAAACAAGGGGCAACAAATCAGTAATGGCAGGAAGTGTTTACTCTAATCAGATCATAGGATATAAATACGCAATACAGTCATTGGCTAATATGAGGTTAAATATGAAGGGCGCCCAGAAGTAGGGGGCGGAGCTTCTCAGTCAATCTTGCTTACTCATGGTGGTGCAATGAGTAGCCCTGGTTCTTGGTCCTTATGGCTTGTGGTCCTTGGCTTTGTCTTGTTTGAGGACAGCTATGTTGCAGAGTCGGGCTCCTGCACCTTTGGTATTAATTTCGGTTCTCAGGCTATCGTAGAACTTTTCTCACCGACCCGGTATAGGTACGGTAAAAGCATTGCAGGGCCGGTAGTACATGCTGCAGGGCCGGCAGGGTGTGCTGCAGGGCCGGTGGTACCTCTGCAGGGCAGGCAGTGAGTGCTGCAGGGCAGGCAGTGAATGCTGCAGGGCCGGTAGGGTTCCTACCGGCTGACTTGCTCATGTTCTGGCTGTGCCAGGCTCTATTCAGGCTTGCCTGACACTCAACAGTTGTCAGGGGGACCTTGCGCAGTGGTAGTAGACATAAAATTCCACCACAATATATTGCAACGCTGCTCCACCCTTCTCTATCAAATTGTTTCGCTACCCAAAGCTTGAATAACACATTTTTCAATATTCTCTTTGACACAAAATAAAAAAATTTCAACTGAATTAGTTTAAAACCAGTTACAATGATCAACAACTGAAGTTTGAGTCGAGTGAGAGTTGAGTAGACGTGTAGATACAGTGGAATACGCTGAGACCACCAACTGTGTAAATGCCACATGTTTGAGTAGCTCTCAAAGCAAGCTTTCCTGATAGTTCAGGAGTCAAAGGCAAGGATAAATATGTGTGCGAGATTAGCTCTCAAAAGCATTATTGGAGGCAAGGCAGTCACATTCACAATAGCCTTGCCACAATAGCAACTAATCTACCAATAGCCTTCTATATCTCTGTTTCATCTCAACACGACAATGAGACAAAAGCACCACTCGTATATTTCAGCAACATACAAAGAAAAGCAGGCTCAATGCCTCACTAGACAGTATAATGCCTTTGAGCTTCACACATAAATCTTCTCTTGTAATCATCAGCAATTTTGTGGGATTATAATTATTTCAATTTTCTTGTGGTGAAAATGAAAATAAAACATGTTATCTCGTGTGAGTTGTTTGTATCCATCAGTTATCAAAACTGTTTAATAATAATAGTTCTTAGTTCTTCTCTCTCACCATTGGCGCAAATCGTAAATCACCAATACAAAAAAATGTCAAAATCAAAATCAATGATTCATGGATGTATCCTGTTAGTCAGTGGACTGGTTGGGAGCAATTGCGAGTAGAGAGTTATAGGATAGGAGATAAGTGGAAGCCTTGGCTCTACGATCAGCAGGTACGCGTGAAGACTGTGCCTTGCTCAGACAAAGTAACGGCAGCTGTTGTCAAGCCAACATTTATAGCTGATCAAATAAGCTCACGAAATAAGGTTGACTCCTTTAAACACTGGAGTGCTATAGATAAGATGATAGTGTTTGCCCGTCGTACACACAGTTATCGTTGGACTGGCCAGCCCACGGCCATGTTACGTATCACCACTGGTATTGTGTTTGCCTAGGACCGTTTTACCTCCTATGACAATCACACGACCGTCTAAAGTCCCATTCTCGCTGCCTTATGTAGATCACCATCAAGTTTGTCTGTAACGAAAGACAAATGTAAAATTGACAAAAAAGTCATAAAGCTTGACTTTGATGATATAAAAGTATTACGAACTTGTCACATAGTGAATGAAGTCTGTTTTGAATTAACAATGTAATAGATGGAGCATTTGAAAAAAAGAATTTTCGACAAACTCACTGAAGCATAGCACCGATAAAACTATCAATTCAGTTTACCAAAATCATTTTAACAAATTCCACTCACGTTTCATTGTTTACAATAACGTTTCCTGTCAAATACCAATGTGGAAACAAAAGGAAAGAATACACGCTATAGAAAGCGCCTACATAACATTGACTGCAATGCAGCAGCAGACCCAGGCAGTCTGTCGAGTTTGGCATTGATTATACATCTAGCTGTGTATACTTCCCTACTGTTGATAAGGTCATTGGTTATATATAGCCGTTACAAGTACTCGTTCTATCCCTTGGCGAGTTAACATTCCCAACTACCGATGTATTATGACAGCAGTCAACAGTTCATGTAATACATTTACTTTATAACGCAGTACTGCTGCAACACTCAGTGCCGGTGTGTCAAAAAACTTCAACTTACTAATGTATATTTGGCAACCACACATTTCTCTCAGTATGGAATGAAAGATTACAAGTTGGAATTTCATTGGGATTTGTGGTTGCGGTTAATGAATTGGGGGTAGTGTCGAAATGCGGTAAACAGGTTATAGTTGAATGATTTTATAATTCGCTGATTTCATACAGGCTGAAGAAGAATATATTAACCAAATGATTGTTTCCTAACAATGAACATAAATAAATTGGTGCAAGAGCAAATGTAGGTTAAGATAGTGTGAGATTCATGTGGTAGTCGGAAGGGTATGTCCCTTTGTATTACTGTTAATGTCTTTTTTTAATTTTGATTACGTTACCTATGTTTTTTTGAGCTAGAATATGCATGAGATGTCTAAGAGGAAGAACCTGACCGTGATGAACTCCATAATTTTTATAATCTACAATGGTTATTGATTATCTACGCACATAAGCACTGCTTATTACATTCTCCCATTAAAATCAGTCAGTAGTGGGGTTTTGATTTATGCAAGGCAGGATCAATTATATGTATATGTATATATGATGGAGCATTTCTATCCTTGTCAATATTGATTGCTAAATATGTGGCAGTATTGCTTGCTTTAATGGCAACCCAAAAGAGAATGTTATGTTTATTGCTATAAACACTGATGGATTTATGCTCTGCTAACATCATACATACAGCTATAAGCAGTTTATATGCTATCAATACTACAGACAAGTGTCAAAGTGCCATGTGTTTTACTGCCAGCTCAAACTATGGTTTCCCTTGCTCTCATCATTTTTAAGACAAGCTTGAAGGTAGCAAGCAATAAGTTGATTTGACAGCGCAGTAATTGCACTTCAATGATAATTTTATACATGAAGCTAATTCAACAAACTCAATCGTATACAATTGTGTTATTGCTTTGATGATCAGCACTATTTCCACTTGAGTATTGAGTTACTGAAGAGGTTTTGTTGTAGTCCTAATATCCAGAGTCATGTTATTTACATAGAACCAGGGAATTATTTATGCCAAGTGACTGTTGTTTGTAAAATGCTTTTGTGTTAGCTGCATCAACTGCTAAGAAAGAATGCGCCAATGAATGGAGCCTTTCTGCGAGTGCAAATCTGCTATAATCATGCTCAGCTAAAGCAGACTGATTGCAGTTTATTTAGTTGCTCTAAACACCCATAAGCAATTTTGCTGTGGCCAATCAGGCTTGGCATTATGTGGGTAACCAAAGCTTGAAGCCTTTCAAAGCAAACAACAACTTTCAATGACTTTTCAATTTCATCTCTTCTAACTTGATGAATTTATGCGTTGCTCCTTCAATTGAATGAATTTACAATATCTTGTTTTTGAGACTGTCCTGAGACTACTATGGTGCGCATATGATTAGGTGTAAAGTAACATTTGTTCTCCAATGAGTTGATGAGAAGATTAGTACCCATTGTCTACATTCACCAATGTTCTAAAAAAACAGTTGAAAATGTTGATCTATTATTACCCAATCAATTCATGACAGGATCTGTGAACTCGGGAGGAAATAACACATGAATTAGTAACTGTTGAGGCAAGCACTCAACCTTTATATCTATTGACCACAAAACCAACCTCCCGGTTCACTTCTATTCATTGTTTCTCATTGAATTTGTTACTGAAAACAGTTGGGCGACACTCTATGCTATGCAAGAAAATATGAATTTGTAGGTGAGATTTGTTGAGACAGACATACCATCCTCTGAGTATTAATGCAGCTATATCGTGACAAAAAATTACATCGTAAAACAAAAAATATGCATGGCTAAATCTCTCAAGCACTTAAAGGCACTTGGGATTAGCGATTGAGAAAATTGCACTGATAGCGGTGAGCAATTATCATATATCTTGTATCTAGACAGCCTTTATACTATCCATACTCCATAGAGTATAACATATTTAGCAGGGGTCCAACTTAAATGGCGTCAATATATATTTGATATTTTTGAAAAATGAGCAACCAAAAAACATTCTGTTGCTTATCATTCATTTTTGTGAGTTAGCTCTTACAGAGTTTTTGTATGATTTCAACTATTTGCAGCAAATAGACAAACTTATTGCTCAAGCTGTCATGGTTACAGGCAATGGGCACTGCACTCGTCTCTGCATGTCTGTTACATTGGAGTGATAACCATGAATGCCACATCCTGTAGACTGCTGCTTTGAATAGTATGTGATAGTGCAGTTAGTAATGCTTTCCTATCATACATCTTTGCTCATTATCTTTAACCATTATCACTGATGAATAACCCATAAAAACTGTTTTCGATGCTGGTTGGTAGATCATGCAAGAATTGCAGAATGTGGGAAGTGAAAAGGAATTCTTTACAAACCATCTTTTATTATATCAGTTGGAAGCCTACCTTGAGGAATAAGATATCTCAATTCAAGCCAAAGCTTTTGAAAAATACATAGCAGAAACAATTATATCTGCAAAAAATGCTAGTGATGACATAATCGTAAAACTTGCCAAATTATTCATATAAACACAACTGCTCCAAACTGGTTTAAGACGATTAAAAGCTTGACTTCTCAAAAATATTATATATTTCTGGCGTCAAAGAATTAGTAACACTATCCTAGACTAATGTCACACATTTAAAATCAAATGTCTTTATGATAACAACCTGTTCTGTACAAAGCAATAAATCAAAAATAACCAGTCAATTTGTAATAAGTACAGTACATCATGAGCTCATTACAAATTCTAGGTCGAAAATGAAGGTATTTTGTATTTGTTGTGCGTAAAATTTTCTTTACCAGCTAGTGCCAAGATTTTTCCGCAGTATAACTATTGAACGCATGTAATTGCATGGATTACTTCATACAAAGGGCTTAGATACTCCTTTATACATGACAACCTAATGCGGTGTAAACTTGTTCTACAAGGTCCCAAACACTTTAATTACCATTTTGTGAATCATATGGTTTTGAAATGAGATTAGGTTATCATATCAATGCAATTGAAATAGGGCAACAGCGTTGAGACTGGCTATTGCTGATATACATAATGTAAAACATGTGTCATTGCGCATATAATTTGCAAAAACCAGTGTTGACAGATGACTGATTACATTGTATATCCTACTGGGCTTGTTGGCTAGTTGAAATGGTTGACATTTACTTTAGAAAACCACCAACAAACCACTGGTATAGTTGATCTATTTACTGAGAAAGTTTTGATAAGTATATCTATGAGTTGTTTTGATTGTTATTGGTTGTTTGCCATTAAAATAGGAAGTTCACTATAACTAACGTGAACATTTTTAATAAATATCTAAGCAGCTGTAAACTTATGTAAATTTTACCTATTAGGCCAACATATATCAAAAACTATGAGGCAAGTTTGAAGTGAGCGGTCAAATACAAGTATTTTAGTACAAAAAAGGGCAGAGAACTTTCTAGGTGCATAATAACTTTTAAGAGGTAGACTTGACTGAACTTGAATGTTTTAGATTAAATAAACCACATGCCACATGATCAAGGTCTAAATCTTAACTTGTTTAACAAAACAAATAATTTACACAAAAACTTTAATGTATTATACAAAAACGTTTTATTATTTAAAGAAGTCAAACTATATACTACCATTCTTTGAAAAATCACTGGCACAGCTAGACAAATTTCTTCATATCTATTAACCTGTAGCTTGTGAATCATTTGTTAAAATCAAATCCATCAACAAAACAACCAAAATTTCATATAGTTGAGGCGCAAGCAGGCCATTGCTCTTGATTAGATTAGGTAAATATAAACTACTTGTTGTAAGCTTATGAGTAGGCAATGATATATCGTTTCTACATCATTATCTTAGTACGCCCACTGCAAGCATCTCACATCACTGCTCTGCCCAAGTGGCCTTTACAAATCAACAAAAGCCTTCACCCAAATCAATTTGAGATCAATTCGCATGGCTGCTGCGCCAGTTCAAATCCATCAGTGTGGATAACTGAATGAGAATTAACCAGTTGGTAAAGAGTTGGCTCTCAATCGAATTTTTCATCACCTATGATACCGAGAACTTGGAAATATTTGTCAAAAGTGTCTTTCGTAAAACCTCCAGAATCATAGAACTAGGAATTCATGAAGGAAGTTGATGAAAAAAAGTGCTGGTGTTATTTAGCTAGATTTGTCTTTTGTTTTTGTAAATCTGACAGGTTGCCAGATATCTAGAGCGGTATACCAAGCTTGGCAAGCTATTAATACTCGCCTATTATAATTGATTAATGGCCAAGGGCAACTAATGCTATGGAATTGCTTTGACTCGATATGAATGCCCATGGACTACTGACAAAAATCTGTATCAAATCACAACAAGCTGAACTCCTTGAGTTGATTATCAAGTGCTCTTCACAACAACTTTGACTGGAGCATTTAACTGCAAACAGCATTTTCACTATGAAATGATTATGTTTACCTAAGGCTAACAAATCTTTATGCCTCATCGCTATCTTGGTTTGAGGTTTATTTCTAGTTACGACACTATGATTAAACATGTTGTTAGCTTTGTTGAGCAGAGTGGCTCGAGAGACAGCGGTATTCTACTAGATTCAAGTAACTTGGTACAATTTTTTCCTGAACACATAGTTTTGTTCACATCAACTGCTATTTTATCATTTTAACCGGTTACAGTGTGAAATTTTAGTGCTACATCATTTGCGATAGGACACACACTGTACATAACGAACAAGGTTTTCACATCGCCTACTGGCTAAACTGCCAACAGAGCATGAAATGAGCTGTACATAAAATTGATTTGATTCGCAGTATGACACTTTGGGTACTGAGTCATGTGATGTGACTTTCTATATAATGCCATCAAAGATTATATATACCAACATTGAATTGAAAGTTATATCTACATGCTATGATAACAACTTGCTTGTTTATTGGAAATCCATCAGTGTATGAGAAGAAACACTTGCGGATAAACAAGCAAAAGCTGGTCAAACGCAATAAAGCTGAATGTCACTAATTGTACGCGATTGAAACATGTTAGTAAAGTCTAAACTTGTAGTTTCTTAACAACAGTGTTGGTAAAATGAAGAGCTTCAAATATTCAATGAGACAGTGACATAGCATTTTAATGAAACCACCAGACAAAAAATGAACGTACCACCGACAGTTTTTTGGTGAAAAAATAGAATGAACCGAAGCAACTGAAGCAAACAGAGCAGATGGAAGTGATAATCTGGTATTTGTTGACACAGACATACTTGGATTACTACTTGTGTTTGTACAGGCTGCCGGAGATATTGATGTGGAAATGATGCCTTACTGCCACAAGCTAAACGAACCATATGACCAAAATAATATTTTGGAGCATAGTTCATAGACATTTAGTGTAAGTCAAGGCAGCGTCATAATTGTTATAAATCAATAGACACCCACTCAGGCCTATAGTGCAAAATTGCAAAACATGTATTGAAATGACGGCAGAGTGTGAGGTTGTTATATATTATAGTGCTGCGCAATCTTGATATGGGAGAGCATAGACAATGAGACCATGACAAGCTTACATTAGAAAGACTTATCAATGATTGATGTGATCAACTACAAAATTATATGCAAGCCAGATGGTTTTGCCCTTCAGTGCAAATCAAACACAAAGACTGCATAATTGTCCAATACAAAAGCGTTATAACTTGACACAAAAATGTGGAAATTCATTAAGGATTGAATGCTATACTAGAAAATCTGTACGATGTATGCCAGCACGCCGGTGGGCTAAGTACCACCAAACAACTTTCTAAGAAGTCTCTCAGTACACTGGGTTTTATAGCTATGGGTTTGTTGGAAAATATAACTAGCTGTTTTCATTTTGAACAAAAATATCTCTGAATAAATTTGTATTTTAAGCGTTAACTAATGTTTTTTTTCTGCATCATCAACATTATAGTGAGGTTCTTTGATTTAGGTCTCCTGGCATATTTGAATCCAAGTTATTTCACAACTTTGATCTCTTAATTTTTCAACATTCCAATCAGCCAAAATTTATGTTATGTCAATGTTTCAAGTAAGTATTAAATTCAGCTAGAATACAGAAAAAATTGCTGAATGTTGAGTCAATTGAAAACTCTATTTTGGAAGCAACTAGTACTTGAAATGAACAAATAAGCAGATGAAAGGCAAGTTATCTATCTATCAACCACAGTCCAGTTACAATCAGCTTGCGTTATGAAAACTACATGTACTGTGGTATGGTGATTACAGTTAGTGGTTGCAAAGTGTCTGGCAGTGTTCAAGTGCTCATTGCAACTAAACAACCAGTGACATTCTTAGTCTGTTCTAGTATATAATCTCTTCTGTTATTACATATAAACAGCTTTGGGGTAATTTGTGAAAGGCTAAATGAAAGCCTATGCAGTTCATGATGTAGCAAATCAATTCTACTTGAAAACGTAATCTCCTTGCTAGCTATTTTCCCTAGTGTTTACTTTCAGTGTATCAGCGAGTGTAGCACTGCTATGGCATGTAGTAACTAAGCGCTCCATTTGACTCTATTCTATATATCAGCAATCAGGAGATATGTATTTTATGTCCAAACTGCTTCTAACCTCTAACAAATTAACCTGACCTAGTAGAATTTGATTAGATTAGCCATACCCAGCTGCTACAGGGTAACAGGGTTGAAATAACATGTACAAACAAGTGTGTACTGTGAACAAACAGGCTACAAATAAATATTTCTATCAAACTATACATATCTATTCAGGCAATGTTTTAAACAAGCGTCTAATTTCCGGTTGCGAACGAAGAGCCATAATAGAGCAAACTTAAATGCTATTATTTATTTGCGCGATACAACAGAAGATAAGAGATTATTTTACAGCCAACAGGCACTTGGATGCCAACGTACAGCGAAACACTAATGCTGATAAATTGAGAAGCTTTGATGTTGAAAGAGCGCGGAACATGCCTATCCCTTATCCCTATCTTTGCCACCGAGCAGCTGGCACCGATGGCTATGACATAGAGTAACCAACAATAAGTATCACACATAACAACAAGCAGCCTTCGTTTACTGCTAACAGTTTTACACTTCAATTGTTATATTATTTCATCTGTGATGTTAATTAAGAGCATACATGTGTGGCATTAGAGCAAGTGTTGACCCACACCACCAAGGGTCACTGTGTGTAAAACATCTCAAAATTGATCAGCAATAAACCACCAAATTATGGTGAAAAACTATCAGTGCATGCTTCTGTTGTAAGGTCTACCCTGGGTAACAGTTGAAAACTATTGGAATTGCATAACCAATGAATTAACAGAGCTGAAACTGTGCCAATGCTGAAACAGGAGACTACGCCTGAGAGTAGGCAGGTGCCAGATGGCTGATATGATAAACTCGGTGCTGCTCTTCCAAGAGTCATGTCGCCATCCTCAGTTGCACATTGCATCCAAAATAGTGCAATAAATCAGGGTAAAGAAGATTATGGACTGCCGCAGTAGTACTGGGACACAGCATGAGATGTCCTTGTCAAAGCTCCAAGGCAAGCAGTTAACATACTTCAGATAACTTTGGATAATCCCACACCAATGTATTTATATGAAGCTAAACATAATGACAAGGAATACCTATAGACCACAAAAACATTGCAGTATATTATACATATTATATCAAACTCTAATTACTTAATTAGATCTTACGCGTTCATGGGCATCTGGATAGGACAGAAACAAAATGAAAAGCCACTGAAATGTTGGATAAAGCAATTGTTAGCCGGCTGCCTTTTTCCAAAAATAAAATTCTCTTAAAACTTTTCTGGAGAGTTAATTAGCAAATAAATATGATGGAACAAATGTAGTTTAGCTTATCTTTGAAGTCAAGTGTAACTGTATTTTTGGTAGCTCAGTTTTTAATGTTTAAAGGATGTGTAAACAACAAAGATTATTGAATATGTAATGAGCAGTTTTGAGTGTATATTATGTTGTGTATTTCACAGGGAATGCTGTGCCTACTTTGGCTTTCTGGTGGTTTGTCTAGTACACTGGACAAACTAGGAAAGGACAAAGCAAAGCATCATCTCAGTGCTTGCCAATTATGCTGAATAGATGAGGCAAGCACTATGCATTAATGACGCGAATGGAAATTGGCAGTTGGTGTTGATGTTTATTTGCCTAGCTATTTTATATCGTTTTCTCAAGGGATTTTGAACAGTTTCTTTATTGCGTGTTTATATAGAATAGCACATGCCGCCTGCTCTCAAGACTATATAGAAAGCGCACTGAGGCATGACTGGCATTATTTCTAGACACTTCAATACTTTCCTATACCTTCAAGCAGGCAATAGCTAAACAAATTCTGATAAGAGCATTGTGGCTCTTTATCAGCTGATTGTCAGCAAAGAATGATATTACTTTTCACAGCAGTTCAAAGGATGCGATTAGTATAACTTCAAATTTCGACTGAATGAAATTTGAGAAAAAAAGGAGCAAGTTTTCGGAGCATATATCAGTAGCATTGTATATTCCACCCTACGCTTGATGTATGGGGCTAATCTAATAATGATAATTAATTGCTAATCACCCATGCAGCTCTATAGCCTTGGGAGGATATTGGATTCCTCATCATCTTCACTTGACAAGTGTGTGGAAAACTGTTTTTTGCCAATCATTTTAACTGTATGCCATTATATTTGTGACTCCCCACATAGCACTAAATCAAAACAAAATATAACTGTTGGTGCTAGAGAAGCTTGCATGTGGTCCACCGCAGTAACTGTGCCAGCTTTGACACAATCAGACGCTGAACTTTGCATAGTAACCCTCATTTTCCAGTACGCTATAAATTGCACTATCTACAGCAATACCCAATTCTATAATGTACAAAAAATTGATATTTTATTTACATGCAAAAAATGGTGACCTGTGACTATGAGGTCTGATGGAAGTACTGGGGATTTGCTAAATAAGCTCTAACTCTTGTTTGTGCACTTGGAATTTTTATATTGGCATTCAGTATATTTAATGTGTAGACGACACATCTCAACCAATCCAAATGCATATGACAGCCAGATAGGACTAATCAACATACTCAATCTTAATATTAGTCAAAACTAAGCTGCTTCGAGATTGAGAAAAAAACAGGATGTCCATGGGGATTTAATTTCATTAATTTAATCAAAGAAAGAATGTTGATAGACCAACTATGACTGAATCATTGTGCTGTTTTCTCTCAGCTTTACAAAGAAAAAAACAACAATGTTTGCCAATTTGAAAAAAGCTTTTGTAACAACTGTATTTGCATTGAGACGAAAGTGCAAATATGATTGTGTGCAATTTGTATGGCACTTAACACCATCAAAGTGTCAGGCTCCGTAACTGAATCTATGTTTGTCACTACACTTGCAATGAAATTCTCAAAACCTTTTAAAGTATTGTAAACAGTGCAATGATATGTTATTATGTGTTATATAATGCAGACACTGGTCTCAAGAGTATAAAAAAATCTTCTATGCCTACTAGCATTTGTGAGCATTCACATTTATCAAGTAGAAGATTATTTGGGATATGAGTTTTTTTTCAAAACTGACCTGCCATTCTATGTTTACAATTTCTGATCTGTTATCAGATGTTTCTAGCAGCTGATAGTAAATGCGAGTAACATTTCATATCAGCTGAGGTTGAACTTTGGCTTATTGGCAAATGATGAGGCATGACTGTGCCGGCATAAATACTGAGCATTGCCACTCGTGTGAGGCAATTGTCTCATTGTTTATGTAGACTCCAAGTAAATCAAAACAGTCTAAGTGGATTGTAACTGAATATTCAATGTCACAAAATAGCTTTACTAATACAATACGAGTACGGTTGTGTTTAAAATAACCGTGACCATGAGTGTAATTAATGTAGGATGTTTTGTAAATTTTAAATCTGGAGTTATTAAGCATCGGAGCCTGGTGATTTACAATTTCAACACTGAATGATTTTCTGTCCATAAAACATGTTCTATAATTTTTATAATGAACAAAAGAGGAATTAACTCAAATGGAACTGGGCAGTAAGTGGCGAATCGTGCGCATGTATTGTAATTATCATTTCCAAGAGCCGTTTTAAAACTTTAGTTTGCTAATCTATTTATAACACATAGCAGCGAGTAACCTTAAAATAAATACATGCAATCTACATGAAAGTAGCCAATGTATCTACATTTTTGAGAAATATAAACGGCAAGTGGAAGTGTAGAAAGGGTTGATACTGTTATTGTTCTAAGAAAGCCAGTAAGCATTCAACCACTGGGTAGATAAACATCAAGACTTACATTGGCCATTGTCGGTAACAGGCCGATGATTACAATTAGTGTTATACAACAGATGAGTAGAACCCTCTGGGTGCCTCTTGTCTTACACATTTATATCATTAGCTGTTCCACTTATTTCCTGACAGCTTTATCAAGAGTATTGATGCAAACATGAAACAAAGACATAACTCGTTGGCTGGTGTGGTGAGAGACGAGCACCAGTAGGTAGATGTGTGCTTGAATATCACTGTTGAACTCAGCTCCTAATTTAATAACAAGCACTGCTTTGAAATCGACCTGCATATTTCATCATCAATAGACGACATAAATCAAATGTACTGGAAAGGCTTGGCTTTAGTTTATGTTAAACAATTTTAGATTTCAACGATGCTAGCCTGCTACGAATGCTAGCCCGCTACAAATGCTAGCCCGCTACGAATGCTAGCCCGCTACGAATGCTAGCCCGCTATGAATGCTAGCCCCCGCTATGAATTCTAGTCCGCTATGAGTGCTAGCCCGCTATGAATGCTAGCCAGCTATGAATGCTCCGCTAGCTGTGATTCAGTATTGCATGGAAATAGCTCAGATCTGTGACCTATATTGACAAACATGGAGGGGGATTAAATTCATGCATATTTAGTGGGGAAGGACAGCCCTAAGGAATGGCTGGCCATAAGCACTAAACCAGTCATTGGAAAAAATTGTACATAAGCAGGATTTTGTTGGTCTCTAAGGCAGCAGCTGCTTGTATTGTTCTTTTTTGGCAGCTTTTTCTTTAGCTTGATCAGCAATTGGGTGGGTAATAGGAGCCTATTGTTTGTGATTTGGTAGGACTTCCTCTGTTTTTCATTTGAACAGCTTTATTGCTGGTAGGACATTTCATTACGCCTAACTGTCTAACTAACTATAGACTTGACTTAATATTTAACCTAATTATTCTCTGCTCTTGTGTTACGTTATGCTTCTCTGGTCTTGATAACGTTTTTTCTATTTTACCAAAACAATTTTTCGCGAAAAAATGTCACACAGATGCAGGGTAGACACCTACATATACATTATATCTAGGATATGTATGTGTGTACTTTGCATCTGTGCTGATGCGCCTGTATCTCTCTCGATGTGCGTAATCGTTTAAACAATATTCCGCTTATCTGGAATGTTTAGCGGAGAAGTTCTCAACTTGAAAACAAAATGTGTGAGATGAGCGTTGCCTGACAACGCAAAAACTGATTACAAGTGGCGATGAATACATGGGGGGCAGGCGTTCCCCTGGCACAAAGTAATTGATTAGACAATCTAAAACCTGAAATATGAGATAATCTGAAAAAGGAGATAATCTGTGTGATGCATAAAGATTGCTGTTGTTGATATCGTGACGGACGGGTAATATTTTATTAACATTACCCATGAATCTAAGTTCATGCTGATATAGGATCCTGTTTATAGTGGCAAACATTTATAGTAAAGGGTGATTGTGAAGAGATTTGGACTTACATATTTTGTGTTGACCTTTTATAGGAAACTTAAGTAGTAGCTCCTGCGCATGTTCGCATATGAACACGTACGGACTAGAAGACTCGCCATCAGGAAACTAAAAAACGCGAACAAACATACCAAATTTATAAAAAAATAACAGAAAATTTGAACTGTAAATCATCAACAATTTAACACAAATTAACAATCCGGTCAATAAAAATAAACAAGAGTTGGAAATGATTTCACGGCTTGTTTGCAAACTTGGATATTGACCTATTCACCACCGCCCCAATATAAAAAAAATATGAAATTACAAGAGTATTTGTTTTGGGTTAGAAAGTAATTAAGTAATGCGCGACCAAGCGTGTCATATTATGCCGTGAATGCTATTAGCAAAAGCTATATTGTTATTGGTCTGCAAAGCTATTAACAAAGAGACTAGTGGCATTAGACATTTACAAAACAGCTTATAGGCTTCAGTCTGTGATAGTATTGATCTACAATATCGTCTTATCAATAGCTTGAGATTTAATTATAGCAAGATTAAAGTAGCCATGCATTCTCCTCGAGTGTTGAGTGGGGCAGTGCGATTCAATAGGTAATGTAAAATAAGGTTAAATAAAAATTATTGGGTTATGTGACATTCCCATACAGTTGAAGTCAGCAGTGTATTGTATGACCTAACAGGCAGCCAATGTTCATTCAAGCCAATTATAGATCTCATGTGTCACCTTTAACGAATGCTTGAGCTTTCATTGTTTCCTTTCTTTCGCTTATTGATAACAAAACAGCTAATTCATATTACTCACTTTTGCTCCCCAGTCACGCGGTTTGTTTTGAATTAAAACTATAGCGTGATTTTATGACCTACTGCGTAGATTGACCAAGTTTTTATAAGCAGTTTGAAGATATATTAGAAGGAGGACATTCTAGCTGTTACGCGCTGTGAATACAGGTGTCTAAGTAGAAGATGTGCTAATAACCATAAACACATCATGTAGTCAATAAACGCTTGTGTATGCACATAAATGTGCGCAGGTAGATATTTCACTCCAGCAGATGACTATCACTTAGCCTATCATGATGTAGGCCGAGTACAAAAGCCATACTCAATACTGTGCGCAATGCAATACTAACAATTTCAATAAAGCTGTGAAATTTACTGACATGTTTGCCTTGTAAATCCAATCACCATAATTACATATCATATGTAAATTACTGTCGAATGTCACCCGATGCCGTTGTCGATATTGGAGTATATCCATATGTCAGGTGACAATGAAGAGTGAGAGAAAGAGCGCTGTCCACATTGTGTAAATGGCAGATTGGTTACCACGGTAACGCAGTTGGCTGTGTGGCAAAACGGAGAACAAAAAGCCGAGGAAAAGAGAAATTATCACGAATGATGAGATTGAGAGGTATTTCCTTATTGACTGGGATCTATTAGGAGGACAAAACTGAGCAGCAGAGCTGATAATGGGCGGAGGTACGATTGTGGTATGAAGACCAGAGTTCATCAGTTGATGAGAGCGGCTGGTAGGCTACCAGCGTATAATGCACTATAGAAATGAGCTGGTATAACTACACCTATAATTCATAGCTGTGAATGATGCTATTACATAACGTACACTGATAAAGTAGATAACAGCCTTGCAAGGACCAGAATGTCAGACTAACAGCTGGCTGTAATAATATCAGCCAGCTACCAAGTGCGTCTAATCATTTGTGTCCATTAAACAACCCCCAATAAATCTCATCTACTTTAACTTTACTTTGTCTGCAGAAAACAAAACATCTGCAGAAATTGTCAAAGCGTTTTTAACATTGGTAATTATCAATTCTGAGGCGGCAGAGAAAATGGAACTCGCTTAGAAAAAAGGTAGTTTTTTCCAAATTTGACGAGTTGAAAATAAAAGTTTCATGACTAGTGTCAAAGGAATTATCCAGCAGGTTAAAAGGAAACCTGCTACTAGGTTTCATAAGGGTGCTTAGCAATGTGGTATTAAACGCCAGCTGAAAGATAAAGGCTTGGCTTATCGCCAGGTTTTGTTTTTATAGCATGCTCTAGCTATATCACATGATCTGCCTATCTAAACAAGTGCTTTGTGGTGCTTGGCATACGCTCTTGGCACTCAAAATCTATTTCTGTTTTTGCTTTTCGCTGGCTTGTATTTGTTTTTCTACAACAATTGCAAAATTTTTATGTAAATATTACTGGTAACTGCATGGTTACCAGTAAACTAGCTTTGCATCACACGGCTAAACTGATGGGGTTTATAAGAAAGCTGAGTCATAGCAACAAAAATTGACTTTTTCCAAAAAAAAGTTGAGTCTGTCATCAGGAAAGGTTTTTTCTCCAGCGAATCGGTATATTAAAATGAATGAAATTCAACCTGAATATCAATATGACTTTATCGAGGCTGTTTGTTCATCCCATACAATTGATTCATAACTATTCACATAAATTAGGTTCTTTCGCAGAAACCTATGTGAGCTGGCCAATCCTGGCTATACTATATTTAGAAATGAAAAAGCAAGATATTTTTTGCTTTAAATATTACACATTCAGTGCATCAATCCAATTTTTTGGTACTGGTAAGTGAAACATACCTGCTGCCGATACTCTTGTTGAGGCAGCACATCTGTCACATTGACACATCCAAGTAAACAAGCCACAGGGTATGTGTCAGGGAATAACAGACCATCGCCTATCAAGTATTCATAATTACATACAATGTATCAAACCGAAATGTATAAAATCATCAATCGTGCATCATTTCATCATAGTTGGAAATGGTCTGGTGAAGAGTTACCAAAGGTCAATAAACACGTTGTGAAAATACATCAACACTTCGTGACATCCATCTTTTCAAGTCAAAGTTTTTAGACAAAAAATTCAGCTTAAACTATTCATCACGGATGTAAGACAGACAAGTTTCGCCAGGGGAGGTGTGAGACAATCAACTTGGAGAAAACAATAAAAAAACCTTCACAAAAGCATTACCTCGTATAATTAATGATGAACGATAGGAAAAACTGAAGACTGAGGAGTATAAAATGAGGATAAAGAGGTGCAAGCCCTAGTAACACAAGCTATGCTTTATGTTTATCCAACATCTAATGTGCGATATAAGCCAGAGCT
This sequence comes from Cryptosula pallasiana, assembly GCA_945261195.1. Taxonomy (NCBI): domain Eukaryota; kingdom Metazoa; phylum Bryozoa; class Gymnolaemata; order Cheilostomatida; family Cryptosulidae; genus Cryptosula; species Cryptosula pallasiana. The sequence continues at coordinate 16,173,337 of OX183133.1, read as the reverse complement.
TTCAAAGTAATGTTCACCACTGGGTCTATATTTTCAAATAAGTGTATGTATAAATTGTATTGAAGAGTGGTAGCTTTGGCATATCAGATAACGGGAGAGCCTAAAGGCTTTGTAATGTACCAGTAAATCAATGATTTTACATTACAATTATTTACGACAAGCCATTGCGTGCGAAGAAGTTGAATTTACTAGAATGTATACACATGGACAGGGCAGATCAAATTGCATAATTAATTTTATTGACTAGACTGAGAAAGCTGTGTAAAGTAGTGCACTGCATAGACACTGACGTACCGCTTCTTTGTATGTATTGTTGCTTTAATGTCTCAATTTCTAGGTCTGTGGGTGCTTGAGCGGTGGCGGCTATCCACAATCGACCGCGATGAGATGAATACCAGGTCCTACCTTCATGTCTACCAGAAAAAACAAATTGATTCACCGAATAGTCACTGAGAAATCCATTAACATTCTGTATAGACATTTCAATGTAAGACTTAACGTAAAAGAAAAGCTCTCCACAGATTATATGAAATAGGAAATGCAATTTACTTTTTTGTACAAAAGCTTTCAAACATTTATTGAACAACTCTGAAAGGGATGAAGCCAAAACTGGAAATCATAAGACAAGTGAAAAAGCTAATTAAATGGATAATAGATAATGAAGAAAACAATGGGAAAGAGTAACCAAATTAGGCAAGTGTAACACTCTGGACTTACATTAACACACATAGCACACTGAGAGATAAATCTCTTGTCAAAACAAAGTGCCAGGCTAATGGCTTCACAGTATAATTGGTTGAACTGACAAGCAGGGCTGAGAAGGCAATGTTGATTGTCATGTCAACAGGATGAAAGACACCCGGTGGTTGACGATGATTGCAATAAAAAAGGACAGTATCATGGTTATCTCTAGCAAATACAGCAGTAAGCTCAAACAGAACCCATTATCATTTTTTTAGGAAAAAAAGGATGGATACACAAAAGGTTGACCACAAAAAACTGCCCTTGACAAAAGTGTTTTCTTTTGCATTCGTTTCATCGATAGAAACTGATCAACAACCTACAGTGACTAAAAAGAGTTAAATTTGGAAAATCCGTAAAAAAAATCTGTCTGTGCAAGTAATAAGGATGTACAATAACAATGATGAATTTTGTGGCTTTCAGCAATTACTTGACATGGATTTTTTCAATTTGTCATAAGCTAGGAAGTTATTTTCCAAATAAGCTAGAATAAATAGCTCTTGGGAATGGCGTTAACTGATTGCGGAATTATTACGAAGCGATTGCATTTGACAGGTCATAGCACATTGAGTGGCTATGATTACCACATCTAAGGAATACGTACACATATAATATCAGTACAATAACAATCTAACTGGTACACCTGATATGGATTGAGAAAAAGTTAAGATTTAGAGGTAAGAGCTGGTTAGCTGGCAGCTACCAGCACAAGAATGCACTGTTATATGGGGGGGGGGGGGGGGGGGGCAGAGTTTGAATGTCAGTGGCTATCACCACAGCCATCTCTATATTGGTCTGCCCTCAAGAACCACCGATAAAATATCCATAAAAAGTACAAATTTCCCACAAAGCCAAATAAGTAAGCTTTTTCTATACCTTCTAGAGAATTTTGGTTAAAAGATATGATCACTTTCGTACTTCCTTCAAGTGCTGGTGACTCATCGAGTTTGGGTAAACCAGTTTTGCGTTTATTTATGAGGGCTTTCCGACAAAAAAACTTTCCTGTGGAACCTAGTTTTTAGTTTTAGGCTAAACTGAACAGGAAGCATGTAAGAATAGAACAAATCTAACAATAGAAATTAGTAGATTTTACCAGTGATACATGAACATCTAATTGTCCTGGAACAGTTCATATTTTAAAGCGAGCGGATCAAAACTTTTGCTAAAAAGCTCGGCCATTTTAGGAGAATCTAATGTACGCAGCCATACTAGACAGACAGTTATCCATAAACAAATCTGTCAACATTTATCTAGCCATTTGTGGTGAATCAAAAATGAATTACTGAAAAAGCCATATTTTGAGTTAACTTCCCTCAGCGCTAGATAAAGAGGTGCCAACGAATTCAAAAGCAGATAGTAACAAGAACATTTCAAGCCGTTGTGAAGCACCAGGTCTGAAGAGCAGGCTATGTAGCTGTCTTGCACTTTGATGTACATAATACTTTATTTACTGCTGTTGTTTGAAACGACGAGCCCAGTCGTATAATTTATTTGCTTGATGCCAATTTTTAGTAAAAAGAAATTCAACTTACAATTTAATTCCAGCCACAAGGAGGCTTGCCCAAGGTTGGTGCATACTTAAACACTTGCCAGTGTCAACAACTTCCTGTAACTCTCGGTCTTGGAGGCGTAACTGTTTGCGTTTGGATACGGACACAGTAGGTTGGCCTGTTGATGTATTCATCAAGCTATCATCTTGTTGAAACTGCCAGGATAAAAGACTTGTTAAAAATCTCACATAAAACTGCTCGGTTTAACAATTTATAACAACTTATGACTGTAATATATTCTGTAAGGGTAGATAGACGATGTCACTTCATCAAGCTAGCGGTTAGGAGGGCAGACTGCCGTGTGTAATTGCATTCTCTCTAGCTATATCTAACCAACAATAGCATACATCGGCTTTGACTCATGGTCAAGTCAAAAAACTATACAAGTTTTATGTTTCACTAAAAAAACACAGCGCAATAATAAGTGTTTAGTTCAGTCCGTTGCACTCAATTAACAATAGAGAATATGTGACCAGTTGTAGAGGGGTAGTATCTATGTATAACAATAGAGGACATGGCTACGCAATTATAGATTGGCCATCTCAGCCCACAAATAAAAGAATGGCTCTCAACAGACAACAAGTGATTGATTACAACATAAGAGACGAGAAAGTATCTCTAAGAATGTCAAAGGCTGCCGTACTCAACTATCGACATGACTCCAACAATATCCAACAGCCATTGAGTATAAATTTTCATTTTCATGCGATACTAATTACTGTGTTATTCTATCGAGTGCACTGACGACAAATATAGCAACGGAGAAAGCAGGCCAATTGAAACAACACTTGTAGATTAATGAAAAGAAATCTTTTCAAACCGTAAATAAAATATTTTCCTAAAGTTTTATCCATTAATCTTAAAGTGCCGTGAAATAAAGTAAAATAAAAAAAACTTCTACATTTTTTGTTATTGTTCAAGTGTTTTTAGTGCAAAAAATAAGAATTCTCCTAATCTTAACACCTGACACTAACAACGATTGCCAAATCATGGGTTATTTTTAGTTGAGCCGTTGTAACTTATTTATCACACTAGAGATAAAAATAGTTAAAATTTATGACACCATCTAACGAATCACAGCCTATGAAATTATAAAGAGAGAAATGCTCATTAGCGCGTGTGTGATATTACTTGCGGCTTGTGCGATGGTGATAGATATGCTGGATTAGAAATGCCTGACGTCATATGCTGATGTATGTTGGTGATATCTTCACCAAAATTATTAGTTGGTTCCTCTTGCATCTCGTTTGTATCAAACGTGGAGTCTACCAACTTTCTACCTACAACAGTTTATCGATCTACTGTTAGCTAAGGCCCGGTTCCTTCTACATTCAATTATTGATAGCCAGTACACGGAATCGTTGATTAAAGGAAACTGACAGTAATGAATGTGAGGCAACGTTTCAAACACAAATAAGAACTTTGCTGAGTGAGAATGTTATCTGTTGACAAAAACTAGTCAAGTTAGTACAAAGTTGGTAGTTGTTTATGTCCAACAAACAGTTATGGCTCAACAACTAGTGGGAAATGTTATATTTAAACTGGTTTAGATAATAATCAATCAATTTTTTGGCAATATAATTTTTTGATATGCTCCTGTCAAAGCAGTTTTTGAAATGCTGAAAAAATTGGGATATTGATTTTAATATAATACGGCGAGAATTATTTAAATGCAAACGCAAGCAATGCATACAAAATGACAACTAAAACTTTTGAAGTCACGTACAGATATGAAGGTTATCAAATGTCAATCAATTGAGCGCAAAACGAATCACTGTGTAAGCTACCAGCATTTGTGGCATTGAAAATCAGCTTACATTGAAATCTGACCGATGACATGACAAATTTTGTTAATGATTCAAAAACAAGACTTGGAAGACTGTATCAAAAATGGCATGATCTGTAAGCGAAGCAAAGAGCTAGATATGGACAAAGATAGCCTAAGGAGAGAGTAGACGGTAGGTACAAGTCATGTGTGACTAATCACCACAGGAGCATGGAATGCTAAATAATACACTAGAGGCTATGAAATTATCATATAGTTGATGGAGGCACATAACTGTGTTATATCAACGCCTGTAGCTAACATCTGTCATACAACACAAGACTACAGTGTACTGACAACAACTGCCAGCTCACTACATCACATGATCTCACACAACTGACAAACAAGTTGGTAAAAGAGAAAAAACTAAATCAATATCCGTCGTTATTGAGTTTAGTCAGCTAATTAAGCGAGAAAAAAAATGGCGAATAATTTTAATTCGACGCAGACTGAATAATGGAGAAATGAATGCTAAGCAGACTGTGAAATGACTTATTACCAGCAAAATCAAATGTGATGGTTCTATCCCGACGTGATGCGTGTCTTTTGGCATGTAATGCGTCTTTTTTCTTCTGTAACTTTTCGCGTTCTTCATTGCCAAGCCATTTGCTATCGGTTGCATAATAGTCTGACTCATCATCTAAGACTTTGGTACGTTGAGCGCTGCAACAATCACACATTATGTAGATCAGAGTTGCTTAAAAAAACGTTGACCACCATAAATTTAGGATAAGCATGACGAAAATAGATAAATTTTACGCTATCACACCTAGAGGGGCGTTCAATGCTCACTCATACAGTTAAATTAGCTGTCTATGGTCGTACTGAGAGATACCCATAGCAATTTGAACTGTGATATTATTGCCTAAGAGGTTGATAAACATGTCAGCGCAGAGAGAGCGTATCACATCACATGTCTAACAGTTGTGTATTTGTGATACACACAGCAGGCATTGTGAAATGATACATTCTGCATCAAACGGCAAGAATCATATTACAAAGCAAAGATAATAGAAGGATTCAGATATAAATATTTATGCTCATGTTATTACATAAGACAAGTTATATTTGTCTTTAGAACAATTCTACAGCGCAGAGTATGTCAAATATCTCATAAATATTGATAAGCAATTCGTGTCAGGTAGAACGATATGTTAGGAGTTGTCTTAACACAATATGACTGTGACAAGAAAAGGCAAATCCTATTGAGACCAACAGACGTCGGTTTGTTTGGTGACAAATATACCGCTGTCGGCTATTTTTAGTGAGTTAAATTAGTGTACATGGCACAAGCATGTAGTTGCGGCCACACCCACATTCACTACCTTTTTACTTACACTAAAATTGAACCTGCACTTTAGTCTAAGCAGATAAATCAATAACAGCCACAAATAGCCTTAGTGCTCCCTGCTACACTAAACCCATGCGGGGCAGTATTAGTTATTACCTGGTTTTGTCGTAGTGAAGTAATCTATTCTTGTGTTCCTTAGCCTTTGCAGTCTGGGCATCATCGGCAGATTGCGGTGGGAACTTGGGCACCGCTGAACCCTTCATCAATGACTCGTACAGCTTGTCTCCTTTCCTTGACCCCCTCGCTATGGATTCGCGCTCTTCTTCTGTGCACACCTGCAGTGTGAGCACATAATGTTAGTGTATGGTATGAGTGCATTGTGTGAGCACATTGTGTGAATACATTGTGTGAGTACATGATGTGAGTACACAGTGTGAATACATGGTGTGTGTACATGGTGTGAATACATGGTGTGCGTACACGGTGTGAGTACACGGTGTGAGTTCACGGTGTAAATACATGGTGTGAATACATGGTGTGAGTACATTGGGTGAGTAAATTGTGTAGGAATATTGATTTAGTGCGATGCCATTTAGCCTTTTCTAACAAAAGACAAGAAAGTAAATTTGAAAGATTTATCGCAGATCCAATTGTTCACACGTTCACATTGAAAAGATAAACTAACTGCAATGACAAGTGGCCAATCAGTGAGAGCGTCACATTAGAAAGCAAGAACAGTGCAAAAGCAAAAAGACAAAGATAAGAGACACAGATCTTCTGGTTTGAGTGCGTAAAATGAAATGAAGTCATCACAGAATTGCATGGTGTCAACTTACCAAATTTCCACAAAAGACACAAGGTCCAGAGCCTTCCTGCTGGCACACGACCCGGCCACATCTCAAACAATTATTTACGAGTCCGTGTTTATGACCTTGACACACGCATGGATGTCTACCTGCACATACATCACAAAATGTAAAAGTAATTTAAGAAAGAAATTCACGTTTAAACCACAAAATACAAAAACTAGTGTTAGTAAGAGCTACAGCTCACTTTCTTATTCATTTCTGATGAGTAAAACCTTCCTATTATTATTTATTATATACCAATTTATTCTTATTGGACAAACATAAAGTAATTTAAGTCAATTAGGACCGATATGGTTGGGATTGTGAAATCATGACCCTTTTTCCTCGATTATATTCTGTCGGTGCGGGTGGTGGCTGGATCCACCCCACCCAGACATATCTCTGTAATAGACGGAATATGCTCTAAATGTTTACCAACAACCAACCTTTTATGTATTATTTATGGTACACAATTACTGTGAAAGGCTGCCACATGCAAGGTATCAACACAAACACCAATCGATAGCCTAATCATACTAATGAAAACAATAATTACTCATTACTACAATTAACGGCTGTTTGTAGTTACTAGTTGCTGAGGTAAAATAGAACAAACACACCATAGATCAACAACCTGTTGCAAAGTGATAAAGAGTATAAGAGTACATTCTGATGTTTTTATTTCAGTTTCTGACAAAACAAATAAATATTTGACTGTAGTATTATTTCTACAATTACCTGCCAAATTAGCCGTGAGATTATCTGTACAATTACCCGTTAGATATATCACATACAACAAACGTACCTGGTATTTTTATTATGCTCCTATCTTTGCCTGCTGGATCAAATAACGGCACAAACTTGGTCTTTGGGGAAGATTTAATTATTTCTTTCTTCTGCGCTGCTTCTGGGGTTGACTGAGGCACAGGACTAGGCTGAGGCGTAGGACTAGGCTGGGGAGCAGGACTAGGATGAGGCATAGGACTACGCTTTGACAGATTGTCAGATTGGGTAGGGTTTTCCTGAAAATTTCAAAGTAATACCTCATGTACATCTATCGATTACCTGCTGTTTTTGCTCACCGATTGTGGACTTTCCATTTCCGCTAAAATGACCTAAAACAATTGGCGGCATTTTGTTTGAGGCTATCGGCAGGTTTTGATCAGGATAAAAAAACTGGTAGGCAAATCGTGATTTGACCAATCATATCACTCCTCATGGTTTTACTGTTTCCAATAAAATTGTTTTTTCAATCGAATGCAAGTATTTATACAAGTAGGGTCGTTTACGAGTGCCCTTTCTTTGTTGTTACAAAGCATTGTGTAGCTAACTATGACATCAAATATGGCGATTTTGACCGGAACTGCCTGAGAATGGCACGTAAAAAGAAAAATTGGGGAGTCAGCCTGTCGTCATTTCTGATAGGCAGGGACAAATCGGTAGATGCGCATGAGGCTCAAACAGGATAAAATATATTTTATCTATAGTTAAGCTCTTTTCATGCTGTCACAATTAACAATGGTGAATAAAAGCAACGCAATAGGTGTTTTCTAGCGCTCAACATTGGCATTTAATCCTCAACGGCCCTTTTTAGCTACTGGATTATTGGCGCACTCATAGCCAACTTTTGTCAACGCGCAGCAACGCTAATCCTGGCTTTTATCAACAAGTTTAGCATGAATGTTGAGCACTGAATGCAAACAGAAACCAACGCATAAACTTGTCTAAAAAGTTTTCTCACCAAACCGACCCATTTTGCGGCATTAGCCAATCACAATAAACCACTAGTTAGTTTTATTGTGAAATGAAAATACTATAGTAAAATAAAAGTCTACCAAAAAACAATTTGTTTGCACAAACTACCAGGTATGCCATAAGTAAATAATAATAATAAATAAAAAATTTTGAATTATTATTTTGCAGAACTAGCTAGTTTAGTGAAATAATAAAGTACACAATAAAATAATGAAATTTTTGATTTTTATTTTATAACGTGCCTAGTTCAAATCTAGAAGCTTGCGCAGTGCTATCATCCCAACCAATCAGCTATGTCAAACTAAATATTCGATATTTGGTAAATAAATAATTTATGAGCAAAAACTAATTATTTTGTAAACAGAAAATAGTTCTTGAGATGTGCTTTCTAATGCTTGACCCCAACGTGAGATGTGAATGTATTAGAAGGAGAAGAACACTCTGAAAAATTTTGATAAATGTATACACTGATTCTAATGATTATTTAGAAAAAATGATCATTGGAGCGCCACGCGCGTCTATCGTTGGAGCGCCACACGCGTCTATCGTTGGAGCGCCACACGCGTCTATCGTTGGAGCGCCACACGCGTCTATCGTTGGAGCGCCACACGTGTCTATCGTTGGAGCGCCACACGTGTCTATCGTTGGAGCGCCACACACGTCTATCAAAACTTATCACATAAACGCATTGAGTCCCTGAAAACGCCAATTATATAACAGACCTTCAAATGTTCATCATATTGACAGAGCAAGTGATTTTGCATACATACTACCAAGTGCTCATCATTACATTACAGGGATAACGTAACAAATAAAAATCAAGATAACAAATGGGAGTTATTTTCTCATTTTGTTACTAAGAGGGGATTACTCCATTAATATTTGACAGCGAAATAACATTTATTAAAAAGAACTTACTAATTCCGGAGTGAAAACTGTGTTCATTTTTCCACTTTTGATTTTGACTGACTTTGGTGAGATATTTTCTTCATCAGCATCTTTTTTGTAGACCTGAGTGCATAGCAAACTTATAGTAACATATAAATAGCGTTTCTTGCAGAGTTGTTGGTATATCTATGATATAGTGACATTGGTATATCTATGATTAGTGACATTGGTATATCTATGATATCGTGACATTGGTATATCTATGATATAGTGACATTGGTATATCTATGATATAGTGACATTGGTATATCTATGATATAGTGACATTGGTATATCTATGATATAGTAGCAGGGATGCATTGATGGTAACATAACAACGGGGTGATTAACATTAACAAACAAAACACCTCTTACAACTGGCTGTTAACACTTACTGTGACCCCTTCTGGCACGCTTTGTTCCACCTCTCTGCATTTAGGTTTCCACTTTTTTAACAATTCTTGTATAAAACGCTCATGTTTACGATTGGAACGATCCAACAACTCTTGCAGGTAATCCTCCAAGTCAGCTGACGTTTCCATTGACAACAAATATCTGTGGGGGATACAATTTAGTAGTTATCTAATGTGTCCTTGCTCTATACAAAAACACTACATATTTCTCTCTAAATACCATAATGACGTGTTTTGAAAATTTTATTGATTGTAATTACACTTACGAGGCAAAATCTCCTGAGGCATCAAAACCTAACAGTTTGGACAATTCTGCACCCACCCATGCTGCTAGCGTGTTCCCGGACATTTCTAAAATAAAACCATATATAGGAGCAATCTCCTTGTAAAAAATAATATCTGACATATTTTTTGGACTACAGTGCACTAGAGTTGGTAAAGCACAATAAGCCGCATGTATATATAACAACTTCACTAGCGACTTTCCTTAGCGATAAAAGAAACTCACAAAAGTTGTGCAATTTTTCACAAAAACCATTCTTCAGCGATTCCGGTCAAACTCGCTGTTACAAACTATAACCTAAGAATTATTTTGTGATCATTGATGGATCGGGGCGATGTACATGATATTTAACTAATGGTAATGAGGGTATAACCTTTGTGCGTTGAGATTGGTTGATATAGGAATCTGCTAGCAATTTTTTGATTTCAATTAAATTGTGGCAATAACTTCAAATAAAATGCTAATGATTACCTTAGCGATATTTCTGGAAACGGAAAAAGAGAAATCCTCAATCGCTAATCTCAATCGCCAAGCAATCAATATATGTACATGCGATTTAAAGCTCCATATCCTTGAGTATTAAGGCAAACATGTTGTTTCATTGTCTTCAGTGGTAATATCAGCAACTTAGCATTAATAAGTTAACAGTCTTGAGTTTATAAACATATTGTTTATTACAAACCTAATAACCAAGTAAGAAGGACGTAAAATGTGAAATTTGTGAAGATGGCTATTATTAGGTCCAGTTCTAGAGATTCCGATGTACAGACATCAACCTAAGATTGGCGATGGACACATGCTTTAATCGGCAATAATTATGGACTCATTGGTCAATGTAGATTGTGTGAGACCACTTCTTATAAATGAAAAAGCAGCTGTTTTGATAGAAAGTGCCAGTGTGGAAGTTTTGATGCATGGTAACTCATATGCGTTTTTGGGCCTTTTTTTAAACAATGTCAGTAAAAGAGACACTAGTATACCCCTAGCTACGCTACCAGTCAAAAAGTAAGCAGCGCGAGTGCATATATTAACGTTAGCAGAATAGTAAAAGATCAGAGTCAACTAGATTAACAGCAGACCCAGTTATAATGGCGATAAGCGTGTATCAGCATGGACTGCAAAATTATTGTGATCAGCACTTTGATAAATACACATATATACTGATAACATTGATTTTTGATACATTTTGTGAAAAAGTAAAGAGCCGCATATATTAACATTGCAGGTCATTGTTACTTCAACTGCTCAGTTCTACCATCAAGTGAGCTTAAATTTGTATCCTCAAGAACAATAAAACAAATTAACAGTAGCCCTTACATTATAACTAATAGACAAACCGTCACCACCATATAATCAGTTATTAGTTACTCAATAAACCATTTTATCTGACAAGTGGCGCGTTTCACATGTATTGTGTTACATAACCTTCAGTAATAAAATAGCTTCTATACTTTTTTCAGCACTCATATCTTTTTTCACTAGAATAATATAAATTAAACATCATCATAACAGTAATAATAATAATAATTTTAAAAAAGTACTGTTTATTTATTATTAGTTAGTAAGTAACGAACTATTATTATTTTCATTTACTGATTTAAAAATAATATTTGATATCTATTAATTAACAAATAATAATAGCAGTAGTAGTGCTAGCAGTAGTTGAAGTACCAATAACCATTTATAAAATTTATGATTATTTATAAATATATCTCCAGCTATTTTGAAAAAAAAACTATCAAGTTCAAGTTTAAAATAGAGCCTCTAGACTACTCTACAACCAGAAGAGGAGGCCATTGATGATCTAAAAGGACATACTAAAAGTGGTTTATTTGACTACAGAGCTCTTATTTCTCTACCTGTCCGCATTATAAAACTGTTATAATACTTTCTACTCTTTGTTAAAATTGCTACAGGAATACCTTGTATCTGAGCTCTTGTATTATGACTGTGGGTGGAAAAAAACTGGTTTATCATTTTGCTTATTTATTGAAAATGCTATTCTGAATTACCAAATAAAAAACAAAACATTCATGATTGCTGGGTCTTTCTGCGTCTCACAAGTAATTCAAGCTCTGAGGCTTATTTTTTCTCGGTGACTCCAGATCTTTTTTCTCGGTGACTCCAGATCTCCCCTTTATGTTCCATATAACACGCACAGCCTGATTCCGCACCAGTTCCAAGTCATTGATGTTCTGGATCAAAAAAGGATCCCAGAGCTCTGCGGCATGCTCAAGTTTAGGACTACATAGAGTTTTGTATGCTAGTAGCTTAATTTTTTCGGGTGCTTTTGATATTGTAAAAGCAAAACCCCAAGAGTTCTCAGAGTCTCAGAGCGTTTTGCAGTAACATGTTCACCCCCCCTACTTTCTCAAAATCGTCACACCAAGATACTTGAAAGATTCTACTTCTGTTAACTCTGCATTTCCCGATGCATATTTATAATCAAAAGATGTATATTTATTTTATTATAAACAATAGTAGCTACAATAGCTAAAAAATTTCTTTTGCAATAATAATAGCTATATATATACATATATCATTATCATTATTATTAGTAGCAGCATAATTATAATAATCTGCTGTTATTTATTGTTAATATGTTATTCATTATTTATTATTATTTATAAATAAATAATAATCAACAACTGTCGCTTATTATTTATTCATGAATAATAATTACATGTTGTTGTTACAACAACAATTATTATTTATCGACATTTTTTAATTTTAGTTCAGTTAATTCAATAAAATATGATGATTATAGTATTTATATTATTATCGTATAATAATAACCGAACAACAACTACTACAATAGCACCATCATCATCATCCATTGTCATCAACAACCATGATCCATTAATTAATAAATATTAATTATACATCATGAATTATTATCATTGATGTTGATCGATGATGCGATATTACTCAGACTGACTGCCCTGATTAATATCCCCAAACCATTCCCACCACCCAACAGACATTAAATCGTGAACTTGTGTAATATAATTTGTGTGTTTGTTTAGTTTAGTTTGTCAAGTTGCTCACACCCTTTTTGTATTATTTTATTGTTTCATTCTTATTTGTATTGTAGACAGCCATGGTGACGGGTTTCATTACACTATGCTATGTTACTAATCCAATAAACAAAGACTAACCTATTAACATTCTCACTCACTTATAATCAACTCAATCACTTACATACACCATAAACTTGACAATATTACATGGTGTCAGAGTTTAGTCTGGACTCCGCCACACAACAATGGAGGGATTGAGGAGGGCAAAGGAACTATCATTTGAAGGGAAAACTGCTGAGAATTGGAGGGTATTCGAGACGGAGTATGAGATATACATCGAGGCTTGTTTCTCAGACAAAACTCCTAAAGTGAAGTCTATGATCTTATTAAATCTTGCTGGACCTGAGGCAATAGAGAAATCCAGGTCATTCACGCACCTTCCAGTTCGACCAGACCCTGGTGGTGGTGATAACCTACCTGCCGAAACAAGGGATGACCCAGAGGTATTGAAATGGGGAGAACTTTGCAGTCCAATCACTAACGTAATATTGGAACGACATAAATTCAACATTCGATTCCAATCAGATTCTGAACCCTTCACACATTTCTACACAGACCTGTGGAACAAGATTAGCCAGTGTGCTTATGGTGACCTCACAGATGAGCTCCTACGTGATCGCATAGTGGCAGGAATACATGATAACGCTGTTCGGAAGCAGCTCCTGAAGAAGACATCAGACCTCACACTCACCAAGGCAGTACAGATTTGTCAGATCAACGAAGCAGCTGAGAGTGGAGTGTTTGCATTCAAATCTGGAGCCACCACTAGCACTTCTCACTCCATAGATGCCGTCCATACCCAGCACAAGCCATCTGAGCGGCATCGGTTCAACCAACCAAGATGTGGTAACTGTGGCTTAGAGAATCACAGGGGAAGTGTATGACCTGCCAGAGGAAAGAAATGTATGGCATGTAATAAGATGAACCACATCAGGAAAGTATGCAGGTCTACCCAGAACTCAGCCACTGTGAGGGAAGTAGACCATGTATCAGATGAGACTGCTGATGACTTTTTGATTGAAGAGATTGACTGCTTAAGTAATATAATACCATTTAGTGCAATAGCTGATGTTGATGTAGTTTTATCAGACAATACCCTAAAAAAACTTGTTTTGAAATGTGACACCAGTGCTAGAGCCAATGTTATGTCTGATAAGGCTGCATACAAATATGTGAGCCCCAGTTGTGTTGATGGCACTAAGAGCAGACCGCTTGTAGGGTTTAATGGAAGTGTTACTAGGTCACTAGGCACTATTGAACTGTTATGTGTCAAGGGTGATGAGCATTTTACTGTTGTTTTTCATGTAGTTTCCAATTGTAATAACTCTCCGTTATGTTTACAAGATTGTGTTAGGTTAGGTTTTGTGACCCTCCCCCCAGATGTGCATGAAGTCACCGAAATAACAACCCCACAACTCCCAGACAACATACTCAGTGAGTACAGCGAGCTATTTGATGAGAAACTAGGAATGCTGCCAGTTAAATATCGCATCAAACTTGATAAAAATGTTGACCCTGTCATACGTCCAGTGAGATCAGTCGCCCATGCCTTTAAAGAGAGAGTGAGACAGGAGCTGGCAAATATGGTGAAACGAGGTATCATAGCCCCAGTTTCTGAGCCCATTGACTGGGTATCAGTAAAGGTCATTCAACAGAAGAAGGGCACAGATAAGATACGAGTATGTATTTACCCTGGTGACCTGAACATGGAAATCAAACGTCCTCATCACCCAACCAGAACTATAGAACACATTGCAGCTGATATCCCAGGAGCTGAATATTTCTCCGTCATAGATGCCCATGATGCATACTATCACATTAAGCTGGACACCCTATCGTCTCATCTTACCACATTCAACACTCCTTTCGGCCGTTATAGATATCTTCGTATGCCAATGGGACTGTGCTCTTCTAGTGATGTATATCAAAGTGCTATTGAACAGTTATTGGAAGGCCTTCCCTGCCATGTGGTCGTAGATGACAGACTGGTTAATGGTACAACTGAAGCTGAACACGATGATAACCTGGATAAGGTTCTGAAGCAGCTCCAAGAGATAAACCTGAAACTTTCGGCTCAGAAATGTGTTTACAAGAGACCCAGTTTAGTGTATATTGGGCATAACCTCTCAAATCAAGGACTACAGCCTGACCCAGCCAAGGTCAAAGCCATCACTGAGCTACTAGAACCAGCTAACAAAGAAGAGCTTTTGAGATTCCTGGGAATGACCAAATATCTTGCAAAGTTCATAGAGAATCTGAGTGAGATAGCCTCTCCACTCAACCGACTCCTGAAGAAACGGATTGACTGGAATTAGGCAGATACGCGCCAAACAGCATTTAACCTTCTGAAACAGAAGCTAGGTGAAGCAGCATCGCTTACATATTTTGATGTCAAGAAACCCGTCACTCTAACGTGTGATGCATCTAAGCCCGGTCTAGGAGCCGCCTCTCTGCAAGAGAATCAACCTTTGAGCTATACCAGTCGCGCAATGACAGACACAGAAACCCACTATTCACAGATCGATCGAGAAGGAGCTGTTGGCTGTTGTATTTGCCTGCCATAGGTTTTGAGATTATATTATCAGCAACAAACAGGTGACTGTGGAAACAGATCACCAACCACTAGTGTCCATAGTGAAGAAACCCTTGTCGGCTGCACCAGCCCGACTTCAAAGGATGATCATGAGACTTCAGAGTTTTGACATCAAGCTTGTGTACAAGAAAGGCAAGGATATGCTGATAGCTGATACTTTGTTCCGTGCCTATCTCCCTGACTGTTCTGTGTCTGAACTTGAGGCAGATGACTGTGTTATAATCTCATCAGTTTCCATTACGGATTCCAAGTACTTCGAGCTGCAACGTATATGTGCCTCTGATAATTTCACTAGGAAGCTGATTGACTTTTGCAATGCCGGCTGGCCAAAGTCTAATTCAAATGTTGATCCTCATGTATGACCATACTTTGCAATACGTGATGAAGTCGGACATGATGCTGGTGTCCTCTATAGAGGGACTCGTATTATTGTACCAGAAGCTTTACGGGATAACTACCTGTCTATACTTCATCAGGGACACCAAGGAATAGAGTCTACCAGAAGGAGGATCCGTGAAATTATGTACTGGCCGAACATGTCAGAGGATATAGAGAACTATATTCAGAACTGTGAACACTGTCAGAGGGCTAGAAACCACCAGCAGAAGGCACCGGTGAACAATTACCATATCCCCAGTCAACCATTTGACATAGTGGCCACAGATCTCTTTGAGTGGCGCAACAAAACTTACCTGGTTACTGTGGACTCCTTTCCTTCTCCAGTTGGATTGAGGTAGACCTCCTTCCTACGACGACCTCTGTGGCTGTTACCAACAAGCTGAAGGCCCATTTTGCTCGGTTTGGATCACTCTTACACGTGATCTCAGACAATGGTCTTCAGTATTCGTCAAACGAATTCACACAATTCATGAGTAGCTGGGACATAGACCACATTACAAGTGCACCCAGACATAGTCAGGCCAATGGCCTTGCAGAAAGAGCTGTGCAGACTGTAAAGAGATCGATGGAGAAAAATTTTCAGGAAGGGGGAGATATATACTTGGCATTGTTCAATCTAAGGAACACCCCAAAGAATGAACTCGGCTTTTCAGCACAGAGGAACCTTAGCAGAAGGGCTAGACCTCCTTTACTCATCTCATGAGATCTTTTGAAACCTGTTGTTATAAACAATGAGAAAGTTCAGCATCTGCTAGCCGAGAGTCGAAACAGACAGTCGTCATATTCCAACAGGTGTAGGAAGCCTTTGGATAATCTGCAAGCTGGAGACGTAGTCAGAGTGCAGGCTGATAAGGGCTATGGAGATCTATCAAAATTTATAGCCCAGGGTCCTACACATAGTTCTTACATCATCAGGACTAGCAATGTAAACACACTCAGAAAAACACGAGAACAACTGCTCAAATTACTTCAACCCCTACATCTGGTCTACAATCAATGCCAGACCCTGTTGTAACACAACCTGATATACCTGTGCCATCCGAGCCTACGACAGAAACTGCTGTGACTCATCCACAGTTAAATTCTCCTCCCCAGCTAAACAGTTAAAAGTCCTATTACCGCTTCACCAGATCCAAGACTAGCACACTCTACCAGAGGAAGTCCTACTCCAACCACACAAGGTCTGCCAAAGTCAACTCGCTCTTGCAGAGCATCAGTCCACCCATCTACCAGACCAGATAATCCATTTGTTTACAATTAGAAAGGGGAGGATGTGATATTACTCAGACTGACTGCCCTGACAAATATCCCAAAACCATTCCCACCACCCAACAGACATTAAATAGTGAACTTGTGTTATATAATTTGTGTTTTTATTTAGTTTAGTTTGTCATGTTGCTCACGCCCTTTTTGTATTATTTTACTGTTTCATTTTTATTTGTATTGTAGACAACCATGGTGACGGGTTTCATTACACTAACTAACTACTATGCTATGTTACTAATCCAATAAACAAAGACTAACCTATTAACATTATCACTCACTTATAATCAACTCAATCACTTACATACACCATAAACTACTTGACAATATTATTACAGATGGTGGTAGTAATAAGTATTATCTTATGGTAGTGATGCTGTGGTAGCCGTAGCAGCTAATCTTCAAAAAAATAACATATGGATAATATGATAATAAAAATAATTTAATATTCAAAGAAGAAGTAGTAGTTGTTCGTTGTTGTTGTTATTATTATTTATTAATTAATAAATAATAATTAATTAATAATAATAATTATTATAAAATTTTTTCAACTTTATTATTAAAGTAGTTAACAGCTAACTTTAACTATTATTATCAACTATTATTATACTTAACTTAATAATAATTATCAAGTTATTGAGTAAGTTGTTGTTAAGCTGAGGATAATAATTATTATTATAATAATTAATAAAAAATAATGGTAATAATTAATAATTATTAATTAATTATTATTTATAAATAATAAAAACTAATAATAATAATTAACAAGTTTTGTTGTATCGAGTAATTACAGCATTTATTATTTAAACTTATATCAAGAGACAGATATCTCTTACGAATGGTACGAAGAGCTTCTAAAACATCACAAATAAATGTTCCCCATATGCCATATAATATATATATATATTATGGTGGTGCCACAGGGGCACTGCAGTAGTAGTTGCAAGCACATGTCTCTTTGCCTAAGTCCACTATTACACACCCTACATACATATGTATGTAGGGTGCTTAATAGTGGACTTGGGCAAAGAGACATGTGCTTGCAACTACTACTGCAGTGCCCCTGTGGGTGGTGCAATAATTAATAATAATCTTGAACAGACGAACTTCGCAAAAGTTAGAAAATGCTAAATTGTATTCGTTGCAATGAATCCTGATTTGCTTGAGAACAACATAGACAACAAACTTGACACATAATAATCAGAAATCGGGACTATTAAAGTCAATGGTCTGTATTTAAAAATTACATAGTTGAACTCGCTGAGGTTGTATCCGGAAATCTGCGCTTGTTCAGTTTTTTTGTCATTTTTTGTTGGTGCTGTAGTGTTCACATTATTATTTAGTTCAACTTGGAGACCTAGACTTTCAGATGTGATCGGAGCACTTATCAAGTTTTTATTGGCAAGTTGCAATATGATGTGCCTATAAATAGGACCTGTTTGCGTATTCTTCCCTTTTTCTTTCATTGATTGTTCATCATCATTCATGGCATAATAATAATAATAATTATAATAATAATAAAATAAATAATAATAATAATATAATAATAATATATTTATTATTATTATTATTATTATTATTATTATTATTATTATTATTATAATAATAATAAATAATTTAATTATAAATCATCATAATAATTAATAATAAATAATTGATTGATAATTATTATAATAAGTATTAATAATTAATAATAATAATAATTATTATTAATATAATAATAATTTAATTAATATTATTTATTATATATATATATATATATATATATATATATATATATATATATATATATATATATATATATATATATATATATATATATATATATATATATATATATATATATATATATATATATATATATATATATATATATATATATATAATATTATTATTATTTATATATATTATTATTATATAATAATATAATAGTATTATTATTATTAATTATGTTTTTATAAACTAATATTAATAATAGTTGGTTGTTACAGAAGAGTAGTAGTTAGTTAGTAGTAGTAGGCTACATTATTATTGAGTAGATTGGTAGTAGTAGTTGTTGGTAGTAAGTAATAATAATAATAATTAAATTTAATAGATAATAATTGTTGTTGTATTATTAGATAAAATCACTTGGAAAAGTGTAGTGCTGACTAAAAAGTGACTTGTATTATACTACAAAATTGTTTCATGGTACTAAACTAAAATGTGTGTACCAATCTTCTTGTTGTATTATTATAATTATTATTTTTATTGTTATTCATTTTTTTAGTAATAATTAATAATAAATAACAACAACAACTGTTTTTCTAATAATAATTTAAATATATAGTAGGTAAAATATTATCATAAGAATAATAATAATAAAATAATGATAGTTATAATAATGATAATAAATAAAATACTACTAAAAAAATTAGTAAATGATAATAACTTAAAAATAATAAATTAATAATAATAGTAATAATCAAAAATATTATTATAACAACATACATATATATATATAAATAATTATAATATTTTTTTTATTATAATTATTAATAGTAGTAGGTAGTAGTAGTATGTATTATTATAATTGTTGCTGTTCTTGTTAGAGCTGGGAGGCTGCTCAAGAAAGGAGTTATCAATGACTAATCAGGATCATTATGCAATAAAATAATAAATAATAATGATGATAAATAATTTATTTATTGTCATAACAATAAATATCATGGTTTACCATTCATGATAATAATAATAGTAAATGAATAATCAATAATAATAATAAATAATAATGACGATTCAATTTTTCATAAGAATACTAATTCATTGTTGTTCATGATGAATAATAATAATAATAATACTATTATTAGTAAATAAAAAGTGGGTAAGTAATCAATAATTATAGTAATATTTGTTATATAATAAGTATTAATAATAATTATTATTTAATAATTATATAATAAAAATTAATTATTGTTAATATTATTGATTCTGAATAATAATAATCGTAACAATAATGATAACTATTCCATACATTAGTGATAAATTATAAGATAATAAAATAGTAATACTGGGTAAAAATTAATAAATGCATAATATATGAATAATAATAGTTGTTTGATAATAATAGTTATTATTATTATTATTATTATTATACATAATAACAATTATTATTATTATGCATTTATTATTAATCATCATGAATAATTATTATTATTATCACTATTGAATATTTTTACAAATAATATTATAAGGACTCTCTCCCAGGAGGTTTTACAGTGATCCCAATCCCCTCCTCATTCATAAAGTTCATAATGGTCTACCAGTATTGAAAAGAATTTTACACACATTGCTGGCGCTACAGATGTCTAGTGTAGACCGTGAGTGAGGTTTTCAGTAGTTTAAAGGGTTAAAGTTTGTGAAAACTTCTCAGAAACTGCTTGAAGCAGGAAAAAATGAGCAACATTATGCTTTTGACAATAGAGGGATCCCCCATCGTCAACTTTGGCCTTGCCATGAAAATTTTTAATCAAATGCACCAAAGAATATATGACTTTATGGTCAATTGCAACATAATATATAAACTTGACACAATCAGCAGGTCTATTTTGTTACAGAAATATCTGCATTTGCCGGTGTATTAGACCATTGCTAGATTCGATTTGCTATGTCCCTGTGATGTTGAGAAGTTTAGCGATTTCCAAATCCCCCCCCCCCCCCCCCCCCCCCCCCCAATTTACCGATATCCTGGAGAGAGCATTGATTAATAATGTAAGAATTAATGAATGGAAAATGATGATGTTGATCATAAAACAATGTTGTTGTAAAAAAAAACGCTGACACAACTTCTTTGTTATTATTATTATTTATTACTGCAATTATTGTGACAGCTAATCATTCAACAACATTGATTATCAATGATTACTTATTACTGTTATAATTATTATTAGACTTGGAATCAGGGTTGTTTTAATCGTTGCTATTAATTATTAAGAATTATGAATAAATCATTATTTGGTATTATGATTAATAATATTTAGTTATTATTTTCATTGTCACGTTCCTGTACGCTATTATTATTTTATGATGACGATATGTGTGATTTACTATTACATGTCTTATAATAATGATGTGATGTTCAAGTACTACTTTCGTTATATTATTGGTATTATTATTCATATTATTACATGTGTCAAGTGATTCTTTTCAAGGTAGTGGTTGGTATAATTAATTATAAAGAATAATTAAAATGTGGAGACATTGTGTTTATTCATCATGTTGTCGGCCATCATTATTATCGTAATAAATAAAAATGTGTGTTGTATGTAATATTTGTTTATTATTATTATAATAACCATCATTGTCCACAATGGTGTATTTACCATCATGAAGTGTGCACTGATTTGAGTTTACATTTTGATAAAACGATGGTTATTTTTACGCAACATACTTTGATACTAACATATATACTTGGATGCTGTTATAGAAACAAACTGAAATTGATAACTATTATGATGTATATATGCATGTACTTACCTGAGTTATCACAACCTTCATTTTTCATGGTAGCTGACACAGTAGCTTGAATATTGGCCTGGTTTACTAGTTTAAAAAACAGTGATAGTTACCTAATCGTGCACCCCTGGTAAATACAGCGAACATGTATTTGTTATCAAGTGTATTGTATTGTGTACAACAGGAGTGATGAGTCATACAGCGTTGAGTTATAGGACTTATGTTAATAACGTGACATGTTATAATTTGTGTAGCAATACGATGTTGTTTATTAAGTTCACATCTGTTTTACTCGGATTTAACCATCTGTCAAGTCCTAACCAACAAAATTGCTATTAATCATAAAATAGATGTATTAGTGCAATACATTTTATTGTTACTGATGCAGGGTCATTTCATCGCGACACTTGGTATTTTTTCATTATTGTTATTAGTAGTTGTTAGTTATATTAAATATGTCCGCAATAAAATTAATCAGTCTGATAAAAATTGCTTGAGATTGGTTAATCATTTATTTATAAACACTTTATAAGTACTAATATTTGTGGTTTGTTTGTGTATATCAGTGATGTATGGTATTATCAATCTCTAGGCATATTATGGTAAACACATGGTGATTATCATATGCTGGATATAAACAACATTATAAGAACGCGTTATTACATGTGCAGTTATATTTGTCAATTTATCACAGAATACAATCTAGACAAACATAAAATTTGTATTGCTAATATTGAAGTTTTATATATTCCACAAAAAGTGTAGCCGATTGCTTGGATTAAGGTGTTTATTTAGGTTAGTTATTTTTCTAAATAGTGTTCAAATTGGATAAATAGCTTTGTCATTACCTGCACCGATTACTCGCTAGAAAGAATAATTATTTATTTTTTCGCTCACCAATAAATCATAGTCCTAGCACTACATTAATTTTATTGATAGTTTTCTTGATTTGATTATATTAAACTCTTTGAGTGATACATTAATAAGTATTGTGGTCTTAATGGTAAATGACAATATTAATGACATAATACGCACCCCATCAGAGTAATTTGATTACCTATTTGATAGTCTTGACATACGAAATAAAACTTACATAATTCAATGTAAAGGGCCAAAACCAATTCAATTTTATTGAATTACATTTACTTTTAGAGACTCTTTTGCAGATAAATATGGATACAATATTAAATGATGATGTAACTAATAACATAAAAATGTAAATGATACGAAATGTTATATATTTCTTTCACTTGATTTAGATTGTGAACTATTTTCAATAATATGAAGTAGCAACTATTATTAATATTTATTTAGATAATAATGGATAATTGTAAATTTATAGCCTAGGAGTTGTAATGAGAATGTTTAAAATATTAGTACATTACATAGCCTGCGATCTTTCCTTGTGGACATTTTTTTTGTCCGGTTCCAATATAAAAAAGCTGTTTGCAAAGACCGTGTTTTTTTCCTTTGTTTAACACTTCTCACCAAATCCAAGTGCTAATAAAGTTTAATAATAATAATCCACTGCAAGCCGTCTTGTTGGTTAGTGATAATAATATTCATTTATTTTTAAAGCTATTTTTAATGGTTGGTGTTTGGGACCTTTACTATCATATTGAATTAACCGAATTATCAATTTATATGAGGTTGAATCATGCAAGCTCTACTGTACTATACTATTATGACCATTATAATATAATAATATTATATACTACTTGAGTAACAATCCTGGGTTATAAATTGGTGAAATTCCTTCAACTCGCTTTGTTTTTACAAGCTTGAGTTTATTGTGGAATTAATTCAGTAGATTAATTCATATGACATAGACATTGAAGTAATTAAGCCCTCATAGCAAATGGATGTTGTCATCGTTTCATGCCATGAAGTGATTGCTTTAAGTGCAAAATTCTTCTATTGTTTATTTGCGTTCATCCACTGTTATAATTGGTTGTCAGACAAGGAAGTCATCTGCTAACTTCTCTGTTCAAAGTTAGTTAAACTACTTGAGCTCAATCTACCTGAAAATAGACAGGTGGAGAGGCTTTCAACTTGTCTATCATATTCAAGTATTCTCCATGCTATACATACTCGACTCTAATCAACTATATTGTTATTATTTCAGCCTATGGTTGGTCCCCGTACCGACCACAAAATGGCCTTGATAAGTGAAGTTTGTGTGCTGTTCCTTTCTGTTTACTTGGGGTCAACGTTAGGTAAGTACCTGAATGACAACATTCTATTGAACACACTCAACTGTATGTATATAGCGGTTAGTTTAGTGTAATATTGTTTATATTTCACTTACTTTGCCTGTTCTACTATATGATCCATTTGTGACTTTCACTGACATGTTATACCTAGTGCTGTGAGCGTTAGTTTTAGTAGAAATTACTAGCTCTATATTATTCACTACTGATTACTTTTTTTATTCAGCTTTGTATCTGAACTCAACTTGATTATATGCATATTGTAATAAACTTCTTCCTGGCAGCCTAAACAGAATAATCATATAATTTGAAGTCTGTTATGCATATCAATTGCTCAATTGCTCTTTTATGTTTGAACCCAGCGAAAGAAAGTTTCCATTGTTAGCTTTAGTGTTTGTTTCATAATTGGTTTATGAATAACACTATATTTTGTGTAAAGATTATATTATTTGTGGTAGAATTATTTTCAACTGAACACTCTATGTCAATCACTATGTACAACGTACTATACACAAAGAACACATACATATTATTAGATATAAATGTATATGCATGTTGTAGCGGTTGATGATGTTAATGTGGTGATAGAGAACTCAACACCTTTATCTGTACAAGCTGGATCTAACGTCTCTCTCGTCTGCACAGCCTATCAGCACTACACTAGTTCAGAACATGTATGCTCTTTGTTTCAAACTCATTTACATCAATTTCTTATTGCGAATTTTCGTTCTCGTAACCGGAGTAAACCTTTCTCCATTATAAAAATATATATGACATCTGTGTTCACAATCTGATATCTTTGTTGTATCTCATGTACCTGCTGTTGTGATTGATTTTGGTGGAACCTTGTCGTGACCAGTGTATCATAGAGGTGCCTCTAATAGCCCTTTGGCATCAGACAGACCTGTGGTAAGCGCTGGCACAAGCTGCGATATGGGCCGGCAGAATTACCACCAAGTAAAACACTGATTTTCTTATACCGGCAAACGACCGGCACAGTACCGTCCCTGGGAAGGTATCCTGGGCCGGCACCAAGATAGCTGCCATAGCCAGAGGAGCAAAACATAGCCTAATGGCCCCAGTACCACTTATCCACAACTTAGATGCCTCCAGATGTCAACATACCAAGACCAAAGGCTCGTAAAGGACCAAGGACCCACTCAAGAGATGCAGAGACATCTAGTGACTAACTGTATTGGCTATGGGACTATTAGCTCCGCCCCATACTTCTTGCCGCCATCTAGGATTAACCATATGCTTGTTATGTGATTGGGTTGAATATATATCTTGTTATACTATTTGCTTACCTAAATATATAGTATGCTTGATTGGTCTACTCCTTAAGTAGACCAACTGCTTCCAGTGGCTTGGCCTATAAAAGGCCAAGCTTGACTGTAATTCTTAGCCATTTGCCAAATGCCACTTGCTTTGTCACTTGTTGCCACTGCTACCATCGCTCTTAAACTGGGTTGTATGAGACAATAAATGTATAGACTTGAAAGCACAGAGTTATGCATCTGAGCTGAGAGCTCACCAACATTTGTGGAGTTGGATACTCCTCCATAGCAGTTACCTGTGGCCATATTGGCACAGGGCTGACTGAGCTGCTGTACCGGCAGATGGGTGTCTGCCCGTTTTCAGCCGCTAGAGAACAGTTGGTGGTTCTGTTGTGGAGGCAGTGGAATCCACCACACTGTCTATAACAATATTCACGGCCTGATTGCCGAACGAACTGCACAATGTGATAGATTTTCGTAATTTAATAGTCAGCTTATGTAGGTAGGCGGGCGTATGGAACGTACTTTCATTTTTGATCGTCAATTTTGCTTTATCTATTGGACAATGGGCAATAACTTCTCTCAGTAAATATTTTTCATTTAAATAAATGCCATCACTGTATGCGGTTATAATGAGTAAATTGTCCTTTACTATATTAAATAAATTTCACTGAAAGTTGCCATCCAACACTTCATAATATGAGACCAGACTATTAAAATGGAAGAATCGAGTTGATTGCCATAGTTAAATGTTCAGTTTTGTTTATTGTTTAGGAGCAATATTAATAAACACTTGGATTGAATAAATTTTTTATTCAGCAACTTTTTATGCCCCTCAAGTTTTGAACAAAATTATAGTTCATTTTTGCATGACTGAGTTCTCCCATGTTTCACCTGCTCCTGATTATTTTGCTACCTGTTAACTGATCTAATAATATTGTAGGTGGCTTGGAGAGACTCAAATGATCAACTCCTAGTTTATGGGGGAACATTAAAACTTCATTCAGCAGTTAACAAAGATTCCTTTGGAAGAGAAAAGTTCTCGGCCAGCGAAGTACGTTTGGATTTTATTAATTATTTATGAAGAATACACTAGTTTTTGCTATTTTATCATCCAGCATTTAGTATTATTAGCTGTTACAAGTCTCTTGTGTTGTATACACTGTTAGCTGTTACAAGTCTCTTGTATTGTATACATTGTTAGCTGTAACAAGACTCTTGTGTTGTATACATTGTTAGCTGTTACAAGACTCTTGTGTTGTATACATTGTTAGCTGTTACAAGGCTCTTGTGTTGTATACATTGTTAGCTGTAACAAGACTCTTGTATTGTATACATTGTTAGCTGTAACACGTCTCTTGTGTTGTATACATTGTTAGCTGTAACACGTCTCTTGTGTTGTAGGAGGACACATCGGACCCCACAACCACTCGAATTACTATGCAACTCTTTCACATCAGACCCGACCAGAGTGGCCTCTACTCCTGTATAACAACCAGCAAGGCTGCTGGGGCTGGAGTCGTGACTGGTAATGCATCTATTTTTCTCCAGGTACTCATCTATCTTAATTGTTTTGACTTCCCTTTATTCCTATGTGAGATAACTCTATGTACAATCGCTCTATGTAGTTTTAATGGCGCTAATCAGACTACTAGCCAGCCCACAATTAGGCACACAGCAAATTGATATTAAAACTTTCAAGTGATCTGAGGTGTAAACGGTATGCTTGTGCCATATTAAAATAAATGGTGAGAGAAATCGACCTGTAAATGCCATTTTAATAAACCGCACAAGTTTGAGACAAGGAAAATTATATAGAAAAGGGGCGGCGGTTTCTGGTTCTCTTTTCACCAAGATGGCCTCTTGTCATATATTCTCCAGTCATATTGAAAGTCCCCACTCTGTGTATTACAGCACTCCGCTTACATATACACATAGGAGTTTCATAAACTGTACCCATCTCAGTCTTGGTGGGGGTGCCTGGGACGCCCCATTCACCAGTGACCACTGGCTGCATTCACCCACTTTCATCATACAGTTGCAAGCCCGCTGCTTCAGTCTAGATATGTAGATGTGATATTAAATGCGCATAATTAAGTGTGAATAAGGACAAAGTCAAAAATAAATCGCAGTCAAATTTTTAATAATCACCCATGAGAAGTTTGCTGACTTTTGAGCATCACTGCTCATTGTTTACTTGGCAGCGTTCTTGCTGCCAGAATATCTTTGGTAGAATAGCAGCATCTATTCAACCGTTCTTTGCCTACAGACTTTGAAAACAATTTGGTCTGTTCGCATAGGAGCTAGTAGGCTCAAAGTCATTTACTGAACGCTTGACTTTTATTCACAGAGAACTATCGTGGCTGTCTTATCAAAACAGGCTTGACCAAGGAGTGAACTTGGGACACCCACTATTCATACCTAGTCAGGCGCAAAAGATTTCTTTACAATTTCAAACAGCCTTGGCATTACACAGATAGCTAGTAGAAAAGTTATAGTTAGTAGTAAGCTTAATCAGCTAGTACTAGGGAAAGATAGTTTGTTGTGTGTCATGGGCTTGGTAAATAGGTTGTGTAATAAGCCAATCTCTTGTACAATGTATGTTCTCATTTGACATCCGTTAGTCATCTCAGCTCTAACTACTATTGAATCGGCACAATTCTTTGATAGGATAGGTCTCTTGTTTTATTGTCAAAATTGATTTTTAATATAAAACTTTCTTATGGTCTGGCCACACACACTACTTTATTCGGTTCCGGCGACACCCACAGCTCAACACGGCGCCTGAGCTGAATACCGAAAACATTTCTACCGGCCACACGGGCCGACGGCGGCAACTGACAATCGTGACTTCAGCACCTTCGGTGCAACCAATCACTGCAAAACAAGTAATAATAAAACTAATAATTCAGAATAATATTATTATAAATATAATGATAATGACGAGTAAATTATAATAATTATTTTCAACAATTTATTATTATTACATATTTATTATTTGCTACTCAGTATTTACATCAGTTATAATTATTATTTATTATAAATAAATTTTATGGGTAATAATAATAATTATTCTACTTTGCCTATTATTATATTTATCACACCAAGAACAAGTCGCAATAGAAACAATCAATAGCAATACTTATCATGTTTTTTTCTCACAATTTATCACAATAACCAAACGGTTTTATTTATTTATACCATCCACCTTGTTACAAGTTATTGTTGACGATAAAATTTTTTTAAATGAACCTTGACCCAGCGCACACTAATATCAGCCAATCACGTTAGAGTCAAGATGTCGGAATACTTGAAAACTTCAGCACATTCAACTGCATGGTAAGGCGCCGATTAGATTGGGCGATAACCGGCTTGGCTTTACTGATTCATTATTTCGTCGCATGCATGCACCAGATTCAAGCAAAAGTCGTGTCTGTGGCCAGTCCATTATTGGTGTCTAGCTCTTTCTTGCCTACCATAGACTTCTAATTGTGACGTTCACCAGATTTTATGTAACAAAGAGTTTTTCACTAGACAGTAGTATTACGTCTATAGAGAAGCATTGATAGATTTGATGGTTTCATATACAGAACGAAAATCTAATGAAGCATTTTGTTATGACAGTTGGAGCTGATATGTAGTGTGTGGGCACATAACTCCACTTGTGATGAATGCCAGGCTTGTATAAACATATGTACGTGCTAGATGAGTGGGATTGGCCGTGCATCACACTATTTACCAACATGATAAAGTAATCCATAGGAATCATCCATAACATTGTAAAAGTCCAACCCTTCCATCTGTATAGCTCAGCTTTACATGTTTAGTGCTTTCAGCTCTAAATATAAAGTATCTTATGTTGAAGGTAGAGGATGCACAGCTCCTGGTCAACAAGGGTATGACAGCCAGTTTGTCTTGTGACGGAGTTGATGTGAGCGGTGTTTCATTGACAAGTGCCGTCACATGGAACAAGATGGGTGACAGCAAGAAGTGTTATATGCCTACCACCACATCCACCTCTACATCTACAACAACTCCACCAACCACACCAGGTCTTGTAACATCTGCTACAGGCGGTGGCGCCACTGCCAGCTCTCCGGTGATCGACCAAAACACTACACGATTGATTGCTCGTCGATCTGCGGAAGTAAGTTTTTGTGCGTCTCAACCTTAATGTTAGGGTCTGTTGGTATACAGGTGTAGGCATTATACAGTATGGTGATCTGTGCAATGTGAGAGGCTGTCGCTCGAGTTATACCTTGGTTTAGACCCAGCGTTCTATTGCAGGAAGGTGTGAACATGATGTAGGTGCATGAAGTTTTGTGCTAAACAAATAGAAAAAGATTAGCAACTCTTAAATATTTTATTCTGAGAATGTGACTTTATGAGAAAAGGTCCACATGTGTATTATTGTTTATAAGGAAAGCTACGCTTATGAGACATAAATGGTATTGTTTATCATTGACGCTGATTCAACTTGCTTCAGTTTTTGCAACTACTTGACTCATAGTGTCTGCCATTGAAATGTTCCATGCATTTCGTGAAGGAACTATTATGCATTGCCACTTATCTCCTCACTAGCTTCCTGGTGGTTGTGAGTACTGGCAGCGATGTGAAAACTAAGTGCTGCCATGGTGTCAATCTGATTGGCAAGTTGCCAGTTTAGCGAGTGGATTATTCGATTGTTGGCTGACATCTTTCAGCAGGTAGTCAACCAACTCAATTTGATATTTCATTCTGTCTGTGCACTGCTATGGCAACTAGCTAGTTTATTAGTCAACCACAGTCTGCTTTCGTATCTGATGTCATACCGTTTGCTACATACATGACAGCTGGGCTGTGCCTGCAAAAGCCAGCTTTCTGAGTTTGTTTTACTCAAGTTAATGAAACGTCAATATAATTGGAACATCAGTGGGCCAGATGAGTGTCGGATGTCAGCTGCCAGTGTTTCATCTTTTGAGAGCTGCTATAGATGAGGTTTCTGTGCCGGGCCACCATGAGTGGGTGTTCACAGGCTATGCTACCTTCTGTAGAGTTCGGCTTATGCCAATGCCTCATTAGTTATTCATTTAGTACAACTGTCACTGAATCGCTGAGTAGCTAATCGACTGAACAGTGTAAGGTATCACCTGTACTTTAATACTCAAGTGTTGTTAGCTGTCAGAGCTCAGGTGGAAGCTTTATTGGCCACCCATTGCGTGCTAGTTGTATTGTAGTAATTCTCTTTCATCCCACAGCAGTCTTAGGAAGTCTTTAACATCACTTGTTCACTGAGCTCATTTATGCAATGCTAACTGATGTATTGTTGTATAGATTTTATTTATATATTTCGTCTCCGGTTATACATAAGCAAGCCCATGGAAATACTGGCTTATCATTTAGTGATGTGTCTTGCTCAAGGATACTAACTTAACAGCTGATCTCTATACAGATCAAGACAGCTCATAGAATGCTCTGCGAGCAGTAGTAGAGTTGCCCACACTTGGTGATCACCATAGATTGTGGCAAAGTTACTATGTATATGTGGCCATAAACAGTTGTTGATTACATGCACAGTCACAGAACGTAAATTGGTCTAATGTTTCCTTAATAAAAGCTCGGAAATTAATAATAGTTTCATACCTGTTTTCCTAAAGGACAACTTGGCTGCGAGTGGTAACAAAATGACTGATAATTCAAGTTATGTTGATATATGATGCATTGTTATGGTCACTAGTTTTCAGTAAATTGCTACGCGCATAAAACAACCATCCTGAAACTTGTTGAAAAGCTCAACATCTTTAAACTTTTTATCGATATCGCGTGATTACCAAAATTTGCAACATCGATCATTTCTATAATTATTGAACGTCATAGAAAGTCGTGTGACATTCTACGAACCGACGTCCTACAAACGGGCTACCTGTACGGAGATTAACCGTAAGATTTTTTTGTTAGTTGTAAGTTAATGAATATTTTACGAGGCAGCAAATATATTGTTGTGTGGGATGATGGGAAGGTTTCCTGCGCGCTAGTGTAATTTACGACTCATATTACTTCTCTTGTTTCTCATGGTTATCCAAGTAATTAACCGTTGCAGGGTTGGCCTTTTAAATTGCTCTAATAAATGAAGTCAGAGATGTCTGCTTTTGAACTCCCTGTCTCCCTCTGCCCCAACTTATTGTTCCTCCCTCTGCCCCAACTTATTGTTCCTCCCGCTGCCCCAACTTATTGTTCCTCCCTCTGCCCCAACTTATTCTTCCTCCCTCTGCCCCAACTTATTGTTCCTCCCTCTGCCCCAACTTATTGCTCCTCCCTCTGCCCCAACTTATTGTTCCTCCCTCTGCCCCAACTTATTCTTCCTCCCTCTGCCCCAACTTATTCTTCCTCCCTCTGCCCCAACTTATTCTTCCTCCCTCTGCCCCAACTTATTCTTCCTCCCTCTGCCCCAACTTATTCTTCCTCCCGCTGCCCTAACTTATTCTTCCTCCCTCTGCCCCAACTTATTGTTCCTCCCTCTGCCCCAACTTATTGTTCCTCCCGCTGCCCTAACTTATTGTTCCTCCCGCTGCCTTAACTTATTCTTTTTCCCGCTGCCCCAACTTATTGTTCCTCCCTCTGCCCCAACTTATTCTTCCTCCCGCTGCCCTAATGACGTTCTAAATGCTCATTACATAATCTGTGTATGAAGCATTTCGTAGTGAGAGGAGGGGCACACTTCTGTTACCGATATCATTACAGAAACTCTAGTATATTGCAGTTTGCAAGCCGTAGAAATGAATTGGCGTTCAGAATTTTTGTCTTGACAGCACAGTGGCTGTTACGTAGATCTTGTGTTTTATCCCAGGCATCTTCCATTTTCTAAATTAGCCTTTTCGGTTGTAGTGAGTCAAATATAGCATTTTATTGCGGGTGGCCTTGAATAAATATTGTAAAAATGGGTGCATTATCGTATAAATGGCTGAAGTCATGTACGGCAAAATATTTTTCTTGTAGACACATATATATACAGTCACGCCAGAACCCTTATCAACCGTAGGGCAGACAACTTCTTCATGTCCAAACAACATTCGCATTCTCTCGTTTTCTCACCGTAACCTCTTTCTGATTGTAGCGAATGGAATGTGAAAGCCTATCAACCATATTGATAGACAATGTACAGAGAGAAGACGAAGGTGTGTACACTTGTAGCTACACGTATACCTACGCTAATGGTGCCGAGGCGAGCTACAGCTGGACAACAATATTACAAGTTAAAGGTAGACTTTGTTTATGCTATTGAACTATTATATACACAGTAAAACCCACATAAATCAACCCGTATTAATCAATAAACTGGTTTATTCAATGTGACAGTGAAGTACCAACCATAGAATTATCTCCCCTCCTAGAACGCTAACTATAGGTGAAAAGTCACATGAGCCGCCGGTGGCGGAGCGGAGTTTTTCATATATATGATTTATATAGTACACAATACCAGTCAAAATGGCGCCGTTTAACAAATCAAATCCTCTATCACAATCGCTTTTACGATATAGGGAAAATGTCGGTCTGTGCTATTGACCCTAGTGCACAATAGTGACCTCTGCAACAGGTGGCTCAAATTCACGGCAGTATGCCTGTGATATTGCCTGCGACAAAGAAAAAGATATCGTGAAGTCGATTAATATTCGGGAGATAAATAGTGCAGTACGCCATTTTTAATAGTTTCAAATGTCACCAGCTGTTATCAACTGGTTAGCGTTCTAGGAGGGGAGATAATTCTATGGTCCCAACCTTCTGCCATTGAAAACAACTTCACATTTTTCAATATTGTCATATGTAATTCAATCAAGCCATTTTTTTTTCAATTAGTTCACACAAAGCCTCAGATAGAGGCAGGTGTTTGCAAGCAGAGTTTCTCTATTGCACTAAATAGCAGAACTTTTGACAACTTTAGATTGTAGGCTATTTATTTAACTTGACGAGTAACTTCCTCTTTGGAAGAGGTAATCTTATTACCTCTTTGGAAGAGGTAATATCATAGCTAGTAGGATTGCCTACTAGCTATGATATCGGAGTAAAAAACTTCAACATTTGAGTTTTTTATCGCTGAAATCTAATCAGTCTCGAAATATAACAAACATCGTAGGCTATTTCACAACCAACAATAAAAAAAACATGAATCTTATAAAGTCAATTTGTTCTAAACGTGTTCTTTGTGCCAGATAGCAAAAATGAAGCCGATATTTGTAAATTAGAATTTCATCTTGGTAGTTATTTGAACGACAATTGCCATTAATTGATAATGAAACATTACACCAACTGATAATAATTTAAAAAATAAACAATAGGAGTATTCGCGACCTGTTCGTCGAATAAAAGACAAGAAGTGATACGTGTTCGTAATTCAATGCAACGGAACATCAGTTTAGAACAACATAAATATTCAATGAAATGTTATAGTTTACCGAACAAGTCATAAAGAAGATACCCACTTTTTAAAATAATCAAGAAAGTAATAAAATTTGAACTGCTATAAACTGGAATAGTTTGTAAAGCTGCCCTTTAATTTAGTAAATTTTAAACGCTTGTAATTTGAATTATTTTCAAGAATATAAAACCGGTCTATGAAAATGAAAAAAATCAATTTGTTCGTTAATATTTATTTAGTTTTCAGTTTCATTCGCGACCTACGAACAACATAAATAAATACTCGTTGATTATTTTTTTATTCAGTGGGCTAATTTTTGTTAACCCACGAGTTTCGATCAAAATGATTATTTATTGATTAAATTTATTGCCATTCTGATTATTTTTATTGCAATGTGTTCAGCGAACAGAGGTCTCGAATGCTCTTACTGCAAACAATAATTTTTTATTATTATCGTTCATTGTTATGCTGATGATCAACATAAAAATATTAATGATTAAATAATAGTTATTACATTATTAATTGATTGTAGTTGTAGCTCAACTTATCACAATTATTAAAATTCATTCACCAGGTAAGTAAAGTAAAAGAAATGTCTGAAGGTCTCGATATTATTTATAATATTATTATTTTAATAATTACATTATCATATATTATTATCATCTCTCTATGTATAATCTCGTAAGATATGTGTGGGCAATTCAGTACTATTCATAATTAAATGTATTTTTCTTGGCCTTTCAACAGCGAATTATGCAGGTTTTGCTGTATATCTCCATTATGCAGATTTTGCTGTATATCTCCATTGGAAATTTACTTCATAGGAGTGTAGAAGCATTCTGTTATATATGTGTTGTATCAAAAACTTTGAATTTCATGTCCATACCATATTGTTTTACTATAAGCCGCTATTACTACCTGTTACTAGAGCTACTACAAACTACAGCTAGCTACTAGTGCTACTACAAGCTACAGCTAGTTACTAGAGCTACTACAAACTACAGCTAGCTACTAGTGCTACTACAAGCTACATCTAGTTACTAGAGCTACTACAAACTACAGCTAGCTACTAGTGCTACTACAAGCTACAGCTAGTTACTAGAGCTACTACAAACTATAGCTAGCTACTAGCGCTACTACAAGCTACTAGCGCTACTAGAAACTACAGCTAGCTACTAGAGCTACTACAAACTACAGCTAGCTTTTAGAACTACTACAAACTACAGCTAGCTACTAGAGCTACTACAAACTACAGCTGGCTATTAGAACTACTAAAAACTACAGCTAGCTACTACAAACTACAGCTAACTACTAGCGCTACAGCTAGCTATTAGAACTACTAAAAACTACAGCTAGCTACTACAAACTACGGCTAAGTACTAGCGCTACAGCTAGCTACTAGAGCTACTATAAACTACAACTAGCTACTATAAACTACAGCTAGCTACTAGAGCTACTGCGAACTACGGCTAACTACTAGCGCTACAGCTAGCTACAAGAGCTACTATAAACTACAGCTAGCTACTAGAGCTACTATAAACTACAGCTAGCTACTAGAGCTACTACAAACTACAGCTAGCTACTAGTGCTACTGCTAGTTACTAGAGCTACTTCGAACTACAGCTAGCTACTAGCGCTACTACAAGCTACAACTAGCTACTAGCGCTACTAGAAACTACAGCTAGCTACTAGAGCTACTACAAACTACAGCTAGCTATTAGAACTGCTACAAACTATAGCTAGCTAATAGAGCTACTACAAACTACAGCTGGCTATTAGAACTACTAAAAACTACAGCTAGCTACTACAAACTACAGCTAACTACTAGCGCTACAGCTAGCTACTAGAACTACTAGAAACTACAGCTAGCTACTACAAACTACGGCTAACTACTAGCGCTACAGCTAGCTACTAGAGCTACTATAAACTACAGCTAGCTACTATAAACTACAGGTAGCTACTAGAGCTACTACAAACTACAGCTAGCTACTAGAGCTACTATAAACGACAGCTAGCTATTAGAGCTACTATAAACTACAGCTAGCTACTAGAGCTACTATAAACTACAGCTAGCTACTAGAGCTACTATGAACTACAGCTAGCTACTAGAGCTTCTGTAAACTACAGCTAGCTACTAGAGCTACTATAAACTACAGCTAGCTACTAGAGCTACTATGAACTACAGCTAGCTACTAGAGCTACTGTAAACTACAGCTAGCTACTAGAGCTACTGTAAACTACAGCTAGCTACTAGAGCTACTGTAAACTACAGCTAGCTACTAGAGCTACTGTAAACTACAGCTAGCTACTATAAACTACAGCTAGCTACCAGAGCTACTATAAACTACAGCTAGCTACTAGATCTACTATAAACTACAGCTAGCTACTAGAGCTACTATAAACTACAGCTAGCTACTAGAGCTACTATAAACTACAGCTAGCTACCAGAGCCACTGTGTCACTCTCAGATTATGTTTGCTTGTAGTGGAACCTCATCCACCAGGCATGCCATGGCAAGTTAATCCTGATCAGTATGACACAATTAGCTTGAGGTGGAATGCGTCGGAGGAGACAATTTCTCATCCTGTAGACAACTACACAGTGCAGTACATGTATGTATGAGCAATGAAACTACTAGTTGTGGAGCTAATGTATGAGGAAATTATACGCAAAAATAAAATTTGGCTCATCAAGTTGATGCAATAACTGTTAACTATTGAGCGCTTTGTTGATTCTTGATGTGAACACTCTAGTGTAACTTTCCAATAGACTCATTTTAAGTTTCCGGATCGTGACAACAATCCCACCAGCCCTAGTCACACTATAAAGGTATGGGGCAAAATTTCAGCTGTTTTGAGGTAAGCTGATGAAAAGATAAATAGTACAAAATTGTTGATTAGTTGAAAGATATTTTTTTGCAGCATGATTGCTAGTTTGTGCCCCACGAGAAATGTTGATAGGGAATTAATTTTATTAGTAAAAAACAACTTTTTAACCAACTCCAGGATATAGACAATCTAGCTTGTAATGCACATGAAATGAGCAGTAGTTGGTTACCAACTCTAGGATGTGATTAACAACAAATGTCGCTTGATAAATGATGGTCAATGCATAGCAATTTCTTTCTAATAAATTTTGTACCCAAAGAATTACTTGACAAAGAAGATTGGCTGAACCATCTAGTTTGCACAAAAAATGGCTGATTGCATCAGAAATTTTGGTATTGCACATCTAGAGCATCGTTGTTAGGTGTTCAATCTACCGCAATAAAAATAAAAAAAATTTAAAATTTGAACAAAACATTGTCTTCTCACAAGACCATTGTAGGCTCCGAAAAGTACAAAGGTTTTTTTATGACGCTCTATGGAGTTATTTTCTCTTTATCTAGTTTATAACCAAATCACTTTATATTTTGAGTCAGTCAAGCTGAAAACAGATGTTTGGTTGTTTTTTTTACTTAAGTTTTCGACATGTGTGCATTGTAAGATATGCATCCCATCGTTGGATGCAAATGTTCTTTATAACATCAAAGCAAAGGGAGGGTGTCTAACTACTTAGGTTTTACATAGTATACATAGTATACAGTGATTCGTAGTTGTTGTTGCAGTATATCAAAATAGATGCACAGTGAACTGTCTTAGTACCAAAGTCAACACGGTAATCGATAGATGATGAGGGTGTAGCCATGATTTTTTGTTAAGTGATGCTCTGATGTTTGTCGTTGAATATGATTCTGTATTTTTCTTACCAACACCACAACACCACAGCAATAATGTCACATGTATCAGCGCATTGGATATAGTTCAATGATTGTATCCATTTGCCTGAAACATTTTTATTTATTTTATTATCATCATTATTCATTATGTTGATATCATTATTATTATCAATTGTTGATATTTTTGTGATTATTATTGTTTTTATCGTTACTATCATAATTATGATTGGGCGAACAACTAACGAGACAATCAACAATTGCAACTACATCCTTCAAGTTTTCATCTATTTGTCTCAGTGATTGTAGTATATCATTATTATTTATATATATATTCACATCATCATTTAATTTCTTTTAATTTCATTTGTTTTCAAGTTGATTAAAGAAAAGCATTAGGGTGAGACAACTTACACCCACATACATGTGTATAAGGTCAAGGTGACAACTCACCCAACTAAAAGAAATATTGGCATCCGTTTTTTTAAATTGTAACTTTTCAGCTCAGTAAGAGAGCGATAGTAAACCTTGTTTGTATCTGCTTGTTTGTATCTGCATTGGCTGTGGAATCGATACGCTTGCAAGGCTCGATAAGCTACTCAAGCCTTAGTTCTTTGCTTACTTATTCTCATGCTAAACTCTTGTACAGCGTTATCATGGTGACAATTATGGAATTGTCTCCCCTTCTGGAATGCTAACCACTGGTAGAGTTTAGTAATTGTATTTTGTTTTCCCTACTTGATTGAAATCGTAAAATTGATCGCGATGAATAAAAGTGGGAACACAGTCTACGACAGCATTTTATGAGACCACCCTTACTATGTAAGCTATATAAAAACCGCTCACCCTTTTGTCACCAGCTACTTTTGTTCTATTTGACTAACGGTTAGCGTTCTAGAGGGGGAGATAATTCTATGACAACAATCATAATTAGTAACACCCAAATATAGCTATTTCCTGTTGCAGAAAACTATATTCGTATGAGTTGAAGCAATGGGAGCGCACTGATTCCATCACAACTAGTGATTTTATCAACAAAAACAACCTTCAATATGAAATGAAGGGTCTTGACCAATCTACTGGATATGTAGCCCGTGTGTTTGCATGGAATGAAATTGGCTCAACGCCAAGTCTCGCCAATCAAGTATTAAAGACTGCTGCCTATAGTGAGTTAGACTATTACATAATGTGGTGTATGTGATATCCGTCCTTTTTGTATATTATTGTGTACTATATATGTGATGTATTATCTATTTGTATATTATTGTGTACTATATATGTGATGTATTATCTATTTGTATATTATTGTGTACTATATATGTGATGTATTATTGTCTAGTTGAAGAATGGCTCCGGTCATTTCTATATTTGTCTGATATGTCATTGATATGTCCTTATGAAGTGCTTCAAATACCAACTTTGTCAAAATTCAGTTGATTTCTATATTTTCTTGACACAATTAATAATAAGCTGAACTTTGGTTTCTACTACTGCTAACCACATGTGCTGCTATTACTACTTACTAGTTATATCAATCAATGACCTAGGTCACTGTACTGTTGATTGTTAAGCCTGGTTTCCAAGCGCTCGCACGAGGTCGCAGAAGCTTCTGCCACGATCTGCGATTTATGGAGACCGTGATTGTGCGATGTGCCACGATTTCCTACGAGGTTGCGGCGACGTCCCACGAAAGTTGTTTGCAAAGTACTTTTCTGCGACGCACCCACGATCAGGAACAACTGGCGATCGCCAAGGATCTATGGAGACCGTACACATGCGACCAAACATAGATTCTGAAGATTAGGCGACATCGTTTTGTGTCTTTTTCCTAAAAGATCAGGGTAAAGGTCAGGAAAGTTGACTATGGCCGAAGCAATCATGTAGTAGTAATATTATTATTATTATTTTAAAAATAATAATTATTTTTTTGTCATTGACAAAAAAATTGACTTATCAATAATAATAATTTTTTTTACTTCATTCATATAAAACCTATAGCTTCTAATAATAAAAAGCGCAACAATAGCCGTAGTTTGTTCGTTGATATTAATAATAATAAATAACGATTGAATAATTGTATTTAAATTATTAAATATAACAATAGCTACCAGTGAGTGATAAATAAAAAATAATTTTGGGAATTTCACTGGTGAAATTGTTATGATTAATTAAATAATAATAATAATGCTATTGAGTTGATCATTATTATTATGAATAATAATTATAATAATAATTGTAATAATAATTTAATAACAACAGCCTTTTATAATTAATAATAATTTATTATTATTTATTACTTACTGCTTAAACTGCAGTAGCAATAAACTTGTGTTATTATTATGGTTGCCTCTTATCATAATAATTATTAACATAAAAGCTCTTTGCATGATAAAAATAGCTAATTTTCACATATTAATAAAATAAATTAATTAATAGGATGATATTAATAACTAAATCTACCATGTATTTACAAAGGAATCGCAGCCGGTCGCCATTAAATGCAAAAGTATGGAAACCGGGGATCGCAACTCCTCGTGAGTCGCCAGTGCTCGCAGGAGATGCTGCAATTACTTGGGAGATGTATGGAAACTAAGCTTTATGCTTCAGTGATTTCATGATCCAAAAATTGTCCGATCAAAGTGGAAAACAAAAGTTTAGCATTTGCTAAACCACTTGCGTACGTACGTGATAGGTTTTCCCAGAATATTTCGAACATGTTGGAATGGGGAGACAACACTCATCACATCCTTATTATTAATTGTGTCAAGAAAATATAGAAATCAATTGAACTTTGACGAAGTTGGTATTTGAAGCACTTCATAAGGACATATCAATGACATATCAGATAAATATAGAAATGACTGGAGCCATTCTTTAAGTATATTATTGTACAGTGAAGCATTTACTGTATATTCTAGAGCCACTACAACCGCATGTATACCTAGAGAAAAGCTACTCAACAACCATAACAGTCAAATGGTCCGTTTACAATAAACCTGGAGATTATACTGGCTTCTTTATTGACTTGTGAGTAGAATGCCTACTGTATACCATGTACTGTATACCTTGTACTGTAGACCCTGTACAGTATACCTTGTACTGTATACCTTGTACTGTATACCCTGTACTGTATACCTGTACTGTATACCTTGTACTGTATACCATGTACTCTATACCATGTACTGTATACCATTAACTGTATACCCTGTACTGTATACCCTGTACTGTATACCCTGTACTGTATACCCTGTACTGTATACCTTGTACTGTATACCTTGTACTGTATACCCTGTACTGTAGACCCTGTACAGTATACCTTGTACTGTATACCTTGTACTGTATACCCTGTACTTTATACCCTGTACAGTATACCCTGTACTGTATACCTTGTACTGTATACCATGTACTCTATACCATGTACTGTATACCATTAACTGTATACCCTGTACTGTATACCCTGTACTTTATACCCTGTACAGTATACCCTGTACTGTATACCATGTACTGTATACCCTGTACTGTATACCTGTACTGTATACCTTGTACTGTATACCATGTACTCTATACCATGTACTGTATACCATTAACTGTATACCCTGTACTGTATACCCTGTACTGTATACCCTGTACTGTATACCCTGTACTGTATACCCTGTACTGTATACCTTGTACTGTATACCTTGTACTGTATACCATGTACTGTATACCATTAACTGTATACCCTGTACTGTATACCCTGTACTGTATACCCTGTACTGTATACCCTGTACTGTATACCCTGTACTGTATACCTTGTACTGTATACCTTGTACTGTATACCCTGTACTGTAGACCCTGTACAGTATACCTTGTACTGTATACCTTGTACTGTATACCCTGTACTTTATACCCTGTACAG
Organism: Cryptosula pallasiana; assembly: GCA_945261195.1. Lineage (NCBI taxonomy): Eukaryota > Metazoa > Bryozoa > Gymnolaemata > Cheilostomatida > Cryptosulidae > Cryptosula > Cryptosula pallasiana. Next base: position 16,132,383 of record OX183133.1, on the reverse strand, counting down.
TATACCCTGTACTGTATACCTGTACTGTATACCATTAACTGTATACCATGTACTCTATACCCTGTACTGTATACCTGTACTGTATACCATTAACTGTATACCCTGTACTGTATACCCTGTACTTTATACCTGTACTGTATACCTTGTACTAAATACCCTGTACTGTATACCATGTACTGTATACCCTGTACTGTATACCTTGTACTCTATACCATGTACTGTATACCATGTACTGTATACCCTGTACTGTATACCATGTACTGTATACCATGTACTGTATACCCTGTACTGTATACCCTGTACTGTATACCTGTACTGTATACCTTGTACTGTATACCCTGTACTGTATACCCTGTACTGTATACCTTGTACTGTATACCTTGTACTGTATACCTTGTACTGTATACCATGTACTGTATACCTGTATTGTATACCTTGTACTGTATACCCTGTACTGTACTCCATATACTATATACAGTTTTGAGAAGGAGGGCCCATATCGGCGTAACGTGACCGTTACAGCGGATCGGTCCTCAGAACACCCGTACAACTACAGCTTCACTGATCTCAGCCCGTACACAGAGTACTGCTATACGATACAGTCTATCAATGGCAACGAAAGCAGCGATCCACAGGACCCCTGTAACCCAACCAAAACTGATGTAAATGGTAGGTTTAACATTGCATGTGTACAACTTATCTGACATCTCTCCAGTACGCACTGTTAGATCCTTTCCTGTTTACCTTCACCACCTGCTTGTATCTTTCTCACCTGTCCCATCATGTTATATCCCCTTTCTCACCTGTCTCATCGTGTTATATCCCCTTTCTCACCTGTCTCCTCGTGTTATATCCCCTTTCTCACCTGTCCCATCGTGTTATATCCCCTTTCTCATTGTCCCATCGTTTTATATCCCCTTTCTCATTGTCCCATCGTGTTATATCCCCTTTCTCACCTGTCTCCTCGTGTTATATCCCCTTTCTCACCTGTCCCATCGTGTTATATCCCCTTTCTCATTGTCCCATCGTGTTATATCCTCTTTTTCACCTGTCCCATTATGTTATATCCCCTTTCTCACTGTCCCATCGTTTTATATCCCCTTTCTCATTGTCCCATCGTGTTATATTCCCTTTCTCACTGTCCCATTATGTTATATCCCCTTTCTCCCTCTCCCATTATGTTATATCCCCTTTCTCACCTGTCTCATCGTGTTATATCCCCTTTCTCACCTGTCTCATCGTGTTATATCCCCTTTCTCACCTGTCTCATCGTGTTATATCCCCTTTCTCCCTCTCCTGTCATGTTATATCCCATGTTCAGTTTCTCAGCATTGAGATATCTGCCCACGACCACAAATAATTAACCTCTGTACTAAAAGTGTTTGCCGGTAAAAGCAATTGTTCACCTTACACCTCACAAAAGAGTCATTTAATGTCATATCTTTTTAACATTTTCTTTTCGTTTGAAATACTCTTTTAATAACTAATTCACCAGTTTGTAAATAGCTACAAGAGTACACATTTGTTGTATATGTTTGTTGTATATGTTTGTTGTATATATTTGTAGTATATATTTGTAGTATATATTTGTTGTATATATTTGTAGTATATATTTGTAGTATATATTTGTTGTATATATTTGTAGTATATATTTGTAGTATATATTTGTTGTATATGTTTGTTGTATATATTTGTTGTATATATTTGTAGTATATATTTGTTGTATATGTTTGTTGTATATATTTGTAGTATATATTTGTTGTATATGTTTGTTGTATATACTGGTTGTATATACTGGTTGTATATATATGTACATAAGTATATAATACCACTCTATCATCATATTATTTAATTATAAAACAAAGCTAATATACATAAAACATGATAGTATTGTAAAGCTAGAGTAATTGTCGGTAAGAGCTGAGGGCTCACGGTTAAGCAGTCTGTCTTGTTACAATAAATAATGATTAATTCTTACATTAACGCTCTGTAAGTTTGAGCTCAAGGCTCGCTGCTTTCATTACACTATATTCTCCATCTACTGTGTTTCACTTTTTAGCAAGAACTTATTTGAGGTGTGAATTTCATTATCTCATGCTTTTAAGCATGACTGCATTGAACACCTTATTATTGGTTTTCTGGATATTCAAGTCTTAAGCAGCAGATAGGTGTATCGAATGAATCTGTAGGCCCACTCAGTCCTGATTTACAAGCTTGCCAAAAAGTCATTAGCCTCAAAAGCTCGTAGCATCAGCTGAATTTTGGTTTACTATAACTTCCATTGATTACCGTGTACGTCATCTTCTTCGGGTTGTGGGCGTTACGCAAATTTATATATATTAAGTTACATAATCTTTGTTTAAAATTAAATCTGCAATTACTTTAGTCTCAGATCTACTGAAGGCCATTGCAACAGGAACTGAAGATACCCCATTAAAATTTGATTCTAAGATTTACTGGTGTGTTTTATCATAGAGGTTCTATCACCATGTTCCCGTGGTGCGAATTCGTTCGGGTTGAACTTATAAATCGTCCATTCGGGTTATGGGAATTGTGATTCGTACGAGTTGGTTCGGGTTCGTTCGTGTTGGCTCAGTGCGGTTCCTCAAACCGTATTCGTTGGGGTTGAGCATTCATTTGGATCATGGGGAATCGTTCGTGTTGATGAATTCAAATTCATTCGAGCTGCTCTTTTGAGAAAAAGGCATTAAACTGGCGATTTGGCAGTAAATCAGTTTTTGCGTATTTTCCAGCTGCAGTTTTTACATTCATACAATAATAATCCTCTGTAAGTTTAACAACAGCTTAGTTATAAATTATTTACCATTTGTTCGGAAAACTGAATCATAGCTCTGTTTCATAAATGGGCAAACTAAATTATTATTATTTTTATACTTGCCAAAAAAATTATTTTTTTATTATTTGGAAATAATTTATTTATTATTATTAATAATTATTTATCATTTCTTATAGCTATCATTATATTTATTAATAATCATCTATAGCTATTAGAAAGTGTTGCTTTTATTATTATTCATCTACTTACTAGTTTATGCTGTGAACATTCCACAAATTTGACTCATATTACTACTTACTAATACGAGCGCGGTTGTTTACTAACTCACTACAATCAAGTAATTATTGCGCTCGTTACTCCGTGTAAAGGAAGGACAACTCCCGCAAATTATTTCAATTCGAATTATCATAGGAACGGATTGGAATGCCAACCCGAATGAATGCTTACCAACTCGAATGAACGTCCGATCCGAACGAATTCGCACCATGGGAACACAGTGTATGTGTTTTACTATTACACGCTGCCCACATAATATCGAAATTGAAGGTTTTTGCTCAATATGCATGCAATTAGTGCATACAGTTGATGTCCACGCTTATTTATTTTGCCAGTTTCATATGAGAAATGGCAGTGGGGGACGACTGCATGATTTGTCAGGTGGTCCAATGTGATCGCGAGGATCATCTAATATCCTTTACATTAAAAGACCGCAAAAGTTTGTGCTTGTTTTGGTGAGTTTGGGAGCAATGAATGTTAGTCATAGAAGAATAGACAGTAGTGTGTAGAATAATACTAATAAATAAAATAATAAAAAGAAATAGCAGGATCTGATGGGCCAAACAAATAGTGTACGAATCAAAGAAATAAAGTTTCGACTCGAAGATGACGTCATTTTTAAGCAGTGTAAAAATTGATGAGCATTTCTGGAAGAGGGGTATTTTGCAGGCTTATAGATCAGGACTGAATTGGTCTAGAGGGTCATCCAATACATCAATATGCAGCTTGAGACCTAAATATTCAGAAAATTGATAATGATAAAAAAAGAAGTTCAATGCAGTTGTGCTTTGAGACACGCTTTGCGAGACTCCCATTGGGCGTGGAGTTGTTCTTTCATTGAGCATTGTAAAACTATTTAGAAAATTAACCTGCAGCAACCATAATGCAATAGTTCTATATAGGCCTGTGGAGGTCTGTTGCTCCTTTGTGAACAGAAGGGACTATCTGCGAGCAGCAGTTCCATTATAATATTTTATGTAATATTATAAAGTGCATTTGAACAATAAATTGTAACATTTTCATTGAGTTTTCTCTTTAAAATCAATTTTTAAAATTGTTCATTATTTTTGTTTAGTGTGTTTCAATTTTTGTCTAAGTAAAGTAGCAAGTATTTCAGATTTAATGATTGTCATTGTTGTGGAAAACCGTGCTGGAGATATAATTTCAGCAATGTCTTTATCTCAGGTTATTGTTAAGTTATACTATTTTTATTGCTTCAATAATTTTTAAACCTGAAAATTTATATTTTAATAAAAATTAACGATAAGTTTTTTTGATTTTGATTGCAAACATTGTCATGGATAAAAGAAGTTACCAACGTAAGAAAGGCTTCTCCAAAAATTTTAATATTTGCTGCCATCAATTTTCTTGCAATCACAAAAGTCTCTGCACAATGCATATATCTGGGGAAGACAATTTTTTTTTAAACTCGTTTTACACCTCAATATATATAACTTGTTGCGTCTTCATTAAAACCTTGTGTCGAGGTCAGCAGTGATTGCCTTTATGGGAATTGCATTACTGGTGAGAGGGCAACTCCTTATAAATTTTTGTAACACTCTTCCGACTGAGAAAGCTTAACTTAAATCAAATCCTATCATAATTGCGTGTCTTAAGCCCTTAATGCAACATTTGCAAAAAAGTTCTTGTGTCAAACTGAGAAATGTACTACAGGTTTACAATATTCAAGTCTGTGGAATTATTGTAAGTATACTTTTATAGAGAGTCCTACACAAAGAAACACAGACATAACCTCATTTGTATATATAAAAGGGACTTGTGTTGGTTTGTTTGCTCTATTTTGTCAATAGAAGCATGCTCTTGGTTAATACACAGACTAGAAATTTGGTCTGCGTTGTAAAGGTTGGCCCAGAGGGTTACTTAGCAAGGTTTATGTCTCAAGTAGATGCCAACATGGTAGTTTAATCTATGGTTGGCAGACAAATCACGAGGGGATCAGTCTCTGCTAAGAGCAGAATTCTTGAGTTTGTTAGAGTGCTCTACCACAATGGAATGGTGGAGAGAGGGAGGGTAGAATAGGGCTGAGCGATGAGGCGGTAGGGCTGGGCAGGAAGGTGGTAGGGCTGGGCAGGGAGGTGGTAGGGCTGGGTAGGGAGGTGGTAGGGCTGGGCGGGGAGGTGGTAGGGCTGGGCGGGGAGATGGTAGGGCTGGGCAGGGAGGTGGTAGGGCTGGGTAGGGCGGTAGTAGGGCTGGGCAGGGTGGTAGGACTGGGTAGGGAGGTGGTAGGGCTGGGCAGGGAGGTGGTAGGGCTGGGCGGGAGGTGGTAGGGCTGGGCAGGGAGGTGGTAGGGCTGGGCGGGAGGTGGTAGGGCTGGGCAGGGAGGTGGTAGGGCTGGGTAGGGAGGTGGTAGAGCTTGGCGGGGAGGTGGTAGGGCTGGGTAGGGAGGTGGTAGGGCTGGGTAGGGAGGTGGTAGGGCTGGGCAGGGAGGTGGTAGGGCTGGGTGGGGGGGGGGTGGTAGGGCTGGGCGGGAAGGTGGTAGGCTGGGTAGGGAGGTGGTAGGCTGGGTAGGGAGGTGGTAGGGCTGGGCAGGAAGGTGGTAGGCTGGGTAGGGAGGTGGTAGGGCTGGGCAGGGAGGTGGTAGGGCTGGGTGGGGGGGGGGTGGTAGGGCTGGGCGGGAAGGTGGTAGGCTGGGTAGGGAGGTGGTAGGCTGGGTAGGGAGGTGGTAGGGCTGGGCAGGAAGGTGGTAGGCTGGGTAGGGAGGTGGTAGGGCTGGGTAGTGAGGTGGTAGGGTGAGAGGATGTATTTGATTGCGAAAAGTATTATTGCAAGTTTTATATATAGCAAAAAGTCATGTAATAAGAACCTTAAAATTTCAAGTTCAATCATTTAAAAAAAATCACTCTATTTTTATAACAAAAGTATAATTGTTTTGTGAGATTGACCAATGAACTATCTATGCAGTACAAGAGACTTTCTTGTCCTACTCTATCTTCACTGCTGCAGAGTCTTTGAGTCTCAGCTGTCCTACATTTGACTTTTATTTTGGGAGCAAACTTTTAATTGATATATTTGTATTATCTCGATTTCTGCTCAGATTTATTGATTTTTGATTGATGAGCCTTTTGGTTTTTCCACTTCGAGTTATTAACATACTCTTGCAAAAAACTGTAAAAAATAATTACCATTTCAAAAATTAACTGCTTGTAAGTTGAAAAAAAAATATTAAGTTCATAACAATGCTAGAATATTTTAAAATAATGCATATTGTTTTCCCTGTGCAGGACCTGATGCACCTGTGATAGTCAACCTGACAACCATCCATATTGGCAATGAGTATGCAGAGGTTACAGTCAACTTTGAGCCACCAAAGTGTATATACGATTCAAAGGCGTGCTTAGACTCGTATATCCTACAGTACGCAGCTAATGGAACTGGCACCAGCAAAAATGTTACTTTTGGCAAAGATTCTCCGCTGGAACCGGTAAGTTATGTTGTCCTAACTCTATCACAGCTAGTCAATGTCTATCATTTGTTGCTCGTTTGTTTTACTATAATTTTAATCATTTGCACAATCGGTGGACAGACAACTTCCTAGTAATGTATTAATTGTACTGTACATACAGTATACTGGTGTGTTGTAGTACAACCTGAGCAAGCTCTCGTTGGGGTTCTGGTATGAGATAAGAATGGCCGGTAGGGTGCACAGTATGATTGATGCATCTGAGTTTATCATTGGCAACTATTCTAATTCCAAAAGAACTGAACTGTTTCGAAGTAAGTTTGCTTATACTGTCTTTGTTTCCTATTCACTAAAATCATGTTCACACTTTTTCTTCAATCCATTAAGAGTTGTCTCCCCTCCGCTATGTGTTGTTTATATAGCGTAGGGGAAGATTTGGTCAAATACTTGCCAACAATGGTGGGTATTTGGACGGCAGCACCGGTTGTGTGCAAGTTGAGTTGTTGGGTTGATGTTTACTGCTGCTTCCTGCGTCATTGCTAGTATTGAAATATCACCTAGTCTACCCGGCCATGTGTCCATCACCTGGATCAAGGCTATGTGCACTAAGGCTATATGTGCTAAGCTATGTGTACTAAGGCTATGTGTGCTCCATACCTAGCATAAACTACAGCTATAATAGCTCCTGCGTATGGAAATGAGAATTGAAGAAGTTAGTAGGTGATAGTAGTGCGTGAATAAAAACAGTGGTTGATAGCACAGTGAATAATACTGGGCTTGTGTGCGTACGTGTGTGTGTACATCTGTGTGTACTTGTGTGTGTGTGTGTGTATGTGTGTGCGCACGTGTGTGTGTACATCTGTGCGTACGTCTGTGCGTACGTCTGTGCGTACGTCTGTGCATATACCTCCATGACTGATTCATGCTCTTCGACTCACTGTACACTGCTATATACATGTCACCCTGTTTACTAGAGGTTACTTCACAGAATGTAAGTTGCATTCTAAAGCTCGGGGCCATATGCCACCTCTCACATCCCATCCGGATAAAAAACACCGGGCTTAAGCTTCATCTTTTATTTCGTCGTGCTACACGCAGTTGCTCAAGAGACACGGCTACTCAAGGTTGACTATTAAAGAATCGTAGGCTAGTTCTTGGTAGCTATTGCTTTACCTGTCCTCTTATGGTCCTCCACCCCCCATACCTGCAAGTTAAGATCCTTTTACTTTTTCTGCTTGTTTGATGTTAGCCACAACAATTCACTCAATCAGCAGTCGGCTGGTTGCTCTCCTCGTCTCAGGTAACTGTTTGAATGTATAAAATGTTGTGAGAAGCTCTGTTATTTATTTTGTCTCATTCTCTAATATTCTTCATTATCTTCTATGGTTGCGTGTAACTAGACCTAAATGTAATGCATATCCTCAGGCTGTACATTTTTAGCAATACCAAAGTTTTCTTCGGCCACTTTTGACTTATACCAACTTACAATTTTATTTAGTTTGTAAAATTGGTCCACTGAATGTTCAATTCATTTGCCCTTACATTATTATTAATACTATCCTTGAATTATTTAAGAGTTGTCTTCTCAATAACAAAGAGAAGACAATTACACAAAGCATTGTCACGACTTTTGCAAGGTTAATACGATGTTATGATGTGGTGTATTTGGTTAGATATTAACTGCAACATTAAATCTACTTACTTTGTTAAATGGCTTGTGGCTTTTTCGTTCTTCGTCATCGATGTGTCATCTAATCAATCAACCGCGTTGTTAGATATACAAGAGATAATTAACCAATCAAGCGCATAGTTAGATGTAAAAAATAATGGTCAGTGGCCAGAAACAGAAGGCATAGGATACTGTGATCAACCATTCATGCTGATGAGTTGACAAACGCCTAGCTCATTTTACTCTCTACTGCATCTGTTCCATTACACAACAATAAAAATACCTCTCACATTTCATGCAAACACAAAAATTTTGCATTTTTTATTGATAAACAAACAGCAACTATTGAGCTAAACGTTTGTGCCTTCATTTATTTGATTGTTTCCTGTACCGCATGCTAATTATTGTCTTGGTAGTGACGTTACATGGCAGCATTTGCATTCTTTAATACATAATGACAGCGATGTCATTTCCTGTTACTCATTCTATTCATAATTGGTAATGCTATCTAGTCTGAGTACCTGCTCACTACTGAATATGCTATACACCTGCATGGCTCGTTACCAGACTAGTAAATATTGTATATGCTTGTATCTAGCTCTCTAGCATTCTTCATTCATCACCACCGGAGCTTCTCACAAAACTTGGGTATGACAATAAATAGTTTGTTTGTTAGTAAATGCTTCTTGCTTGCTTGTTCATTTTGTTGATTGTATAAAGTTGTAATTAGTTTGGTTTGTTAGCTGTTTGGGGGGCTTATAGCCACCCCACCCTTTATCGGTTAAATCGCCAATTCTTTTACTAATTTTGTAAAAAAGTACATTGAATTTGAAAAACAAATGTTTCTATGCAAACTTAATGTGATATCACATTTAACAGTTAGTTTTGTTAAGCTGACGATATTGTGTATTTTGTCTGTCTATTATTCCATAGATACATTATCGACCACTGCTACCACTGCTCAGTACACTACATTAAAAGCTGCTACCACAGATACAAATAAACAAGACAACACGTTGACTATAGTCATTGTCAGCGTCTGCGCTTTACTGGTTATCATATGCGCGGTCATAATCTTCATTATCTACAGGTGAGTTACACCAGCATCCCAACATCCTGTACGTTTCACTTACAGTCAGTATGTTGGGTGGTTTGTCACATCTTATAGATGTCTTGTTACCATAGCAACAATTGCTCTATACCATCTCATTGCAATTTGGACAAATTGTACAATAATTTTTACAATTTCAAGCAATTTTGAGTTTTGCAAAACTGAAAATGGTTAGTTGATGCCCTCGTGTTATGTTTGTAGTTTGATGAAAACAATGAATAGCTGAGAAATATAATCTATTAATGATAATTGAGTTGGATTTAATGTTCTTTGTTACTGTTAGTTTTCTCCTCAGAAATATGAGTCTTTTTTGTGAAATGCCATAGTCCAAATACAAGATAGCTTATGCTATAGATAGGTAGTAGATGGTTTATTGTGTGGAGTTGTCACTCTTGTGTTCGTATTGCTAGGAATGAGCGATTGAGAGAATGGATAGTGGTACATCTTCAGTCCACCTGTACTAGATTACCAAGGTTTCACATTTCATACAGCATGCAACATTATGTTGTAGTAATACACGCTAGCTATTGTTTATCCTTGACTTTGCTTTCCTAACCATCAATTAATTACCCGCAAGAAATGTATTGTACGCTTTTGTATAGCGGATAACATTGTGTATTGCCTTGTTGTACTGTGGCTTGTAGCTATGGTACGCCATATAAGCATCTGTATGCTTTGTTTTTTTGTCTGTATATTGCTGGTATAATCCACTCGCTAGTTTGGAAATTTATCGCCTTCGCTTGTTAGAAATTTTCCTAAAAGATTGTGGTATGACGCCCAAGTATGCGCGTGAGATAGATATCACCTGATGTCATGTAATTGGCTGTTTAGGCGAGTAAGTATTCACGATGATATGGTGACTGCCTCACCACTAGGTCAGTCTTGTCTCTCACATCTTGCAGGAAGAAAAAAGAAAGAGGTAACCTCTCTATAGAGTTGGATGACGACTTGTGGATAGATCTGAATACCCCTCTACTGGCACCAGCCACTATGGGATATGGTAATTACTTTGTCTGTCTCTATTTATAGCCATTTCCTTTCTTTCCTTAATCCTCGATTCTGTATGCCTCTCACTGGAGTTGTTTGCCCTTGTTATGATCCTGATTCGCTTCTTTTCTCACAGAGCAGTAATTGGCTTGTGTAGGCATCCATTAAATCTAACGGACATTACATAATACCATATAAAGATGTGCTCATATACATGAATACACTTCTCATCGTAATATCTCAGTCACAATAATTCTATTTTCATGGTGCTACCAACATTGTGAACTATCTGCAACACACTCCGCTTATATATCTGATAGTGTTATTGTGATAATTGCTGGCAATTCATCATAACTATTTGCATGTACTTGAATTTATGAGTTGTCTCCACCATGAGCCAACACCTACTACACCAACTCCATTAAATGCATTAATACGTGTTACAGTGGAGAATTCATACGAGAACATTAACATAGACCAATGGGCGGAGCACTGCAGAGAGATGCACGCCAACTCGGATATAAAGTTCACAGAGGAATATGAGTCCATTTGTCAGACAGCAAACATAGAGACAACATGGAAGGATTCATTAGAGCCTGCCAACATGCCTAAGAATAGATATAACAACATCGTAGCCTGTATGTTGCCTCTATGTTGCCTCCATTACCCAGTGGGAATGATTGATGTGGTGCGCTCTCAGTTATTTCATACCATCTCTTTTATTCTCTGCAGATGATCACTCAAGGGTTGTGCTCAGGACCCTGCCTGGAGTTGTCCACTCTGATTACATCAACGCCAACTACCTGGATGTAAGACTGAAACACGACTGATGCTTTGTAGTGTATATCATAGAATTATCTCCCGTAACCACATATAATTGGTGCACCAGGCTATGTTTTCCCTCTTACTATTCATTTTTATAATTATTTGCTGTTTGCAAAGCAGAATTTTTGTTGGAATTGCAAAACCGACTGTAATGGATGTGTAAACTTGTTCCACAACATCGTTTATCTTGGCTTTACACCACATACTCTCTGCCGTCAGCCGCTCACGTTCTATTAGACCATTAGTTTTGTAGAAAGGGAGATAACTCTATGGTTTATACATACACACTTGGCTGAGTTTTGCACAATTTGTTAAAAACCGGTTTCAATTGTTGAGATAATTTCATTAATATTTTAACACTTGTTATAGCAAGTTTTATTTCTGCCCTCTCATTGTCAAACTTAGCAGTAACAACAACTGAAGCCTAATCTGGTTTTGTGGTCCATTTATCAGGTAAAATATACATCAAAGCTTCAACATCTAAAGTCCAGGAAAATTGAAAATTTATAAAATTTGTAGAATGGAGCGTCTATGTTTGCTATATATAATCTTTGTGATGCATTCGGTTGTAGAGCTATGATAGGACAAGGAGTTTTATAGCTACGCAAGGACCTCTACCCAACACCATCGATGACTTCTGGAGGATGGTGTGGGAGAACAACTGCTCTGTTATAGTTATGATTACTAACGTCTATGAGAAACACAAGAAAAAATGTGAGCAGTACTGGCCAGACAGCGGCACTATCAAATATGGTCAGCTGTCGGTTTCCTTCATGGGCGTGGAGGAGCTCGCTCACTGGGCCATTCGCAGGTTCACCATCAAGAACAACAAAATCTCCAAAAAGGTAATAAATAATATGTAATATAGCGTGTTTTTTTTCATATCTCGATAACATTAATGTTAATATTTATTTGTGTGTATCGTGTGCGATCATTTCTTTGGCATGTTCAAGAGAAGGCAATTGCCAAGTTTTATGTTTATAGTCCTTTTGTTTGTTCTAGAGTCTATTTTATTGTAATGGGTTTTTGCCACTTTGCTAACACATTTACATAATATATTATTGTTCCTGATATTACAGCGTTTTGCGCTCGTATGTTGAATAGCAGGCTTGGGACTCGATTTTGGAAAAATAAAGGATTAATTCGATTTCGATTTTAGAATTCAAAAGAAAGGAATATAGCATTTCGATTTTTCTTTTGAAAAAGAAAGGATAAAGGAATGTACAATCGATTTTATACTCTGTATGATTGTTTATCTTGGCAAAATTTAAGTGGTATAGAGTCATCTTCTAATTTATCAGTCTTTCCTGCAAATATTACATATAGATGTGCTCAGTAATTACTAGTGAAAATGATGTAACTTGATAGCACAATATCAAAGAGCTGTTTTGATCAGAACCCAGTTTTTCACCGCTGGTACGAAAAACACACACATCATTTCATAGCCTTCATTATTATTTATATATATCAACATTTCAAAGTCATCAGTGATTATCTACCCTTCTATTATAGATATTCATAATTGGTGTAAACAATAGAGCTATATATATATGGTATGTAATATATGTATGTAAAACTACTACTATTGCATTTAAACAATAATAATGATAAAACCGAATTATTGTGGCATTGATAATATTTGATCAATAAATAATAATAGCGATTCCTAATAATAGGTGTTCATTGATGGGATGATTGGTATGTTGATCAATTTGTCGGGTACATAAAAAACAAGTAATAACTAATAATAATAAAAATGATGAAAGATTATTATCATTAAATAATGTAGGTGTAATTATTACGTATACTTTTCATTATTACTAGTATAATTACCATAATTAAATTGATCATTGTAATTAATATAAAATAAACATAAACATAGCAAAAAATCAAAAAGTATCAATAAATAATTAGAATAATGCAAAAGAATATAATATTAATTAATTAAGCTGATGATACCATGTTCAATACAAATAATTAGTAGTAGTGGTAGTAGTAATAACTAGAGTAAAAGCCTACTGTTTTTGAACAACATAAAAATCCAATTAATTAATGAGAATTATAATTATAATAAATAAATAAATATTAATTAAAACCAATAATAATTAATCAAAATAATAATAAAATACATAAATAATAATTAATAATAATTATCAGTAATAATTAATAAATTGCAAAAAACTAAAAAATGAAATGATTAGCTAATAAATAAATAATGATATTATAATAATAATAATAATAATAATGGTAATAAAAGTAAATATTATCATTAAAATTGTTATTATAATAATAATAATAATATAATTATTCAGATTATATTATTATTATGATAATATAATTTGGTTGCTTCAAATTATTATCAAATTAATTAACATTTATAATTATTGTAACAATTATTATTATTAAGTTATAATATTTAGTAAATAATAATATGAATGATTTATGATAAATAGTAATAGTAGTGAAGTGGGGGAAAATCTAACATTATAATAATTATTATTATTTATAATTATTACAAATAATAATAATAACAATAATAATAATAATTTATTGAAATAGTAACAGTTGTAATAATAATAATCATAATAATTATCAAATTATTTTAACATTTTTATTATTATAATATTAAAATTATTCTTATTTATTATTATTTTATTTATAATTTATTATAATAATAATAATTATTATTTATTATTATTAGAAAAGTAATAATAATAACAAGTATTAATTATATTAATTAAAGGGAAATCCAATTTACTTTGAAAAAAAATACTATAATTATAATAATAATTATTATTATTATTATTTTTTTTTCAAAGTAAATTGGATTTCCCTTTAAGAGATTTGAGTGCACATTATCACATCTGTTGAGTTATGCCTTAAAAAAAGGAAAACCTAGTCACGTAGTTGTAATAATCACAGCAGTAAGAAAGATATATAATGGTAGTACATGTAACATTTATCACCAAAGGTTTTCTTCTCAACTGAAATAAATCTACTGCCTGCATCATCTGCTCAAATGTTCCGGTTTGTTCGATAAATTGTATTATTTATAGTCTCAAAAAAAATTTCGGTTTTTGTATCATGGCTAACCTGACCTTAAGCTGTAATCTATATTGAAATAAAAGACTGAAAAAAATAGCAGCTAGAAAAACAGCATAGTATGCAAAAAACGAAGCATAAACCAATTTTTTTAGTGTGCAATATCATTGTTACAGAGATTTCATATCCTGTTTGGTGAGAAATTTTCAAGACATTGCTGCGGTTGTGGATTAAATACAGCAAAAGTCACACGATGTGAAACTTTAAAAAACAAAAAGCTATGTTACATTGTTTTCTTTTGTGACCAATTGGATGAAATCAGAATATTTTGACCTTTCACATCTTGAAAAAATCGATTACATCCTTCAAGCATTTAAATTAAACACTTACAGCTAATCCTTTATCATCCTGAAAACCATTGTAAATAGACTAATCGTTAGTGAAATAGCAGCGACTAGCGAAAACGATTAACGTTACGCATTCGTTTGTCCCAAGCCTGTTGAATAGTACGCCCATTATGATTGGCTCACTTGTGGAATATTAATCTAGGGATGATTCACTCTTTCCTATTGTCGCTACGTCCCATCATTGTCACACCTGTTGTGAAATAATATTATCTACATTAATTATGCCAAATGAACTTTTCCTCACTTTTTTGAAATTGCTTCAGATTATTTGTAGAAATTTTGATTTGACTTCCTGTTGCCCTTTTACTAAAGTTCTACTTTAAAAGTATAATGAAAATTTTATTGTTATTGAACATATAAATAAGTCAAGTTGCACCCGTTGACACATGACATCAGAGATTGCATGTTAGCGTGTAATGTGAGACAGTTTATGACTAACTAAACTGTGTGGCCCCAGGCTATGTCGCTGCTATTGTTACATGTTACATTTACTATATTATGTGTGTGTAGAGAGTTTTTTGTACTGACGTACTTACGGTAATGTTAGAAGGCATGTTTTGTTGTCTCTCTTCAACAACGCATGCTATTTCTTCTCTTTTATATTTCACTTTCTTCACCCAATCTCACTCCCACTTAGCCACATCTGCGTATGCTGTTGTAACTGGGTGGCCTTTCCGCACCAATTTAAAACTTTTATTTTTTTTAACAAATAAGTTTAATTTGGCAGTTTAAGTTTATCCTGTTGCATTTTCAACGTGTTAAACACTTAGTATGTTAATTAAACAGCAGTGTCAAGGACATAGGTTAATGAAACACTCTGGCCTTTTACGGAACGCGTTTATTTTTGTCTGAAGCGTCACTACTTACGTTACTGCGATATTTTCAAAACTAGCACAGTTTCAGTTGATGAATTTGATCTCAATTGTTTTACTCTGTGACGTTTGTTTTTATTTAATTTACAGGAAAAATTATTTTGTTACGTGGAACAGTTGTTTGCAGGTATCTGTAAAGTTTAGTATTATGTTCTGGAGCCATCAATCAGTATTACCAATACAATACATCTAACAACATACCTGCAGATCCCTGTCAAAATTAGTCATCAATAACTTAGCTTTTGTAAGAAAATAATGTTTGTGAGATGTCCATTGATTGTATACTGACTAACCACAATTTGTGTTCTAGAAACATCAGATAGAGAAAATCATAGTCCAGTACCACTACACAGAGTGGCCTGACCACGGTATCCCAGAATACACATTTCCTGTTCTCTCTTTTGTCAAGAGAGCTTGCGCTTCCAATGTAAACCCTGCTAGCCCCATTGTTATTCACTGCAGGTAAGAATAAAGTTTCTAAGGCTACACCAATGACTTCAATGAGCAGATCATATTTTGTCTCTTTGTTCAGAGTATTTTAGGTTTCGTTGAATATGGTGCATTCGCTTCCAAGGAAGTAGTTGACACAATCTCTTCATCATTTCTTTTGATTTTTTGCTATTAGTTATTTAAATGAATCGTTTATTTAACTTGACCTACTTATGATTGCCTTACTCTGATTGGTTGCAGTGCTGGTGTGGGTCGCACAGGCACCTTCATCGTGCTAGAGGCGATGATGAAACAGATAAAAATGAAGAGGACGGTGAACGTTCAGTGCTTCCTTAGACACATCCGTAGCTTACGCAATCACATGGTTCAAACTGAGGTGTGCATTGTATGGTTTGGATTGATATGAATATTAGGGAAGTTTCAGGGTATATAATGTAACATATATATACTATAATGGAAACACAGCTGCTGATGGAGTCGTTACCAAGTAACAAATTCATTATTGATTCTTTTGTCAGTTTTTATCTGAAACAGTTTTCTGTTTGCTAGTAAGTTGTTCCATATTAGGCGCTTTCGGTTAAGGGAATGCAAACAACTCAGCTCATTTTTAACCATTCTCAAAGCTGGGCGCACGCGAATCTGGCAGAACAAGTAGCCGTGGAAAAAAATAAATTTGTAGAGTTGTCTTCTCTTACAACAGTTGTACGTTGTAGAAGCTAAGGAATGGAAATTTAATACTAATGAAATAATATTCTTTATTATTATAATAATATTTTTTTCTTATTATTATACTAAATATTTTTTTCTACTAAAACAATGCAAACAAATACAAAATGAATTTTAGCATCGCTAATGTATTGTGCTGTGGCACACAGACATTCAACATAATAAATTATTATCATTATTATGACCTTGCATCAACGATTGCTGGTAGCACAATGACGACCTATTGTTTTTATCGCTGTATCCAAAACGGAAATATTGATTGCCATAAAACGACTCTGTTTTTCATAGCGATGCATAAATAAAGAAAAGACAACTCCTAGATTTTCACACCAGCGTTGATCTCGCAAACACTCTGGTGCTGAATTTCTCGCGAAGCACGCCGTGAAGAAGTGCTATTTTGTACTCGCCCATTTGACGCAGTCGTTACTTTGCGTTCACTTACCCCAAAGCAACTGTTATTTAAATATAGCCAATTTTGTGCATGTATTATTGTACATTATACAATAAATAATTATTTATCGTTGTGGAGTAAACTGCTATAATTATTTTGTTGTTCATAGCTGTACTCTTTTTCTGTTGTAAGTTGTTTTGTTTTTGTACCAGGTGAGATGATAATTTCAGGTGTCATTTTATTTATTTGTTAAAAAGGTTAATTGGGCTCCTTCCAAAGTGTTTCATAAACAATTTTACAGGTTATCTGATTTATTTAGCAGATTTACCAAAAAACATTAAATGCTTGCTATGGACGCATTATGTGCTTGCTACCATTGCAGGACCAGTATATATTTATCCACGATGCTCTGCTCCATTTCATTGAGAGTGGGGGGCGCACGGACATCCCCCCTAAGAAGTTCCGTGGTATGATAGATGAGCTGGACAGTAACTTTGACGGCTCAGGAGAGACAATCCTTGAGAAGCAGTACAAGACTATAGTGAAGTGGTCACCAGCTAGCCATCTCACCAACTCTGCACTGCTGGAAGTCAATCAGAACAAGAATAGAGATCTATCCTTTATTCCATGTGAGTCTGCCCCCAACCCCCCACCCCCCCCCCCCCCACCAACCGACCTTGGTGTCCACTGTAGCACCTCTGGCTATGCTAGCTGTCGAGCCATGTATGATTGTTATTTATTGATCGAACTAGACATAAGATTATCATGCTGCTTCGTTGATTTTTTTTGGAAGACATCAGTTACATTTTTCGTATTTCTTTGGAGTCTTTTGTGCTACCCTGATGTGTGAGAGGGCCATAGAAGTATCATGGATAACCCAATTTCTAGATGTTTCTCTATTGTGAGCAGCTGACATTAATCTACATTGTTAGCTCGTTACTGATTGTGTGTTGTCTTCTCTCTTGTAGTAGACAACTCTAGTCGTGTGAAACTGCCTAAGGTAGCGGGTGAGAATGGATCTGACTATATCAATGCTACCTACCTGCACGGCCATTTCCTTAACAAGGAGTTCATCATCACCCAGCATCCCTCTACAAAGACAGAGTATGACTTCTGGCGTATGGTGTGGGACCAGGTATGTAGCATAACCCTATGACTTCACTCTTACACTCTATATGTATCTCTGTGTCAGCTGTCTTACGCTCTACACCTATGACTCCATGACTGTTGTTTCACGCTCTATATGCAGAACTCTATGACTATTGTAATGCTGTCTAACATCGGACAAGAGGATCTGATCACCTTCTTTCGACCGAAGGGTGAGACCACTGATTGGACCCACAAGTCCTCATTCAAGCTGACTTTTTCACAAGAGAACCTGGACATGTTAGACTATGCTGTCAGAGACTTCCTGCTAGAATCCACACAGGTTAGTATGAGGCACTAGCATTCTCTCACTGAACTCTCCACGGCGTCCTTGACATTATTGTATATATAGGAAGAGCTAGGCTCATGTTTACACAGTTGTTATTGGCAGGTTAGAGGGTTCAATAGCGATAAACACAGCATACATTCGGTGAGCACTCGACTGCTGTACCCGTCCATCGCATCTGGCATCTGCTTTGCCTCCACTTTTGCCATTTTTGACAGCTTACAACATCCACGTAACCAGCGCTGAATGCTCAGCATTTAACCAACTCCCTGCCAGTGATTGTGACTTTGAGCCAACTAGTGGCAACAAGCCGAGTATGAATAGACTCGGCTTTCAAATAATGGCTTTTGTAACAAACATCATCTCTGCCGTCATTTACTACAATTAGTCTATTATTATTTATTTCAAAATTATCTTTGGTTATTTTTTATAACCACTTCAGTGGGTTGGGTTAGGCTTTATGTAGCTGCAAGCCGTTAAGCCTTGGCTACACACACCTACGTTTTACCGCATACCTACAAAACGTAGGTGTGTGTAGCCACGGCTTTACTGTCTTTACATGCCAAACAACTCTGCCACTTTGATATGATTGGTTAAATAGTTGGCTTGAGCTCCTATGGTTTAGCACAAAATAATGCACTGAATCCCTGCAGCATTCTAATAACACACATCTACTTTATCTCACAAGAAACTGTCTCTCTCGTATTTAATTAATTCATAATAAATAGTCTCCTGTGATGAGCGGCAGAGATAGATATTCATGGCAGCGCTGACTGTACAATACTACAGAACAGCGCAAGCCCTGAATGTTTAATATCTCTGTTATACTCTTTATTGATAACTATCAATATTATTGATTGCAATAACCTTTGGCAGGTTTTGTATCTGTCTCAGACTCATGCTATAATGCATTCATTGATTGCTAGAAGTAATGTATACCTCGTACACCTAAGCTTCTGTACAATACAACATATTAAATATAAATAATAGTACTTGGATGTTATTTACAAATAGACATAGATATTGCATTGCTCTCCGCAGGTGTCTACTTTACTATAGTTGCATTGGTAAAAGTTAATGAGTCTATTCACTGAATTTCCTTCACTGATTTATGTTGTGGATTTATGTACTTATAGACTGACAGGTTGCATGCATGTATATACAATACTTCAATGCATGAAATCACTCAAGTTAATTTACATATATATACTCTATCTGCAACCAGAGAGTCATATAGTTAGAGCAAACTTTGGCATTATTTCATTTAAATAAAAAAGGGCATGCATTTCTGTTTCTCTCGTGTCATACAAGGAAATGCTTCAAGTGCTAATTGAGGGGCATCAGGTGGGTGCTAAGTAGACACAATCTCAATATACTAATATACTAGCCTACTTGGAATCGTGCCAGTTCTATCACACCTACAGAGTGTCTAATATTTTAGTGGGAGTAATGCTATTATTGGTTGTGCAACTGTCCAATCACTATGAGATGAAATATTATATGGTATATTCTACACCAAATGCTCTTTGTTTTGAAAGTTCTAGAAGATACTAGTTACATTTTGTGTAGCGATGGTTGCACGATGCTGATGGCAGTAATCTAAAGGTCTAACTGCTCCACACAAAATGAATTTTTCTATCAGAAACTCACACTCCAATCTTTGTATGTTGCTTCTCAGTCCAAGCTTGTCTCCATTCCCTGGGCATGTAATGACTCATGAGTCAGCTCCTTTTTGTACGACTATGATTAACTTCATCATCTATTGAATTGAGCTGCAAATTAATAAAATAATAAATAATACTGTTTATTTGAACAACAAATGCATCGTTGTTGAATAATTATTTTTTACTTAATCACAAGTTTCTTCAATGCCGGCTGATTGTTAAAGTCAAGTGGCACATTGTCAGTGACTAAACGCAGTGAATGAGCGAGACTTTATCACTTTGTGACACTCACAATACCTCAATTGTTGTAGAATACGTAACAACTTGATGTCAACTTCGTAAATAGCGCATATCTTTGTCATTTCCACTTTCTTTGTCTGCTCACATTTCAACTGCTTCCGTTTTACCTGCTACTGTGCATATCGGTGTATTTATTATACAGACCAAGAACGCTGAGGTACTATCACACATCACTTGTATATCAAAGTGTATCCTCTCTGTTATCTTCAATTCTCTTCCATTTTTCATTGCTGTGGGGCTCGAACGTCTTGTAATTACAGCTGATTATGTGCAGACCAATCATTTACTGGCATCGATCATCTTTGACTCCTCCCATTCAATCATTTATAGCTATATCTGTGCACTGATTGGTTAAAATTTCATTCACTCAATAAAATTGATTGCGAACTAGGGCCTGTGATTGGTGGGTAGACTTCCTGAGTGGTTTTTACATGTTTCTAACCAATCAGAACCATTAAGTCTCGTGGTTGGCAACCTGCCAGGCTCGGAGTTGCCTACCCATTGAAGTAGCAGTTGTGAAGCGTGCAGCAGCCAATCAAGGGGCTACGAATAAACATTGCAATCTTACAGGATGACTACGAGATGTTGACCAGGATGTTCTCTATAACCTGCTGGCCCGAGGCATACTCTGAGGCCGAGCTGTACTCTGAGGGAGTCTTCCAGTTCATAGAAGTAGTCAACCAATGGCACGCAACCAAACGCAATCAAACCGGGCCTATTATTGTCATAGACAAGTGAGTGCTGTACTAGTTAGTTGTGAGATCCTGTTGAGTTGTTAGGTGTGTGCTGCATCATAAGATGGCCCTTGGTAGGACTCTGTGTGAGAGATTAAGTGAAATGTTAAATATTGGAAAGTTTATTAAACTAAGTTTTCCTTAATGAGTAGGTTTCGACTGGGGTGCTCTTTTCTTCACTAATGTTGAAATTACTAATCTACAGTCCGTTGTCTGTGTGCTGCTTTGCTGCTCACTTAATCAATCTACACTGTTTCAAAAATGTGCTGTATGAAAATGACCATAATTACTAATGATCTACTTACATTTGGGTCCAAACACAAGATTGTAGTCACTCGGTGTTTGATTTTTTCAACTGCAGTTATCATTCGCGTCTCCGGTTTGAAGAAGATAACATCTATGATGGTTTTTATTTATAAAAATCTGATATATCTTTTTATTATAGTTTCATTTATTACAAACCGAGGTGTCTCGGCTATTAAATAATATTTTTATATGCTAAATTCAACAGCACACTCATAATTTTTAATTTTGTTATTTTACAAAATGACAATTTATTTAATGTTATTTATAATGTTAAGTTAATGTTATTAATGTTAATGTTATTTATATTATTAATTTTAATACATTAATAATTTTTTAGAAATAAATATTTTATATTTTCTTTTTCGTAATGTATCAATGGTTACAGCTGAGAAATTATTAAAATTTTTCAAAAGTTACACAGTTTTAGTAAAATCAAATTCATATTCATCATTTTGAAAAAAAAATTCTTTGACTAGTTATTTTCAAAGCATCCATTTTTTACCTGATTCTTTGAAACTTTTTACCAGCTCACCAAGTGGATATACATGAAACTGTTATAATACACAGTGTGATTTTTCACAGCCGAGTACCGAAATTAATAAAGTTTCTCCACCTGTAATTGAATAAGCGACATTAAAGTTATCGAGATAGAATCAGTACAGACGTGTTGAACTTCAACTTTTGGTAAATGTTCACTTCGAATAATAACCAATTTTTCACTAGGCTGTAATGGTTTTTCAACTTCACAAAAATTGTAAGATTTTGGTAACAAAAAGTCAAAATATTGCTGAATTTTAATCATATAAACATTAGGTACACCTTGATTGGTCACAAATAAAACTACTATTTTTAATTTATCAAAATTGTTGAGAAGATTTTGCAAGTTTTAATTTTTTCTAACAGGAAAATGCTAGACTAATTGTTTTTTTTTTTCATCAAACTAATTGTTTTCAAACAAAGCAATTACTAGAGAGTGACAGTCAGTCAGATATTGGAAACCCAAATTCAAACAAAAACATCTACTTTCCGACAGAGATGTTTGAGATGTCACGTAGACATGTATATATAAATGCTTTGTATTTGTGTGCCAGGAATGGGGGCAAGGTGGCCTCACAGTTCTGTGCTCTGTACACTCTGTACAACCAGTACCACAACGATAACACCTTAGACATCTATTCTCTTGCGTATCTCTATCACATGAAGAGACCCGGGGTCTGGGAGACACAGGTATGCCTGCACGTTGTACATGCATATAATAACGTGTATGTGTACACTATATATCATACAACTCATGTGACTGATGGTTTTGTACAGGATGACTATAGACTTTTGTACAACAGCATGCTGCAGCTGTGTGCACCCCAGGAGGAGGAGGAGAAAACTGCTGATGGTAACGGCTGTGCTAAAGGAGATTATGCTGCTGGTACATTCGCTGACGTTAGACGTATCAAAACTATACCGAGGTCACCTGAGCATATCTCTCGAACAGATACACTCTAGACATCAGATTGTATTTGATTGATTCTTCTGTGTGCACTGACAATATCTGGCCTATAATAGTGGTTACACAACTCGCTGCAAAGTGCGGCATGTATACTGGTTCCACAAGACAGGAAATGCTTTGCTTCACTCCCTAAAAGCAATTAAAGTAGTGCGGCGGCCACCCTCTTGTTGTCTTCTACTTATGTCACTCTCCCTTTGCTTCCATAGTTAGCACTAGTGGACTTGCTGTTTTCTTTACAACTTATTATGCACAGATGTCCAGTTAGCTGATCGCATCCATTTATTGCATTTATACTTAGTTGTTTGATATATATCTCGTTAGCGGCAGCCTGCCTATATAATAACTACTGATGACCGACTGTTAATTTCATTATCACTTGAGAAATATTGCGTGGAGTATTCATCACTGGCATGTTTATATCATTAGTAACGATCGTTGCTTCAAATGTAGCAGTCGGCTTCTCTCGCTCTATGTATATATATATATATCTATGATATGAAGAAATATATTTCTTCATATCTTTAGTTCTGTTGTACACTTACATATTTACTTACTAAAATGTTTCTTAGGCTGACACACGCTGCCGCTAATGTTCACAGTGAAGTGTTTACATCATTTTGCACCCTGACATCCGTTTTAGACAATACTATAATGTTTGTAGCGTTTTCATCTATCTACTTTAATAGCTGCTCCATTTTCTACTATTATTAATAAAATGTGTATATTGGAGTTATCTTATTTCCTGTCTATGCACCATGTGATTTAGTGTCTAGTGAACAACTCGAAGATGGATGGTTGATTTAATGATAGGAGAACTGTTTGCTTAGCCATTTAAAACTCATGTGTGAATGCAGCGGATGGGGGTCATCTCTCCTGCTAATTGTATCTCATGAAATAACTATTTGGGTTTTGAACGGCTAGTGTACAAGTTCACCGTGCCACTGTTCATTTTGTTGGTTTTGTTGCATTAATGGGTGTTGTAATAGCGAGCAATTGAAAAAGGAAAGTTGATCTCTGTTGTGTTATTTCATGCTCTACTGGTTCAATGTGTTTGAGGGGCGGGCGAATGAAAAGGTTAGCGTAGTTATTGTATATAAGCTGAATAGTCAGCTGCTCCGATAGTTCATCTGTCAGCTAGTGTGTAAAGTTGTCTGCTGTCTCGCTATAAATCTACAGCACGGACATAAAATAATGCTGAGGAAAGGATGGAGGCAATAAATGGCAGCCATGAGAATCTACAAAATACTGGATGGAATCTCACAGAACAAGAGCTAGAGATTGCGCGCATCAACAATGTCATCTACTACAGTATTATGATACCTCTAGCGCTGTCTGGTAACATATTTACATTAACAGCAGTGATTATGGTATTGAAGATAAAAAAGAACATCCCGAATCTGATGATTGGAGTTCTAGCTTGCACAGATTTGATCTCTATCGTCACTTGCCATCTAATATCCATGGCTAGTATGGTTAGAGGTGCATACATTGGATCTGAGGCTATATGTCACTTTCAGTCTATGATGGCTTATACATATTTTAAGATGGGGTTTCTCACTAAATGTTGTATTTCTCTTGATCGTTTTATCGCTTTGGCTTACCCTCTACAGTATCGAAAGCTGGTAACAATGAAAAGAGTAGTTTTGTTGACGATACACAATGTAATATTTAGCGTTGGGACCTCAGCTTTGACTATAATAATTGATGACAAGTATGTGTATCAGTTACCCACCTGGTACATGTGTGTCAATGACTTCCAACACTATACAACATATAAACTCATTATAGTAGTCGGAGAAGGGGCCATTTTCACACTTGGAGTTATCCTCTTCTTCATCAGCAACATTACAGTTATTAGGGTAGTCATCAACTTGAACAAGAGACAGAAGATCAAGCTAGGTAGGGTGGCAAGTGTAGAGCCCCCAATATACGACCAGCACAACTCTAAATCAGAGGCTAACAAATGTACATTTACTGAAACTTTAAAATCGATCTTCCAGCGCAAACCTTCATTAGACGAGAACTCTAACGACATGAAAATTGAATCTTTGGATGCTGGCGATACCACAGACCAAGTAGATAAAATATCAACTGGTTCACAACAAGACAGCATCGGCAGCATTGACAATAATGAGAGCAAGTCAAAGTCAGCGAATAAAGGCAGACAAGAAAACAGAAGACAGAAACGACAGCAGAAGGAGCTACAGCTCGCTAAACTTGTCACAATCATAGTTTCTGTATTTGTCCTTCTTTGGCTTCCGTACATGGTAAGTTTTGCTTGCTAGTTACTGATTTGTTCTCTAATATTCAAGCTAGATAACATGTTTGAGCAACGACGCAACTTGCAGCTGTTATTTATTTTCGCACCAGCGATACCTCAATCAAATAATTAATGATTATTACTCATCACAAGTTAAGTAATGGTAGTTTGTTGTAGCAACTGACATTAGCTGCAGCACTCAACCCTACAGAAAGCTCTTTGATTCAATCTTTTGTTCAAAATATTCCAGCAAGAAGGTTTAGAATACTAATTGCTTTCTCATGCAGCATCAGCGTTTGTAGTGTAGCGTAGTTTAGTTGTAGCAAAATATTTTTATTTTATTTCATCTTCTTTCTTACAGGTTTTTGTTTTATATCCAAATCAATATTGCTTTTGCCACTGTCAACGAATGAACTACACTTTGATTGACCAACTTCAGTGATACAACCAAGTCATTTGGAAGGTCAAACATCTGTCATTCCTCCCACTATTCTTTTATAAATAATTAATTTTTTATTCTATTTCGGTGCAGTAGAATTTTTGCCTAGCACTGATTGTTTCGATGTATGAGCAAGTCTCCGCGGAATATAGCCAGGGAGATGATATCCTGTTCAAGCCTTTGTACCTGCCAGTACTTCAGTTACGTTTGAATGAAGTTCAACATTATCTTTTGAATTACTAATTTGAGTAAAAAAGACATGTAGATAGCGCCTGTTATTGTTTCTAAGCAATGGGAATTATCCTCACTCAATCTCAATGGCCAACTCAATAGATCTGCACCAAGCATTTATTGCATAACGTGTCACATCCTGTTTTGCGAGCAATCGGTGAATAGCTGCTAACTGCTATTTATATATTTATACTGACTAACTGTTTTTTTTGTAGACCATCATCTACTGGGAGCACCACAATAGAGACGCAGCTCATCCGTTTGTTGAGGACATTGTCATCAAACTGGTGTTTGCTAACTGCTGCATAAACCCTCTTCTCTATGGAGTGTTCAACGCTAACTTTAGGAAAGCCTACGTCTATTATATAAGAATGCTCTGTTTTTATTTCACCTGTAAGATGACCAAGAGACCTGAAGGTAAGGTCAACCCCCTCCCCCCCCCCCCCCCCACCCACCTCATCCACGTTTTTGAGTACTTGGTAACAAAAGTTCCCTAACTTGGTGACAAAAGTTTGATGTCAGGAATAAGGGCTTCCCATGTAGTTCACTGGCAGAACCTTGCTGATAGACATTCAACCTCAGCTTTCATTGAAATTTAAAACTACTACTCAAGTTAGGCTTTTGCAATAGAAGCATTATGAATTCAGGCATTTCACCAAAATTCATTGATGGGAAAGACCTTTCATGACTTTCACAATAAAACTAAGTCTATGCCATTTCCTGATGTCAAAAATGTGCAATATCAGAGGAAAACATTATGCAAATGCTATGTGTTAGTGGATTGCCTGGTTGATCTTGTTTAACCAACTGTAGCCTGTGGTCTTATAATGTTAGATGTTGGATACAAGAGCAAGATATGCCCTACAATAAATAATGAGTAAATATCAATGCTAAGGCTAGCTTGTGCTCCACGCTCTAATGCTATGGCTCTCATATCTGGTTAACATTGACTTCTCAGTCTCAAATGCTCTCCTACATGCTTTTCATTAAGGCTTTCAAACTAATGACAGCCAGAAATTAAAAGACTGTGCTATCTTGTTTGTAAATAGAAGAATGCTTTGGTCGGGTAAACTATAAAATTAGTGGGAAGGAAAAATTTCAGTTGGATTTTGTTTTATTGTTTAAATATTGAGGCTTCTGTTGAAGTGACCAGATTACAGCTAAATAGCTTTTTTGTTTCTTTTAAAACTCAATTTCGCACATTTTTTGTCAAGGTTAAAAAATGAGTAAAAAGTAAAATTGGTAGCGGGTGCAATTCTTTTTTATTCCTGACAAGATCTTTAAATTTTTTTTCAAGTAACATGATTGAAGATTAACAATAAATGACAATTTAAACTTCTGTAGAATAAAATGGATATTTTCATTAACAAACCATGTTGGGATGAAGAGATTAGTGGTTTCAGTGAAGCTTATCTCTCACAACCGAGATTATATTAATGTAACAGGAAAAATAAATTATAGAAAATATTACCTTTAATAAATTTCATTTCGATAAGCATGTACAGAAGTACACAGCTGTGCACTTGGTTTTAAAAACTTACAAAAATGATGAATAATGATACGATAAGAAAAGCAAACTAAAAACTTGATCCTCTTCAAGAAAATTTTGAGTTTACAAATAAAAAGATTATTAAAATGGCAAAACCTGACTGTGAAACACATATTGCTTCCCAGATAAATAAATTGCTCTTTTGGTGAAAGGACTGCAGAGTGCTTTGGTGGTTACGGCAGCTTTGAGCATGTATGTGTGAGCTGAAGAGGGAATGACGAAATCATTAGCCTGAGCTGCCTTGTGCGGTGTATGTTTTTATGGCTAGCAGAAAATCATACCATATAAAATCAAATGCTTTACAAAATTGTCTCACTTGAGAGCTAATGTTTATATTCATTTTTAATGGCAGTTTGAAAAATTAACTTTTATTTTTGTCTATAATGCGCTCAAATTGTAACTGTTTTCATTCCAAAAACCCTTTCTGTATTTTTAATAACATAAACAAAAATGGTATTCATTGTAGATATCAGATACAATGATGCCAGATTTGAGGTGCACATAAAGAAAAAGTTGTCGACAATCGAACATAAATTTGGCAGACAAGATATGATGGGAGAGCCAACTGATATATCAGACTTTCAGCACAGTGACATTCATCAGCAGGTTTCCTTGGACAGGAGAGCCAGTGTAAACTCGCTCAACCAAATACTAAAGGAAGTTGAGGACGATGTAGATGTAAAAAATACAGAAGCGGATGCAGAAGTTGAGCAAAGAGTTCTAACTCAAGCTATACACAGTTTGTATAAAGTCACTGGAGACAGCAGTGAATACACATCATCTAAATCATTGACAGAGATATCCACATAGGGCAGACAACTTTTGTTGTATAAATGTATATATTATGTTTTTATTTGTAACTTTATTTATTGTAAAATGCTCAATTATTGTGCCAGTAGTGCAATAAAATATGTATTACGTAAATATGATGTGTAGGAAATATTTCATTTATTTATCAAATTCATCCGTCAGTGCTTCTAACGCATGAAAAATCGGATGCATCTGAATCCCAGTTGATACAAAAAACTTACATTATATAATGGCTGCAGCTGTTGGTATGTAAAGATAAAATGGCTGCAAGGGAAATGACATCACAAGGCGATGTTTGCGATAAATCCTGAAAGCTAATCATTACATTATGAAACGTACTTTAGCCATTAATGCATCAGACACAGTAATAGGGGAGATTGTTGCACCCAGTATATGACAAGATAAATGCTGACTCAAAAATGCTACTTTGCGGTTCAAAAGAAACTTGAGGAGCGTAAGTAGATATGCTACTCTAACGGCACTAGAGGCTACACCTACATTTAACGATAATTGTAATCTGTTCTATTGAAAACATTCTTTTTTAGCGTGACATATTGTTGAGTCTGTAAAAGAGTCCAAGCAAAAGATGGTTTCGTCTTTAGACTGATAATAAACATTACAAATACCTGCCTACCATTTTACTGTATGTAAGGATAAATGTAGTCGTACAAATTAAGAGTTGTTGGTACATGTAAAAAGGACGACAACTCATAATAGAAAGAGAATATCGTACAAATCGATGAGCTATTTAAACAGTGCAAGCCAATCAGCAAATGTCTTTCAAGTATAGCTCAAAGACCATAAGTGCAGGTAACAACCCTATCGACATAACAAATCATACTTTTAATAAATAACACGCGCTTTACGGCCAACAAGGTTACCTTGCCAACAAACACCACGCTTGAGATATTTGCTGCACAAGTAGTTGATAAAATGGTGAGCAAAAAATGGAAGTTTTATGAGATAAGATAAGCGTGTCATTTATTCCTTTACAAAGTAATTGTTATTTTAAATAATAAATAACACAACTTTGCTTAAATATCATTATATATATATCAATCATGATTAGATAGATTATCATCATCTTTGTTTGTTTGTTACCCTTTTCAATACCACTTCTTCTCATCGTCGTAGAAAGTAGTTCGTTAGTACCTAGTAGAGTAGTAATAATATTTTGAGTAAAAAAAAATAATTATAAGCATTATTATTAATAATAATGATACGACTTCTGTTATAGTAGTAATAGTCTAGCGTTACTGGTTGAGATCTGCTACTCTACTGAGACTACATTATTTTAAGAGTTTCTGAAAGTGCATAAAATAATATGGCCATCAAAGTTTTGCAAACCTGAAAAGCGTTGTTTTTGAACTCAAGAGGACTCAGCAGAGAATATGGGTGAGTTCATTTCATTAATTATTATTTTTACCAACGTACATTGATCAATTCACTGACTTATTAAACATCGGACTACTTGTTCGGATTGAACCAGTAGTTTATAGATTCAGTTACTCAAGCATTAACTTTTAATCTTCTTAATGTAACAATTTTTTTGAGAGCCTTGCTTTGCGTTTTTTATTTTTGATGTCTTCAATTCCATAAAATTTCCAAGAAAGCCCTGATATAACACTTTTTCTCAGTAGTGACATTTCTTTCATAACGATGCGTTTTTCTATAATTTTGTGCTCTTATACAGCTTCATCCATCACACATACAAAGCCTGAAGTGATCACTACTGTTAAAAAGTCGCAAAAGGTTGTCTCCAATCTTTTATTGACGGACCTGTCTCTGCCAGTTATTGGTATTATATTTAAAACAAATCTGCTAACAGGTAATTCACCAAATATCGCTGTCAAACATTATAAAGTCAGACTTTTTATGTACTTATGGACAGTTCAGTTAGAGCTCCTCTTTTATAATCGCAGGAAAAATCAGTCTTATAACTCTACATTCAACAAGTCTCTCTCGTCCCATTGTTTTTGACGTTTACAAAAACCCAAAGCTCTATCTGGAGGGGCAACTCCACAGGATCTTTCAAGCAGAAAGGCTAGTGAAAGTTGTACATGATTGTAAAAACTTCTGCGCTCAGCTGAAAAAGGAGCAGTATATAAAGTGCAATGCAATGTTTGATACTCAAGTGGCTTACACACTAAAGATGGAGGAGAACGGATTACCTCCAAGATTGATAGATTACGAAGGTCTGCACAGAAATGTTGTAGGATCATCAGTTGGCCAACTATACTCATATGCAAAGGTTAGAAATGTTCTCACATAAAACTACTCAACTTAAATGCTGCGTGTTTGTTTGTTATATCTGCTATCTGCACTGCCAATATCATATTTAATTCGTTTAGGAATGATTTGTTTTATAATTAATACAGTTACACATCTCTAACGATTGTTATCAATATTAAAATGTTCTTTGCCTATGCTAGGTGATGGAGAGAAGTGACGGAAATTTATGGAATAAGCGTCCATTGTCGGCTGAAATGCTGTTTGCCTTGGGAGAGGAAGTGATCTCACTTCGGTCCGAGATATATCCCAGGGTTTTAAGGTATTTGTAAGCCCCATGACTTGGACTAAAACATGTATAGCTCAAGCACTGAGATATAGAGTTGTCTTTCCTCCAACACAAACAATCTGCTTCTATTTTAGTGCATTAGACGAGTTTGGCTTGGAGGAGTTTGAGTTACGGTGTGCTGTAGCTGGTCAGGGTGCCAGAATTACAGGAAGTACACTATCCAAAAGTACCAGTAGGTCTCCTCGGACATTAAAGCCTCCGTTGTGTACTATAAATGCTCGGCAGTCGGAGCTGCTCCCAGGCACCAAACCATTATCTTCTGAGAGAAAAGCTAGTTCGAGCCATAATTAATTAACAACCTTTGGAAAAAACTGGAATTTTAAAACTTATTACCATGACATTGTTATTTCTCCATATTTTTAACCAGACTCCTCATTTTTTTACTTTTTGTCAGTGTAGAGTTGGATGAAGGCATCCAGCTTCTTGATGCGAATAAAACAGTGCATAATATTCATTGGATGTAAGTTATTTATAGAAGTGCAGCTAGATTTTTTCTCACATGAGATCTGATAATCTAGAAATTGGTTTGTGATAATAAGAACTGCTGACAGACAGTAGGTAGTATTTTATATAAAGAAGACTAATTAATATTTACTTGTATGTTATGGTATGTTATCTCATGGTAATATATACCATCGCAAAGAGGAGATAATTCTCACTATCTATTTGTTATTCATGTGTGAATTTTCAAGCATGTATGTTTATCCTGTCTCTGTATAAGATCTGGTTGTTTTGATAATTGTTGGTTTCCTGTATTACCACACACACTCTTCCATATCACACAATGCTCACTCTCAATCAATTTTCTATGTCAATGTTTCATTTTTTTTTCTTGGCATCTTTCGCATTTACCCCAACATCTGTTTTTCTTACACACAATAAATTTCAATTCGATGCACTACACCAACTTTGACATATATTAAAAAATATAGCCTGTGTTCACCAGTAAACACACTTTACACTATTTGTAGTGGCTTTGCTGACTATAAAATATGATCAATGGAGTTGTCTCTCATGCATGAAAGTTTACACATAATAGTCGTCTCTGCTAAAAAGGACAACTCCAAATTGTTACAAACCATTGTTTTTGATAAGAAGAGAGTTGAGTCATAAAGTTAGCTCAATATGAAAGGATTCAATCAATAAATATTTGAGGTAAAAGTTAAAATTTTTAGATTTGATTGAACAGTTGTAAAGATGAGTCAATATTTTTAATTTATGTCGTTAGGGCAAGAAATATTATATTAGTTTGTCGCTCCAGCAAGTAAATGAGTAAGAAATGAAAGTAGCGATAGACGGGTTTACAAAATCTAGTTCCTGTAAATTCAAGTTAAAAAAAGCGCATACCAACTTCGTAGAAACGATTTTTCAGACAAGCTAAAAAGGCATTCTTTCTATAGATATCAACTGCTGGCAATATGTGATCTTACTATGAGAGCATTCTCCATCTTTTGACGCTTATTGAAGCTCTAAATGGTGCAATAAAACGCTAAAGAACTTTCTACTATTATTTATAACAGACGCTATCAGATGTTTTAAAAAAAATTGACATCCAAACCTTCAATTACGAGTTCATCCCAAGCCATCATCAGCATGAATTGACTGTCTGTAGTTTGTATTCAAAGTGGAGGAAAAACTGGAATCTGAAAAATTTCTCAATTTTTGTGCAATATTGTCTCATCACCCTTGGTGCCTTTTAAACCTCTCGTACATTTTATTGGTTGTTGAAAGAATTTGGAGAATAGTCGATGGAAAAATAATTAATGGTTTACAAAACAACAGTCTTTAAAAAAACGCTTTACTAGTTCTATGCAATAACACCACAGCAGTGAGGTTAGTTCTATGCATCAACACCACAGCAGTGAGGTTAGTTCTATGAAATAACACGACAGCAGTGAGGTTAGTTCTATGCAATAACACCACAACAGTATGGTTAGTTCTATGCAATAACGCCACAGCAGTGAGGTTAGTTCTATGCAATAACACCACAACAGTGAGGTTAGTTCTATGAAATAACACCACAACAGTGAGGTTAGTTCTATGCAATAACACCTCAGCATTGGGTTAGTTCTATGCAATAACACCACAACAGTGAGGTTAGTTCTATGCAATAACACCACAGCGGTGAGGTTAGTTCTATGCAATAACACCACAGCAGTGAGGTTAGTTCTGCACATCATTACGCTGCCAGGGGCGCAATAACTAACTAGTTCAGAATCAACAGCTGCTCCAGGCTTTAGTTGTGTTCTATAAAGTCATATCCTCTATTGAGGTTTTTCAGGGAGAGGGAAAGAAACAAAAATTAGATATAACCTTCTAGATGCCTGTGCTCTGATCTGACATACGTTGGCTGTTGCTACCATCTCTAACGTTATCAATAGTAACACATTTTCCCAAATAAACACCTCTATATTAAAAGTTATATCATGAACGTGTATAATATTGTCAATATCACAAGTATTATTTATTACATTGCGATGAGTAGATACAACTGCACCTGTTTCAGATGGTAGCCAGCAAAGAGTTGATGACTCTTCCAACTCAGGTAGAATATTCAATTACGACAACATCTGCACCTGGGGATGTAATGCATCTCTTCTTTCTCTATCTTCAACAATATTAATTTTAATAGATAAAACTTACAATTTACCGGAGAAGATCAATGGCAAACTAATCGTGTTAATTTTATGCTGGAAACCGCATTTCCTTGTGAAACTTATTATTAGGTCTGAATATTCGTTGAGAAGCCTATTGACCAAAAGACAAAATATCACCTAGTGTGGTTTTATCACCAGAAATTATAGTAGCTGTTTTTTAGCTGACTGATCCGATTAATACAAAATTATGACTTTCTAGGTAGGAAAAAAGTATCAATTATAAAGGCAATACATTGACACTCTCACAGCATTAAAAGATTTATGTTTATTTTTGACGAAAACGGCCATAATCTCACAAATGTGCTACGAAGTGCATGCACTGAAACTGTACTTTACAAAAAAATAACTGCTTCATAAACAATTGGAGTTGTTTTCTCATAAAGATTTGATTATTATGTTGTCTTGGAGTTGTATGTGACCCCTGTTACCCACAAACGCACTTTCATACCTGGCTTTCTTCCTCTGAGGTGAAGTCTTTCTCAATATTAAAAATATTTCTGAGTTCTGCTGGACTTTTACCTTTCATAAGCTTTGCTATACTTTCACACGTGAAGGTAAGCAACGCTGGAATGTCCAGAAAGTTTGCTGCCTGTAAATAAAGCAATAATGCAATATCAACTGAGATATTCTTGAGAAAGTTACCGTCAAAGAACACATTTTTCAACTATTTTTTTTTAAATGTGTCGGAAAATACTATCTTGAGGCTTGCAGAGATACGATGCGGAACTGTTGCAATTATGTAAACAAGGTGTACACACTTGGCAGGACAACTTTTGCAAAGCAGGTTTTACATTGTTTCTACAACATTACAGTACAGATATGATCTAGTTAAAACTTCTATAAAAGTTGGAATAACTTGTCTGCCAACAATGAGACATCGAAAACTTGTACGCGCTGACAAAAGGCGACTGTTAACTATACCAGAATGAGCCCTTCCAGGACGTCCATGTCTAACTCTTTGAGAAACTCTGCATTCCACGCACTAATGTCCAGTTTCCACTGGTTCTTTTTCGTTTCGATTTCTGGCATCGGGTGATCCTGTAGAATATGCAACAACTATTACGTATACTTGCCGTTTTACCAGATAGATTTGAGGAGCTTATTCACCCCTTTAAATAAGAGCGTTCTAGAATTCCACGTGTACCTTGTGATACGAGCACCACTGAATAACTCGAGTGAAAACTGCAGCATTGATAACAGACAATACGATTGGGTCGTCATTGTCATCACTGTCATCTCCCAGGTCCGACAGCATCGCATTCAGCACGGCACATTGCTTAGCAACGTTTACTCTCATCTCAAACAATTCCCCATCAGAAGTCTCTATTTTAAGGTGAGACATCTGCATACAACAAATTCACACTTTCTATCAACAAAGCCTCGAAAATGTTTTTAGGTATTTATTTAATGGCAAATGACATTTTTTTCAGTGTTGTTAACGATCAATTGTTTGCTCTGATAAGGAAAAGATTAGCAAAATATTAACAACTTTAAGCACAAACAACTTACCTCCTTAACGACCTGCCTCTAATATCATTTGTTTGCAAACTACCAGCTACAAAAGCTGGAGGAGTGCCAAATTTCATCATCAAAAAGCCGCAAGCTATCAAACGACTGCACTGCCCTTTTAGACCACACACAGCTGTATCAGCCAGTTTTGTGATGGAATGAAATACAACATTGGTGTGAAATAGTTATTATTAATAATAATAGTAATTCAATACTGCTAATATTATGTAACTAAAATCACCATGAGCTTTGAAAATTGAGTTGGTTTACATTTTTTAAACTGACCAGCAAGATCCGCGATTATATAACATGCGACATTCAGAAATCTGTTGAAAATTCAAACAGAAACTAAAGTTTAAATTCAGATGATTGATAATCAGCCGATTGGCAAATGAAATATTTGAATTTGAAAAGGCATCTCATTCAATTTATTGTTGGACATCTTCCGAGTCATTCACAGTTACAACTGATGTTGCGAAAATATTGATCAATCCGTAGAAAAATTATATGTTACTGCTGGTATTAGAGAAAAATGCGCAACCTGAGAAAGCTTTCAAACAATGGGGAAACTCCAATTACTAACGAGAATTTTGTCCATCGTTTTGCATAAGCCGGCAATAATTATCTTTTGGGTTTCCCCAGTAATAAAACTTTTGCTCAGGTTGCACGTTTTTCTCTATTCCCAATAATTTGCCGCCGGTATTTCCAATAAACCATCAGAACTTGGTAAACTTGGCAAGCATTTGGTAGGGTGAGGTTATATTGTTCTGTTGCTTGCTGTACTTGGCTTCTGATTCAGTTTTACAGCAGCCATGTGGTCAGTACTACGCGCTACTTTGTCGAAATGGTAACTATTGCATCCAGAGTTTAACAACGCACTATACAACATTGTCAGAGAGCGGAGAGACAAACACTGCAAGGATTTTAAATAATATATTATTTATTTGTGATGCCTATGTACATAATGCTTTATGTGTGATTCATTGCTGCTAGCTGTAGTGACATGTACCACAGGAATTGATGACTTTTCCATAGTATGCTGTTTTTGAGTAACTGCTTTTGCTTGTGAGAGAGTCAGTGCTGTCAGTGCGTTACTAGAGTAATGTTGTAATAAACTTTGAGCTGCTTTGAACTATTTACTACAAGCTATTTCGGCCTTTGCGGATATATACTATATAGCGGATATGGCAGTCAAACTATCGGACTTGATCAAGAGCTATGAGGGGGTACCTAGTGGAGACTTTAGTGTTTGGGTGGACAAACTAGAACTGGTAGCGAAGCTTCAAAAGGTAACCGACTTAACAACATTTCTGCCACTGTTTCTATCAGGAGCTGCATTCTCTGTGTACAAACAACTAAGCGAGGAAGTGCAGAAAGACTTTGACAAACTAAAAGGTGCACTACTAACAGCATTTAGTGAGAATAGCTTTAGTGCGTATGATCAACTACGCATGCGTATGCTAATGGAAGGAGAGAGTGTCGATGTGTTCTTAGCAGACCTGAGGAGGTTGGTGGCACTAGTAGGACAGACCACTCCAGAACCGTTACTAAGATGTGCCTTTCTAGCAGGCCTCCCACAAGACTTGGCAACACAGCTAAAGTCGCTCGTAGCAGTAGAGACATTAAGTCTGGAGGATTTAGTTGGTCGAGCGAGAATGATGCTTTCAACTAGTAGCAGCGCATCAACTGTGTGTGGGGCCATGCAACGCAGAAAGGAGATCAAATGCTATCGCTGCTCTGGGCCACATTTGGCGCGTAATTGTCGCTACAGCATGAAGAATGGAGACAACAGGCCGATGTTTAGATGCTACAACTGCCATGCCGAGGGTCATAGGAGGGCTCAGTGCCCTCACTTGCAGGGAAACGAAAGTGGGGAAGTGTATGCACCGGATGCTTTCCCCGTAAAACACGCATAAACAAGTCGGTGTTGCCATTTACATCCTTACTGATTGGGAACATGCCGGTAAAAGCTTTGGTTGACAGTGGATGCGAACAATCTGTACTACACGAAGGACTGGTGAGACGTTTGCGACTAGCTATTCAGGGGCCAGAGAGACAGGTTTTGATGCTTAATGGGAATACGACAATGTGCAAGGGAGAAGTAACTGTGTCAGTAATGGTAGGGCAGCAAAAGATTGAGCTACGCTGCATGGTTGCACCCGAGTTGGTGTGCGATTGCACCATGATACTTGGCATGGACGGCATTACCAGACTTGGTGGAGTAACAATAGGGAATTCTAGTAAAGCGGTATTCAGAGCAACAAAGCCATCTACCATTGGGGCGGTAGTAAGAGAGAATGATGTAAGCCGACCGCCAGTGATAGACATCGATGATCAGGACTTTACGGCACAGTTTGACGGCCGGGTGTGGACTGTAACATGGAAATGGAAGGACGAGAAGCCAACGTTGCACAACCAATGCGGAGAATATAGTATACATGACAGCGTTCGAGAGGATTATGAACGAGAGGTAGAACAATGGATATCGAACGGTTGGCTGCAACCACATGTAGAGCATGTACATGGCAAAGTTGATGGATTTATCCCGTTGATGGCTGCTCCACAACCAAATAAGCCAGTGAAAGTGAGACCAGTAATGGACTATAGCAAGGAGCTGAATGGATATATAAACAGCAATCCTGGTGTGGATACGGCAGTATGTCAGGACAAACTGAGACATTGGCGTAAGTTAGGTGGCAATGCGTGTGTACTCGATTTAAAGAAGGCATATTTGCAGGTGCATATTAGTATTGAATTGCAAAGGTTTCAAGCTGTTAGGTTCAAGGGTACTGTGTATGTGATGACTCGTATGGGGTTTGGACTTAATGTAGCACCTAAGATTATGACCAAAATATTGTCAAAAGTTTTGTCACTTGATGATAGGGTAGCTGCCGCGACTGATCATTACATCGATGACATTCTCGTAAACAAGTCAATAGTGTCAGCGACTACGGTGCAAAACCACTTACTCAAATATGGGCTAGTAACGAAAGAGCCAGTAGCGTTATCGAATGCGCGAGTTCTTGGATTGAAAGTAAAGTGTGACAGTTCAGGTGTAGACAGGTGGCAGCGTGATTCCGATATTCCATCAGTGGATGGTGACATTACTAGAAGGGAGCTATTCTCCATCTGTGGCAAGTTAGTGGGTCACTATCCAGTAGCTGGGTGGCTTAGAGTGGCATGCAGCTATATAAAAAGGCAAGCAGCGGATGGGAAATGGGACGATGTAATACCAGACAATGTGACAGCGATGTTGAAGGAAGTCTTGGGTAGAGTAGAGAAGCAGGACCCAGTACAAGGAAAGTGGGCTGTGAGTAGCGATAGCCAGTGCAAAGTGTGGTGTGACGCTAGCAGTATAGCTATTGGGGCAGCAGTAGAGATCGACGGGCAAATTGTGGAAGACGCTGCATGGCTGAGAAAGATGGACGACAGCATGCACATAAACGTAGCAGAGTTGGACGCTGTGCTTAAAGGTGTAAATTTGGCTATCAAGTGGGAAATGACAAAAATAGCCATTATAACAGATTCAGCGACAGTCTATAATTGGGTTAGTTCTGTTATTACAGACAGTCACAGGCCCAAAGTAAGTGGGCTGTCGGAGATGATAGTGAGACGGAGGCTAGGTGTTATTGCAGAGCTGATGACTGTTTACAACGTTAAGTTACAAGTGTCTCTAGTAAAGTCGGCGAACAATCGAGCAGATGTGTTGACGCGCGTAGATCAAAGGTGGCTGAAGAGAACTGTTCCATGTGTTAGTGTGGCAGTAAAGAAACCTCTAGATCCTATCGCAGAGGTACGCAATATTCATACCACTCACCATCTTGGTGTGGAAAGGACATGGTTTTTGGTGAAGCAGAAGTTTGGACAGAGCATATCAAAAGAAGTGGTTGAACAGGTGATCAGAGAGTGTTTGGTGTGCAGGCAAATCGACCCATCTCCTGCTAAATGGGAGAATGGTACAGTGGCAGTAGAAGACACATGGGATAGGTTAGCCGTAGACATCACACATGTAGGACGAGTCCCGTACTTAACCATCATAGACTGTGGCCCGAGTAGATATGCACTGTGGCAGAAACTGAGAGACGAGACAGCGAACTCGGTTATAGA
This sequence comes from Cryptosula pallasiana, assembly GCA_945261195.1. NCBI lineage: Eukaryota > Metazoa > Bryozoa > Gymnolaemata > Cheilostomatida > Cryptosulidae > Cryptosula > Cryptosula pallasiana. The sequence continues at coordinate 16,093,329 of OX183133.1, read as the reverse complement.
ACATTTGACGCGAGTTTTTAGGGAACGTGGACCACCAGTGGAGTTACTATCGGACAATGGGCCATGTTTTGCGAGTACACATTTCAATGCTATGTTGAAGAAGTGGAAAATCCGTCACATATACAGCTGCGCCTATAGACCAACTGGTAATGGCATAGTGGAACGTAACCACAGGACAGTTAAGAGAATGGCAGCACGATCTGGCAACAATATTCAGGACATGGTTTATTGGTATAATAATACGCCAAATAATGAGGGGGTGGTGCCAAGTCAAGCAGTGCATTCTTATCTGGTGAGAAACCCAAACATGGCTATAGAGAAGAGGGAGTGTGATCAGGAGTTCAGACACTCTTATGGCTTAGGCGATGTTGTGTTCGTAAAGCCAGTGAATGCCAAATGTGTGACAGTATGGCCTGAGGGCAAAGTAACAGCTGTAGTATCAGACACTGCGATAGAGGTTGACGGAGTAAACAGACATGTGGCCGACATACGTCTAGCGCGTCGAAGTAGCACACATAGCACGAGCAGTGAACCCAGGTCATCAAGTGACAATGCTTTCGAAATAGATTTTGATTTTCCTATTGCTGGCAATTTTGAGAACAACAGGGCTGACAGTGAAACTGGTTGTGATTTAGGTAGCAGTGACAGTGAATCAGCCATTGTCAATGACAATGGAAACCACAGGCCTGTGAGGGACAGGAGGCCACCAGAAAGATATGGAGAATTTTTTGAGCATTAGGCTGTTTGGTTTTGGTCGTGTTATTTGTCTTCCTAGCCCACTTACTGTGTGTACTGCTATTGTATCTGTTGCCTATTCATTTTATATCTTGTTTTTATTAGCATCTGTAATGATCTTGAGATCAAGGGGAGATGTGATGCCTATGTACATAATGCTTTATGTGTGATTCATTGCTGCTAGCTGTAGTGACATGTACCACAGGAATTGATGACTTTTCCATAGTATGCTGTTTTTGAGTAACTGCTTTTGCTTGTGAGAGAGTCAGTGCTGTCAGTGCGTTACTAGAGTAATGTTGTAATAAACTTTGAGTTGCTTTGAACTATTTACTACATTATTGTTACAATACAGCAAAGCAATAAGATAATTGGGTCTAGAAACAACAGAAAAACGATTTTTAAACATTTTGCAGCACGCTATAGCCAACCTAACGAGGGTCTAAGAAAAGTATATTTCACTCAGTTGACCAAAGGAATAAATGGACAAAAAGCACAACACACTGAGTTCTGGATACGTCTATTTCTCTTCACACCATTCATTCTCTTTGCGTACCTGAAAAAACAGAAATCATGCAGTAAAGAGATCAAGCGGAAATAGTTGAGCCTTAGTAGTTTTGGCTCTATAATGACATATCTTACGTTTCTTTTCACACTCTAAGACATATTTTTCACTAAAGAAATGCATCAGATTATTTTTGTTTCAAAATTTTCTACTCATTAGCTGATGAGGAATTGTAGCTAGCAGGTCAGCTTTGGTGTTGGCAAGTTACCCAGATGTGTTAGTGCAACAAGCAAATTTCTTTGAAGTTAAGAAATAATGGTCCACTTACAATACTCCTGACAATTGGCTTTTTTTAATAACCTTTACAGGTTTAAATATATAAATTTGAACACAACTAATGATCAAGGATAACTTTTGTAAAACTGAGCAACACAAAAAGTAAGTTTTCGCAATAAGGACGGACAACACAGTCTGTTTGGGGTGATTGAGTTTATCTTCAGAAGCTGACATTAGGGCTAGATAATAATAGTATTCCTGACTATAGTTCACCGAGCAAAAGGCAATAAAAGCAATCAAATTGGTAATAAACTTAATAGTGATCATTTTGTTCAGAACTCCAGTGTCAACAAAAGACACTACCTGAAAAAAAAAATCACCTAGTATTCATTAATATCACTCATGGGTTGCTCGTAGACCGATTTTATATCCTCAAGAGTGTCAAGTATGATCGAAAATAACATAAATGTGCGATACAAGAAAGGACAGCTTTATTCACTATATTTGCCCATAAATACATTTTAAATTGGGAGTTTTCTTCTTTAAATTTTATTTTGTGATGCAGAGAATTGTATAAAATCATAAAACCATTAGAAACTGACGTTCCGTTGCATACACAACCTATTGATATATCAACATCTGCTGTTTCTTGTCATTTTTTCTACAAGCATGTTGCGAATACCTTTATTGTTATGGAAAGAGTCAAGGGCTACACAATGGCAGTGTGGCTGTTATGAGACCAACATACCTGCTCCTCTTCCGCGGGTGTGAAATCATTTTTGATGTTGAAAGTTTTTCGGATTTCATCCGGGGTTTTACCCTTTATCATATTTGCTACAGTTTTACAAGAGACATCGAGCAGGCCCTTGATGTCTAAGTAGTTAGCCGCCTGCAAACACAATAACACCCACTTACTATATATGTGTATACTGTGAAGCTCGCATAAATCAATAAATTGGTTTATTCAATGTCACAGTAAAAGTCTCATCAGCAGCCATTGAAATGGCTTCATATGTTTCAACAATGTGATTTCTAATTTGACAGAATAATTTGCAGCGTTTTCATTCTGAAAACCAATTGTCACATAGATTCCATGAAAAGCCGTAGGTAAAGCATGGTGTTTGCAAACAGAGTTCTTCTACTGCATTGAATAGGAAAAACTTTGTCAACAGTAGATCGCACGCTATTTATATCATATAATCAAAGAATTATCTTCTCTTGCAATTGACAGAAATTTTTTAAATGTACTCACTACAATTAGTGAAATAAATTGGATTTTTGAATGTAACAAAGATCCAAGGCTATCTATCAAACACCAATAACAACCCATGAATCTTATGGTTTTTTCTGCGACATAAAGAATGCAGCCGATATCGGTAAATTAGTAACTATTGTTGGTGCTTTCTTTCAGAGGCGTGCTGAGTACCCCCGACAGTTGTCAGAACTTATGCTATTCAATCCAGTAGAAAAAGTTTGCTTGCAAACACCGCGGCTTTATCTAAGGCTTTTCACGGAATCTGTGAAAATCGGTTTTCAGAATGAAAAGTTGCAAATTTTTCTGTTGAATGGGAGATGACAATATTGAAACATGAGAAGCCATTTTCAGTGGCCGATGTTTGGGACCTTAACTGTGACATTGAATAAACGGGTTTATGGACTTGTACAGGACACACTTAAACTGGTGTACATTGAGCGATAAATTAGCGATTAGCTTACGTTTCCGGAGAAATGATGAAGTAACCGCTAGCATTTTACTTGAGGTTAACACCAGGTTTTGATTTGATCGATATAGAAAAACCGCTAGATGTTTTCTTCAGCAACCAATCACAACGCCCAAATGTCATTCCACTATATCCAATAAGATAATATCAGCTGCATCGCCCCCGATCTATCAACGGTTATGTAATGATTTGTAGGCTATAGTTTGTAACAGCGAGTTTCACCAGAATCCTGCAGAATGGCCAGTAGTAGACAATTGCGCAATTTGGGGAAGGGATTTCCTCGATTGCTAAGAAAAAGTCGCTAGCACGATTGCTATATGTAAGCAAGGTTACACAATACAGGTTTCCATCTCCGAATTTTTCCAACAGCATATAACAACCAATTGAAAATAAAATTTTCCGACTAACAAAGAAAGGACAAGAGAAGAAACATACCAGAATGAGCTCAAACAGTGTACCCTGGTCTACTTTGAGGAACTCTACATCCCAAGAAATTATGTCATCTGTTCGTTTCTCTTTGTTCTCATCATCCTCTGGAGGGGGTGGATCGTCCTGACACGAAACAGTTGAGCATTTGTTAGCGTACAGAAGATGTGTAGTTGGTACTAACCTGGCGATGCGTGTATACTATTGATGCTTACCTTGTGATATGTACACCACTGTATGACTTTCTTCAGTATAGCAGCATTGACGTTAGGCAGTGGTACTGGATCATCGTCATCATCATCTGTTGCCAAGTCCTCCAACATGGTCTTTATAGTTACTGACTGCTTGGCAATCTCCACATCCTCCTCAAACACCTCTCCATCTAAACTTTGTAGCTTTATGTTGGGCATCTACAGTACAACGAGAGCTCTGACTATCCAGTTTACTGGACAAACACAACACTGATGCTACTGAAACTGCAAGCAATGTTGTTATGGTATTGTACCATAACAACATTGCCCTTTACCTCTATTATATAGCTTAAAACGCTGCTACTAAGAAAAGCTCTCAGCTTTCTTTAGTAGTAGCTTCCAAGCTATTCAATAGAGGTAGAGATTACTGCCTCATGGGAAGGTGTAATGGTTTATCGCTATTCAATAACCCTACACAGTCGTGACATGGAAGGCTAGTATGTTTTAAAATATAGATACTCCAATTCACTAAATTTTTACTGATTTCACTCGGTCCCGATTTTAATGATTTCGCCATTGAACCGATTGAATTCGATCCACATTACAAAAAGCAAATTGCGGGTAAATTTTTAACAAACTTGTTCGGTTGAATACAGCTAAATCACAGATCAATCATTGTATAGTTTTCCAGGACTACAAGCTAATAAAATGGCAGATAAGCTTTTCCTCACTATAATAGCAGCGGTTGCAAGCTAGACACATTGGTGCTAATTGTGCTATTGTACAAGGCCAATGCAAGAACAACATGGGTAGTTGAAGCTAATCTGCTTGATATTCATTGTCAGTGAAAAAATCTGTAAACAATTAAGCAAGCAAACCAATTCCGATTTTTCCCCGATTCAGTAAATAGATAAAAAAAACTGCCGATTCCGATGCAAAAAATCTGAACCGGAGAATCTCTATTTAAAATGGGTATAAAGGTGGTTGCTCGGTCTCACAGGCATATCAATCATCGTAAGATTCAAGTACATACCTTCAAACAGTATTTTGGGAATTGCAGACCGTTTTGTTTGGCAAACTAATGGTCTTCAAAGTTGCGAACCTGGAAATGAAATGCAAACACAAATGAACACAACTCTTTGTTGTAAAGGGAAGGAAGATAGATGTATAACACAGTTATAATGAAGCACCAAAATGCATCTGTAAATGAACCGTTGTACAGATAAGGTACCAAATAATATAATAACGAAACACATCAGATATTGAAATAAATTTCAACCAAAATTAATAGAGACGAACATTGAATGTTCGTGGACACGTCCTAGAATGAGCATCGAACGACCTGCCATGAATGCCAAATAAGCAACAAAAAGGGTTTTGACGTTTATGCTACAAAGCGATGAAAAAATATAAAATACCATTTGAATACTCGTTACAAGAGTGTCCACATTCCCTAATCTCATAGGAGTAGACAAACTCTGGACTGATAGTCAAGATGATATTTTTCATGTTGCTAGTAATGAATATTGACACTTCCTAGAACTAAGGCCGAAATGTTCCGTAGCAGGCATGGTTCCAGGCTTGTTGACACTAATTTCAGAAATTGTCCCTGTTTATTATAGGCTTGTTTACAGTTATTGTTGTCTCCGAAGATTCCAATTCTAAATGTATTGCTATTTGCATGGAGACAAATTTTTGATCATACAAAATAAGTTTTGTTTTCATGTTGCCCGCATTAATACAGTGTTTAACTTTCATACAAGACTTTAGCCAAATATAAAATATAACGTAACAACTATAAAAGACCTGAGGGTAGGATTTGTAAAGTTCTGGAATTTTCTCATTCAACCAATAATAATTGTGACGAAGTCATGAGTATTATTATCATACTGCGACCTATAAATATAACAATTTTAACGACAAAATAAAATATATTTCAACACGGTTGCCGAAGCCATTATCATTAAAGGAACATGGAAAAATGATTATATCACAATAAATCATGTAATTATAGCATTACTTGTCATGGATATAACTACTTCACTCCTGAAAACACCAAAAATATTGTAATTCAAGATTTATGATTACAGTAAATACTATTTAAAAAATCTATATCGGTTTTATCAATCTTTAAAGCATTATCAACAAACGTAATTTATGCGAATCCTAGATAAAGCTATTGTTTTAAACATTTTTCAATTCTGTCGAGTATATTATCTTCGAGGTCAGGTTAAATACAACGCTAACGCTTTGTTGGGTGCAATGCCTGCCCCAGTTTGATTATTCGTGAAGATTCTTAGTTCCTAATCATATACTCCTCAAAAATTTGAGCATAAAGTAAAATCATCTTTGGCTTGATTACACTTCTGGTATCCCACGCATTATACATTTAGTAAATGACTCTTTCGCCTTTTTAGAAGAGTAAACGGTGACTGACAGGCATGAGTATAGGGTGCATGTTACCAAAAAACCTGACTGAATCAACAGCCGCTCTACCTACGAAGCAGTTTACCTTTCTCATAAAAAGTCTTATCCATAATAACAAATATATGTGAGACTTGCATTAGTGGACCGACATTGACCATTTCCTATAACAATGGGAGTGATTCATCTAGGCCACCATTACAATTGAGTTGATTTAAAATTAGCCCTAAATTAAGAATGCTTGTTGAGAAGCTGTATCTCGTCCTCTATCTATTTCATTTTACATGTTATTTCATGGGGAACTAGATTACTGATTGCTGCGCACAGCTCACAGATAGAATTGCCAATGTCGATTGTATGTTTTTTTTTTACTTAGCCACCTTGATTTTATACAAGAAGTAAACATGGAAGGCATCATCAAAGAGAGATAAACGGAACTATTATTGTAATAAGAAATTATCGGTTGAGTCAAAAGTCCAGGATCAACGGAAGGAAAGCTGTTTAGTGACATCATCACTTCTCATTGTTTGTGAGTAAAATTTGAGGTCAGTAACATTAAGCAAACGTTCAGTAACCCAGAAAGTATAAGATCAAAGCTTATGAAACCTATTGGACCCATTTGCCCCAAAGGCAGAACCAGAAAAAACATAAATCAATGCAAAATCATATTACATCATGGTTAGACGAAACTATTATCATAAAAAACTCAACAATTACAAGTGGCATCGTTAATAGCTATTTGCTATAGCCTAATTACTGTTTAATTTAGTGTATTACAGTGAATTGTATCACTTAGCACAAGCGAATGATACAATTACAGCAGCCATGAAGGTATCACATAAATGTGTGAAATAATCTTGCTATATTTAATAATACACAACAGCTAGTTTCACGAATACTTTTCAAGTCACCTTTACCACTAATGTCCTACAACAATAAGCCCAAACTGCTTGAGCCATTTTACATAACAAACAACAGCAGTTATTATATCCAAAGCATACAAAGCGAGAGAATCAAACCACTTACTGCTACACTACTATACTCTAAGTTTCACATAGGTAATGGTTACTGTGAGCTTACCCAGAAGTCTAATAACTTGAACATCAACAAACTAACAGCTTTCCTACACAGCTAGCTTATGAGCTTAAACCACACATAAACAAAATGATCAGCAACTTTTCTATAATTTTGTTCTCTGATACAGCTTCATCCATCACACATACAAAGCCTGAAGTGATCACTACTGTTAAAAAGTCGCAAAAGGTTGTCTCCAATCTTTTATTGACGGACCTGTCTCTGCCAGTTATTGGTATTATATTTAAAACAAATCTGCTAACAGGTAATTCACCAAATATCGCTGTCAAACATTATAAAGTCAAACCTTTTATGTACTTATGGACAGTTCAGTTAGAGCTCCTCTTTTATAATCGCAGGAAAAATCAGTCTTATAACTCTACATTCAACAAGTCTCTCTCGTCCCATTGTTTTTGACGTTTACAAAAACCCAAAGCTCTATCTGGAGGGGCAACTCCACAGGATCTTTCAAGCAGAAAGGCTAGTGAAAGTTGTACATGATTGTAAAAACTTCTGCGCTCAGCTGAAAAAGGAGCAGTATATAAAGTGCAATGCAATGTTTGATACTCAAGTGGCTTACACACTAAAGATGGAGGAGAACGGATTACCTCCAAGATTGATAGATTACGAAGGTCTGCACAGAAATGTTGTAGGATCATCAGTTGGACAATTATACTCATTTGCAAAGGTTAGAAATATTCACACATATCAAACTACCATAAAACCACTCAACTAAATGATGCATGTTTGTTTGTTATATCTGCTATCTGCACTGGCAATGTCGTATTTAATTTGTTTAAGAATGATTTGTTTTATAATTAATACAGTTACACATCTCTAAAGATTGTGTTCAATATTAAAATTTTTTTGCCTATGCTAGGTGATGGAGAAAAGTGACGGAAATTTATGGAATAAGCGTCCATTGTCAGCTGAAATGCTGTTTGCCTTGGGAGAGGAAGTAATCTCACTTCGGTCCGAGATATATCCCAGGGTTTTAAGGTATTTGCAAGCCCCATGACTTAGACTAAAACATGTATAGCTCAAGTACTGAGATATAGAGTTGTCTTTCCTCCAACACAAACAATCTGCTTCTATTTCAGTGCATTAGACGAGTTTGGCTTGGAGGAGTTTGAATTACGGTGTGCTGTAGCTGGTCAGGGTGCCAGACTTACAGGAAGTACACTATCCAAAAGTACCAGTAAGTCTCCTCGGACATTAAAGCCTCCCTTGCGTACTATAAATGCTCGGCAGTCGGAGCTGCTCCCAGGCACCAAACCATTATCTTCTGAGAGAAAAGCTAGTTAGAGCCATAATTAATAACCTTTGGAAAAAACTGGAATTTTAAAACCTATTACCATGACATTGTTATTTCTCCATATTTTTAACCAGACTCCTCATTTTTTTACTTTTTGTCAGTGTAGAGTTGGATGAAGGCATCCAGCTTCTTGATGCGAATAAAACAGTGCATAATATTCATTGGATGTAAGATATTCATAGAAGTGCAGCTAGATGTTTTCTCACATGAGATCTGATAATCTAGAAATTGGTTTGTAATAATAAGAACTGCTGACAGACAGTAGGTAGTATTTTATATAAAGAAGACTAATTAATATTTACTTGTATGTTATGGTATGTTATCACGTGGTAATATATACCATCGCAAAGAGGAGATAATTCTCACTATCTATTTGTTATTAATGTGTGAATTTTCAAGCATGTATGTTTATCCTGTCTCTGTATAAGATCTGGTTGCTTTGATAATTGTTGGTTTCCTGTATTACCACACACACTCTTCCATATCACACAATGCTCACTCTCAATCAATTCTCTATGTCAATGTTTCATTTTTTTTTCTTGGCATCTTTCGCATTTACCCCAACATCTGTTTTTCTTACACACAATAAATTTCAATTCGATGCACTACACCAACTTTGACATATATTGAAAAATATAGCCTGTGTTCACCAGTAAACACACTTTACACTATTTGTAGTGTCTTTGCTGACTATAAAATATGACCAATGGAGCTGTCTCTCATGCATGAAAGTTTACACATGATAGTCGTCTCTGCTAAAAAGAACAACTCCAAACTGTTACAGTTTTTGATAAGAAGAGAGTTGAGTCATAAAGTTAGCTCAATATGAAAGGATTCAATCAATAAATATTTGAGGTAAAAGTTAAAATTTTTAGATTTGATTGAACAGTTGTAAAGATGAGTCAATATTTTTAATTTATGTCGTTAGGGCAAGAAATATTATATTAGTTTGTCGCTCCAGCAAGTAAATCAGTAAGAAATGAAAGTAGCGATAGACGGGTTTACAAAATCTAGTTCCTGTAAATTCAAGTTAAAAAAAGCGCATACCAACTTCGTAGAAACGATTTTTCAGACAAGCTAAAAAGGCATTCTTTCTATAGATATCAACTGCTGGCAATATGTGATCTTACTATGAGAGCATTCTCCATCTTTTGACGCTTATTGAAGCTCTAAATGGTGCAATAAAACGCTAAAGAACTTTCTACTATTATTAATAACAGACGCTATCAGATGTTTTAAAAAAAATTGACATCCAAACCTTCAATTACGAGTTCATCCCAAGCCATCATCAGCATGAATTGACTGTCTGTAGTTTGTATTCAAAGTGGAGGAAAAACTGGAATCTGAAAAATTTCTCAATTTTTGTGCAATATTGTCTCATCACTCTTGGTGCCTTTTAAACCTCTCGTACATTTTATTGGTTGTTGAAAGAATTTGGAGAATAGTCGATGGAAAAATAATTAATGGTTTACAAAACAACAGTCTTTAAAAAAACGCTTTACTAGTTCTATGCAATAACACCACAGCAGTGAGGTTAGTTCTATGCATCAACACCACAGCAGTGAGGTTAGTTCTATGAAATAACACGACAGCAGTGAGGTTAGTTCTATGCAATAACACCACAACAGTGTGGTTAGTTCTATGCAATAACGCCACAGCAGTGAGGTTAGTTCTATGCAATAACACCACAACAGTGAGGTTAGTTCTATGAAATAACACCACAACAGTGAGGTTAGTTCTATGCAATAACACCTCAGCATTGGGTTAGTTCTATGCAATAACACCACAACAGTGAGGTTAGTTCTATGCAATAACACCACAGCGGTGAGGTTAGTTCTATGCAATAACACCACAGCAGTGAGGTTAGTTCTGCACATCATTACGCTGCCAGGGGCGCAATAACTAACTAGTTCAGAATCAACAGCTGCTCCAGGCTTTAGTTGTGTTCTATAAAGTCATATCCTCTATTGAGGTTTTTCAGGGAGAGGGAAAGAAACAAAAATTAGATATAACCTTCTAGATGCCTGTGCTCTGATCTGACATACGTTGGCTGTTGCTACCATCTCTAACGTTATCAATAGTAACACATTTTCCCAAATAAACACCTCTATATTAAAAGTTATATCATGAACGTGTATAATATTGTCAATATCACAAGTATTATTTATTACATTGCGATGAGTAGATACAACTGCACCTGTTTCAGATGGTAGCCAGCAAAGAGTTGATGACTCTTCCAACTCAGGTAGAATATTCAATTACGACAACATCTGCACCTGGGGATGTAATGCATCTCTTCTTTCTCTATCTTCAACAAAATTAATTTTAATAGATAAAACTTACAATTTACCGGAGAAGATCAATGGCAAACTAATCGTGTTTATTTATGCTGGAAACCGCATTTCCTTGTGAATCTTATTATTAGGTCTGAATATTCGTTGAGAAACCTATTGACCAAAAAACAAAATATAACCTAGTATGGTTTTATCACCAGAAATTATAGTAGCTGTTTTTTTAGCTGACTGATCCGATTAATACAAAATTATGACTTTCTAGGTAAGAAAACGCTATCGATTATAAAGGTAACACATTGGCACTCTCACAGCATTAAAAGATTTATGTTTATTTTTAACAAAAACGACCGTAATCTCACAAATGCGCTACGAAGTGCATGCACTGAAACTGTACTTTACAAAAAAATAACTGCTTCATAAACAATTGGAGTTGTTTTCTCATAAAGATTTGATTATTATGTTGTCTTGGAGTTGTATGTGACCCCTGTTACCCACAAACGCACTTTCGTACCTGGCTTTCTTCCTCTGGGGTAAAGTCTTTCTCAATATTAAAAATATTTCTGAGTTCTGCTGGACTTTTACCTTTCATAAGCTTTGCTATACTTTCACACGTGAAGGTAAGCAACGCTGGAATGTCCAGAAAGTTTGCTGCCTGTAAATAGAGCAATAATGCAATATCAACTGAGATATTCTTGAGAAAGTTACCATCAAAGAACACATTTTTCAACTATTTTTTTTTTAAATGTATCGGAAAATACTATTTTGAGGCTTGCAGAGATACGATGTGGAACTGTTGCAATTATGTAAACAAGGTGTACACACTTGGCAGGACAACTTTTGCAAAGCAGGTTTTACATTGTTTCTACAACATTACAGTACAGATATGATCTAGTTAAAACTTCTATCAAAGTTGGAATAACTTGTCTGCCAACAATGAGACATCGGAAACTTGTACGCGCTGACAAAAGGCGACTGTTAACTATACCAGAATGAGCCCTTCCAGGACGTCCATGTCTAACTCTTTGAGAAACTCTGCATTCCACGCACTAATGTCCAGTTTCCACTGGTTCTTTTTCGTTTCGATTTCTGGCATCGGGTGATCCTGTAGAATATGCAACAACTATTACGTATACTTGCCGTTTTACCAGATAGATTTGAGGAGCTTATTCACCCCTTTAAATAAGAGCGTTCTAGAATTCCACGTGTACCTTGTGATACGAGCACCACTGAATAACTCGAGTGAAAACTGCAGCATTGATAACAGACAATACGATTGGGTCGTCATTGTCATCACTGTCATCTCCCAGGTCCGACAGCATCGCATTCAGCACGGCACATTGCTTAGCAACGTTTACTTTCATCTCAAACAATTCCCCATCAGAAGTCTCTATTTTAAGGTGAGACATCTGCATACAACAAATTCACACTTTCTATCAACAAAGCCTCGAAAATGTTTTTAGGTATTTATTTAATGGCAAATGACATTTTTTTCAGTGTTGTTAACGATCAATTGTTTGCTCTGATAAGGAAGAGATTAGCAAAATATTAACAACATTAAGCACAAACAACTTACCTCCTCAACGACCTGCCTCTAATATCATTTGTTTGCAAACTACCAGCTACAAAAGCTGGAGGAGTGCCAAATTTCATCATCAAAAAGCCGCAAGCTATCAAACGACTGCACTGCCCTTTTAGACCACACACAGCTGTATCAGCCAGTTTTGTGATGGAATGAAATACAACATTGGTGTGAAATAGTTATTATTAATAATAATAGTAATTCAATACTGCTAATATTATGTAACTAAAATCACCATGAGCTTTGAAAATTGAGTTGGTTTACATTTTTTAAACTGATCAGCAAGATCCGCGATTATATAACATGCGACATTCAGAAATCTGTTGAAAATTCAAACAGAAACTAAAGTTTAAATTCAGATGATTGATAATCAGCCGATTGGCAAATGAAATATTTGAATTTGAAAAGGCATCTCATTCAATTTATTGTTGGACATCTTCCGAGTCATTCACAGTTACAACTGATGTTGCGAAAATATTGATCAATCCGTAGAAAAATTATATGTTACTGCTGGTATTAGAGAAAAATGCGCAACCTGAGAAAGCTTTCAAACAATGGGGAAACTCCAATTACTAACGAGAATTTTGTCCATCGTTTTGCATAAGCCGGCAATAATTATCTTTTGGGTTTCCCCAGTAATAAAACTTTTGCTCAGGTTGCACGTTTTTCTCTATTCCCAATAATTTGCCGCCGGTATTTCCAATAAACCATCAGAACTTGGTAAACTTGGCAAGCATTTGGTAGGGTGAGGTTATATTGTTCTGTTGCTTGCTGTACTTGGCTTCTGATTCAGTTTTACAGCAGCCATGTGGTCAGTACTACGCGCTACTTTGTCGAAATGGTAACTATTGCATCCAGAGTTTAACAACGCACTATACAACATTGTCAGAGAGCGGAGAGACAAACACTGCAAGGATTTTAAATAATATATTATTTATTGTTACAATACAGCAAAGCAATAAGATAATTGGGTCTAGAAACAACAGAAAAACGATTTTTAAACATTTTGCAGCACGCTATAGCCAACCTAACGAGGGTCTAAGAAAAGTATATTTCACTCAGTTGACCAAAGGAATAAATGGACAAAAAGCACAACACACTGAGTTCTGGATACGTCTATTTCTCTTCACACCATTCGTTCTCTTTGCGTACCTGAAACAACAGAAATCATGCAGTAAAGAGATCAAGCAGAAATAGTTGAGCCTTAGTAGTTTTGGCTCTATAATGACATATCTTACGTTTCTTTTCACACTCTAAGACATATTTTTCACTAAAGAAATGCATCAGATTATTTTTGTTTCAAAATTTTCTACTCATTAGCTGATGAGGAATTGTAGCTAGCAGGTCAGCTTTGGTGTTGGCAAGTTACCCAGATGTGTTAGTGCAACAAGCAAATTTCTTTGAAGTTAAGAAATAATGGTCCACTTACAATACTCCTGACAATTGGCTTTTTTTAATAACCTTTACAGGTTTAAATATATAAATTTGAACACAACTAATGATCAAGGATAACTTTTGTAAAACTGAGCAACACAAAAAGTAAGTTTTCGCAATAAGGACGGACAACACAGTCTGTTTGGGGTGATTGAGTTTATCTTCAGAAGCTGACATTAGGGCTAGATAATAATAGTATTCCTGACTATAGTTCACCGAGCAAAAGGCAATAAAAGCAATCAAATTGGTAATAAACTTAATAGTGATCATTTTGTTCAGAACTCCAGTGTCAACAAAAGACACTACCTGAAAAAAAAAAATCACCTAGTATTCATTAATATCACTCATGGGTTGCTCGTAGACCGATTTTATATCCTCGAGAGTGTCAAGTATGATCGAAAATAACATAAATGTGCGATACAAGAAAGGACAGCTTTATTCACTATATTTGCCCATAAATACATTTTAAATTGGGAGTTTTCTTCTTTAAATTTTATTTTGTGATGCAGAGAATTGTATAAAATCATAAAACCATTAGAAACTGACGTTCCGTTGCATACACAACCTATTGATATATTAACATCTGCTGTTTCTTGTCATGTTTTCTACGAGCATGTTGCGAATACCCTTATTGTTATGGAAAGAGTCAAGTGCTACACAATGGCAACGTGGCTGTTATGAGACCAACATACCTGCTCCTCTTCCGCGGGTGTGAAATCATTTTTGATGTTGAAAGTTTTTCGGATTTCATCAGGGGTTTTACCCTTTATCATATTTGCTACAGTTTTACAAGAGACATCGAGCAGGCCCTTGATGTCTAAGTAGTTAGCCGCCTGCAAACACAATAACACCCACTTACTATATATGTGTATACTGTGAAGCTCGCATAAATCAATAAACTGGTTTATTCAATGTCACAGTAAAAGTCTCATCAGCAGCCATTGAAATGGCTTCATATGTTTCAACAATGTGATTTCTAATTTGACAGAATAATTTGCAGCGTTTTCATTCTGAAAAGCCAATTGTCACACAGATTCCGTGAAAAGCCGTAGATAAAGCATGGTGGTTGCAAGCAAAGTTCTTTTATTGCATTGAATAGGAGAAATTTTGTCAACAGTAGATCGCACGCTATTTATATCATATAATCAAAGAGTTATCTTCTCTTGTAGTTGACAGAAACTTTTTAAATGTACTCACTACAATTAGTGAAATAAATTGGATTTTTTAATGTAACAAAGATCTAAGGCTATCTATCAAACACCAATAACAACCCATGAATCTCATGGTTTTTTCTGCGACATAAAGAATGCAGCCGATATTGGTATATTAGTAACTATTGTTGGTGCTTTCTTTCAGAGGCGTGCTGAGTACCCCCGACAGTTGTCAGAACTTATGCTATTAAATCCAGTAGAAAAAGTTTGCTTGCAAACCCCACGGCTTTATCTAAGGCTTTTCACAGAATCTGTGTGAAAATCAGTGTTCAGAATGAAAAGTTGCAAATTTTTCTGTTGAATGGGAGATGACAATATTGAAACATTAGAAGCCATTTTCAGTGGCCGATGTTTGGGTCCTTAACTGTGACATTGAATAAACCGGTTTATGGACTTGTACAGGATACACTAAAACTGATGTACATTGAGCGATAGATTAGCGATTAGCTTACGTTTCCGGAGAAATCATGAAGTAACCGCTAGCATTTTATTTGAGGTTAACACCAGGTTTTGATTTGATCGATATAGAAAAACCGCTAGATGTTTTCTTCAGCAACCAATCACAACGCCCAAATGTCATTCCACTATATCCAATAAGATAATATCAGCTGCATCGCCCCCGATCTATCAACGGTTTTGTAACAGCGAGTTTCACCAGAATCCTGCAGAATGGCCAGTAGTAGACAATTGCGCAATTTGGGGAAGGGATTTCCTCGATTGCTAAGAAAAAGTCGCTAGCACGATTGCTATATATAAGCAAGGTTACACAATACAGGTTTCCATCTTCGAATTTTTCCAACAGCATATAACAACCAATTGAAAATAAAATTTTCCGACTAACAAAGAAAGGACAAGAGAAGAAACATACCAGAATGAGCTCAAACAGTGTACCCTGGTCTACTTTGAGAAACTCTACATCCCAAGAAATTATGTCATCTGTTCGTTTCTCTTTGTTCTCATCATCCTCTGGAGGGGGTGGATCGTCCTGACACGAAACAGTTGAGCATTTGCTAGCGTACAGAAGATGTGTAGTTGGTACTAACCTGGCGACGCGTGTATACTATTGATGCTTACCTTGTGATATGTACACCACTGTATGACTTTCTTCAGTATAGCAGCATTGACGTTAGGCAGTGGTACTGGATCATCGTCATCATCATCTGTTCCCAAGTCCTCCAACATGGTCTTTATAGTTACTGACTGCTTGGCAATCTCCACATCCACCTCAAACACCTCTCCATCTAAACTTTGTAGCTTTATGTTGGGCATCTACAGTACAACGAGAGCTCTGACTATCCAGTTTACTGGACAAACACAACACTGATGCTACTGAAACTGCAAGCAATGTTGTTATGGTATTATGTCATAACAACATTGCTCTTTACCTCTATTATATAGCTTAAAACGCTGCTACTAAGAAAAGCTCTCAGCTTTTTCTAGTAGTAGCTTCGAAGCTATTCAATAGAGGTAGAGATTACTGCCTCATGGGAAGGAGTAATGGTTTATCGCTATTCAATAGCCCTACACAGCCGGAAGGCTAATATGTTTTAAAATATAGATGCTCCAATTCACTAAATTTTTACTGATTTCACTCGGTCCCGATTTTAATGATTTTGCCATTGAACCGATTGAATTCGATCCACATTACAAAAAGCAAATTGCGGGTAAATTTTTAACAAACTTGTTCGGTTGAATACAGCTAAATCACAGATCAATCATTGTATAGTTTTCCAGGACTACAAGCTAATAAAATGGCAGATAAGCTTTTCCTCACTATAATAGCAGCGGTTGCAAGCTAGACACATTGGTGCTAATTGTGCTATTGTACAAGGCCAATGCAAGAACAACATGGGTAGTTGAAGCTAATCTGCTTGATATTCATTGTCAGTGAAAAGATCTGTAAACAATTAAGCAAGCAAACCAGTTTCGATTTTTCCCCGATTCAGTAAATAGATAAAAAAAACTGCCGATTCCGATGCAAAAAATCTGAACCGGAGAATCTCTATTTAAAATGGGTATAAAGGAGGTTGCTCGGTCTCACAGGCACATCAATCATCGTAAGATTCAAGTACATACCTTCAAATAGTATTTTGGGAATAGCAGACCGTTTTGTTTGGCAAACTAATGATCTTCAAAGTTGCGAACCTGGAAATGAAATGCAAACACAAATGAACACAACTCTTTGTTGTAAAAGGAAGGAAGATAGATGTATAACACAGTTATAATGAAACGCCAAAATGCATCTGTAAATGAGCCGTTGCACAGATAAGGTACCAAATAATACAATAACGAAACACATCAGATATTGAAATAAACTTCAACCAAAATTAATAGAGACGAACATTGAATGTTCGTGGACACATCCTAGAATGAACATCGAACAACCTGCCATGAATGCCAAATAAGCAACAAAAAGGGTTTTGACGTTTATGCTACAAAGCGATGAAAAAATATAAAATACCATTTGAATACTCGTTACAAGAGTGTCCACATTCCCTAATCTCATAGGAGTAGACAAACTCTGGACTGATAGTCGAGATGATATTTTTCATGTTGCTAGTAATGAATATTGACACTTCCTAGAACTAAGGCCGAAATTTTCCGTAGCAGGTATGGTTCCAGGCTTGTTGACACTAATTTTAGAAATTGTCCCTGTTTATTATAGGTTTGTTTAGAGTTATTGTTGTCTCCAAAGATTCCAATTCTAAATCTATCGCTATTTGCATGGAGACAAATTTTTGATCATACAAAATAAGTTGTGTTTTCATGTTGCCCGAATTAATACAGTGTTTAACTTTCATACAAGACTTTAGCCAAATATAAAATATAACGCAACAACTATAAAAGACCTGGATTTGTAAAGTTCTTGAATTTTTTTATTCAACCAATAATAATTGTGACGAAGTGATGAGTATTATTATAATACTGCGACCTATAAATATAACAATTTTAACAACAAAATAAAATATATTTCAACATGGCTGCCGAAGCTACTATCATTAAAGGAACATGGAAAAATGATTATATCACAATAAATCACGTAATTATAGCATTAATTGTGATGGATATAACTACTTCACTCCTAAACACCAAAAATATTGTAAATCAAGATTTATGATTACAGTAAATACTATTTAAAAAATCTATATTGGTCTTATCAATCTTTAAAGCATTATCAACAAACGTAATTTATGCGAATCCTAGATAAAGCTATTGTTTTAAACATTTTTCAATTCTGTCGAGTATATTATCTTCGAGGTCAGGTTAAATACAACGCTAACGCTTTGTTGGGTGCAATGCCTGCCCCAGTTTGATTATTCGTGAAGGTTCTTAGTTCCTCATCATATACTCAAGAATTTGAGCATAAAGTAAAATCATCTTTGGCTTGATTGCACTTCTGGTATCCCACGCATTATACAGTTAGTAAATGACTCCTTCGCCTTTTTAGAAGAGTAAACGGTGACTGGCAGGCATGAGTATAGGGTGCATGTTACCAAAAGACCTGACTGAATCAACAGCCGCTCTACCTACGAAGCATTTTACTTTTCTCATAAAAAGTCCCATCCATAATAACAAATATATGTGACTTGCATTAGTGGACCGACATTGACCATTTCCTATAACAATGGGAGTGATTCATCTAGGCCACCATTACAATTGAGTTGATTTAAAATTAGCCCTAAATTGAGAATGCTTGTTGAGAAGTTGTATCTCGTCCTCTATCTATTTCATTTTACATGTTATTTCATGGGGAACTAGATTACTGATTGCTGCGCACAGCTCACAGATAGAATTGCCAATGTCGATTGTATGTTTTTTTTACTTAACCACCTTGATTTGATACAAGAAGTAAACATGGAAGGCAGCATCAAAGAGAGATAAACTGAACTATTATTGTAATAAGAAACTATCGGTTGAGTGGGCCTGAACCTAAAGTCCAGGATCAACGGAAGGAGAGCTGTTTAGTGACATCATCACTTCTCATTGTTTGTGAGTAAAATTTGAGGTCAGTAACATTAAGCAAATGTTCAGTAACCCAAAAAGTATAAGATCAAAGCTTATGAAACCTATTAAACCCATTTGCCCCAGAGGCAGAACCAGAAAAAAACATAAATCAATGCAAAATCATATTACATCATGGTTAGATGTAACTATTATCATAAAAAACTCAACAATTACAAGTGGCATCGTTAATAGCTATTTGCTATAGCCTAATTACTCTTAAATTTTGTGTATTACAGTGAATTGTATCACTTAGCACAAGCAAATGATACAATTACAGCAGCCATGAAGGTATAACATAAATGTGTGAAATAATCTTGCTATGTTTAATAATACACAACAGCTAGTTTCACGAATACTTTTCAAGTCACCTTTACCACTAATGTCCTACAACAATAAGCCGAACTGCTTAAGCCATTTTACATAACAAACAACAGCAGTTATTATATCGAAAGCATACAAAGCGAGAGAATCAAACCACTTACTGCTACACTACTATACTCTAAGTTTCACATAGGTAATGGTTACTGTGAGCTTACCCAGAAGTCTAATAACTTGAACATCAACAAACTAACAGCTTTCCTACACAGCTAGCTTATGAGCTTAAACCACACATAAACAAAAAAAGCAGCAACTAGCTATTTCCGCAGAGTATTGATGAGACCTATTAGTTATATATATATCATAACAGCTTTTATAATTAATAATATAACAGCTTTTTTAAATCAAACGAATAATAATGATTGATTATTTTTAATCACTAATACTCACAATACCATTGCTTTTGATGTAATATTCTAATATAACATATAATACACATATACATGGATACAGATAATATTAATATCATTATTATCATACATTTAGATATATATATATAAACTATTAATAAAATCCATGAAATCCATCGATTGGTTGATAAATTGTTGCGGTGTGACTGTTGTGAAGTTAACTAACAATGTACATTTTTATTACTACTTAACATAATGGTATCACTTGTACATAAAAAATAATGTATACACACTTGTGAAGTGCATTGTTCGGTAAAGTGCTCAAAAAAAGTGATTTAGCGCTGGAATATTTAACCATGGAAGTAATTTGTCAACTATTAGAACGTTTACTACTAGGTAGTTTAATATCAACACTTTTCAGGTAAACTATGACGTGAGATGCATAATGACTAAAATGGTTAACGGTATTATGTGAAAAGCTGGTAATACCGTTAATTAACCTCTTTGGTAATTATTTTAATTATGCATGTTATTTCATAGTTTACCTGAGGAGTGCTAACATCACAGCAACCTATTTGGTACTAAGTGCTGTAACACTCGGTAAAATTTACTTTCATAATATAACAATGACTTATTTACATACATATTACTATTTTATTACGTACAAATAATGTGTATACCATCCATGTATAATAATAACAATTAATAACAATAATAAAAATATATAATACTTTGGGTTAACAACAGTCAATCCACAAAAACAATTTATCGGCAATCAATGGATTACTTTATTGTCAATCGTTAATTATGGAATCGAAACTTAATCATTATTATTATTTATTATCATAAAAACTGTTAAAAAAGACAATAAAAAAATTTAATGTAATATTTAAATAGTATAATCTGATAAACCCATACCAAGAACAGTGATTCATTGTGTTTCGTTTTAAACTTTTTATTTCAACAGCATAATTATGACAGTGGACACTTCACTAGACAAAGAGAAGATACTCATAATACTAATCTAAACACACTGATTGATTTTCCACTTTTCCCCTCTAGTCAACCGAGAGCTCAGATTAGACAACCTCAACATTAACATCGATCAATTTATTGCTAATCTAATACTACTGCACATATTTACATAAAAATTTATTTTTCATCTAGTGGAAAATTATCTTATTATCTTAAATAATAATTTTGATACAAACATTGACAGTAATTATTTATTTATCATAATAATTATAAATACTAATAATACATAAATAAACAACAATAATAAAAAGCCAAAGGCCCTCGGGCTAGAATTGCTTTCAAGTCGCAGAAAGACCCAGAGATAGCGAATGTTTTGTTTTTTACTTAGTAATTCAGAAGAGCCTATTCAAAAAAATAAACAGAATGGTAAAACAGTTTTCTTCCACCAAGAACCAACAGCAGTCATAATAATGCAGGATCTCTAACGCAAGGTATTCCTGTAGCAATTTTTACAAATAGCTATAATAATAGAGTGTATTATAACAGTTTTATAATGCGAACAGGTAGAGAAATAATAAGAGCCCCGTAGTCAAGTAAACCACTTTAAGTAAGTATGTTTCTTTCAGATCATCGATGGCCTCCTCTTCCGCTGGTAGAGTGGACTAGAGGCTCTATTTTAACTCTGAACTTGAACTGGTAATTTAGTTTTATAAATTACTAATTATTATTATTACAACTGCAAAAATTAATCGACAACATCGCTATCGATTAGTTATTATTGTAAAGGAATTTGGGGTCGAACTGTGGTAGCTTTTCACCTGTACAGTTCCCCACAATGTAGCTTATTCGGTGCAACAGTTAACTGCTTGGTTATGCTTGTGATTTATTTGCAACAGGTCGATAGATGTGCCTCTGGTCGAAATTTGCAGTGGCGTAGGCTCGCAAGCGATAGACAGTGTGAAGTCGAATCAACTGTCACACTTTACACTGATTTTCCGATCGAAGGTTGATCTGTGAATCGCCGAACTGATCAGAGAACAAGATTTAGCATCGCAGGTTACGACCGTACGAAGTGATGGTCGATATGACAATTCACTGTATGCCAAAGGTTGCTTATACTGATTGCTTAACTCGACCAAGTTGCTGTCTGGTTTGTCTTGCACTTGAGTTTGGTTATCTTTATCTGTATGAGATGAGAGTCATCAGCAGCAAGTGAGAGTCAGGTTAACTCTGATTTTATTAGCAATCTGTACGAATATTTATACAATAAGGTTTGACAAGGCAGGAATAGAATATAAAATATAACAAAGGCAGGCCACGTCTGGCCTGGTTGATTGGCTGTCTAACTATGAGACTGTCTTTGTGGGTGGTCCTTCGAGGCATGGTTGAGTGATTACCCACACGTGTATACTAATAATAATATTGTACAGACAAAATATAATATTTGGTAGAATTGTTTTGTAAGTTAGAACTGATAAGTATGCGATTGTATAGTTACATTTGTCTATGTTCGATGGCGTCCCTAACATTATTATTATTATTATTATTATTATTATTATTATTATTATAATCACCGATAATAATAAATAAATATTATTTATTATTATTATTAAATTAATTAATAATTTCCAACCATAATATAATAATTATTAATTTAAATAATAATAAGAAAGGAGTATTAATAATAATAAAGATAAATAAAACAACAACATGGATAATAAATAATAATTATTATTATTATAATAATACATACATACTACTAATAATAGTTATTTTAATAATTATAATAATAATAATAATAATAATAATTATTATTATTTATTATTAGTATTACTTATTTATTATTATTATATCATTTTTATTATTATTATTATAATAATAAATAATTATTATTTATTTATTATTATTATATCATTTTTTATTATATTATTATTATTATTATTTATTATTTATAATAACAATTATTATTATAACAATTTATAATAATATTTTAATAATAATAAATAGTATAATAATAATAAGTATTAAAATAACTATTATAATAATAAACTACTAAACTAACTACTATTATTATTATTACTCTTAATTATTAATTAATTATTATTATTGTCGTTGTTGATAATAATTAATTAAAATTAATAATAATAAAATGTTGTCAAGTTCAACAATCATTAAACTTAGTTAAAAATGAAAAGAAGCACTGCTGTTGTAGGAAATTACGCTCAGGTCTCAGATCTAAAAAAACAGTAAGTAATCTAACTTATTTTTGCCAATCTTGCAACAGAAAATCAAAACACTGTTTTGACTTTCTGTTACAACAGCTACAACACTAACGCTCCAAGTCACGGTCAATTGATAACGTTTGTTGGGCACTCATTGAAATGGCATGTAGACATAAGGATATCTAAACCCAATAGTAATAATAGGTCGAATTAGCAATAGACGTAAACCATCCGCAGCAAAGTGTCTCCAACAATACCAAACCACGACGCAAACAGCGAAATAGAGTTATCCTAAAAGATCGTTGCTATGAAAATAAAAACGATGAGTATGCAACTCCAATAACAAAAGCTCCATTGTTTTCCGATTTTGGTAAAAATTGGATAAAAATTGTACGCACACCATAGCTGTAGTTAGTAGTCCGGTAGAAGTGAGTGTGATGGGACTGTGGGGGATGCATACCTATGCTTCAATGACTCAGGAGGATCTTGACCCTTACAGCACCCCCACCTCATGGCAATAAAGGTGTTATTACTGAATGTAGATACATAATAAACATCAGCAATCGGCTTCATTTTACAAAAAAAACAAGTAATTTATAACAAACCAGGTGCTTTCGCCCTTCGTCAATAAAACCAATAGTCCCTGTTCCTCCACTAACACACTTCTATTACCATACTGTGCCTCCAAATTTTCAACAAACCATACATTTCAGAGAAAAATAATAAAAAAAACAACACAAAAATACAACTAGTTTTTTTTGTGAAAGAAGTAAGCACAAATCATCACGGCAGTGAAGAAGACTTGACTTTTTGTAAGGTTACTCACCACTTCAGAACTGAAGCTATTCTACATTTAAATGACATTAACACTAATACAATGTTTTTTGATTGCTTAACGTGCAGCACTTATGCGGTTATTTCTTCTAGCAATTTACTATGACAAATAAACAACATACACACAATTTTTAACACAGTGACCTCATTTGATCATCTCAACGCATACTTGATAAAAAATAACTGTTACTTTCCAATATTGAAATTTATTTTAGTAACAAATAAAAAAGACACTCATACTTCTTACATAATTTTAGCAATAATAACCTGAATGGCATAAGATATTTTAACAGGCAATATCTGATGAAATGGTCAAAGTTAATGCTCAAGGATGTCTTAATCAAAAACCTGCTTGAGAAAATAGGAAAGCACAGTAAACCAAAACAAGAAATACAAAGTGAAATATTCTAGGGTAAGTTTTATGAGTGGAAGAGAGAGAATATACAGTAGCATCTCACAGAGAATATACAGTAGTATCTAGCAGAGAATATGCAGTAGTATTGTGGTAGATTTTGGTGAGTAATAATAGTAAACTGGGAGTTTGCTGCACCATCTCCACACCGAATGCGCTAGAGCTTCACCCACAGCCATCGGTAAGATGCTGTGCCTGTAGTAAAGCCTTACTGTACCGGTAGTACAGTGTGCAGGGCTGGTAGTGACCCCTGCAGGGCCGGTATTGACCCCTGCTGACCCGGTATGGTGACTCAGGGCTGGTCAAAGATGGCTGCCATAACAGAGGATTTCTAAAACCAGTCAGGATCCTGCTCTAGGTCAAGAACCGAAGATACCCTTCCTTGAATCTGAAGTAGTCAAGACCACAAACTAGCCAGAGCCTTGGGACCCTGTAGGACACTCTTATTGGACAATTAGGAGATGGGACTTTGCCTCTAGCCACTTGGCGCTTATTTCATTTAATCTTTGTACATTGCATGATTGGTTAGTTATTTATATGTGTTATCGGATTGGTCTAATTGCTTCCTGTGCCTTTACTGTTATATGATTTTATGCTAATTACTTCCTGCCAGTTACCTACGAAAGGGCTGGCATTGTTTAAATTCATTGCCTTCATTCTCATGTCTTGCCAATAACCCTAGTGGATTGCCACCCTAGGACTTTGGTTGTTGAGAATAAAGCCAGTATTCAAACTACACTCTGTGTTGTTTGTGTGAGCCGTGGGCTCTGTCTATACCAGATAATGCGGTTGCCTGATTGCACAGTTGTCACTGTCGAGCAGCACAGTGTCCCCTCTGGAGAGAGGCATAATACTTGAGCATAGTGGATATCCGTGGAAGCCAGATTGAAATCCATTACAGTATCTAGCAGAGAATATACGGTAGCATCTAGCAGAGAATATACAGTAATATCTAGCAGATAATATACAGTAGTGCCTAGCAGAGAATATACTGTAGTGTCTAGCAGAGAATATACAGTAGTATCTAGCAGATAATATACAGTAGTGCCTAGCAGAGAATACACTGTAGTGTCTAGCAGAGAATATACAGTAGTGTCTAGCAGAGAATATACAGTAATATCTAGCAGAGAATACACTGTAGTGTCTAGCAGAGAATATACAGTAATATCCAGCAGAGAATATACAGTAGTGTCTAGCAGAGAATATACAGTAATATCTAGCAGAGAATATACAGTAATATCTAGCAGAGAATATACAGTAGTGTCTAGCATAGAATATACAGTAATATCTAGCAGAGAATATACAGTGGTGTCTAGCAGAGAATATACAGTAATATCTAGCAGAGAATATACAGTAATATCTAGCAGAGAATATACAGTAGTGTCTAGCATAGAATATACAGTAATATCTAGCAGAGAATATACAGTAGTGTCTAGCAGAGAATATACAGTAATATCTAGCAGAGAATATACAGTAATATCTAGCAGAGAATATACAGTAGTGTCTAGCATAGAATATACAGTAATATCTAGCAGAGAATATACAGTAGTGTCTAGCAGAGAATATACAGTAATATCTAGCAGAGAATATACAGTAATATCTAGCAAAGAATATACAGTTGTGTCTAGCATAGAATATACAGTAATATGTAGCAGAGAATATACAGTAATATCTAATAGAGAATATGCAGTAGTGTCTAGCAGAGAATATACAGTAATATCTAGCAGAGAATATACAGTAATATCTAGCAGAGAATATGCAGTAGCTGAGTATTTACAGCAGTGTCCATGAATCCTGGGCTATATTGATAGACAGAAATGTTTCAGCAGTTATAATCCTGGGCTATATTAGTTATTTAAAGTTCATTCAATCTGTTAAAAAAGGATTACTCAAAATGTGAGCAAGACCAGCTGAATGCAATAAGTAATAGAGAGGCAAAGCAATCACACTGTTTGAATTGTTTACTTTAACTCAGTCCATTGAGCCTCCTTCGCTGCCTAAAAGCAACAAAATTCGTTGAGGAAAATAAAACATAACCAAGATAAAGTTTTGATATACAATGTAATATCCTTGGGATATGTCTTACGCAAACTTACCCGATTACATTCCGCTTGGGTAGGAAAGGATCTCTCAAAGCCAAATGCCGCTATCAATTCTTGAGCTGTTTTTCCTTTCATCTTTTTAGCTATCTGTTTGCCTGCCGTGTTGAGTAGGGCTGGAATATTTAAATAATCAGCTGCCTACAAAATCACATGTCAAAGTACAACCACCGAGTTTGTCACGCCGTCGCGGTACCAGATGTTTTTAATAAATAAATAAATAAATAAACTATACCAATATTATGTCATACAGCTCGCTCTGGTTCCCATTAAAAAATGTTTTGTCCCAGTTACAAACTCTGTCTATGTCCGAAACTGCACCAGGCAGAGCCATATCTTTCTCCTCATCAGGTTCTTGGTCACACTGAAACCATTAATCAACTTCTATTAGGTAGGGAGAGAGTTGCAGGGAGTACAAGACTATACAAGAAGTGCGCAGTACAGAAAGGTCTTAATAGTACAGAGTAACGTGTCTGAATTCTACAATATTTGATAGATCTGGTAAAAGGTCGGTCCACAACATGGTTAGCAATCTATGCGGACTTTTTTGGTAGGTTTTATAGAAATAGAAAACGACTACGTCGCAAAAAATCAGACAAGGATCTATGAGTAGCAAGTGATGTTGGGCATGGCTTGTGAAGGGTAGAGGCTGCATTAGCTTCAGTGTCCTAGACACAAAATTGTAGAGTTACATCCTAGAAGGCGTTAATCCTCTTAAATTTTGTTTTCAATCTATTGCTTAAAAAATATTTATGAATTAACACAGTTTTAGCAGAGTCCATGAACTAGAAATGTTCCAGAAACTGAGTTTGCATAGATGGTGGGGAATGGTGGCACTTCATAAGCGTAATCTAATGCTTCCAGAACCCATCTTGGATGTAACCCAAAAGGTGCCTCTGGCTGATGGTATGCTGCCAGACGGATCTTCGAGGTGCTGACTCAGGATACACTGAAGACAAATCACCTACTTCAAGTATTGTAGTGATATACGGACAATAACTACTACCACGGCACAGAGTAGCTAGCTCGGGGTATACGGGCACTGAATGTTATTGCAGGCCAGCATCAATATGGTTGCCATACCTTTGACCCAATGATAACCTAATTGCTATCTCATGACCATACCATCAATGAACATTGCAATTGTCGGATTCCACGTTTTCCAGAGAACAGGGACCTGAACGACAAGCTAGAAGCCAGCTGAATGGACGCACAGCTTATCACCCCGCTCTTTATCATTGGGCTTTTCCATTACTTAACTCTGGGCATTGATTTTTATAAAAAGATAAACTTATACTTAGCGATCGTCACAACTTCATTCAAGTACATTATTGGATTGTTTGTGAACTAGGACAATAGTTTCCTGTGGTTCAGCCTATAAAAGGCTGAACTTTTTGATTTTAATTCTCTTTTTTTGCTCAGAGTGCGTTGTTATTCGCTTATGTACAACTTGGAGAAATTGCGTGCTTACAATGTTCATTTTATTGACCTTGGCCTTTTGGGTCTTAGCCGCTAGCTCCCTATCTTGTGGATTTGTTAATAAAATTTTTTGAAATTCATTGAAAGCCATGCCGGCCGGAATTACTTTTGGAGATAGATGAGGAGTAAGTACAGAGTTCTCAGGCTGCGCGGGCGAGCCGAAGCTTTGAGGACAGTTCTCGTTTCTAGTAGACAAGTAATTGGGGGGGGGGGGGGGGGGGGGGAAATCCATTACAGGGCTTCATGAGATATTGACTTCCTGCTGTACTGAATTCGCCAAAATCGTATGAAAACTGGGACTGTTACACCACTGCAGTGGCTATACTGATCATATTGGCAATAATGGACACGCCTACTAGAACAGTAATATATTTTGCCATCAGGTGCATATTCCAACATAGTTGTTATATATACTGCCACTAAATGAACATATTTACTTACTCTATGGTAGATACACCATTCAATGATTTTAGCCAAGACTTCTCCGTTCACTTTGGGTAAACAAATTGGTGTCTCGTCTGTACCGCAAGCCTCTATTATGTCAACTATCATTTTCATTTTCAATGCAACATCTAGATCCACTGCTATTGCCTGGCCGTCAGATGACGTGAGATAAACTTGTTCAGGTAAACCAGCCATCTAATGCATACAATACTGTATTAATACTATAGAAAACAACATTTGTGTGCTACTAGATTACTTGGAGGAGGATATTAAAAAAATAATTATTTTTGATAGGTTATGCTACTAAAATGATACAGGTCTTTGAATAGTTAAAAATTTTGAACCATACTATACTTATTTATGGATCAGTGAGCCCGTGTAATCTTCAAAATTAGAAATTTTGACTACTCCCAATAAGAATTTATGCACTTTCAGTGTAAGATGGTAGTGCGAAGGGATTGGAATACATTGGCAATGGTTCTTGGGGAGAAAAGCAATAGGTACAGTACAAGTTTTGTAGAGGGCTCTCGGCTTGAAGGTTAAAAAGCAATCCTGTTCACTTTTAAAAAGTGGTCGTCTGGAAAAGGGGGTGTCATTTTGAGAAGAAAAATGAAGTTAAAGCACCAGGTATCCTAGAACTAATGCTGATATTTGCAGGAGTGACAAAGACAAAGGGAGCATTGTTGGCCATGTGGAAGCTGTAAATAGGTTGCTCTCGGATACGATGAAGTACTCTATTCAACGCTGGGCCTTGCGCATTACATGAACATAACCATGAGACAGTCAAATAGAATAGGAGAAAGTACACGAGATGAGTTGTCTGTAGCAGACTGATGTAGCTGGCTGCGCAGCCAAGGACACAGGCTAAGGGGGATTGCATCAGCCAGCTAGCAAAGATTCAAGTTCTGCCTTCCCGATACAGAAACCCCTTTGGAATAGCCACCACATGGCGGTAAACAAGCTTATACCATATTATTGAATAACCATTTATAACCTATATGTAACTATGTCAACATTATTATATAAATTTAGTCCTGTCTTTTAATTTAATTAATTAAAAATTAAAAACAATCATTTGTGACTAAAGATTATTTTATGCGACTTTTATACAAAATTAATCAAATTTTGATAATAACATAGTTTTATAACTTCTATAAGCATGAATGACCTGCTTAGACTTCCTAGTTTTTATGTAGAAGATTGTCATAATGTGAGCTCAAGCAAAAATAACACTTTTGCAAAAAATCAATCTACATCTACCTGAATTTTTTTCTGTAAGAAAAAATTGTGAGCTTACATCATTTCCGATATAATACTCAAAATACAATCACCGCACTAGAAAATTTAGCTTTCGTTATAAAATAAAATCCCATGGTTTAAATAATGGTGATTTCATAAAGTAAATTTAAGTAAAATAATGAAACGGGCTGTTCTTAAAGAATTAAACTGTTAACTGACGATTAACAAATGTAGCGACCAAGATTAATCTGATTAAAATCTGTCAGCCGGTGACAGCACTACATAAAAGACGAAACAGTAGAGCTGTCTGGCAGAAGTTATCTGGAAAGGAGACTGCATGCATAGCATTACTTGGAAAACATTGCAAGTTTTCTGAATTCACCAATAAATATATATAGTTTTTATTTTGGAAATAATTTTTGTGCCAGCAGAGTTTTTCCACAATATTTTTTCGAGAAGTTATGGCTAGTCAATCTATTGGAAACGCGAGCTGGTGTGAGATTTTCAAAGAGCCTGGTTTTCTTTGCCAAAGAAGGTAAACAAGATTCAGCCAACAACTGGTATTATATTGGCTCCGACAAACACAGATAGCAGCTGCCTTCACATTTAGCGAGAAATCTGGTCGAATCGGAGCAATTTCCAGTGGTTGAATATTTGCTTTCAAAAAGTCAATATTTTGTTAGCATTCTGGTTTGTCTACTCATAGAGTGTTAGTTGTTCACTTTCTTGACCGGTCGTTCGTGTTCACTCATACCTAATTGATGGGTTATTCCATCACCGGCTTGCTAGTAGAAAAATATTGTCTTGTTACGAACTTAATCAAATCACCAATAAACAGACTTTTGGTGTGCAAGACAAAAATTATAGTTTTTCTTGATAAAGTTTTCCAAAACTCGGATATTGGTTTAGGGCAAGAGCACTGTTGTAATTGTTTATGCGATACAGTGTGAATGTGATGTAAGAAAGAAGCTTCTGGAAATTTTATTATTGTTGTTATGGGTGAAAAATAAATTGAGCCCGAATGACCTCTTTTTACGTAATATAATGTGACAAACATCATCGCACCAGAAACAAAATGAAAACAAAAAGATATCTAAAAGCATTAATCAAGCATTATTATTATTATTGTGAGAAGAGAGAAACAGAAATTACTATGTATTATTATCTGCTATTGATTGGATACCGTCGGATCTAGATAAAATGCAAAACAAACAAACGATAGCTCGGCCCCGACTTTGAAGAGAGAAAACGAATTTAGACAACCAACCACCACCTATTTTTGCAATATTTACCTGTCTCGGTGTGTACTGCCAGTCAGCTTCTGAAAAATTATTGGAATTAAATCTTTATTGTATTTATTACATAGTACACATAAATCTGTGACGACATTTTTTTAACTGCTTTGCACGTGCGGTTGGTACAACATTATGAGATGACAACTCCAAAATCAACACTCTCTCTCACGCGAGCTAGTTTTTCTATGGATTCCAACGACCAATCAAAAGTTTTCATTAAATATAGAAGTGTTATTACCTATTTACACTCTTTGACCCATTTACGTCACGTGAGCCCTCCAGCGAAGCTAATTCCAAAACATCCACCAATTTCACTATTGTACGAGATTATTCTTATGTTTCAATAGAGGAAAAATGTGATGGCTGCAAATCCAAGAAAGTTCAGCGAAAAAATTGCGCTTATGCGCGCTAAAGAGGCTGAAGGGGATGCAGCATTTCATCAAATTTTAACTGAGGTTTCAGGGATTACCAAAACTAATGACACGGTAAGGTAACCGACCGCTAAGTAATAATAAGTGGTTGCTATCTCATCTGCTGCTGCAACGTCTCGTCGTCATCATCATCATTATTATTATAATAATTAATTATTTTTATTCAGTTATTGTTAGTGATGGTCGGGATGAGTGAGTGACACCTAGGAGTTTGATAGTCAAACTCTTTGGTGCCAATCAACATTATTTACTCTCTATTAATAAATAATAAATGAATAATAATAATTAATAAATAAATAATAATTATTTTCGTCAAAAAATATCTATCTGTCTGTAGTAATAAATAAATAATAATTATTATTTACTATAATAAAATAATCATCATGAGATGATGAAGAAGAATGATCATTGAATACAACAAAGAGTACCAACTGCAGCTGCTAATAACAATTATTATTATTATTAATTATTATAATTATAATAATAATAACAAGTAATTAAATTTAATAAAAATATTACATTTTCAAGTTGTCCAGTAGTAGTCTAGTAATAAGTCTAAGTCTTCTATGATTTGATTATTATTATCTATTTTGATAATGATGATGGTGGTGATGTTTTTTTTAATCATTATATCAACAACAATAATTATTATATATTATTATTATAACGATGATATATTCTTATTAGATATTACCTCGTATTACCTCGTAGTTGTCTTCACACTAGACCACATAATGTGGAAGTGGTGCGCCTCATGTGTTAAAATTTGGTTGTCAGTCATTTTCAATTTTCGAGTAATGAGGTAGCTATGTTAGACAGTAGTACAAGCATTAAACTTGCAATTATTCTTTGTCTCTTCTTTATTGATGATTGTTGACTCATGGCGATGATAATCCAGCATTACTACTGCTACAGATGTTGATGATATAAATTATTAATAATAGTGATGATGACATAATTATTATTATAAGTTATTATCAACACAACAGTAGTAGTGACAGTGCTGGTGTTATTATTTAGACGAGAATAATTATCATATCCATTCAAGTAATGATTGTAATGGTTGTTCGTTTTCGATAGTAAAAATAATAATAAAAGTTGTATTATTATGAAGTAATAATAACTTGCTATTTAATAATAATTAATATTTATAAATAATAATGTTTGTTGTTGTAACTACTGATGTTTTAATTGTTGTTATTATTATTAATATGTTTTATCGCATCATCATCATGGCGTGTATTCAATTGACGAAGTTCAAGCTGAAAATATAGTGGTTGCGGTTGTTGTGATATTTATCGATCGATATATATCAGTGATATTTTTGATAAATAGATATATTTTTGAAAGTTGAAATTTTTTTCGTTTATGAGCATGAAATAAGTAAAAACATGGTAGCTAAACCTTAAATGATGAGACAAAAAACATTAAATTTATTGACTATGCTGTGCTCCAGTGCTAGTGTTGAAAGAATTTTTTCTACGTTTGGGGTTGTCCATAGCAAGTTGAGAAACCGGCTTGGGTTTGAAAAGGCTGACAAACTATTTTCTTCTCTCAATTGAATGTTAAATAACTTTTGATTAATTGGTCGCATATTTCATATTTACCCAG
This sequence comes from Cryptosula pallasiana, assembly GCA_945261195.1. Taxonomy (NCBI): domain Eukaryota; kingdom Metazoa; phylum Bryozoa; class Gymnolaemata; order Cheilostomatida; family Cryptosulidae; genus Cryptosula; species Cryptosula pallasiana. Next base: position 16,060,373 of record OX183133.1, on the reverse strand, counting down.
TTGTGCAATAAAGTGTTTCAAATTTGGAGCCTATTGTTTGTTTGATGGCCTTATTTGGCGTCGCAATCAGGTCTGAAATTGATATCATGATATTAAATATCAAATATATCACTGATATAAATCATAAATATTGATAGATACGATATATATAAGAATATCGATATTTATGACAACCATGTAAGTAATAAAATAACAGACCATCAATAATTTTGTTAAACCTCTTAACACATCTCTTACATGACACGAGCCCACTCGGAATGAGTACAGTAAACCGGTAATTGTCTGTTCACAATTTCCATGTAAGCAAAGTAAGAGTAAGGTCTTACATTTTGGTACCATTCTATTCAGAATCATTTGCTGTATAATTCTAAATTATCTTTAATACATGGCCTTAGGCTAGTTTTGACTTTTACAATTTTTTATTTTTGGTTTTTGTTCCTTAGCAACCAGCAATGGCGCACAGATTTTTGGTGCATGCGGTTGCTTTTGTTTTTTAGAATTTTTTTTTTAATAGATAGATTTTCAAAAAACTAAATATAAGGATAGTGAAAGCACCATGTTTTGAGCATAGTGACCAGTTTTGGTGAAATTTCGAGCACGGTAAGTGTAGTTTCTCACTCATTGTAATAATAATTAATAATTATTTATTATTACCAAAATCGTCATTTTTTTCATTGTAATTATTTTTCTTATTTAAGATATTTAGCTCAATTTTTTCTAAAACGAAGGAAATACACATCCTAGCGCTCATATTCACCAAGTTTCATACTGATTGGACAAGTTTCGGCTGACTTATGAATTTTTTTAACTTTTCGTTATTTATAATAATTATTACCGAAAACGGACTTGTTTTCGGAGCTGATTTTTCCCATCAAAACGGTAGCGGCTGTCAAAATAAATTTGATATTCAGAATCCCCATGGTCTTCTGATCATATACACCAGTTTCTATGAATATCAAAACAATATAAGGTTGTTAATTATTTATCAATAGTAGCCATCTTTTTTTATTATTATTACCCACAACATCATTTTGGGACAAATAATTAAAGTATTTAACAGGGTTCCATTGGCAAAATAAAACGTAGATTTGAGAGATAACCACTGAAACATTGTCTTGGCAGTCTTTTGTTGACTTTCAAGCATTATAAGTATTTTTTTCTCTAGTTCACAAAAACCAATTAATAAGCCATTACAGATGTTGCGCAATGGCATTCTTGTGGTTTTGTGGTTTTTGATTGAGGTTTTGAGGATTTTTTTTTTTCAAAGCCCAACCTAGGAAATAAATAATCATTTTAGAACAAAATTTTGCCACCTTTTCATTGCTGCAATTTTTTTGTGTCTAGGACAAATATTTCTCGTGTAAAATGCAAATCCATACATTGGCCTCCCCTCGGCCTAGCTTCGTGGTTACTTGCTATGTCGCAATAAGGGCCCAAAAGGGTAAGCGGGGAAAATTTTTTTGGTTTTTCTGTGTCCATGATAATGCCCCTATAATTTTTAAGGAGAATCTTATCGTTCTTTTGGTATTTGTTTCACTGTTGTAGCTGCATCGAGTGGGCCGCTAAAAAATAATGAAAGTAAGCGGAAAACCACGAAAACCACAGAAAGCACCCTGTAATGAATGTGTTAATCACTATTATCAGTAGTGGTGGGGATGGTGATATGAAATGAGAAATAATAATAACAAATAACATTTACTGGCTGAAGATTATCATATTTATTTAGCAAATGATGCTAAATAAGCTATGTGAATAAATACACTCATGGATGATGAAATAAATAATAGGTAACAGTTGTTTACTTGGTTGCTTGAAGAAGTGGGTTGTTCACATTATTATTTGATCATCATGCAACAATTTATTTATTGTTGTATTATTGATGTCGGTGTACTTTTACTTACCAAGTAGTCATGATGATAAGTAATAAATAATTACCAAACTAGCAATAGAATTACCACTGTAATTGACCGATTATGATGAAAATATAATATTGTTAACTAAAAGTGAATATTGTTAATGATTAACAATTCACAAGTACAATGATAATTTGGATGCCTGTAGTTTTGTTGTTAATATTTAAAAAAAAAGTTCTTGTTAATAATGGTTATCATGCTCATCCAATGAATGATATGATTGCTAAAATGATAGTAATATTCCTTTATTATTATTCAAATAATTCTCATGGATATGATTAATTATTATGATATTCAGTTTTGATTATTGTATAATACACGAGCAGAGCAGAAGTTGTTCATAGATATGTATATTAGTATTTATCCATACCCCAAGTGATGAAGGGAAGTGATTGTGCGTCTGCTGTGGTAATCTTTTTTTGTTGTATTGTTAGTTATTGCTCATTGCCACAAAATGATCCATTTTATGTTCTGATTTATTATGACTTTAATTAATTTACAAAAACTGCATGTTATCAGCTTTGTTGTGTAATGTTGAATATTGGATATTTACAATTTGTGTAATGGTAAGTTAATAGTATTGTTGGTTTGATCCTTACAAGTAGCTGCCAGTTTTTGTCTGATCACAAATTGATATAATCTTTAGGAATGAATGCTGACAACGCTTTTGTTGCGCAATTGTATTCAAGCATTTTACCTTCTGATAGGATAATTTGCTCTTCACTTTTGTTATTGTTGAAATAAAAGTTTTGTTCTGATAAACCCCAGCATTAATCAACTAAATGATATGAATTGGAAAGTGGAGTAAACCAGCTAATAGCTGACAAGTTCTGTATACTGTCAGTCTGCAAAAACTCCCAAATACTTTGCATTGGTTTTATGAACTGACTATTAGAATAGCTCCAGTGTAAACTATAATATCAGTATTGCTATTACTAATTTTGAATAAATGTGAAATATATGTTGAAAGTATCCTTAGGCAATTAGTTTTAAATAATGCTGTTAAAAAATTTCCCATTTTCTAAGTTTTAGTTACCGTACACGTGCTTGTGTTGAATTACTCCCTATTGTGTGTAGATTATACTTTTGCTTGCTTGTCAAGTGACACATTGTGGTGAGGTCCTAAAACCAAAAAACGACTATCGTTCCAACGTGTTTTATTGTTTGCACAAAATATCTTTTATCAAGTCCCATTTTGGTCCAAAGCTTTCTCTGTGCTCTATCTTACGGGAAAGCATTCACTGTACATAAACGTAATTGACGTGGAGTTGACCCCCCCCCCCCCCTCTTCAGCTGGAAAATGTTTCATGGGTGAAACCGCTCAACCAAAATTGCAGTATATAAGATCAAATGGCTAAAGCAAGTGTTAATCTTGCTCATTGCAAGCCTTGCATTACAGAATGCCACTGTTTTCAGGAGGAGGGAATAAATACCAAGGTTTTGTGGTCTCCCCAAAGCCTCAAACAATTGGTATGTCTAGATGTTGTCATTGTGAAATATTCCCATAGTAAAAGTTATACTGATATACAATTATACAACTGGGAGTTACACAGAACAAATTGTCTCTCACCAAACAATTGCGCAATCCTGCCGCAGCAATCCCTACTACAATGCAATATCTGTACTAAACCGTATAATTATTGTTGTGTACTTCTGTATGAGAGAGACAGAGGTACATAATCTTATTGCATAGGCGAGTTACATCCCATGGGCAGCCTCTAACCTATATAATGTCTTCAGCTATTACCTTCAGCAATCGATAAGAATACCCTGGTCTCTTTCACTGTAACTACAGCAAGTCTTCGGTCTTAAGTAGACGGTCATTGCTGGTTTTGCCACATTAATTATTGGGAGCCATCACTGATGCTTGTCCGTGATATGTCTAAATTTGATTTATTGTTCAACTAGTTGGATATGTTGTGAATGTTACATAAAAAGTCTGCTCGGTCAACACTTTAAGTGTTATATAAACTATGTAACTAAAGTAAGTTTCTCCATTGCAGCACATACCTGCATATGGTGGATTAAAAAATCTCATTCCTCATGGAACAGCACCGTACGCTCCATTTAAGGGTGGCTCGCTGCCCAACATTAATCACTCGCTGCAGCAACAGCAACAACAAATGCAGCAACAGCAGCAGCGACAGCATTCTCCCAGCCAGAGCCAAATGTCTTCACCTCATGCTGCTCCTCAATCCCAGCAGCAGTCTGCAAATCAGCATACTGGGTCATCGGGTATTGACCTCAAGGTAATTGTTACATAACTATAAAGCTTGTCTTATCAACTATCAACTAAACTATGTAGTGTAACCATCAATGTAACTGACAGAACTGTATATTTTGTCTTGTAATTTGTATTGACGCTAGCACTGATGTAACATTAGTATTCATTGTAGTTTTTATTTGTAATTTACCACTAAATGCGTCTATACTATTGTACCATGTGACCTAACCATGTCCCAACATTATGTAACCACAATGCATACAGATATTGCGCATTAGCCCCACTCTCCCTGGTGCCGTCCTGGCTGTTTTCTCATAAAGTTGGTCAGTTGATTACTATTTGAGTGTTTGCTGTGTCTAATGAACTTTTTTGTCGCTTGACCGCACACATCGTATGCTAGGTATTCGCCTTCTATGGATGGTCTAGTGTTGCTACTATTATTGGTAAACATGCCCCATCTCTGTCATGTCATACATCTCTCTGTTCCTGGCCATGTATTCTATTGGTTCACTTCTAGAGTGCAATAAGTGATCTCAACTCTTTAAATGGGGGCGATATATACAGAAGGAGGTTCCTACCACAGCAATATGGCAATGGGGTAGCGGGTATGAGACCTCAGAGAAATAGAGCCAGCGAGCATGCACCATACTCTCCATACCTTACTCCACACCCACTTAGCGCTTCAGACTGTAAAAAGTAAGTGACTATATACTATGTTTGTGAGTAATTTGTTTGTTTATACAGTAGATCCACTTATCTGTGCTGTGTACACACCCAGTCTCGCTGCTGTGCACTCTGTCTACAAATCTATTTTATATATACAATAACTCATTGCTAGTAGTTAGTTACTAGTGATGGTTCAGTCAATAGTAGTGAAGAGTGACCAATCTGTATTGAATCTCATCTCTTATCCTTCTCAGATTGTTTTCATTGACCTTATAATACACCCCTGGGGTTGTCATTTGGTTAGATCTCTTCTTTCTTGTTTGTTGGCTTTATCTCCGTTGTTATGGTTGATAGCGTTATTATTATTGAACTGTTCGCGGCTTCACTACTAGCTGTCTTCTTGATATAATTTTTCAATGGAAAATTTTTGGTGAGCTGTTTTTTCAAGCGTCTGTTTCTTGTTTGTAAGTTTCTTGCCCTGCGGCGCCCTGAAGTGTTAACTTTTAAATAATTTATTAAATTTTGGTTTGTTAGTTTGTGTTCTTTGGTGCTGATCGGCACCCACCATTTTCGTAAAACTTTATTTTATCAAACACCAGTACACAGTATCTAGCTATCCATCCATCTACCTATCCATCCATCTACCTACCTTTGCAAAGTCACCTCTCTGAAATAGTCTTATGCAAAACCTTGATGTAAACCTTTATATTTGTAAATTAGATGAATACTGACTACTCCAGGACAATATTTGTTTGTTGTTTATGTGATGTCTCTATTACTGTGGATATAGTAAATAATGCCTTGTGTCTGTGATGTGTGTGTATGTGTGTACTATGTGTGTATGTAGTATGTGTGTATGTAGTATGTGTGTATGTAGTATGTGTGTGTGTAGTATGTGTGCATGTGTAGCAATGTAGGTAGTGTGTTTGTTGGTATACGCAGTGTGTATAGTGTCTATGTATTATATGAATAGTGTTTGTGTGAGTAGGACATGTGGCTGAGATCGCTACTAGCAACCCACTGATTGACTGACTGCCTTCTGCTTTCTATTTTTCTGCCCTCTCTGTACATCTCATTCTGTCTAGCAGCTGTTCTCCAACTTCATAGATAGGCATGTTTTATTGTTTTAGTAAAGATTCAGTGCTGTGGCTCTTTACCTCATTGGGTAGTTCTATTCCTGCCCTCCTGTCTCTCTTTTCTTGGCTAAAATATCATTCTAGTTTGTGGGAAAAATAACTTTTTGTCAAGTCACTGAACTATTCACTGGTTTTAGACGCACCCTGTATGTGAGGCAGTTGTTGTTTGATACAACCTTCCTTGAAGTGCGATGTTGGTTCCCTTAAGCATTTAGGCAACTTGCCCAAGGCCATGTACATCCAATACAAATTAAATAGTACTGCCATATCACGCATTCAATAAGTATAGATTGGTCTTCTTTGTCTATTTTTGTAGCTCTTAGTGCTTTTGTGAAATATGCCCAATATATCTAGTTATTTGTGTTCTCTATGCTGATTGGTCTATTTTGTAGATTTAAATCAGACTCAGACATACATGGCAGTGTGAAACATCAGATTCCTGGCTCAGGCAGCGAGGGAAGTGCAAATAGTGGTCTTATATCTCCAATGATACATCGCAGGGGTAGGTGTTGTATATCCTTTTTGGTTTCTTGACAAGCGGTTGATTCATCGCTTGATGGCCTGCCAACTGATTACAGTTGGTGTGTGCGTGTGTAAGCTGTATAATATTGTCTGTAATACTGGTGGTACCCACCATCTCTAAATAAAGCTTGTAATATATGCCTCTTACTCACCATAGCGTCCTTTCTCTCCCTCCTATAGCCATGTATGAACCCAGCGTTTTCTTTGCCTCCTCAGAACACTGGGGGTGTTATAGCTTGCTGTATGAAATTACCAGCAACATTTGTTTGTTTTGGTGATGCTTGTAGCCAGTCATGAATAAACAATAGATAATATGTATTGGATATGAGACGCTACTGGCTACTGAATATGTTAGACTATTGTGTGAGAGAAGTTCTACTTTAGCTTTTAGTGGTATATAATTATTTAAACATAGATTGTCTGATAGTTATTATAACAGTGTCAGCGCCGGGTGTGAAAATAGTCTCAATCAGGTTTTTAGTAAGTTATATGTTAGTCTCTTATTGCAATGGCGTATGTATTTCTCTTTATAAATAGATATGCAATTATTGCATTCAATCGCTAGCGAACTTTTCTTCCAGTGAGAAATTTGCGAGTTGTTTTGCAAGATTGTCACAGTCAGTAATTGATAATTTTTTTATCAGCTGAAATTTGTGTTTTTTAAAATCAAATGAATGAAAAAAATTGAAATGTTGTTGATATTCATTGGGCCTATTTGTAGATTGTTTAAAATTGACTGTCATTTAGTAGCATGTCAAGTTTTCAACTTTAATAATAAATAAAAATTATTTTATTCTACTGCAGTTGTGTCCTCTTTACCCATCTCTAATCTCAGTAGATGATAGATTGATTATTTTTTGTTTGTTTGCTGTCAATATCAATTATATATATTCTTGTAAACTGGCTGTTCATACCCGATAAATATATTGAATTATGAGTTTATTAAATGACAAGCGAGCTCTTGACAAAATATATTTTTTAGTTAACCTTGCATTATTGGTGTAGTACCATGTGCGAATTATTTTGTTAAAGATTTGCAATATTTTAGATTTCTTTTGTACATGAATCAATTTCTAAATTTTCTTACTGTTAACTATTTTTTATTCATGGAAACTGGTCATGAATAAAAAGAGATTTGTTATTTTGCTGCTCCGCCAAATTATTTTTTATAATAGTTGATCAAAGTTTTACTTTCCATTTCTTCAGTTTGTAATTAGAAGACAACATGTTAAGTGAGTCTTCAAGCTAGTCAGCCAGTTTGATACATTGAGTTTGAGTAGAGTGTGAGACAGCACTGGATAGTTTACATACAAGACAGCGTCAGCATCAGCATCTCACTAGTTCTGATTAAAACTTGTTTTCATTTTTTTTTTATTAACAGTCCTGTTTTATTTGAATAGATGAAAACAATATACAGTGAAACCCCAGGGAAATCAACAAATTCAGTCATTGAAAATGGCTTCACATATTTCAATATTGTCATAGCTAATTCGACAGAAAAATTAGCAGATTTTTTATACAAAAGCCAATTGTCACACAGATTCCGTGAAAAGCCGTAGGTAAAGAAAGCATGGTGTTTGCAAACAGAGTTCTTCTACTGCATTGAATCGGAAAAATTTTGTCAACAGTAGATTGCACGCTTTTTAAATCATATAATCAAAGAATTATCTTCTCTTGTAATTGACAGAAATTTTTTAGGTGTACTCATATTATGCCTGAGCAAGTAACTTCAACACGAGTTTTTGATTATTAAAATGTATTCGATCTTGAAATGTAGCAAAGATCCAAGGCTATCTATCAACCACCAATAAAAAAAAATGTTATCAAGTCAATGCTATCTAAACATGTTTTGCAAGGTAACAAAAATGCAACTGATATCCGTAAATTAGCGATTGTTGTTGGTACTTTTTTAATTATTTTTGCCATTGATTAATAAAACATACACCAGTTGATAATGATTCTAAAAAATAGAGCAAATTTAATTATTTTTTATTATTATCGTTTATTATTATGATTGGATCAAAATATTAATTATTAAAATAATAATAGTTATTATTAGATAGCGATAGTTAACGATAATTCAAGTTGTCATTATTACTAAAATTTATTCACAATGTAAGTCAAGTAAAAGAAATGTCTTGGGCTATCCATATTATTCCTAATATTATTATAATATTATTAGTCACAATAAGATTTTTGCGGCGTGTTCATCGAAAAAAAAACAAAAACAACGAGTATTCGTAATTCAATGGCGAATGAAATGGATCATTAATTTAGAACATCAATAAATTTTTAGAGATTGCCGAACAAATCATAAAGAAGATAACTCCCAATTTTTAAATAATCAAGAGAAAATGAAACTGACAGTTATAAACAAAGATAGTCTGTAAAGTCACCCTTTTCATTTAGTATACTTCAAGCAATCGTAATTATTTTGTAATGTTTTTTGGGCAACACAACCGGTCTATGAAAATGAACAAATTGCGCTTGCTTGTTATCATTTATTTATTGTTCAGTTTCATTTGCGACCTACAAACAATATAAATAAATGCTCGTTGGTTGTTTCGTTCTTATATTCAGTAAGCTATTTTTTGTTGACCCACGAGTTCCGAACAAAATAATTATTTATTGATTCAATTTATTGTCGATATGATTATTTTTATTGCACTTTCTTTGGCAAACATAGGTTGGGAATACTCTTATCATCTTTTATTATTATTACATCTATATTTATAGACTCCCAAAGTGTGTTCGGGCAATTCAGTGCTATCTGTTATTAGATATATTTTTTTTGGCCCTTCAACATTGAATTATGTGGGTTTCCCTGTAAATAGGAGTGTTGATGGCCGGCGTACAAATCGTTAATCTATTGTGCTTCCAAAGCAAAAACTTCTGCTTTATTTCATAGTCTTGGAAGTTGGAGGCAATCCAAACAGTCCGATGGTAGTCGGTGGCAATTCAACTTCTCAAAAAGTGAGTTTGTGTACATATTACTTGGTATTTGTACAGTTGTTGTATATTGTATATATTACTTGGTAGTTGTACAGTTGTTGTATATTGTATATATTACTTGGTATTTGTACAATTGTTGTATATTGTATATATTACTTGGTATTTGTACAGTTGTTGTATATTGTATATATTACTTGGTATTTGTACAATTGTTGTATATTGTATATATTACTTGGTATTTGTACAATTGTTGTATATTGTAATATTACTTGGTATTTGTACAGTTGTTGTATATTGTATATATTACTTGGTATTTGTACAATTGTTGTATATTGTATATATTACTTGGTATTTGTACAGTTGTTGTATATTGTATATATTACTTGGTATTTGTACAGTTGTTGTATATTGTATATATTACTTGGTAGTTGTACAGTTGTTGTATATTGTATATACTACTTGGTATTTGTACAGTTGTTGTATATTGTATATATTACTTGGTATTTGTACAGTTGTTGTATATTGTATATATTACTTGGTATTTGTACAATTGTTGTATATTGTATATATTACTTGGTATTTGTACAGTTGTTGTATATTGTATATATTACTTGGTATTTGTACAGTTGTTGTATATTGTATATATTACTTGGTAGTTGTACAGTTGTTGTATATTGTATATACTACTTGGTATTTGTACAGTTGTTGTATATTGTATATATTACTTGGTAGTTGTACAGTTGTTGTATATTGTATATACTACTTGGTATTTGTACAGTTGTTGTATATTGTATATATTACTTGGTATTTGTACAGTTGTTGTATATTGTATATATTACTTGGTATTTGTACAGTTGCTGTATATTGTATATATTACTTGGTATTTGTACAGTTGTTGTATATTGTATATATTACTTGGTATTTGTACAGTTGCTGTATATTGTATATATTACTTGGTATTTGTACAGTTGTTGTATATTGTATATATTACTTGGTATTTGTAGTCGTTTCCTGAAGGTGGCTCATTTACATTAAACGGTATACAACCAATGCCAACACAGATGACACATGCTGGGATGTCATTATCACATCAGATGACTCTATCACACACATCTCAACACCACGGCTCCTTGCCTGACTTATCTAACCTTGGATTTAATAGTAACTCTCCTTCACAGCCGCCCGCCAATAGTCCCTCACACGGTGTGTATACCTCACTGTGTCTCACCAACTTATCTGTGGAGCTCGAGCTATCACCTGCAGTATCTGTTGACATACCACACTGTTGTAGGTCCTTGTTCGCCACCAAATGATGGCTTTGGTAGGATGGTAAGCACATCAATGCCTCCACCAGATAGCCCTTCCTCACTAAGGCCTAATAGTATACGACACCCAAGCCCTTTTATTGGCAGCCCTACGCAGCTGGTGGTAAGTGCTTGAATGTTTCTGCTTCAACTCCAACTTAGCTCTGTTCTGTGACCACCACAACCTCGTCCGCACCAGTTCATCAACTTGGTTTTAACATCATTTTTTTAATAGCTTTAGTTTTTACTACGAATTTTTGTATGGTTTGTACTCTCGTAAGAGAAGACAACTTCAAACTAGTTAGATTTCACTTGCTTCAATCATCCAGCTTTCATTTATTTGTTTATCCACAGATAACTTGGTGAATGTATTAATTGGTTGCTTTTATAATGGTATGTGTAAAGCCTTGGTGGCTACACACACATGTTTAATTAACATCAGTGCAACATTTAACTTTACCTAAACGGATTGTTCAGTGAGGCAAAAAGGTTATTGTAAGCAATCATTATTATAACTATTATAAATATAAATTATAGTAATTAATTAAATAATGTATTTATTTATAATATTATATTAATAATTGTAATAACTGTTAAAGGTAATTGTAATACCTCTTAGAAATAATAATACCCCGTTTGAATGAGGTAACAAAATAGACCCTGGGCACATGAGTAATAGGCGATCAGGTCAAGTTCGCAACCTGAAAAATTGATCGGAATCGTCAAATTTCATCATCAACTTCTAACCAATCGAATGTGGTTAACCTATCATAATTTTCCAATCACTGAAGTGTCAGACAATTAACTTCACCCTTTTGAGCGTCTTTTTTTTATTTTTTACAAGTTTTTGTTTGTTGGGCACAAAAGACGCGGAATGACTCACATTCTGACAAAACATGGTGTTTGTAGCCACGGCTTACAGAAATCAGAAATGTTTAAATAAGACTGACAAGTAGCGGATGTAAGCTGGCACACTTTGTTTATAACTGTTACAAATGTGGAAACTTGACTCATGTTGTATGTACTTGTATATGCCACATGTTGTACTAAGTTAGTACATGGCTTACTTGCAGGGTATTCCTCAACACTTTCAGTATTTTCCACAGTCTGGACTACCGATGCACCCGCTGGGGCCTGCCATGTCTGGTCCCCCAGCGCACTTAACCCACAACAATACCTTGTCTCATAGCATTCCATTATCTCAGCAGTCTCCCAAGTCTCCAGCAGCTCTGGAGAAACAGTTAGTGAATGAAACAATACGCCGGCGTATCAGTGACAAGGTGCTTGCTCAGCAGGTAGGTGCTTCCAATGCCGTTCGTGCGTCTTACTGCACTGTTTGGGCTCTTCTATCCTGGCTGCCTTCTGCTGCTCAGCATCACATCACAGCTGCTCGCTGTCGCTAGCATTACATCACTGCTGCTCGTCTTTGACAGCGCTGTAGTCACCCCTTGTAATGCACCCAAATTCTGTTGAAAATCATTTTGTAGTTTGATTGGTTGCACGGCTCTAAAATGAATTATTAACAGGATTATCTCTTTGTCATTGCTAGTTGTGAGAGAACAACTCCTGTGCTGAGACGGCCAAAGCTATGATGTAGTGCTGGATGTCAGTTGATCTTTAGTGCTACCATTTATATTGTCTTTTCCTTTATACCCTGTACGCTTGCAAGTTTATTGGTTGTCCTTTTCTAGCTACTTGATATCTTTGGCTTTTTCTCTGTTGGTACACATGATGCTTTGAGTGGGTGTGATCAAACCGGTAAAGATGCAGAGAATAAAGTGTCCGTGCGATAAATCAGATATCAAATATTGATGAATAGCAAGAGAAGCCATCCATGTACAAATAATGGGGGGTGGTGTGTAACGCATATGTAATATTCTCATAGCAAGCGCAACAGTACAGACAGAACTCTGAGAATGTACCATCTCCCAGCTCACCAGGTACTCCACCCATACGGTCACCAGAGAGTGTGGGAGGAAACAGCCAACATGGTGACAGTCTCAACTATGCCCTCAGTCCCGGCTCACATTCATCGCTCCAGCAACAATTTGATCAAGTCAAAATGGTGTGTGCTCGTTTGTATGCAAGAGTTACCTTCCCTTGTGTGCTGTAGCCTTCTCGTATTATGTAGATGGTGTGTTTGAGCGACTGCGTTGTGCTGCTAGTTAGTGCGTTTTATCTAATGACCAGTTGTAGATTGTTGTGTGGACAGCTGCGCTGTACATATTTAGTCGCTTAATAGTACATAGTCTCCTATGGGACAGCAATTGACCAATGATAGACTATGTTAGCAGGTGATATTGATATGGCTTTCAGCAAGCTTCACTCTGTTGTACACAGTTGATGTCTCAGTTTGTGTGTTTTATAGGAAGGACATTCAGTGCCAGTCACAGCTAACAGCAACCATTACACTAATGGATCTGTTACCGATAGCCCTTTTATACACGACCATAGACCTCCAATGAAACAGCATTCTATACCCAACATTGTTTTAACTGGTAAGTATCTGCAAATGTTATTGTCACAGCACCAAAACCCTGATGATTGAATCTTTTCAAACATGTTTTGTGGGGAATCACATCTCAAAACCTATAAAAAGTACAGATTCAAAATTCATTTTTGCCAGCCCTGACCTCCTCTCTTACCTAACACTGAGCTGATATGTTTTAGGCGTGGATGATTATTATGGACAGTTTTTTGATAAAGAATTTAGACCAACAATGAGCATGTCTGACTCGTTTGACACCAATGATATGTTCGGCACCGACGAACAGTTCAGGGCTGACTTGACTCCAATTGATTTGGAAGGTTTGCAAATGCTTGACGATCCTTCAAACGTTTTGACTGATCCTAATACCGAAGACCAGCTCAGGTTGTCATGAGCTCTTCTACATTTGCCTTCATCTTCTCTGGGATATTTCAACGTTAACAACTGTGGCGGCCATGACAGCCAATGGAAGTGTCAGTGATTGGCAGGTGTTGCTAATTTGGAGTGCCTGTTGACATCTGTCAGTGATTGTAACAGATTTTACACTGGCTATGGCAAGTGTCATAATATTAGATCTCAGTCTAGGCGCATGTCATCGTTAGGCCTGGCTGTCAAATGTCGCCCAACTATCGTGTTGGAGTGCAACATCGGAGTGGCAGAAGGTTGGCTCGTGCCAAGATGGTAGTTTTTTAATGTACGTAATTCTTGCTACTATGGCGGTTCCCCTATCATGTAAAGTGTACAGAGTTATATTGCGTATCCTGCATCATATTCTAAATTTTACACTCACGGTGTGATGGCTTCAAGCACATCAGTTGCATGTTCCCATCTCGTGCCATGTGTTTGAGCAAGGCCATCATTTATATATATTGTTTATTTGTTTTGCAAACTAAAGACAAAGCACATAATAAGGCGGTGAATTTGTGTATGATTTACTATGAATATATGGCTACTATAACTATATTTACATCAGGATTATTAATATTGTTTTTTGCGCAATTTAGTCAGAGTATGTTATTTTAAAATCTATTTTATACTGTTGGAATATTGCACATATTTTTGTAACGATCCTTGTTTGTGTTGCTGTAACTGAATACACTACTACTGCTGGAGCCATAGACTTGTATATGCGCTGCACCACAACAACGTCATTGGCATATACATGTCTATGGTGTGCATGCGAGCCAGGTGTGAAAGTGGGTGTGGATATGCTGAGTATCTACTGGTGTGCGAAGAGCTGTATTAGCCACTTCCTTCTCTTCTACCTCACTTTTAACTGGCTTACGCTGCCTCAGTAGTTATGCATTGTGCACACGGTGAGGGAACATGCTGTCCACACTATTTTTTTATTACTGTTAACAATTTTTCTTATATTTTTTAATAGGCTTCCTATACTGCTAGCGTTAGTACCAGGGCAACTGCCAAATCTATTGTTCAACTTTTTAATTTTATCACACGGAGTTAACCTGGTGCTTGAGCTGCTTTTATCCATCATTGGAACAAGCCAGTAAACCTCCCACGAACCTTCATGGTTGTGCAATCCTTGTTAAATTTGAGATGTGCGTCTAGATAATTCATAGGAATTCACCCATGCTACTTCACTTGTTGAACCAGCCAGTACAGAACTCGTACAGTTTCCTGTCTCCACAGGTTCCGATTAAGTGCCGTTGTTGCCCTGAATCACCCTTGTTCTTTTTTGTTCCGTTTAGTAATATGTAGTAGCTTGCTGTGTTCCATGTCTTTTTTACATTGCATACAGATAAATATATACATACCTAGTATTTATTTGGTAACTGCTATTGATGCTACTAGTACCAAATGGACTAACTAGTTATGTTCTGGCTAGCAACTTGCACTAGAAGCAGTTGATACAGCACAGATGTCTACAGCAAATATAGTGCACAAGAAAGTAGTAAGTAACAAGCAGTAGTTTTCTATTACTTGGACAGTAATTACCATGACATTCCCAACAATTTGGGTAAAATACATGAAAAGTCTCGGCCGTGGAAATGTGGTGCCAGAGCCATTGTGTCCACAAGTGATGCTGTGCAATATGAAACATAGCCTATGGAGGCCTACAGTTTCCGTGGAGGGAGTAATAAACTCGAGCCAGAACAAATAAAATGCCCAAATTTCAGCATGATTGTGTAATATTTATTGTTTTAAAATACTATTTATGCGAAAAATATTTAGTAAATATGTTTTGATATAGAAACAGACAGTGGAGGAAAGGTGCTATGCTTATATGGACAATAAGTGTTACAGCAAACATGGCTGGTGCACGGAACCAACGGCAGCCGTGTGTAGACAGACAGACAAAGAGAGGATGAGTATGTAAGTAGAAGTGAGCACCTTGGCATAAGAAGAGAAGGCAAAGCAGAAGACATTATATAAAGTATAACTATGATAACACATATTATGACACTTCAAACACGCACGACTTCAACGCACATGCATCCTGTCCTGTCACTTAAATAACAATATACCATTAACTTCTACCAACATTGAACATCAGTTCGTAATTAAAAAGATAAAATGAAGATATTATTATTATTATAGCTGTTCAAGTAAAGTAAATAATGATCTCAGATCTGGAAAGGCTATTTTGTAACGTAGAATTTTTTGTTGAGCAAATGTAGTAGCAGATTTACGTTGACTTTGGCTCTGTCAAACAAAACCATTACTGCTACTCCCTCGTATTGCAGCTCCAGCAACTCCTAAAAACAGTCAACTCTGTTATATCTATGCATACGAGTGTACGAGTGTAGATTTGTTATATCTATGCATGTATGTAGAGGTTCAATGTCTATGCAGCATCAGTTAGCAATGAATTGTGAAGACAGTATGTTGACAATCATGCGTCACCACTGGCTATCAATAACATAAATATTATTATGAATAACTTCCTCACTTTGCTTACATATCACAATACACAAAACATGCTGGAGAAAGGTCGCTTTTGCTAAGTCAAAACCACGACCTGCTTACCAACAATCCTTGACAGAGGTGCTTACCTGCAGTTTTAGCAAATGGGTTTCTGACACGGTGAGTACTTTAGCTGTACACTGAAATACAGCCGGGTCTTCAGTCGTGCTTATCTCAAATTGTACATTCTTCAACCTGGGTAAATAGTACATCAACTTATATCAAATTCAGTGGAATCCTGTTATACAGTGTTCTGTTCATGCAGAACTGGAGCTGTTTCCCACTGGTACTATGAGATTAAAGCAAGCAGGCTCAGCTCTAGACACCCATTTTATGTAACATTCACCAATCTGAGCCAGCTGATAGAGAATACACGAGCTGAACAAGGGCTAAATCATAAACATACTGATTGGGGTTGAGGCCGTCTATCTCTAAGAGAATTCCTCTTTCATGTAACTTGGCAGCCGTGTATTTCACTACCTGCTTCTTTGTCTCTTTCTTGCCTTTTTTTGGTTTCTTCTCATCCTCAGGCGTTCCAGTCGAGCTGACACTAATGTAGCTGCTTCTGTTTCGTCTGCAGACAGGCAAGGCAAGTGTCAAGGTCAATCACAGTATCAATCTAATAGTCAGTGAAATACCATATTAGTTCAGAAGCCATTGATTAGTCAATAAATGGTAGTTATTCACTCATCTGATTGACAGTACAGTCATGTGAAGACAACTACTAACCAATTCAAAAACATCTATAACCCATCAATTAGTACTGACGCTAGCTGCTGTTACGTGACAGAAATTTTAACGAATACAAGATTTTATCAAAGAAAGGTAGCACTGTGGACTCACAGAAACGAGATTCAACACACTTGAGCTCTGTTAGATTGATTATCAACTAGCAGATAACTCTATTACTACAGCTAATTTCAGAACCTTGTTAACTCTATTGTCCTATGATATTGTTTATCAGGTTATCAATCAATCAATCATACAAACCTGAAGCTGGCTAGGATTGAACGCCTAGCGAAAGAAAAAACCAGTTATGGGCAGGTAACTGAGGCAAGACCATGACAACAACTCTAACAAATTTTTCTTCTGTTGACGCGTATGCCCTGGTGGGTGACGCCAAACTAGATAGAGATAACAAAACAAACCTTTTACCACCTGCAGACAACATGCTCGTAAGGCAAGCCTGCACATACATCTTATAATAATCTATTTGTGACTCAAAGAATGCCCTCTTAGCCTGAAGGTTGACCATTGTTTCCTTTAGCTTCCTCAGGTCCTGCAACCACACAAGCAAACACATCAACTAGATCACATTTATGTATACACTACCTCACATACATATATATACCCGCTTAGCATACATATATATACACATTACATACACTACCTCACATACATATATATACCCGCTTAGCATACATATATATACACATTACATACACTAGCTAACACATACATATATATACACATTACATACACTAGCTAACACATACATATATATACACATTACATACACTACCTCACATACATATATATACACATTACATACACTACCTCACATACATATATATACCCGCTTAGCATACATATATATACACATTACATACACTAGCTAACACATACATATATATACACATTACATACACTAGCTAACACATACATATATATACACATTACATACACTACCTCACACACATATATATACACATTACATACACTACCTCACATACATATATATACACATTACATACACTAGCTAACATACATATATATACACATTACATACACTAGCTAACATGCATATATATACACATTACATACACTAGCTAACACATACATATATATACACATTACATACACTAGCTAACACATACATATATATACACATTACATACACTAGCTAACACATACATATATATACACATTACATACACTAGCTAACACATACATATATATACACATTACATACTCTAGCTAACATACATATATATACACATTACATACTCTAGCTAACATACATATATATACACATTACATACACTACCTCACATACATATATATACACATTACATACACTACCTCACATACATATATATACACATTACATACACTAGCTAACACATACATATATATACACATTACATACACTAGCTAACATACATATATATACACATTACATACACTAGCTAACATACATATATATACACATTACATACACTAGCTAACACACATATATATACACATTACATACACTAGCTAACATACATATATATACACATTACATACACTAGCTAACATACATATATATACACATTACATACACTAGCTAACACACATATATATACACATTACATACACTAGCTAACACACATATATATACACATTACATACACTAGCTAACATACATATATATACACATTACATACACTAGCTAACACATACATATATATACACATTACATACACTACCTCACATACATATATATACACATTACATACACTAGCTAACATACATATATATACACATTACATACACTAGCTAACATACATATATATACACATTACATACACTAGCTAACATACATATATATACACATTACATACACTACCTCACATACATATATATACACATTACATACACTAGCTAACACATACATATATATACACATTACATACACTAGCTAACACACATATATATACACATTACATACACTAGCTAACACATACATATATATACACATTACATACACTACCTCACATACATATATATACACATTACATACACTAGCTAACATACATATATATACACATTACATACACTAGCTAACATACATATATATACACATTACATACACTAGCTAACATACATATATATACACATTACATACACTACCTCACATACATATATATACACATTACATACACTACCTCACATACATATATATACACATTACATACACTACCTCACATACATATATATACACATTACATACATATATATACACATTACATACACTAGCTAACACATACATATATATACACATTACATACACTAGCTAACATACATATATATACACATTACATACACTACCTCACATACATATATATACACATTACATACACTACCTCACATACATATATATACACATTACATACACTAGCTAACACATACATATATATACACATTACATACACTAGCTAACATACATATATATACACATTACATACTCTAGCTAACATACATATATATACACATTACATACTCTAGCTAACATACATATATATACACATTACATACACTAGCTAACATACATATATATACACATTACATACACTAGCTAACACATACATATATATGCACATTACATACACTAGCTAACATACATATATATACACATTACATACACTAGCTAACACATACATATATATACACATTACATACACTAGCTAACACATACATATATATACACATTACATACACTAGCTAACACATACATATATATACACATTACATACACTAGCTAACATACATATATATACACATTACATACACTAGCTAACATACATATATATACACATTACATACACTAGCTAACATACATATATATACACATTACATACACTAGCTAACATACATATATATACACATTACATACTCTAGCTAACACATACATATATATACACATTACATACACTAGCTAACACATACATATATATACACATTACATACACTAGCTAACACATACATATATATACACATTACATACACTAGCTAACATACATATATATACACATTACATACACTAGCTAACATACATATATATACACATTACATACACTAGCTAACACATACATATATATACACATTACATACACTACCTCACATACATATATATACACATTACATACACTAGCTAACATACATATATATACACATTACATACACTAGCTAACATACATATATATACACATTACATACACTAGCTAACACATACATATATATACACATTACATACACTAGCTAACATACATATATATACACATTACATACACTAGCTAACATACATATATATACACATTACATACTCTAGCTAACACATACATATATATACACATTACATACACTAGCTAACATACATATATATACACATTACATACACTAGCTAACATACATATATATACACATTACATACACTACCTCACATACATATATATACACATTACATACACTACCTCACATACATATATATACACATTACATACACTAGCTAACACATACATATATATACACATTACATACACTACCTCACATACATATATATACACATTACATACACTAGCTAACACATACATTAACTTGCAAACCCAATTAGAAACAAAAATTCGATCAAAAAAAGACAAATGATGCATAGCAGACGACCACATAATACCAGCGGAGATGACACAAAATTCACACCAACCTCGCGCCGAGCAGCTCTGTAGCGTCGCTGGTTCCTGATATCGCGAGCGATTAAGTTGACCATCTCCTGGTAGTGGTTATCAGCAGACAACAACTCCGCCTTGGCCAACCTGGCCAAATCCTCGGCTACTTTAACTTTCTTGTCTGCCAAAGCCATCCTGCAGCAGATGTTGACATTGTGCTACATTTCTACAGCAGCGGATATACTAATACTTGGAGATATCTTACCTAATCACAAAAATAAGCTGTCATTCATACATACAACATCAGAGTTGTCCCACCTATGCACAACAATAAAACCAAACAAATCGTACGTACTTTCTATCACTTTGGTCTTTGACAGACTTTGATCTGGTTACGGCCAGCTCCTTATCTTCAGCTCTGGCATCCACCAGTTCTTGGTGAGTTATCATAGAGATGTGTTGTATCTCTTGTTCCTCCTTTGTGTCACTCTCTAGCACTGCTGTCAGTGTGTCACCCAGCTGACAGCGTATTACATCTATTGTCAGCTGTTTGGTGCTGCAACCACACAATGCCACATCAGACAATGTATGGAGGTATATATCTGCAAGGTTTACTCACACAGATATGGTTGAATGAAGGACCAACCTGATGAGTAAGCCAGCAAGTTCAGACTTTTCATCGACTACAGCTGCATGTTTGTTACTGAGTGTAAGAAATATCTCTTCATCCTTGTCTCCTCCAGACTCCACTGTTGCAACAGACAACAAATACTTGCACATATCTAGGTCTATGGTCTGCACATTGGACAACAAACTAAGGAAAAACATACAAACAGTTATACTACCAGATACAACACAAACAGTTATACTACCAGATACAACACAAACAGTTATACTACCAGATACAACACAAACAGTTATACAACCAGATACAACACAAACAGTTATACTACCAGATACAACACAAACAGTTATACTACCAGATACAATACAAACAGTTATACTACCAGATACAACACAAACAGTTATACTACCAGATACAATACATACAGTTATACAACAAGATACAATACAAACAGTTATACTATCAGATACAACACTAACAGTTATACTACCAGATACAACACAAACAGTTATACTATCAGATACAACACAAACAGTTATACTACCAGATACAACACAAACAGTTATACTATCAGATACAATACAAACAGTTATACAACCAGATACAACACAAACAGTTATACTACCAGATACAATACATACAGTTATACTACCAGATACAACACAAACAGTTATACTATCAGATACAACACTAACAGTTATACTACCAGATACAACACAAACAGTTATACTACCAGATACAATACAAACAGTTATACTACCAGATACAATACATACAGTTATACAACCAGATACAATACAAACAGTTATACTATCAGATACAACACTAACAGTTATACTACCAGATACAACACAAACAGTTATACTATCAGATACAACACTAACAGTTATACTACCAGATACAACACAAACAGTTATACTACCAGATACAACACAAACAGTTATACAACCAGATACAACACAAACAGTTATACTATCAGATACAACACTAACAGTTATACTACCAGATACAACACAAACAGTTATACTACCAGATACAACACAAACAGTTATACAACCAGATACAACACAAACAGTTATACAACCAGATACAATACAAACAGTTATACTATCAGATACAACACAAACAGTTATACTACCAGATACAACACAAACAGTTATACTATCAGATACAATACAAACAGTTATACAACCAGATACAACACAAACAGTTATACTACCAGATACAATACATACAGTTATACTACCAGATACAACACAAACAGTTATACTATCAGATACAACACTAACAGTTATACTACCAGATACAACACAAACAGTTATACTACCAGATACAACACAAACAGTTATACAACCAGATACAATACAAACAGTTATACTATCAGATACAACACAAACAGTTATACTACCAGATACAACACAAACAGTTATACTATCAGATACAATACAAACAGTTATACAACCAGATACAACACAAACAGTTATACTACCAGATACAATACATACAGTTATACTACCAGATACAACACAAACAGTTATACTATCAGATACAACACAAACAGTTATACTACCAGATACAACACTAACAGTTATACTACCAGACACAACACAAACAGTTGTACAACCAGATACAATACATACAGTTATACTATCAGATACAATACAAACAGTTATACTACCAGATACAACACAAACAGTTATACTACCAGATACAACACAAACAGTTATACTATCAGATACAACACAAACAGTTATACTATCAGATACAACACAAACAGTTATACTATCAGATACAACACAAACAGTTATACTACCAGATACAACACAAACAGTTATACTATCAGATACAACACAAACAGTTATACTACCAGATACAACACAAACAGTTATACTACCAGATACAATACAAACAGTTATACTACCAGATACAACACAAACAGTTATACTACCAGATACAATACAAACAGTTATACTACCAGATACAACACAAACAGTTATACTACCAGATACAACACAAACAGTTATACTACCAGATACAACACAAACAGTTATACTACCAGATACAATACAAACAGTTATACTATCAGATACAACACAAACAGTTATACTACCAGATACAATACAGACCTCCCAACAATTCTTCAATAGTTGGTGCTTTCTCTCCAAGATCTTTCAACAGTTCATGAATCACATCTGTTGACTCTGGGGCTATTTTAGACTGATATTCTAATAGTTTAGAATGAGTGTTCAGTATATCATTGACACTAATAAGGATCTGAGGCTTAACTACCAGAGTGGCATCAGTGTACTGGTCTATGTTGAAATGGACTTCTGGTTCGTCTACTTCACAAGCGCTTCGGAAATATTGTCTGCAAGGGAGCAACATGTATCTATTGTACCTTCTACAGATGATGTAGCAGGTAAAACACTTTCTACATATACAACACTTTCTACATAATACAACACTTTCTACATAATACAACACCTTCTACATAATACAACACCTTCTACATAATACAACACTTTCTACATAATACATCACTTTCTACATACCTAACACTTTCTACATAATACAACACTTTCTACATATACAACACTTTCTACATATACAACACTTTCTACATAATACAACACTTTCTACATAATACAACACTTTCTACATAATACAACACTTTCTACATATACAACACTTTCTACATAATACAACACTTTCTACATAATACAACACTTTCTACATAATACAACACTTTCTACATATACAACACTTTCTACATACACAACACTTTCTACATAATACAACACTTTCTACATAATACAACACTTTCTACATAATACAACACTTTCTACATACACAACACTTTCTACATAATACAACACTTTCTACATAATACAACACTTTCTACATACCTAACACTTTCTACATAATACAACACTTTCTACATAATACAACACTTTCTACATATACAACACTTTCTACATAATACAACACTTTCTACATACACAACACTTTCTACATAATACAACACTTTCTACATATACAACACTTTCTACATAATACAACACTTTCTACATAATACAACACTTTCTACATACACAACACTTTCTACATAATACAACACTTTCTACATATACAACACTT
This sequence comes from Cryptosula pallasiana, assembly GCA_945261195.1. Taxonomy (NCBI): domain Eukaryota; kingdom Metazoa; phylum Bryozoa; class Gymnolaemata; order Cheilostomatida; family Cryptosulidae; genus Cryptosula; species Cryptosula pallasiana. Next base: position 16,036,056 of record OX183133.1, on the reverse strand, counting down.
TCTACATAATACAACACTTTCTACATAATACAACACCTTCTACATAATACAACACTTTCTACATAATACATCACTTTCTACATACCTAACACTTTCTACATAATACAACACTTTCTACATAATACAACACTTTCTACATATACAACACTTTCTACATAATACAACACTTTCTACATACACAACACTTTCTACATAATACAACACTTTCTACATATACAACACTTTCTACATAATACAACACTTTCTACATAATACAACACTTTCTACATAATACAACACTTTCTACATATACAACACTTTCTACATAATACAACACTTTCTACATAATACAACACTTTCTACATACACAACACTTTCTACATAATACAACACTTTCTACATAATACAACACTTTCTACATATACAACACTTTCTACATAATACAACACTTTCTACATAATACAACAATTTCTACATAATACAACACTTTCTACATACACAACACTTTCTACATAATACAACACTTTCTACATATACAACACTTTCTACATAATACAACACTTTCTACATAATACAACACTTTCTACATACACAACACTTTCTACATAATACAACACTTTCTACATAATACAACACTTTCTACATAATACAACACTCTATGCAAGTAAACTTACTTAAACTTCTCGTGTGAACCTTTAATATAACTGTTGAGACATGCAAGGTGCTGGCTATCTCCACCACCAAACTGAAATATCCAACCAAATAATAGACATAAAGACAACATTGAGTGCTTATATACAACATTCACATGCATAGGTCTATTAAACTGGAGTTGTCTTCCTAATAATCATAATTGTAAAAAGCTTCGAAATAGCCACTAATTGCATTCGGATGATAGGCATAGGCACAAATATCTTATTATCTAGGTAAAGTAATTTAGCCTGTATCCTTTTTGTTTTTAATGCCTGAAAAGGGTAAATAACTCCAATTTCTATCAAACAACAGTGTAATAGAGTAGACAACTTCACACATTCCAAAACAAACACTTCAACTGTTACCTGAGCGCAATCTTCAATTTCACAAGCAAAAGAGAAATCCTGAACAAAATATAAATAGTGTCAGCATTTGTGGACAATCAACAGCAGGGAGTTAATATGACCTTGACACATTTACGTAGCAGAATACTTACTCCCTTGTTTGACGCAGCAAACTGTAGAATTTTAGCCACAGATCCGAGGTTGCGACGCTGGTCAGGGGTAAGCGCACCTTTTTCTGCATCCATGTCTATGATACCATAGGCATCTGGGGCAGCTATGGTAGAGTTGATATAGCGATAGTAGAGAAGATTGCCTATGATCTAGAAATGTATAGAGGGTGGTTGTATAGCGTCCCATCCACATCTTACCATATGATAAAGGAAACACAACGAGGTAGACAGTTTACCTTCAGTATGTCTTTCTCTCCTGCTTCCGGAAACTTCTCAGTGAGAGAGTCATACATGACCTTGGCAATGCACCTCATTCCGTAAGGTATTTGGTCTAGGGAGGAGAGAATGAGAGAGAGAAACTTATCACTCCAAGCTCTCAGCTGTTGAATGCTTTCTTCCATCAGCTTCTGCACCTCCTCATGCTTGAGTGCTTCTTCAGGTGTGACGTCATATGGTAGGTCGCTACAAACGAAATAACTCTATGAACATACCTGAATAACTCTATGAACATACCTGAATAACTCTATGAAGTACCTGTATAACTCTATGAAGTATCTGAATAACTCTATGACGATTCTGAATAATTAATAAAATTACATCAATAACTCTATGAAGATAACTTGATAACTCTTTGAAAAGACCGGACATCTGTTTTGTAAAAAAATGTCTAAAACATTAAAAAGCTAACATTTGTCCAACAATAACCATCATTTACCTCCCACGTAAAAGAGTTGAGCCACTGCAATATTCTACTGCTAACAATGACAGAAACATTCATGAATTCATGCCAACCCTATAAATACTCTGCTTTCAATCGATGCACGCCCAATCAATCAGGAAAATCAAAATCATCACTGGGTGAAAAAAATAACATCAAAGGAAAGAAAATATTTGTTTGCCAAACTTGATGAGTAAATGCCCATTTTTAATACAGATGTAGATAATACATATGATATGACTGTTGCATAGACATGTAACGGTTAGCACGCTCTTACTCAACAATCATCGACATGCAAAGGGAAGAGAGGTTACGCCAGCTATTAGAATATTACATAGATCCACCCGTTGTTAACTCAACACCAATACTTTGTATCCTCATCCAATTATTACCATTTGCTGTTTCTCTTGCCACTGTAATGTAGCTAATAGTTCACAATAACACATGAGCAGTGGCTGGTGAGAGAGAAGAGAGGGAGAGAGAGGGGAGAGAGGGGGGAGAGAGGGGGGAGAGAGGGGGGAGAGAGGGGGGAGAGAGGGGGGAGAGAGGGGGGAGAGAGGGGGGAGAGAGGGGGGAGAGAGGGGGGAGAGAGGGGGGAGAGAGGGGGGAGAGAGGGGGGAGAGAGGGGGGAGAGGGAGGGGAGAGAGAGAGGGGAGAGAGAGAGGGGAGAGAGAGAGGGGAGAGAGAGAGAGGGGGGAGAGAGAGGGGAGAGAGAGAGGGGAGAGAGAGGGGAGAGAGAGGGGAGAGAGAGGGGAGAGAGAGGGGAGAGGAGAGGGGAGAGAGAGGGGAGAGAGCACAAACACAACTGCACCACATCACACCAAATAGGAAACAGAACAACCGACGGGACAGTACATTATAAAAAGCACACTCAAAATACACATTTGTTCATTTTATAGTTTCTTTATGAAACCCGAGCACGACAACTTCCTGTATGGTTTTGCAGCTATGTCGTTATGTTGTAAATGTAACAGCCTCTCAGGTAAAGAGGAACCAAAGCAGATGTGTTCATTTTATTTTTTTCAACAAGACAATTGAACAGACTGAGAGAAGAGAACTCCAAAGTAGTGTAGACCAAGGCGCGTGGGGAGAAAAAGAAGGGGGTGTACCGTACCTCTTCACACCAGACTCAGTCTCCTGTTGATTAACCCATGCCTTGTACACCTCCACAGGGTTGGTGTTGATCTTCACTGACTTGTCATCTAACAGTGAAGTGATGAGAGGGTTGAGCATGTCTCTTAAATAACTGTGTCCTCTTGCATTCCTTTATAACATAATAGTAATTCGTATATCACTAAACAACACTACCTACAGTGCTCTATAGAAGGACAGACAACTCCTAGATGTGCAAAAACATTGGCTAAAGGATTTCTAAGAAATTTCATCTTGACAATAGTACTGGTAGTAGTTTCTAAAGCTGGTTTTTATCACCCAAAGACAAGGTAAATGCCGACGACAAGGCATCTTCAACAAACACGAATACAAGCAGACACCAACCTGTGAAAGTCTACAACCATTTTGATGGCCAGAGGATTTCCTGTGACGATATCTGACATATTCTCAACGCGTTGAATGATCTCGTGGTTGAGGGAGGTAGAGAAGAGTTTGAGAAGGAGGTACTCCTCCCTGGGATTGGATGCGTAGTTGTATAGAGTGAGTATTACTGACTCTATAAACTTTGTACTCTGTTGTTGTGGCATTTCTAAGATGAGCTTGGCAAGGTATTTGGGCTCCACCTGCATACACAAATGTATGTGTGTTTGTAGACACTGCCTACATACATAGTATATACTACTACATATGGTAGTGTGCGCACTACCTACATACATACTACTGCATATGGTAGTGTGTGCACTACCTACATATGTATCTATTATGCACTGGTGCCACGAGGCACAGCAATAAAATATTACAACACAACACCCCATAAGGTTGTCTTGTAAAAAGCATGCGTTGTGCATAGGTGTATTTATCTGAATCTGAATGGCTAACGTAAAAGACAGAAGAGTGGAGACACGCGGGTATAAAAATAGATGAATGGAAACACTCAGGTACAGAAATCGATGAGATGGAAAGAGAAAGAACAAACCTGCAGTTGATAGAACAGATGCTGATAGGCAGTCAGCCGTTGCTGACTCTCTTTGTGCAAGCTAGTCAAACCTGCGCCTAGAGAATAAGAGGACTCCTGTTGGGTCTTAGACAGTTTACCCTCGTGTGCCACCACTTCCTACAGACAGAGTACATACACACGTTTAGCTCTGCATATGGAAACTAGAAAAGACTTACCAAGTCTATGGTGAAGGCTATTGAAAGTACAGTAAGTAGCTGGGAAGTAGGGGAGGAAGTGAAAATCAGTAAATGTGTCCAGAGGAGAATGTGCAGATAACTCCACAGTAAGCAGTAAATGTATACGTGTCAGTACAGGGGTGGAGGGGGGTGTCAGTACAGGGGTGGAGGGGGCTGTCAGTACAGGGGTGGAAGGAGTGTCAGTACAGGGGTGGAGGGAGTGTCAGTACAGGGGTGGAGGGGGGTGTCAGTACAGGGGTGGAGGGAGTGTCAGTACAGGGGTGGAAGGAGTGTCAGTACAGGGGTGGAGGGGGACGATACTAATTAGACGCACCTCCAGAGTAATTCTGTTTTTGACCAGCAGTCCAATCTTTATATCCATACTGTTGGCATCCTTCTCCAGCTGCTGATTGGATCTGATGGCAGCGACCACTTGCTGCCTCTGCTTTTGTAGCTCTGCACAAAAACAACGAAGGCACAGGACTGAGATGTCTATAACAGCCTGTAGTACCTTAACGGTATCAGATGGAAAGGGAAGACAACTCACCTATCTCCTCTGCATAGTCTGTATCACTCTGGTCGAGTAAATGTGCAAACTTTCTGACTGCATTTAGGGCAGGATTCTCAGCAAACACTGAAGTATACAGTAACGGTACAAGTGTACGTGTAACGGTACAAGTGTACGTGTAACAGTACAAGTGTACGTGTAACAGTACAAGTGTATGTGTAACAGTACAAGTGTATATAACAGTACAAGTGTATGTGTAACAGTACAGGTGTATGTGTAACAGTACAGGTGTATGTGTAACAGTACAAGTGTATATAACAGTACAAGTGTATGTGTAACAGTACAGGTGTATGTGTAACAGTACAAGTGTACGTGTAACAGTACAAGTGTATATAACAGTACAGGTGTATGTGTAACAGTACAGGTGTATGTGTAACAGTACAAGTGTACGTGTAACAGTACAAGTGTATATAACAGTACAAGTGTATGTGTAACAGTACAGGTGTATGTGTAACAGTACAGGTGTATGTGTAACAGTACAAGTGTATATAACAGTACAAGTGTATGTGTAACAGTACAGGTGTATGTGTAACAGTACAAGTGTACGTGTAACAGTACAAGTGTACGTGTAACAGTACAAGTGTATATAACAGTACAAGTGTATACAACGGTACAAGTATATACAACACTACAAGTATATACAACAATACAAGTATATACAACAATACAAGTATATACAACACTACAAGTATATACAACACTACAAGTATATACAACGATACAAGTATGTATACGCAATAGTACAAATGTACAGACACAAAACAGACGCACTTAGAGATTGATAGTCGTGACGAGTTTTCTTTCCTCTCCACGCCGACTGTATTCTCACAATAAACGGCTGCTGGTCTGACAGGAAGTTGAGCCTATCTTTGTATTTTTTCCTGGCAAGGAATGACCTCACACCTGATTGCATCTGCAGGTAAAACAGAGGGTACAGTTATTACCGGTTCAGCAATGCATGAGATCAAATACAGATAGAAATCACTCGTAGTCCAGATAGTTGGAAGTCCTATTCTCAGAACACATTTGAGGCAGCACAACAAACACTCAAGGTAAACATTAAAACCGAATGCTGAGAAGATGGGGATGATTGCATGAAGCATCGCAGACTGACCAACCTTAACAACGGCATCTTCATTTTCTTTAAACAGTTTTTGTCTTTCATCAAAAGCTTTCTTCTGTTGCTGACCTTTAACCCATGCCTGCAAAGAAAGACAATTATATCAGTCAACAACACTAGCCTACCATTGTATGGTGACACGTCTTACACATCGACAGCAGGCAAAGCAACTAACAGCTGAGCAGGCATTTCTGCCGTAGTAGTTTCTTGTATAACTTGACAAAACCTTCCATCTTATCCACATGCTATCGACAATACAGTAGAAATGGAATGATGTAATCAAAACAAGGTAATCAATGAGGGAACGCGGAGTAAAATCAAATTGGATACGTGCAACAATTTGTATATACATTCATTATAATATACAAAACTGTATCATATCCATTAGTGGGTAACCGTAGTTACATTGTAAACAGCCAGCCAAGTGAAACAGCTCATGTAACATGCAATAAAAGTGAGGAGACAACTTCAAGCAAGCACTTACATGTGTCAGTGAACGAACACAGTTCTATAAAACCAAAGAAATGTTACTAAGGCTATGCGCACAAACAGTTTTAGTATGAAACAAACAAAAAATTACCTGCAGCTTTACAACATGGGGCTCTTGCTCTTTTAGATAGTTTAACCTATCTTTGTACTGCTTACGAGCAGTATAGCCCCGGTATGTAGACTGAAGTTTTACTATTTTATCCTCGTTTGATTCGAGGAAAACTTTACGTTCTTCATGGGAGGTTGTTTGCCTTATTACATCCTAGAAGGATAGACATACTTGACATGCAGCGGCAGCGGCATCCACTTAGCCTATACTACTAGATTCTAGTAACATGCTAGTAAGTATTTCTGTTCAAGGTGACAGTACACAGAGATAGCGGCACATTTGTTATCTGATAGGAGAGATAAGTTACATCATGAAATGTTCATCAAACAAGCCTGGTGATTGGTTACAGCTGATCCTACGATATAACAGACAAAAGACACTGTCAATAGAGACACACGGATGAAGACCCTACTTGTATCTCTGGGCAGGTCAGCAGAGAGCTGTCCAGTTCGATGCCGTCAGACAGCTGCCACTCATAGGCTGCTGTGTTGGTGTTGTAGTACATGACGGTGCCATCTGGTAGTGTAGTCTGCAGCCAACCGCTGCCGGCAGCACCTGTAGCACAGACAGAAGGTTGTTTGGTACAGCACACATAAAAGAACAACTCACAGCTGATTTAAATTTACAGAAAGATAAAAAGCCGCTGGGTTCATCTCTATTTATCTGATATCTCAATAGTGAAACATCTCTACTCAAGTCAGGTATACACGTACCTGACTGAGAGTTGAGTGACTTGGCAGCCCTGAGTTGTTCCAAGTACTGCTCAGTACACTCCTGCTGTACACAATCTAACTGGAGCTCTCTGGCAGTGAGTGAGTTGTACAACTTATCTGCGTCAGATTCCTCACCAAGTGCCTCGTTCACGTCATTCACTGCTTTAGACACTGAGGGGGAGACAACAACCCATTTACACATCGTATCTTGTATTCCTTAACATTACGCTTTTTGTTAAAACGTGATAGACTGTGCACCACATACCTTGAACAGCCTGCATAGCCTGAGCATTAGCACAATCTATTGTTGCCTGAATCTCATTCCATGTGAGAGATTGGCCCTGCAACACAGGAGCAAAAACATGTGTATCGAAGATAAATGGTGGACAGATGTTAGAGCTAGGCAAAGGCCCGATGCTCTACTTGTATCAGTTGAAAGATTCACACAGAAAACACACCAAGAAGACATCTGCTACCTCTGGGTTGTTGTCCCTTGATCTCTTCAGAGAGTTGTAGTAATGCACAGTTTGTTCAGGGAAGAGGTTCTCAAATCTGGACTCTGGTTTAGACAGCAGCTCAAAGATGGCATCAGCGTCAGCAGTAGACAGCGCATCATTGATCTGCTCTACTATCTCATAACCTACACACAACAGCAGGTGATCATGTGTGACATCTCTTTGTCACTGGATTTTCCAAGTCACATGACAAGTTACCTGAGCTACGTGCTCCATTGGTCACATGACCAATGAAGCCACCAAACAGTCATCAGGATTATTGACTATAGAGTTATAACCATAGAGCGGTAACCATAAACTTACAACAGTAACCATAGAGTTATAACCAAAGAGCAGTAACCATCAAATTCCAACCGTGTAGCAGTAACCATAGAGTTACAACCATGGAGCAGTAACCATTAAATTCCAACCGTGGAGAAGTAACCATAGAGTTACAACCATGGAGCCGTAACCACAGAGTTACTACTGTGGAGCAGTAACCATTAAATTCCAACCGTGGAGCAGTAACCATAGAGTTACAACCATGGAGCCGTAACCACAGAGTTACTACTGTGAAGCAGTAACCATCAAGTTACAACCGTGGAGCAGTAACCATAGAGTTACAACCATGGAGCAGCAAGCAGGAAGTGAGGCCACACACAAGATTAGGTAATAGAGAGAGAGAGTTGTAGGTAGATATATAGTAAGCACACACATACACTTGCTGTATATACTACAAAACTATTGCTAGTACAGCTGTACTTACGGGCGTGCTCTGCACTCTTACAGTCATTAGCTGTATCTATCAACTCTTGGATCTCAGAATGTGTGAGCAGAGGGTTGGCACTCTACAACAGTACAAGGGAGACAACTCTAGCAAGTGCGTCTACACAATAACACAGATATCTAAAACTAGCTGGTGCTCAGCAGCCTGTACCCACTTCTTGCTTGTTCTGAAGAGCTGTAAGACATTCCTGTCTGTAGAGGTCAATGTTATCAGACTCGACAGCCGCTAAATGGACGTCTTCGTCATTGAGGGCTTGCAGGAGGGAGTCATCAGTGGAGAGAGGAACGGCTTTGTTGACAGCTGCAACGGCACTGAGTACCTTCACCCCTCCGTATACCTCCTCATATACCAACTCATCCTAAACATATATATATATGGTATATCTACTATATATATACATTGTATATTTACTATATATATTGTATATTTACTATATATATTGTATATTTACTATATATATATATTGTATATGTACTATATATATATTGTACATGTACTATATATATATATTTTATATCTACTATATATATATACATTGTATATTTACTATATATATTGTACATGTACTATATATATATATATATTTTATATGTACTATATGAATATATGTTGTATATTTACTACAGTACGAAATGCTACTCACTCCTTTCTCCTCTCTGATGCTAGAAAACTCTTCAAAGTAGAGGGCAGCAGCGAACTCATGTACCTCAGGATATTTAGCCTTAGGGTCATCAAGTGCAATGAAGAGTTCATCTTTATTTGCAGCAGCCAAAGCTTTGTTCACTTTATCAACAGATGCCGACTCTACCAAACATATAGATATATGACATATATGTATATAGGTAGAGAGACATGCACTTAGAAAGAGAGATATACATAGAGAAAGAGAGATATACATATAGAAAGAGGGATATATACATGTAGAAAGAGGGATATACATACAGAAAGAGAGATATCCATACAGAAAGAGAGATATACATACAGAAAGAGAGATATACATACAGAAAGAGATATATACATACAGAAAGAGATATATATACATAGAAAGAGGAATATACATATAGAAAGAGAGATATATATATCCAAAGAGGGATATACATATAGAAAGAGAGATATATACATAGAAAGAGAGATATATACACATAGAAAGAGAGATATATACATAGAAAGAGAGATATACACATAGAAAAAGGAATATACATATAGAAAGAGAGATATATATATCCAAAGAGGGATATACATATAGAAAGAAAGATATCCATACAGAAAGAGAGATATACATACAGAAAGAGAGGTATATACATAGAAAGAGGAATATACACATAGAAAGAGAGATATATACATATAGAAAGAGAGATATACATACAGAAAGAGAGAGATATACATATAGAAAGAGAGATATACATACAGAAAGAGAGATATATATATATAGAAAGAGAGATATACATATAGAAAGAGAGATATATACATATAGAAAGAGAGATATACATACAGAAAGAGAGAGATATACATATAGAAAGAGAGATATACATACAGAAAGAGAGATATATATATATAGAAAGAGAGATATACATATAGAAAGAGAGATATATACATATAGAAAGAGAGATATCTACGCATTAAGAAGAAAAGACTCACTTTGGAAGTCGAAGTCGCATTCATTGTTGGCAGAGATAACAGCTTGTTGTATCTCTGCTGTCTCAAGGGTAACAGAACTGTTGATATTGTTCTGTAGAAGACAAGCAGACAGACAATCAAATAAAGGGCAGACAACAAGAGAAGAGATTATACCAAATTAGTGAGAGAGCCATCAGTGGGGCATTCATTGTTGGTATTTAGAATTGATAGCTATCACACAAAGGTATAGAATTGATAGCTATCACACAAATGTGTAGAATTGATAGCTATCACACAAATGTATAGAATTGATAGCTATCACACAAATGTACATATTCAAACACAAATCACGACAAATAGCGACCATCAAAAAGTAATGATCCATTAATTCGCAGTAATCCGTTAATCTCCTTACAATCTAATCTAATTCTTAATTAAACATAATTTACTACATCAACATAGAACGGAGACGTGGCATGGAAGGTGTGTGGACAGTGACGCCACAACACATCCTACTACACATCCTACTACATAAGTTGTAACACAGGAAGGAGAGTGTTCGTAGGAAATGCATTTACTCACGTTCACAATCACTAATGACTAACCACTTCCAGCTTCCTACGAATTACTGCCACAAACAATATACTCATTCATATCGGTCAAACTAACTACCACACCCACCCCCCTCCCTGCCTCTGCCACAGCACACTACCTGCTCAATCTCCACAAACCAAACACACAAACACACATACCTGCTTCTCATCGCGTTGTTGTCTGAGTGTGTCCAGGTAGCTCTGGGAGTTGTCTTTCTTCAGCTGCGATATGCCAAGATAAGGGGAGGAGAGGTGGTCAAGCAACTGAGAGGAATCTCCCTCGGATATGCTTCGATCGATTCGCCTGAGCGCCTCTTGCACTGCAATCAAAGCAACAAACCTATATACTAGTAACTACTGCATACAGGGTATAGATACAGTGTATACTACAGTTGTTATATACAAGTGTACATATATACAGTTGTTATATACAAGTGTACATATATACAGTTGTTATATACAAGTGCACATGCATACAGTTGTTATATACAAGTTGTTACACACTAAAATACTCACCATTAATAACATTTATCTGGGCCTGAATCTCTGCCTGTGTGAGTAGCACATCATATATCTCTTTATCCTCCTTCGATTCATCCCCACTTTCCTGTACAACACATATATGTGTACATATATTATACATATATTACTGGTACAACACATGTATATGTATATATATTATACATATATTACTGGTACAACACATATATATGTATATATATTATACATATATTACTGGTACAACACATATATATGTACATATATTATACATATATTACTGGTACAACACATATATAGGCCTATGTATATATATTATACATATACCACTGGTACAACACATACATACGTACATATAGTACTAGCAAGTACAACACACAATACATACTATACAGCTAGTACAACACACAATTCATACTATACAGCTAGTACCACACACAATACATACTATACAGCTAGTACAACACACAATACATACTATACAGCTAGCACAACACACAATACATACTATATAGCTAGTACAACACACAATACATACTATACAGCTAGTACAACACACAATACATACTATATAGCTAGTACAACACACAATACATACTATACAGCTAGTACAACACACAATACATACTATATAGCTAGTACAACACACAATACATACTATACAGCTAGTACAACACACAATACATACTATACAGCTAGTACAACACACAATACATACTATACAGCTAGCACAACACACAATACATACTATACAGCTAGCACAACACACAATACATACTATACAGCTAGTACAACACACAATACATACTATACAGCTAGCACAACACACAATACATACTATATAGCTCTGGCTGAGTAACCATTATATACGGAAAGCAGTAGTTTTTATGAATACCATAATCTTTAGATTGCGAAAATTAATTGTAGTGGTTGCTGGTGGGTGAAAACCTATTTTCATCAATAAATTTCATAAAAGTCTCCCTGTATATATATAATTAGAGACATCTGTATGAAACTACATGAAGGATGATCTCCATATTTGCCGTAAAAGCTTTTACGGCATTTTGCGAGCAGTAGCAGTGTTTGGAGTTACCTACACTTGGGGATCACGATAAGTCGTGATCCCCAAGTGTACGTATAGCAAGTCCAAGTGTGGCAAAGTTGGACATTATATACATGTGGCCATAAGTAGCTATTAGTTACGAGTAAAACTCAGAAAACGTAAATTGGTCTGATATTTCTTTCAAAAAATGATATCCATTTCTGACCTTTTTTCCTAAAAGATGTAACTCGATTGCGAGAGGTAACAAATGATGAATAGCAGAAATTACGTCGCGATATGCATCGTTACTGTTAGTAGTTATAAGTCGATGGCTACGGCGCATAACACAAAAGTTGTGGAAATCGCTGAAAGTTATAAAAAAGTTAAATATGGTTCAAATTTTCCATGGCATCATGCGATTGACAGAGATACCAAAATAGACCGTCTTCATAAACATTGCGCGCCATAGAAAGTCTTAGAACTTTCTGTGATACCAACGATAGCTACGACCGGTGTGGAGATCAGCCTTTACAGTGTATACTGGCTTTACAAGTATTTTATCGCAAGATTTCACGAAATCACAGAAGAAAGTCTCACAGGAGGATGCATTATATACAGACATATTAGATATGATCCATAGAGCTACGCAAATAGAATAGAAGTGATACAGTAGCAACAGAGAATAGAAGTGTTGACTATGTATTAAAGGAAGGAAATATACGGAAGGAGTAGTTAGTTACAGGAGTGGAGAGAGAGTCAGTGGTGGATAGACACCATCCCTGGAGTGGTCACTTACCCCCTCAAGAGAATTCTCATCTCGCTAACAACAGTCTAACACATTACAAAAGCTATACCTACACAGGACAGCTACAACTATGTACTTATATACAAGCCTTGGATGTAAACCACAATACAACAGAGCCATATACATGTACATGTACAAGGACGCAGTGAAGGACACAGTAGCACCAGAGAACATTCACCGAACACACAAACCAACACTACATACTTTGTTGGTAGTGTTCATGGCTTTCACATTCTTTGCGCTGAGGAGACTTTCCTGATAGGGTTCGGCATTGTCAGCATGTACGTTGGTTATGTGAGCCATGGGGTTCTGCAGCGCCACCAGGGTTTCCTGTAATATACAGTTATACGAGTGGGAAGAGCATTGAGAGAGCATTGAGTGTTGGAGGTGGGTGGGGGGTGTTGAAGGTGGGTGAGAGGAGGGGGTGTTGAAGGTGGGTGGGGGGGGGGGGGGGGTTGAAGGTGGTGAGGGGGTGGTGAAGGTAAGGGGGGGGGGGGGTTTGACATAGAATACCAAAAAGACTACAGATTACTCGTGGGTGGATTGGCATAATTGAGCACTCCAATAATCCATGGGAACAAATTAGGAAAGCCTTGTCATCAATCATACTTCCATGTGGTTTGGTAAGAGCTTCGATTACGCATGCCTTCACTACGAAGCAAAGCAAAGCGCAAAAATGGAAATCCTATCGCAAAAGAGTTTCCTGTGACATTGCCAAGCTATAGGAAGGTTTTCAGACAGCACACAAAAGATGCACTGAAGAGAAAACAATCTGATAGAATCAAGGAAATGTTTGGTGCCACAAACCTGAGAGTTCTTATCTAGGGCCTCGTTGATGGCTATGACAGCAGCGTGCAATGCTGCCTCATCCACAGGCATCTCAGTGGCTAGTATTCCACCAATCTTACCAAAGGCAGGCATCTGTATACCATACTTGTCCAGCTCGCCTCTCATAGCGCTGATCTCTTCCTCTACGCAACAAAACGACTAAATGTTAGACAAGCACCACCAAGCAACCTTGTTCAGCAAAGTTAACATCAGGTATCAATTGTTCTGTTAGAAAATTCACGGAAACCAAGTTAAGTCTGTTGCAAACATGAAAGTCAGGTCAACAACATCAAGGAGTGCCCCAAATAGCTGACTTCATATAAACAGACATGAACCTGCCTACATTCCTCACTGATTAAAAAAAAGTACCACAAAAACCTTTTGGCACTTTTTATTCATTTTTACATCGAGTCAGCCTGCAGCATAAGCTCAGCTACTAGCTACTAACAGAGGGAAATGACCAGCAATGCTGGAGACAGGCAGCAATAAAGCAGAAAACAAGACACTTCCTACGGAGCACGCACTCTCCACCACAGCAATGTATCCTATTAATTCTCACTCAAACATGTCTGAACTTTGACATTGACCTTTTGATTTTCTCCAATAATGATTAGGTCAATAATGTAAATCAAAAACAGAAACCGTCAATGCGAAAGTCAGGCAGCATGGCAGTGACAGCAATCTATACACTGAGAGCAAGTGATAGAGCTTTGTATAGTTTATATTTATTTATGTCTAACAGATGCCAATAAACATTGCAATAGTTGCACTGTTAACCCTGCAGTGTTGTGGTAGGGCTGGCAGCAAATGCTAGTGAATGCCTTGTCCATACCGGTACATACAGGTAATAGTACGTACAGGTAACAGTACGTACAGGTAACAGTACATACAGCTGATTGTGAGTACAGTCAACAGTACGTACAGGTAACAGTACATACAGGTAACAGTACATACAGGTAACAGTACATACAGGTAATAGTACATACAAGTAACAGTACGTACAGGTAATAGTACATACAGGTAACAGTAGGTACAGCTGATTGTGAGTACAGTCAACAGTACGTACAGGTAACAGTACATACAGTCAACAGTGCCTACAGTCAACATTACATACAGGTACCAGTGCGTACAGTCAACAGTACATGCACCCAACAGTAAGCACAGTTAACAGTGCGTACAGATACCAGTACATACAGTCAACAGTACGTAGAGTCAGCAGTACTCACAGTCAAACATACTAACAAGCGCCAACAAGCACTAGCAAGTACTAACAAGTGTAACTAACCTGTAAACTCTGCCTTGCCAATGAGGTTTTGAATGAGGGGAGCTTTACCCAGTTTGTGGAGGAAGAGGCTGAGGGCGTGGATACAATACACAAGTTTGGGCATGTTCTTTCTATCATAGACATCTGAAGTGTCTGGGTAGAAGATCTACAAGCATTATGTCTAGGTCTAAAAGTCAGATCTTGAGGCTGCTTGAAGTTTGTATTTTCTACTACAGACCAGACCAGAGATTTCATGGTGAGTTGATAACAGCGCTGCACGTATCTCATGCGATAAAATGGGCTGTCTAGTACTAGAGACCCTTTCATTAATTCTCTTTTACCAGGTGTATAAGTAATTTGAAGTCAAACGACTAAAAACAAACCGTCACTATCGGCCAGCCAACAACAAATAGCAGCAAATGCTGAGGGGGGAGGGGACTACTTGATAGGGGAGATAACTGAATGCGTTAAGTAATACGCAGACAACCGAGAAGTCATCAATTGTTTAGAATGAATGAATGCATGGCTGGTGACACCAGCAGTACATAATGTAAGCGTACCCAGTGACTGTACACCATGGAATGCCATCTAGTATAAACTAACACCTCCTATCGTCAGTGAAATCTAAACTTGCATGTCCCCTAACACAATACCACGTCAGCTGACAACACAGCAGCACCTGGCATCTCCACCAGCCCCGCTAATGCACTGCATAGTCCACTGGTTGTCCACCAACGACAGCAACATTGGCAGCACAATTTGTAATGACAGGAATACAAAACATGGCCCATAAACTTTTTTCCACAGGTCAGCACATCTGACCGGCAGGCAGCATTGGTTGTGTGGTAACCCCACAACCAATACTGTGTGATTAATTGCACACCAGGCACCGAGTTTTATAGACAACACGTGTTTGCTATATTATCATCTGCCACTAAAAGGGTTTGCCCATTGATAAAAAGCACTCAATTTAGTCACTTGGACAGTATAACGTGCATGTAATACGTACGGAAGGCAGCCCTGCGTCCTCACACGCACCAAAGAACTGCACCACGTTGTCTGTATGTCTGTAGTGAAGCCCTGAACTCTACAACATGTATAAGTATTACTGCTTGAAGCATCAACTTTGCATTCGCAAGTACTCCGTGTCCCTTACACCATGATGTTTGATTGGAAAGACAACAATATTGGTGGGTAGCGGCCAAGACGCTGCTGAACAGCTGTTCAGGTACTATAGCTGTAGATAGTGCAATACTGACAGACTGTGCATAGAGCATGGGATGTACTGTATGTAAGCTAGTAATGAAAACTAACCCATTGTATATGAAAACCTACTAACCTACCAGGAAACTCTCACAATGCATACATCATACATAATTTAGGATAATTCACACAGCTATACCTGGCAGAGCATCAATTTGTGACAATTACCCAGAATCTCTCGCTTCACTAAACCATGTACAGGCCAAAATATCGTTTAGAGATGTGAAGCCAACAGAAAAATAATAAGGAATCGCTGAAAAACAGTATTCATAGCTCTGAGAAGAGTTGGAGTGATTGAACAGGAAGCTATTAATATATAGGTACAATGGGACATTCAAAAGGAAAAAACCATCTTGGATACCTTGAATCTTGTCAGATCCTTGTCATATATCCTTCTAAGGGGAACTATTTTAGGAGCGAAGAAATGTCCCAATTTGGCGAGAATAACTCCATTCTGTAGATTCTCCTCCAACTCAGTGGTAAGGGGCAGTTCCTCATCTATGCATGCCTCAATCCACCTAAATACATCACCATGGAAACATGAAAAAGGGAATATTTACATCTTTATGCTTTTGAGAATATTTCGCAGCGTACACACCCGATTGACTTACTTTTTCGCCTCCTCCAAATGGCACAAGTACTCGTAAGCCATATTCTGTTTTCGCTTCTCGTCCATCTCATCGGCAGTCATGTGACCATCGGTGGCGTCTCCGGCCTCCATGTCACTTATAGCTACAAAAACATCACCAAGAACATATAATGTGCAGATGATTGCATGCTTCACCACTTCCTATATACTATAGCCCACGCAGTATCCGCCCCAAATCCGCTAAATACTTGTAATCCTAGCAAGGAAACATCTCTACTTCTACTAGACTTTGATATAAGTAAACTAACAGAGATATCCAAATACCCACAGGAATAACTAGCTCTGTAGGATAGCCTGAACCAAGAGGAATCGTTGGAAGTGGTGGAGCTAACGGAAGAGCTACGAGATCTGAAGAAAGGAGTGGATGCGTATCCAGCTGAGGGGCTGCTACACGACAGTCTATGAGTGCGAGTGAGAATTCGCTTCTTGGAAGTAGCTCGAGGCAGACTAGTTCTACGGTTGTACTGAGAATAATCCACACCAAACGGATCTCCGCTATCAAACGACATGACGATGAGGATACAAACGACGATGAGGATACAGGCGCTGTGACAAATGATCTTGATTGCTGCCGGAGCCAGTGATGAAACTCATCACTAGCAACAAGTCAGCAGAGGCATGTAAACAGCTTGGCGGCCAAATGCGTAGTGAGGTCATGCAAAGAATAATAGTAAGGTAGACGGGTGGATGGTGATCTTATCAGAGAAGAGCCGAGCCAGTTACATTACAAACATGTCATTGCGCATTGTATAATCATTTGCATTCCTTCTATAGTAATTGAATATACTATAGCTGCAACCACTAACTGTATAGTAATTATTTGTCAGGAGACAAGGTGCATCTTATCCCATACAATTCAAAATATGTGTCTTGGCTGTAGATACATAAAACGGTTAACCTCAAAACATGATAAACAAAAGTATGAAAACAAAAGGCAGCCGGCCATTACATTTCACATGCAAGGAATCAAAATTTTAATTCAGCAGAAATTTTCACATCAAATTGGTTTACCCTCTAACCAAGAGGGTGTGCTACTGGCTCATTTGGTTATAATGTCCCATGACAAAAGTTATGAAACATCTATATAGCTTGTGTATTACAATAAATAAAATAACTCATTGAATAAACCCCGGAGGAGACAACTCCTCATGGCTAATTCTATAGAAAAAATAGAGATGCACTCGCTAGAAGTCACTAAACTGCTCCTTTATTTGTAAAATTGATGAAACAACGCAAGAAAGATGAAGTTTTGCTAATAAAAATATATACTTTATACTATTTTATATATCTATATACATTCCATCACTATTCAGTGTTAAGCTGCATTAACAAACTATATATAATGAATACTGAGTATTGATTTTTATTCAATAAGCTATTTTTTAGAAAAAAACCTAATAAAATGATTATTTCATGAACAAATTTAACAGTTGATCAAAAACATAAGCCGTGAACTTTATACATGTTATTTAATAAATTACCGTATCCAAAAAAAGAGAAAA
Source organism: Cryptosula pallasiana (assembly GCA_945261195.1). NCBI lineage: Eukaryota > Metazoa > Bryozoa > Gymnolaemata > Cheilostomatida > Cryptosulidae > Cryptosula > Cryptosula pallasiana. The sequence continues at coordinate 16,017,525 of OX183133.1, read as the reverse complement.
AAACATTTACTTCAGTATGAGTATTGTTAAAAATAAACGAATAATTTTTTGCTTAAAAACGACCCACCTCCACTGATGCTGTAATTAATCCACATTGCGAACAAATTCGTAGGGATTTTTTAGAGCTGAGGAAAAATAATTCCCGACTGAGCCATTCAAAACATTCTCAGCAAATGGGCGATGCCTGAGGAAGATTTCAATTATCTATTGTCAGGAGGTCCTCCATATAATTTAAATATCAAGTATGGACAAATATTTAGGGATTGACCAGCGATAATTAGCTACGCTCACCTCAGTGATCACCGGTTTTTAGAGGAAAATAACACAAGATGGTTAATTGATACTACAAAATTATACAGCTGGTAAACATTATACAAACATTAGGCAATAAAACATCAGCGAATAATCAATCAAACATGAGAAGAATGCTTCAAAAGTAATTAATACAAATTTGATATAAGGATCAAAGGCTACATTTAGCTGCTAATACATACTAATTAAATTTGTGTCGTAACGCTCTGCAACTCTGCTCTCTAGCCGTCTCATCGCGTGTCTCTTCCTGAAACTCACGCGAACGATGTTTCGGTCTAACAAATGCGATCCAACTGGCAGTTCCATGTTCTTGCCAGAAGTTAACTAAACCTTATAACCTGGTGCCACAGTGATGATTAACGCTGACACTGCACTCAGATGCCTCTAACAAGCTCAATAACGCTGCTCTTGTGTTTGTTGATTTAAGAATAGTTAAAAACAACCATCCCCACCGAGTGGCCAGTTATGAATGAACCCGGCCACTGTGTTCTATTGATTACACTTTCGCTCCACAGTTTGAATTCACAATAACATGGTTTACAGTATGTTCTGATCAAAGGATTGTGGATAGAAGTATTCTACACCTATTGTTTTATGGCTGGGCCCAGCTTCTCACTAATTCTGTGAATGAAAAAGATTTGATTTAGATATCGGTAGATATGATGACTCCCCAGAGAATTAAAGCCAACTCACAACAGCTAGTAACAAAGACAATTCTGCCAGTAGTTAATCTTGTTTTGCATTTTGCAATGGTAGTGTCCGTTGAATTTAAGCTTTTAAACTACAATAACATTGGAGATGCACACATCAACAACAGCTGACTTTCCCTTCTGGCTCACACCAAGGTTAATTACATAATTATGTGTAATGATCTTTTGCTTCAAAAACTGAACTGAAAATGATAGCAAGCCTGTAGGTAATCATCTCAATAAAGATAGAAAGGATTCCCTGTTATACATCAGCGGTAGAAATGAACTGTGTATATAGACCGTAGATAAACCAGAGCACAGAGGGCATAGTATTATAGCTTTACCAACAGTGGCCATAGTCAGACTATTATATAAAATGATCGCTGGTAAACTGGTTGGAAGACACTACGTTTTATACATGAATCACTCCTGGAAATGTAAATAAAACTCATTTTTCTCTTCTGAATTAACTACAAGTAACTCCTGTAAGCGGATAATTGAGAAGAATTACACAATCAAGTCCACTAGAAGCAGCATTATCCAGCTGTGACAAGGAGGAAGCAACCAATCAAAAGTGCACTGCCTTCAATTAGTGTTCAAATGAGGGGACAACTCCCACAATACATATGACACCACAAACAAGGCTGATACAGACAGAGTAGAGCTTGATACAGACAGAGTAGAGCTTGATACAGACAGAGTAGAGCTTGATACAGACAGAGTAGAGCTTGATACAGACAGAGTAGAGCTTGATACAGACAGAGTAGAACTTGATACAGACAGAGTAGAGCTTGATACAGACAGAGTAGAGCTTGATACAGACAGAGTAGAGCTTGATACAGACAGAGTAGAGCTTGATACAGACAGAGTAGAACTTGATACAGACAGAGTAGAGCTTGATACAGACAGAGTAGAGCTTGATACAGACAAAGTAGAGCTTGATACAGACAGAGTAGAGCTTGATACAGACTGAGTAGAGGTTGATACAGACAGAGTAGAACTTGATACAGACAGAGTAGAGCTTGATACAGACAGAGTAGAGCTTGATACAGACAAAGTAGAGCTTGATACAGACAGAGTAGAACTTGATACAGACAGAGTAGAGCTTGATACAGACAGAGTAGAGCTTGATACAGACAGAGTAGAGGTTGATACAGACAGAGTAGAGCTTGATACAGACAGAGTAGAACTTGATACAGACAGAGTAGAGCTTGATACAGACTGAGTAGAGGTTGATACAGACAGAGTAGAACTTGATACAGACAGAGTAGAGCTTGATACAGACAGAGTAGAGCTTGATACAGACAGAGTAGAGCTGTACAGTGGTAGTTAGTGACATAATTGATTGCTATTGAGAGAAGTTATGAAGGGCAGGTGAAGTATACAAGCAACAGATAGCCATTATCTATAATTGAGTCTTGGGAGTTTCAATGGGATAAGACGTGCAGATAGCTACAGTTAATACTCCCTCCCCCTTATGATGGCTAGTACAACTGAGTACTAACCAACTTACATGAGTGGTCTCACCTGCATTATTACAATAAAACAGATGACATGGAATGCATCTTGTAACTTAAACTGACAAGGTGTTGAAGAGGGTCAAACAAAACATGCGTGACACACTTTACATTTATCAATATGGTACACAAAACTTTGTTAGCTTCGTTTTTGACAAGTATTCTGTATGGCTAGTAGTGCTAGGACGAGTATGTACCCGAACTCGAACCCGCGAGTATGAACGGACGAGTAGAGTACCCGAACCCGTGGGTATGTCAAAGTTATAATTTCGAGTATTGAACTATAACGCCTCTGGAAGGGACAATGAAAATACGCTCTATAAATTCTTCATTTAGCACTGCCTAGTTCTATGACAACGCCAAAAGTACCGGGCAGATAATTCTACGTTTATGGCATAGACTAAGAACACCATATACTTCATCCATGGTCTATGCCATATACTTATAGTTATAGGTCTATGGTTTATGCAGTCTGTTCCTTGGATTTGCTGCCAAACCAAATTGGCGACTTAGCAGGCTGGTAATTATTTTAGTCAAACAAGAGAGAGAAACAAAATATGAACCTAATTATTGTTTATGACCATGACTAATAAAAGCTCAATGCTGCACAATAATATATATGTTATGAAAATTGAATTACTGTCTACCGGCGATTGATGTTATACAATTAAATTATCTAGCATTATTAAATTGCTCTTAATTATTTAGTTTAAATAAATAATAAATAAAACAGACTAATTTATTTAAATAATAATAACAAACAATATTATGATGATAATTATTTTCATTATAATTATTATGACACGTCTCATTCTTATTATGATGGTCATCATTAAACACTCTGTTGGTTTGTCATACTCCGCTCGCTAGCATAATCTTTTTTTTTCAAAAGAATCAAGTTTTGAAAAATATTATATGCACATGAATAATAAACCCAGTAATAATAATGTAAATCAATGATGGTTGATAATAATAATAAATAATGATAATCATTGTTGATATCGCAGTGCATTGTTACAATATTTATGATAATAATTAATGATGTTAATATTATTATGTGAAACAAAATAATTAATTATTATTATAAATAATAATACAATAATAATGATAAATAATCATCATCAACTATTATTTATTGATCATTAATAAATGGTAATAATAATTATAATAATAATAAACCTGTTTTTTTTATTCATTATGATTAATATTATTATGGTCTTGTAATCATCATATATATAAGAATCCTGATAATGAGATTATTGCTCACAATTGTTTTTAATTAATTGCATTTTTATTAATAATTGAAATTGTTGTACTAATATCAACAACAATATAGTAATAGCTGTAATTGTGATTATGTAAAAATAGCATAATAATATCCGTCATATAATATTTAAATAATAATCAATAATAATGATTATGATAAGTAAGCATGAAGAAAATCAATAACATAATAGTTTTATTAAAGCCTGTAATTAGTTTTTTTCTATATGATGCTGCTTTTTCATAATCATCATTTACTGAAATTTATTGTTGTATATTATTATTGACCACAATTAAACTGCAAGGGTAAAAATAACATACTTTAGTATTATTATTGTTGCTATAATGAAAATATTATTAGTATAGTACTACTCGAACTGTACTCGAACTCGACCCGAAATTGGTACCAAATACCCGAACCCTACCCGAACTTGAAATTTCAAGCTCGTCCTAGCACTAATGGCTAGAGGTAGGTAACTATTGACAATATCACATAGTTTTATGCTATTGAGCTATGCAGCGATGTCAACACAACACAAGTGATGTCAGGTGGAGACATCAACATACATATTATGAAGTATTATGCGTCAAACACGGACAACATTGGTCCATACATCATCTTTGTCTGGTGACACAAATGGTAAGTGGGAACTAAACCAGCTCACAGCACCAGATGTCTACTGCTATACATCGCATGTCAAATATTAGACCTCTAGTCAATGTACCGGCATCATTTACATTGAGGAATGCGAAAGCAGCAAAACAGGAAGTTATGATATGCCAGCAACACCCTGTTAACAACATCATTCAAGTTGCTGACCTCTGAAGGTCAACCCAATACTTTAAAAACTCACCCGCCCCTTCTCCGTTAGGAATAGCCAGCATCACTTCTTCTCCCTCCATACTCATTGTTCTCTCAGTATATTTCGGTAGTTGTTTGGTGGTAAGTAACAAGGAAGTCGCTCTAGCCAATGCCGCAATATTACAAGCTTACATCGCAGTTAGAACTCACAACTTGAGCTAAAATCAAATTCACTTCTGCTTTATCAGTAGTTAAAACAAATAAGTGAAAACAATGCAATGAATGCTCGCATTAAATTGCTTCTTATCTTATCAGAGACACTGAGCCGACTGATCGGATTCACCATAGAATCAAAAGCATTCTATAATAATGCGCATTCGTGCATTTATATAACTTAGTGTAGATGCAGTGCAGCTACTGCTAGTAAACAAGACCGTGTGTAGTTATTATTACCCACTGATGACTGATTGAAATAACATGCATCAGTGAGTAACAGACTATGCAACTGATTGACAGAAACAACCCAACAGAATATGAAACCTGTATGGACGTTAGTGATAAAAAGGGTTGCACGGCGCATTACACCCACAATGTCACAGCCTATTTGCTGTGTATCCCTGCTTCACGCTACGATAAGCTGCAGTTGCACCAACCCGGCCTATGAATAATACAGACTATATCAGCCCCATGTAAATAACTTTGTACTAACTACCAGCAAGTTTATTTTTATTATCACGGATACGCCAGTAACTAGCCAGCTGGTTGTTTTGTATGATTACTTTCCTAGCTTGGCCTTTCTATAATGAGAGACAGACATAGAAGAGTGAGTAGCGCTATCACACAGAAGCAATAAGACATCTTGTAAGAGTTAGAGATGCAAGTCAAATAATAATATTGCCCTGCAGTAAACAAAGAACATTTGGGACTCCTCATGGAAATGTACTCAGATATGATCAGCTAGTTTCCATGGAGGCAGCCACAGATAACGTATCTGTAGCAGATATGATGATCACAAATGGAAGTTGTCACAATTTATCAACCTTCTCACCGATGTCATGAACACGGGATTCCTAATACTGATATATTTTTGGCAGGTTTCTGATGTCTTACCCCTGAGTCATATCAGACGAATGAGTCTAATCAGCTACTGTACAATAGGTCCTGTTAGTTACTCAGCACTGAACAGCTCCGACTATTACCACAACAATTATAAGAGGTTTTGTAGTGTCATATATGTAATAGCCTAAACTGCTGATTAATTTGATCGCGCACCTAGTCCAAGCCAAAACAAATAGAATGTAACACAAACACACTTTTGGTATCAACTAGAGTTAAATGTGTTTTGAAAACAATCCGAAATATACTTTCTTGAGTGCAAAACTTGTTTGTCTTAACAGCAAAACCATCAACTCTGTCATGGTAAGACCAGATTGTGTTATCGACCACAGCAAGCAAAGCTGCTAATATCATCAACAGGTAGACCAGGAGGATCTTGTGTATCAAATTTGTTTTCTGTATACCCTAGAGGACTTTACTTTCGCTAGAGTTTAATTTCGCTACCTCCGTGATTACAATTGGTTCGCTAGCAAAATTTCGCTAGCAGTTCCGTGGCAATTATATTCGCGGTACACATTTTCGCACCCGGTTTTTTATGTTATTATAATAATAAATAAAATAATTATCATTTGCCTAAACAACATCAACAACAATGTGATGTATTTATTTACATGAGGGTATATTATCTTCTTTTACTTTTTAACCTCACAATAAAATATCCCCTAAATATGTTCTTAGCTGACAGTGCCAAAAAAATAAATCACAAACAAATGAAATGGTGGAGAGAGAACAATATTTAGCTCTGTTTATCTGTGAAAAAGTAGACGACCATGACATAGTGCATGCTGTTAGGGGCAAAACAATGCTGGAATGCGAGACGTAATTGTTAGTCCCTCAATGACAAATAGAAACTTAGGCTCAGCTAGCGAGCCAAGTCGTTGTTCTGTATGAAAAAAAATCAGAGTGGAGCTTATTATTATTATTTATTATTACTTCGTTGTTCTTTATTATTTTCATTATTACAACAATAATGGTTATAATAATATTATATTTAGTTATTGTGAATATCATTAATAATAATAAAATATACTATTGTTTGTTTTGTGTTCATGTTGTATCATATCACTTGGATTATTTTTTTCAAATTTCGCTATTACAGGGGCTGGAAATAAGTTCGTTGGAACTAAATTTCGCTACTTCCAGCACCCGCGAAAAACGCGAAAGTTTGGTCCGTCGAAAACTAAAGTCCTCTAGGGTAAGTGATATTGTTGTTTGGCCATTCTTTTTATATGAGTGTTTTTGTTGCTAGGTCAATTCTCACAGTAAAGAAAAGAAGAAACAGCTATGTTGAAATAATTGGCCACAGTGTTTCAGCACGGCTTGTTAGATTGAGGGACTCATCTCAATGACTCTGTTACCGCAAAAACATGAAAAAGAAAATTCAATTGTTTAGGTTTAGGGATGACACGGACACACAGCATTTGCTACTTACTGCATCTACTTATCAGCAGTTACATAGCAAAACTGGAATAAGAGACAAAGATATCTACACATGTGGTCGCACCACTTTTTAATTTTGTTAATAAATAGCAACAGCTATATTCTTTAAAAGTACTATTATTGTATGTGAGTAATACAGCTAAAAAATTGGCTAGATGATTTATATTATATGGTATGGTGTATGCGTGCACACCCTTTGTTAAGATATAAGCTGCTGATGATCCACGTCCCACCCAGACAATGACACAAACTACTTACTAAATAATAAAGAGCACTACGAGTCAAAATATTATTATAAGTAATAAATAAATGGTATACAACATGTAGCAGTAGCAGCAAATTTTTGTATTTCTGCAAATATTTGAAATGAAGTCATATTATTATAACTACTGTGTTTTGTTATGAAGCTGACAAAGCCTCAATAATATATCATGATATAATAATCAATAAAATTTACCATAAGCACGATGGTTACAATATAATCAAATTACTCCGATCATAAAAAAAATTGTATTTATGTTTTATTACATATTTTTATTGCTAAGAAATAAAATACCACATAATTTCATGCATAAGGATAGACAATTATCTTACTTACTTAGTATGTGTTATTATCATAAATTATTGTAATAACAACATCAATAGTAATAAACAATATAAAATATACTGCTATTTCAAATACAAGGAAAAGTAATAAAATTAATTATTTTTATTATATTAGATAAATAATAATAATACTTTACTAATAACAATTAAAGTTCAATTTGATATTACTACTCTTACTAGGGCTTACTACTATAATACTATTACATTATTATGATTGTTATTATCAATTTATTGTTATAATGATAAAAATGATATGATGATTGTCATTGATAAATGAATAATAATAATGATTATTATTTATTTATTACCACTAATAATAATAAAGGAGTTTTAAAAGCACAACAATTATTATAATAAAGTTAATAAATAATAATATCATAATTTTAATATATAAATTAAATAAATAATTGTTTATTATTATTATGTATTTGTTCTTCTTATTTATTATGATGTTTATTACTACTAATCAACTCAATTGGATCAATCAATCAATAATAATAAGATGACCAACCAATGAGTCCAACGGTCAGAATAATAAGCATGATCATCATCAATAATCATTAATCAATTTTTTATGCCTTATTATTATCATCATCAATATAAATAACAAATAATAATTATTTTATTTATTATTATATATATAGTTATTAATAACTAATTATTATTATTATGTTAGGTAGGTATTTTTATTATACATACATTATTATTATTAAATTATTATTTATAATAATTAAAATAATGATAAAATTTCTTTTCTTCTTTCGAATATAAACTGCCCCCATCAAGAACCTTATCCCTGGAAAATGAAGTACGATACAAAATTTTTGGAGAAACAAGATAATAATATTTTTAATAAAATTGTTAATATTATAATATTGTTGTGGTTTGTACCTGGCAGACCTTCTCGTTTCAAATCATCTGCGAAAATGAAACAATCAAATGTGGGGCGCTGACTGTGGCGGATGTTACCAGCACGTAAGCTGTACAAATCCGCAGCATGACATGAGTGCTGTGTGCAGTTTTATTTCCAGACTTGAATAAACGTCCTTGCCCCTAAAACCATAGTTTCACGTAAACATGGCTTATCAGTTGGTGCGATAAGTCTACTTTTACCTATTTATTACTCAGTAATAATAAAATGAAAGCAAGCTCATTTGTTAATGCTAAAAAACACCAGAAAACCATTATGGCTAAATACTATACATACTACTCACAACTTTTATATTTACTTCAAATGTTGAGTCACGTTACAATTTTCATTTGAAAAACGCTGACAGCAATGATGATGATGATAACAACAATAAATAAATAAACAATAATAACAAATAACAACAACAATGAATTTAACCATTTTAATAATAGTAACATCGATAAAAATATTATATGATAAGACAATGATAATTATTGATGAATGGGTAGAGTTTTCTTTTTCAAAGCCATTATTAATGTATTCATTGTCATTGCAATAGTTTTTGTCACGTTATTTATTACTCTATCATTATTATGATAATTATTGTTATATGGTTATTTTTTACACTTATTATGTATTATTATTGTGACTGCTCTGAATAAATAAGAATAGCAATAATTAGATCTTATGTTAGGTATATCTATAATAATAGTTACAGTATCACTATATTAGCTGCCAACTTTTCTAGTAAGCCCTGACTAATGTGAAAGCTTGGTTTTTTTTTTATATGAGCATGTTCTTCCAGAAAAAAAAACACTTTCAGATTTGTATCAATCATTTACATATCAATTTCCTCAGCCAATTCTGCTCCTATTCACCCGTTTTCTGCCATACATCCCTTCCCATGTTCATTCCCTTTCACACTCACCATCCACCTCTCCCCATCCTTCCCCTTCGATGTGTATTTGTTTTTAATTATTTTTCCAATTATGAATTGGTGTGGTTTCAGCCATATGTATGATGAACCCCATCGAATTGTCTTTGACCTCTTCTCACCACTGATGTATATTTTTGCAAGGTTCTGAATTTTAGACATATATTTTGGACAGTCTTCTATAAAAGCTAACAATTGAGTTCTCGTTTTGTTTTATCAGTGTCTAAATATAGTTGATACAAAAAACATACTGGTGACATGTTTGCCATTTTCAAATTATTCATTTTATTGCTCTTTGTTGATTTATCTTCCTTTCTATTATGTCGTTTATAGTATATAAATGCATCCCTAAGCTTTTCACTTTTCCCCCATTCCTTCAATCTTCCCCTACCAATCTTTGTCTGCTCTATGAAAAGGTTAGTCTTCTTCTGCCCATTTAGTAACATTTACTCTTGTGCTGTCTTTTAATCTGGTTAGGTTGTTAATCCAGTTAGTAGAACAATAAAAATGATGATTTTATGAGATTATTTAATGCAAAATTAATCTCATTGTGAAAATTACATTGTCTTATATTTTTAAAAAATACGAATAACCTATGTTAGCTTCTTAGTTTTTAGGGAGAAAATACTGTCGCAATGTGATCTTGCACAGAAATAAAACCTTTGCAGAAAAAAAAACAGGAACTATGCTATGTGAAAATTGTTTGTAAGAGAAAATCGTAATTTTGCAGTATCACTCACAAATACAATCATAGCGCAAGAAAATTTAGTGATCGTTCAAAAATAATTACCCATATTTTCAACTTATGAGTGTTCTTTCAAACTAACTGAATATATGCAAATCGAAGATTAAAAGATGTAGTGGTGAAGATTAATCTGATTAAAGCTGTTAGCAGATGACAGCTTCAATTTCCTTGAGGTTATTTATTAAATATGTCTTTATCCTTTAGATGATCTGATAGTTGTTGATTCTCATCTTACTCTTTTCAATGGCAATGGCTTTTGTGCACAAGCAATCAAAACTGTATATTCATCCTGAAGTCAATCTGTGTTAGTCCTTAATTTTGTGTGACAAAATGTTTTGTTTTTGTCTGCTTTATCCCTAGTCTTTCAAACAAACACTCACCTAAGTGCTATGTAATTAATCTAACCTTTGTTTTATCGCAAAAGTTATTGAATTGTACCAAAAGTATTTATAGCTATGAATCAGGAATCAGTATTCAAACATTGTCATTGATAAACTACCTAAAAATATATTTCAACATGCACAAGTGTAACCATTAAACTCCACATTCACTTTTACAGGACCTGAATGCATCAAGTTAAAAAAAAATTGTAAAAACATGCAAATAAAAAAATTGTTCAGCAACATTCAAATATTTATGGTTGCTTGGCTGAACATATTGGTATTACAATAAAAATTCCTTAATTTTAGTAACATCATGTTATGAAATTATTTACAAGAAACATAGTCGCTTTTTGTGCCCAATATATTGAAGCTGCTCTGTGTTGTAAGCACCAGTGTGCATCTCTCTCGTAATGCAAGGGACCATTAGACTCAAACCTTTACCTTCTGCCAACTTTTTTGAAGTAAAATATCTTGCATAGGTTTATTGTTTTTCTACAATGCTGTGAGCACTGTATCTGACACAACACAAGCCATTCAAATCACTCTAAACCAATGATCCCTTTCTTGCAATAATTAATCAAAAAACTTTTATTTTGCCGGCAACTTTAACAATTGTTGCCTGCCGGGATGTAAGGATGAGTTATTAGCTTGAAACCCTTAGATTCCTTGTGTTTGTCTGTGAGTGTAAAATATTATCTCCTAGACCTCGGGAATGAATTGTGGATATAATGTAAATTTGGGAGTTATGTTACTAATCTAAGAATAAAGTAGGATAACTCATTACAATTAGTTCTTTGCAGTAAATTATGTCCGTTTGTCTGTTCAAAAGAACTTGATGTGGCCTTGAAAAAATAAAGAATCTCCTTTAATTGAAAACAAAGTTATGGGTAGGAAGTTTTATAGCTTCCTTGACAAAAAGTGACCCCAATTGATAAAAAAACAAACGATGTCCTGGTCTTCAGAAATATGTCAAAATTGGTTTATGACTCATCAAAAATCTCAAGTTACTAAGATAACACTAAAAAAGTTCCGACATAACTTACATCATCGCTCATCCATTTAAGACAACCCCGGTTGGTTTCCAAGGCCTGCCTACAGTCAGTGCTGTTTCTCTTAGAGACAGCGCTCTATTGCCGAATGCTGCCTGCGTTATTTATAGGTATAATCTGTATCAACAATCCATACACTATGTTTATTTAAAGATAAAAATTTTGCTGCCCATGTGTCTTATCACAACATTTATTGAAATGTTTGTAAAAACATTAGTCTTACATGGCGCTAAACAATCAAATTAATTTTGACCACAACGTATCTGGAAGGTCATTTTGTACATGACGTTCGTTGGTACAAGAGAAATGTAGCATGTATGCTTAGTTCATAATGCCATTGACTGTTACATTTGACATGTAAGTATAAACTTTACAACCACTTGACTGGTCATGTTATTATTTGAAAAGAATATTGTGAGGGTCAATAGATTTAGCAATAATAGTAAATGTGACGACTTATTATTATACATTTAATTTATTTATAACTGTTTTGTTCGCCAATTTAATAACAAATAGCAAAAGATTTTTAGTGCGCATACATGTAAGTGGGCATTTTTTTATTACATATATCAACTGAAAAATTTATTTAATTTTAAAAAAAAACTGTTTCACGCCTCCATATTATTTGACTAGGGCATTCACTAAAGGACTATCACAGCCTCATGTGGGGGCGAGAGACGTACAAACATCACAACTGCCGCCCATCGAGTACAGCTCCGCTCCAATTCCTACTGACGGGCCGACAGAACTAAAATCTACATATCACGACAGCTTCGGGGGAAGCGGAGGCTTTACCGCGCCATCTTGGAAACGTATGGCTGACTCTAAAAGAGTTCAAGTCGTCTCCCCGTCTGTTGGTTCTGCAGCAGCGGAAATGTCACGACTTTACGCTCTTGAGGATCGGCTGGCCAATCAGGAAAGAGCTTCACAAAACTTGTTGGGTATGTAAGCATTCCTAATGAACAAATTATATCACCGAAATATATTAATTTTTAAAATTGTATATCCTTTTTTATTTAAATGAACTCATTTTGATTTTTTGAAGAGTTTTTAGGGAAAAAAAGGAGCTGCCAGATTTCAGAGTTTTTCCGCTTTTGATTGAAGTTTTATTACTAGTTACTACTCTTTCTATCCTACTGGTGAGTTGAAACGAAAAATTATCATTGGAAAGTAAGATACATGTCAGTATTAATAAATTATTTTAAAATCCAACAGTGCATATAAATACTGCCCAACATCACAATTGCTTCCATTGATCTAGAATTTTCTCTCCATGATTAACAAGAACTGTGTTAATACAGTTTTAATTTGTGTAAGAAGCACTGCTATCAAAGCATTAATAAGATCAAAGACCCCTTAGCTATTTTATAACTGTTGACTTTGGGTTTTCCTGTTTGACAAAAAGATTATCCCCTTCCCACACTGGTGTGACATAAGATACAGTGCAGCACCTAGTACAAAGTGAACTGCTATATATCTGATACAATTATAGTCATGCACTGGAAATTTTAAAAATATGGAGCCAAATACTGGCATTTTTAAAAATAAAATTGGCCATACCCTTTATGATTCGAAAGGGTATGGCAGCAATAATTTTAAAAATGCCAGCCTGTGGCTCCATATTTGAAGATTTGAAAACAATAAATGCCAGGAATTTGGCTACCAAACCTACTGGTGGACACCTGAGCCATTCAGTCCAGCCGGCTCAGCATTATGATTACGTTGATGAGTTGTTTTGATAAATAAATTGATTCTGAACTGATAGAGAAAGCGATGAGGATAAAGGAAGACGTCGTTGAGAACATAAACCTAACTCACAGTACTTGGCAAGGTGAGAAAAAACAGAGAGAGCTTCTACAAGAGCACATCAGGTCCATCACAGAGCTTGTTAAAAAACTAGACAGAGACATCAAGGTACCAGAATGTTCCATAAAAAATTTGCTAAAACATCTTTAACACTTTTGTTAGTTTTTCGCTTTTGACTCGTATTATTCAGGTGCTGGAGGATCAGCTGAGGGTGAAGGACTCTTATATAGCTGGTAGTGGTAATGCCATCAAGTCTATAGAACTACAACTAGCTACTACTGTCACCGATGTCAGAGGTAGAATAGCTCGGTGTGATGCTGCCATTGCTAAACTAGCCAATGAGCATTCTACATTTCAAGACAGTTTAAAACAGAGCAACAGCAAAAATCAAGACTCTATTCATCGTTTAAATGAGAAGATACAAGCTTTGGAGATAAAGGTTGGTAAATTTATTATTTTGATCATCAACAACGTTTTATGGCTCACTCTATCTTTATTGCTTTTAAAAACTGAATCATAAAAAACTGTTTTAACTAGTCGAAAACATAGGCATTAGATACACTATAATATGGGGAAAGAAAGGGAGGTGGATGGCACGCTGTCATTGAGTTATGTTTGTGAATGGGAAACCAGTTGTTGCGCAGTAACCTTTGATTGGTCTTGTTCATACATAACAGCAGTTGTGAAAAATTTGAGTTTTCTAATAAAAATCATCGGTTCATCACGGTTAGCAAAGTTCAGCTTTGTAAATTTGTGTTCATTTAATTTTGCACCAAATAAACTTTAGTACACAACTATGTTTATCTACTAAATAACAATACATTCTTTTATAGCTTACATTGGGCTACTATCTGAGTGAGACAAAACAATATTGGTTTAAGTCACTTTTAGTAGTAGCATGTTTCTACTAACACGCATAGCAGTACTTGATACTATATTGTAGCCTGACCTGAAAGCTTAATGACAAATTTAGACAATCTCAAAAAAGCGATGCTTGAATTAGATTAATTTGTGAATCAATTCTTAAAATAAGCTTATAAGTTCTAGTGTTTCAGCTATTCGAGACCTTCTTATGTAGAAGAATACTCTATAACAAGCTACAAAGCGCATTAGCGGAATATAAAGAGCAATAAATTATTTTGTAGGGTTGTTTACTCCTGATCAATATGTAACAGACAACTCCCTGATTGGACTTTTGTCTCCTGCGTGTGTATGAGCCTCATATGCTATGAAGTACCAAAATGGTTTTATTTGCTTTCCTCAAAGTTGGACTGAAAAAAAAAATTCGAAGCAGTTTGTGTTGTCTGAGTCTGTGAAAGCGACTTGTCAAGATGGTTGAATTACCTGTAAAACATGGCGAATGAAACCAATTTATTATTATTGTTGTATTGTACATTATTCCTGTAGATAGCCGAGTATTCCCAAAGGCTAGATAGGAACAACACAGAGTCATTATTGAGAACCCAATCAAAGGAGAGTGATTTAGTTAAGAATACAGCTATTGTGGAGACAAAGTTAAAGTGAGTGAAGAGATATACTCACTAGTTTGAGAGTCTGACTGAATCACGTGCATATGTTGAGTGACTCCATTTTGTATTATAGAAGCTCCATTGACGAGGTCAAACTGTTGCTTTCTAACCAAAAGCATGTTGCGGATACGGAGAGAGAAAAGGCTGTTGGACGTCTGACACTAGACATAGAGAAGCGTGATGCTCAGTCAAAAGAAAGATTGGTGAGAATATCCCCATGTCTATGTGATACAAGAGGAATAAAATAGTTGGCAACATTATAGTTTGTGAGCTAATGAAAAATAATTTATAGGAAAAATTGGAGCAAAAAATAAATCGTGCACTCAGTGATGTAAGCAGTGAGCTAAAGGAGCTTAAATCTCTCTCTTCTACCAAAGACCTTCAACGCAAGCAACAGGTGACTACACTTATGGTGTAACATCTTTTCAGTTCAACTTTGACATATAAACTGTAAGATAAATTGACAAATTGATTATTTTATGTATTTCTGTCGAGATATGACCAGTTGCATCAGTAGCATTGTCAATGAAACCGGTGTTTGTCTTCTATTATGATGCAATAGTTGCCTTTATCACCATATCACATGTGGTCTCACTCCCTAAATTTAGCTCTATGTGTTATTTATTATAAATTCTCACCTTGTCAGGAATTGGAGAAGAAAATGGCCGCAATGATTGAGGCTTCAGCTCGCGAGCAGACAGAGAAGTTTACTAGACTGAGAAATGATTGCAGACAAGGATTTGCTTCTGTGCATGATAGCATCACAAACAGCAAGAGTGTTCTAGAAGGAAAACTAACTCTCAGTGAAGAGCAACTGCGTAAAGAAATCAGCCATGTTAAAAATATGGTTGTGCTTGTTTAAGTGATAAAATGCTCAGTATGATATTATAATTGAGTAACCAGGCTTAGAATGATTATGCACCATTTTAGGAGTTGTCAGCTTTAATCATGAGAAGACGACTCTCATTAACTGCTCCTGAAACTAATTACCCCAATAGCTACGGTTTTATTATACGCTTCCAAACAAATGCTCAATAACCAAAACACTTTTAACAAGTTTTGTACTAGAAGAATTGTGTTGTGTAACCTCTCTTCCAATCACAAATTTATTTTTTTATGCCTGCTTTTGATATTTTTTTTATACTTATTAACATTTTTCCCTTCCAGTTTCATATCCTATCATCAAAATTATGTTTAGTAATACGCAATTTTATTTTGATACTGCTAAAAACATCGAGTTGAAATGATAACGAGTCATATTATATGGTTTGTACTTTTTTGTCACAACTTATATAACAAAACAAGATTACGCTGGAGGACAAGCATCATGTATGTAAGACACGTGGAGCAGCACAAAATAACTATAAATGTTTGAAACCAAAAGACTCGACAACGCACAGCGCAAAATTATTTTCCAAAGTCTTTAGATCTAGATGGATCAACACAACAAATCCATATAGACTGAAAATGATTACAAGCAAGTGATTACACACTGAAGGTAGAGAGTGAAAGTGTTTGCATGCAAAAGAGTTGCTATTGTTCTAGACATTGAGATAGATTGAAAGGAGTTAACTGTTAGGCCCTGTATCCTTGGCTGTCTAAGGCAAGATAGGGCCTCTCAGCTGAACGGAACAGCATTATGCAGGTAGCAACCAACGCTAAAACCTGTAAACATATTACATAATACATCATTAGCAGTAGGAGACATTCATTGAGACCTAATTGTACTAAGTACATCTAATACCTACAGCATAGCTACTAGTCCTAAACTCACCTGTAGTACAACTACTGAGACTGTTGCCACAAAAATCCACGAAAAATATTTGACCACATCGTCAGCAGCTTTGTCAGCACAACCTTCGATGTAGATGACATGTTTAGCGATAGGTGGGAGGGTACCACGGTGTGGCGTCTGACAGTTTTCTTCTATGCAACACGACTGGGGAATGGGATAGGCGACTGTGGAGTAGTTGAACCAGTCTCTGTAAGTGTCGGCACCGCAGCAATCGTACTGTAATCAAATTATAACCAAACTTGCATCTAACATATCTTATGTTTTATTCGATTATTACTTTGTCCATGACAAAGCTGAGTGAATACGTAGTTAGAGTGGGCAGCTAGTTGTCTGCTACTTACACTTGTCTGTAAAAAGTCCAGCTCATCGCAGTAAGTCTGTGATTGGTTGTTGGCACAATCTTTGATCATTCCATGCATTTTATCAGTCAATTTGTTAGCGGCCTGAGTCAGAAGTACAAATGAAATGTCTGGTTAAACTGTTAAGCATTAGTGGATAGATGCATTAAAATAACAGATCTTAAAACACAGTTTGTATGAATGTTATGGCATAGCAATGCAAAATAAATTAAACGAAATATGAAAACGTGGAAAAATAATAGAAAGGAACCTGCTCTCTGTACTGATACCCTAGGGCTACAGCGACTACTTCTCCCACAAGTATGATAAGGGTCAGTATGAAGAACTGCAACACAAAATAACAAACTACAAAATAAGTGACGTTCAAAGTTTTAGGATATTATCAAAGTTGAAAGCTGCGTTAATGCCTCTGCGATTTCGGGGCCGATTGGCATTTTCCCTGAAAAGTGGGTGAGGGTGCTGAAATTTGAAGACTCGGTGGCTGAGATATCAACTAATCTGAAAGTTCTCCGGGCGGATACTTTTTCGTTGTCTCGTCAGGAACTGACCAATCACAGATCAGTTTGTAATTTGCAGGAGATATTAAACATCCTGCAGCCACGAATGTAACAACATATGCAGGAGTGCGATGATTAAAAAAGAAAATTATATCAAAACTTATTCATTGTTGATGATAATTGTCCTAAGCTTTGACAGACTGTTACATATTTATTATTAATTTATGATTGTCAAATGATAATAATAATAATTATTTTATATATTATTATTAATTTATTTGAAAAAAAATTAAATAATTTTTTTTATTGTAATTATTAATTATTATTATAATAGTTGATAATTTATTTACTTATAAGCTTATTATTTGTTGATCATTATTATCATCATTGTTATTATTAGATCTAATTAAATAAGTAATTGTTACTAACCAATAAATTGAATAAAATGATATTATTATTTATAATAATTAATAATAATAATAATAGTAGTTCACCATCATCATCATCTATTTTCTGCTTTTATTATTATCTACTCTTCTAGTTATCTATTATCTGATGGTAATAAATTAAAGCAGCAACGACAACAAACAAATAATAATAATAATATAGTGGCAGTAGAGTAGCTGTTGTTATAATAATATATATATTGGTTTTCCCGTTGCGGGAAAACCAGCTGGCAACCGTAAATGACCACTGAATCGCGTAGCCATAAAGGTGCATTTCAATTTCGGCCGAGGAGCTCCGCCATGAAATTTTCAGGCCGATTTTCTAGAAGAGGCATAAACGCACCTTTAGTAAGAATTTCAAAAGTTATGAGCCATTATTGATTCAAGCAACCTGAGATGTTTTATTCAAGCAAAAATAAAATAACAAGCCCACTTACCGTGGTCAGAGCTGTCTTGTTACTCTTCATACCACCAAAGCAGCCGACAAGACCAATTAAAAATAAGATAACTCCAGCTGAAATGATGATGATTGCGGGAATAAGAATGTCTGTAGCTTTAGCCAAGTCAGCCACGTCCCCATATGCTGTCATGATCAATGCACCAATCACAATCAGTGCAATAGCGCATGTCTAAAACATTCAAACTCTGAAGGTGACAAATAAATAACAAAAAACTTTGTGTTACGCAGCTTAATGTGATAAAATTATTTAAAAATACATTAACTGTTATTTTTTTTATTTATTAAACCTGCTTTCCCAATTTTTTATTTTTTAGTTGCAATGGGATTAAGATTACATGGCAGATCATTTTGTGTAAAAAATTTAACCTTATTGCCAGCAGCTCACCTTCGTTGTGACCTTACCTATACTAATAAAGACTGTTGTTTTTGTTTCCTTATCCAACATTAGTACAGTTTCTCCTGAATTTGTGATTTTTGACTGATTAAAACAAGAGTTAACAAGTTATTATCTTCCAAAATGAACAAAGCAAAAGATGAACAGATCAGAAAGTACCAATAAGTTAACGAAATAATTTTTATCATTACAAGAAACAGTTCGTTAGACCACTGCTCAGGGTCATATTTACAGCAACTGTGTGCTTGGAGAATGGAAGATGTATAAAGTGGAGCTATACAGGACTGTGTAAACAAATACTATATGAACTGCTATATGCACAACTGCTATATGAACTACATAAACAAAAGATTTTTCAATTTTCCGAGTGGAATGATGTCCAAACTTTTGGATCAACCCTGTCCGTTTTTACAATGCGGATGTCTGATGATGATAGGTGCATTAGAATGATATGTCCAGATATATAGCAGAAAACAATTTAATTAGTAGTTATAAGGAGCGCATTAGAGGCGAGTTTTTCCTCTTCCTTCTTAAATTATTTGAACAGTTGGGGTTTTCGGTTGACATCAATATTTTGTAGGCATGCCCTTACCTTCGATTACAGTTTTGCACCTGAGAGGCTTCTAATATGAAACAAGGCTTTAATAACTCATTCAATCAACTTGACTTTGGTTGCGGGCTGGTTCTTAACGATTATGAGGTTTATCTGATGCTATAAATTTTCTATGGTATTGATATCTGGTGACTGAGCTGACCAATTCAATAAGGTCACGTCTTGCTGTTTACACCATTCTTTGACCTTTTTTTGCAGTATGACATGGTGCATTGTCCTGCTGAAATATCCACTCATCATCTGCACCAAAAATTTCTTGAGCAGTTGACAAAAGCTTGACAAAGTTCAACACATGAATGTATTTTACTGCATTCATCATTCCTCCACAGATGTGAAGACGGCCATACCCATTTATTGAGAAACAGTCCCATATCATCACAGATGTTGGATGCTTGCCAGTTGGAAGGAGGCATTTGGCTTTGTACTCCTCTCCTACCCTACGTCTGAATGGGTTTGGCCACAATGATTCTGTTTGTATCATCACTGAAGATAACCTTGGACTGATTGTTCTAGTCCACTGCTTGTGAATCTTTGCCTCCATACTAGACGTTCTTTTTTCGCTGATGCTCCGAGAAAAAAGGTTTCTTCCTGCCCCGTAAATAATTTTTTAGTACAATTTTCTCACTCTTGATAAGCAGATTGCTGTTTCAGTCGACTCTCTCAGTTCTCCGCACAGTTCAAAACTATTTAAACCGATACTGTTGCTGTTTGAACCTCTGTATGGTATTGGGAACTGTTGTTTTTGCCACTCCAGTCTCTTTCGATATCTGTCTATGAGACTTTCCTTGCTGGTGAAGGTGAATGATGATTGTTCTTTTGGTTTCGAATAGATGAGGTGCCATGGTTGCATGCACAAACTTGTATAAAATTGAGAACTAGGAACCAATCTTCTATAACCTGTAGCAGACTTTCGTTTCACTGCTTAACTCATTACGATGTTGAACACATAAAGTCGAACACAACGATGTTAGAAATATATGGTTTCTGTACTGTGGGAGCACTAGTGATTGAATGGAAAATTTTGGTGGCACTGATGAGACTATCCAAATTTTACTAAGTTGCTCAATGGCGTCTAGGGCTTCTAAATTTAATCTCTTTAGGATTAATGTGATACCATCAGAAGCTAGAGGGAACAGCTTTAATTTTATATGCTTTGCATAAATTATTTCATCAGCTTCTAATGGTGGTGTTGAAATTAGGTATTCAGACCATGTACATAGTGCATTGATAGCAGGGGCGGTCAGTTTACTCGTAACACCACTGCATATTAGCTATTTATTATAAATTTGATCGAAAATATTAATCAACTTTAAATAATAAATGATATTGATCATTATTAAATATTATTGGTGATGGTCAAAGAGTAATATAATAAAAGTTCAGTGTTCTAAGTCGAGTTAACTGCTCAAATCAATTAAACTAATTGCATACATCCTAAATAATAATTGTCAAAGTGAGCATGTTGTTGAGTGAGCAGTGAGCATTGTTTCTAATAATCATCACATATAAATAATACTATTACTCAACAGAAACCATAAATAATAATTAATAATAAATAATTATTATTCGTGGGTGATAATTAGATAATAAAAACGCCAAATGTTGTTATTGATAAAACATAATAGTCATATAAAGCTATTAAACATGATTTATAACAGATATTGTTATGTAGAGGCATGGTTAAAATCGTATCCACTTGTAATAAATCATTTATATCTCAAATTCAAAATATTATGGGCTTATTTGAACGTTCAAATGATGAGCGATGTGAAACCAGGTATACTTTTTCGTTTTACTGGTGATTAGCGTAACAAAATAATCTAAAAAACTTTCAGCTCTATGTTAATATATCACCGGTAGCAGACTTTTTTTCGCCACCGCAAATAAGCCCTATATAAAATGTCCTGAACATGGGTGGCCAGATTACCACTTCCCTCATCCTAATGAGCAAAATCTTTAAAATAATGACTTGGCACAACAGTCACTTCATTCGCACTCTCTATGTTCGCCTTCTACCTCAGAGCCCAACATGGCCGAAATAGTTCCATCATATCCACTAACCTATTCAGCATTAGTGAAAAAGGGCTCAAAGTTAGGTTTCACCAAGTGCGTGTAGAAATACTGTTCCAAATAGTCTTGCTGATTAATGCGCAAAAATTGTAAAATTGTTTTTCACATTACTTCCCAAAAATTAAACTATTTCCAGTTTTATGGTATTTGTTGATCAGTTTGTGTTGTAAAAATAATAATTTTGCGCCAATTATAGTTTATGCTTTAGCCTTTTTCCACTAGCTTTTTTTTTATTCGGTACATACAAATAGCAAGACATCATAAAATTTAATCCATTCTCTCGCAACCAGCATTACATCTTATCTTTTCCATAGTATCCCGAATATACCCACAAATCTGATCAACAGCGTCTCTAGTGGTGTCCATTTGTCATCTTCTATTTGTTATGCAAAAATATCTACTATTACGACACAATAATGAGAAAAGTTGAATAAGGAAAATTGTGTTCTTATGAATTGAAATTTATTAATGAGTAAATGTAAATTAAATCAAACAGATAATACATACGCAATAATGATAATCAAAACAAGAAACACACTGATTTATCGATTATAATCCATATATGTAAATGCGAAAAATACGTGTCGGTGCGTATTTATTTGTCTGTGATTCCAAATGAGTGTAGGCCTAAAGTAAACTGCTACACTGAGAGAAATAACAACTGTTGTGAAAAGTTAAAAACATTTTACTAAACCAAAATAATGCATGACAGGGAATTAAATTTGCCATTTGTTCTAAAACTGGAGATGTTCGTTGACTTATTATTAATACATTTTTAAAAATGTAGTGGAGACCAATCATAGGCAATTAAATTTTGCTAATATACGGTGGCTAGAATGCCAATCAAACAATTCTGTGTTGGTTTAAGACTTTAATTAGGGAGGTTTAGCAAAGAGTCTTTGAATAATAAATACAGTCAGGTGCACTCACGTTGTGGTATACATGGATTGCCACATAAATTGAGGTTTTAGTCTCATAACGTGAAAGTTTTCTGCTCATACAGTAACATAGTTACGCTTCTTGCTGAAGAAATATAGTATTTCCAAGGGTGGAGTCCATTTTATCACTTTGATAAACCAAGGTTAACTTTCAATGTTTTCAACCAAAGCGATAAGAAAATGAAGTAAACCGCTTTGCAAATAATAATCAATGAAAACAAGCCACCAATAATATTTATTCTGTTGAATATCTCTATTTTACTGAAAATTAAAACTAAAGAGTGTCACAGAAATGTGGACTGAATGATAACTTTTTAACATAAATTGAGTCATATTATAATTAATGTTTGACAACGCGTTTTTGACCATTTTAGGTGTGCGTAGCCACTTTAATATTATTATGAGTGGTTAGATAAAGTATTAGTTTACACAAAGCGCATATAAAGTGATTAAGAATAATTTGAAGACGATTCATTCACGGCTACACTCCTTTGTTGCCGAGGAGGAGAGTGCAGGAGAAATGGAGAGGGTAAAGCCGAGCAATGGGTAGAATGGGCCAAGGGAGAGTGACGTAGTGAGTGAGAAGTAGAGTGGGGCAGGCGAAGAGCAAAGCAAGTGGGGGACGAGCGGGTTAGCAAAATAATATTTGAGTGCGGCGGGTAATACTGCTAGTCAATTAATATATACAAATAAATTAAAGATAATAATTTGTCTGACAAAAGTAGTGATTATAGTAATAATTAAAACTATTTATCACCATTGATCATCAATCCTAGTAGAATGTAGTGTAATTAATGCAACAACTAGTACTAGCAATAATAACAATTATTATAATTGTTTTTGATCATTATGCCAATAAAAACTATTATGCGATAATAATCACAGTGGACCATGTATTAATTAGTTAAAAACTAGCGTTGTAATAGAAAATTGAAATTTCTTTTGACAACATGACATATAATACTAAACGTGTGGACACTTCCTTGCATTTCAGTCCGGAAATTTCTCAATAAATGCCAAAAATGTTGAAAAGAACATACTGAATCACTCAACTTGGGCCAATTTTTTAAAAGAGGACACTCAACTCTAAGCTCACTTATTTGGTGCATAAGATTTTGCACTCTGATTGATTTTTGCTCGTAACTATCAGAAAATTTTGAGCTTGATGCCCAATTTTTTCACATGGTGAACACGGACCTATAATTGGTCCATGATGGCAAATGGCGAGAATAGATGAAATGTCATCCTCAAATACTCAACAGCTATTGGTCAAACTGAAGTTTCCTCGGCACTCGCTAAAAAAATAACTTTTTTAAGTCAATACTGTAAATCTAAAAATTTTTGACAAATTTCACGGGCAGCTGTAACAATCCACCAACATTGTAATGTTTTCAGATTCATGGGATTGACTTACAACATCATTAGTTGTTGTACATGAAATTCCTAACTTTATAAAAAAAATTACTAACAAAAATCGATAAGAGTGCAAAGTTGTATGCACGAAAAGTGAGTTTGGAGTGTTCGTTTTTTTTAGAAAGTTAGCCTCAAGTGAATGATTCAAAATGTTCATTCAGACATTTCTGAGATTTATTGAGAGAGCACCGGACTAAAATGCGAATGAAGCGTCTACATCTTTAGTATTATATTTATAATAATAATATTGTAACGGATTTTTTTTAAAACTTTTTTACAACAATGCTGGTTTGTTACAAATCATACATACATGGCTCATTGTGATATTAATAATGATTAATGATGATAATTACTATAGCTTATATTTAATTAATGTTATTACAATTATAATAACAACTATTGTCTATTATTAATAATTATTATTATATATTATAAGAGTTCATAATAATAATAAATAACAATATATTTAAAATTATTAAAAAAATAAACTAAAATTAATAACAACTTCAAAGCTAAGCAACTACTATTATTCATCATTAACATTTTACTACTATCATTATCATGTAATAATTAATTTATTACTTAATAATAATTCATACTATTATTATAATTATTATCATACACTACTAAATCTACTACTACTTCTTGGGTGGGTTGGAAACAACAACAATAATAATAATAAATAATATAATCTTTTTCTATTTATTTAAGAATAATCTCCGCTTACCCAAAAAAATAAGCTTATCAAACCCAGACAAGATTTCAAGGTGATTGTTCCACAACTCATAGTTACAAGTGGTTATAATACTGAATAAGAATCTGGAGTGGCTCTTCTTTTTGTTGTAAATAAATTAGAGAAGTAGTCAGTCAGGTGTTGATGATGATGATGGTTGTCTTCGACTTGTGTTGCCATAGCCTGAAAACTGATTTGGGTACGATTTTCTTAATGAAATGTATTGATTCATGTTTGTTTGCCTTATTTAGTGGATCTAAGGTTATAGTTTTGATGACCTCTAGGTCATATGATTTACTCGAGAACCAAAGTTTTATATATGGTTTTTTAATTCATGGTTTAGAAAAAATAACTGTAGCTGCTAATTGTCTAAAAAAAATAAACAAAACACCGGAGTGAAAATTATTTAATGAAAAAAGAGACTGGAAACAAAAACAATTTTTTTGGGGCTTGCGCACAACTCAACCGGCTTTCAGGTACTTTCTCGGTAGTTTCTTGTTGCCGGTGTTGCAAAACACATTTAAAACTAGCCAAAATGTTAACTCGCACAGTTGCTGCCTCTGTGGCTCGAAGATTACCTGCAGCCAGTAAGAAGGTAAAATGTAACACTACTAACTTTGAAAACATGAAATTATTAGCTTGGCAACATATTCAGGAAAAACCAAGCTGCTAGTGGAGGTGGTGGTGATTTCTTCGTTGAACAACAACAAGTTCAACAACAAAAAAAGCGACTTCTTGTCCGTTGTTTTGTTGTTGTTGTTAAACTTAGTTGGCTGATGATGATTATTATTAAGAATTATTATAGCGGGATAATAATAATCAATACATTCATCTAATAATACTGAGTTATTATTATGTCAATAATAATAATTATATTATTATTATTATAATAATAATAATATATAGAGATAGTCTAAAAAGTTTTGTCAAATTTTTCTGAAAATTTTTTAAATAGTTTCAGTGGGTAGAAAAATATGTTGTGGATACAATGAGACCAAATATGCTATTGTCACATCAATAGTTAACTGTAAAAACAAGGAAGTTTTACCAAATGTACTTTTAAGTAAAAAAAAATGCATGGTAAATAAATGTCTTTTTTTTTGCCAGGCAATTAGTGTTGACGCACGCATGAAGCGACGCCATGTTATATATATATATCATGCGTACGCCTCAATAATTATACAATGTATATGTACCAATTATAAATGCTTTGCATTGGCTGTATAACATTATTTTGTAGAAGTAGCTGGACTGCACATTAAATATAGCTAGCACAAGTGCAATTTTTATTTTGACAATTTTTTTTCTCAAATAGAGCATCAGCATTTACAAAAATATGTTGTCCATCCAATGGTGCTAAAATTATTTGTGTCACACCAGTGGTCGTCTCAGAAAAGTAATTGAGAAAAAGTACTTTTGCTTAAAAAAACAATGGTTTGTGGTCCCCGTAATTAAGCATTGATGACAATGGTATTGTTGAGGTGATGCAAAATCAGTGACGCATGACCATCCGTCACGCTAATTAGCTAATGGTACGTTATATAATTTTTTTTAATTATTTGAATGTGACTCTCCAGTAAATAAATTGTTTTGTCTACATCACGTGATCGCTCCATGATAAATAGTATACCACAGGGGCGGTAAAATAACAGAGAATCTGAATGACATATACTGAAGTCTTAGTGGCCCATGGCGCAATAGGAAAATGCAAGTTTATGAAGTATTTTCCACTCGCTATTTTTGAGGTCCACAGCTATGAACACCATGCAATTATTGGCTAAACATGTGCGGTTTAGTGTGTCCATTTGATACCTTTTTAAATTTTGTTTCTAGCGTTTTCTCGCCCCAAGTTATTAAAAAATTAGCCACGCAGAAATATTTCAATAATTAAAAAAACCGTGGGGGACGAATTTACATATAAATCCTTTTGTCTTATGTACGCTACGCTCGCATGAGTTCTGCACTAGCTATATAATAATAAGGCATTATTATTATGATATAATTATGCCAATACAAAGTGATTTTTCAAACCAGCCTTGGGACGTTGAAAAAAATATCATGGCGTAGAGTCATATCTTGCAGTCACAATAGTGGTAAACTTTTTTGTCTCTCATTGATAGTTACTGAGAAAATGAGTTTTAAAAATGACTCTCTCTGCACAAAAATTACTTTGTTTTATGTTCGCACAGCGAATAGTTTTACGCCTCATTCATTATTGATACAATAGTTTGATATCCGTGACGAGTGACCAAGCGTGCGTAATTAATATTTGCGGTTAGTTACTAATTACTTCATTGTAATAATATATATATAAAAATGACGTTTTTATTTGGCAAGGGTATTATTAAATTTATTTTCTTACCTCAAGATGTAAATGATCTATAAAAAATAGTGTATCAACAGGTCGGTAATCTGATAGGCTAGTAATATAACATTAACTAAAATCATAAGTTGCTGTGGCGCACTGGGAAAAGTCTCGTTTACAACGTGGTTTACAAACATGTTTTCTCAAGTTTGCAATTATGTAAGCAGTGCAGTGATTGGTTAATCTCGTTCGGCATATTGTATCCTATTAAACACTTTTAAAATTTTCTTTCTAGCAGATTGTGGTCCAAAGTTATTGAAAATTTAGTAATTCCAGGATATTCGGAAACTGAAAAAAACCGGGTGCTACAAATATTTATATCAATGCTTTTGACGCGTGATGTCATATTTCGTGATCAATTTGTAGATGCTACATAAATCACTTTTTAAACGCTTAAATTTACATTTTAATAAAAAAAGTTTAAAAAACAATTATGGTTTGCTATATCTATGAATTTGTCGCAAACGATAGCCTGAAAAAGGCGTCAACCTTATTTGGCCGAAACATAGGATGGTATGTAATGGCTCCCGCAATTACTGAATTATTTTTTTCAGCTACATTGTCGCATATTTATAGACCGCTCACAAATTATAAGTAAGCTTTTGAAATAAGCTCTAACTATTTAGAAATCCTGAAATAAATCAGCAAAAAATAGGTCACTTAGTAGATAAAACATTGGTGTTTCGTTTGTAATGGTCAAAAATCCTTAGAATGTTCGGAGGAATTTGCACAGTTACGCCAGATTTGTGTAAATTCTATGACTAGTTACTAGTGGGAAGAGCACATTTTAGAAGTTTGTTGACAGACAATCAGAAGCGAAATTTGATAGGCTGTTTGGGAAACAAATTTATTTTTTATTGGTAGATCAGTTGCAGAGTTATTAACACACCTGTAATTCGACATTTTAAAATCTGCAAGCACGACAAGTTCATATATGAATCCTTTTACCGCATCACGTGATAATTATCGGTTGAGCTGCACTGGCTAATAATCTATTAATTATTATTATTACTTCTAATAGTAATACCTCCTGAATAATTTATAGTTGATTTTTTTGTTTGTCATTTATCATTATTAGATGAATGAAGCCCGGATATGTATTACCATCATTATCATTAACTCTCTCAGCTGTTTATTGACAAAGAAGTTGCTTAAGTCTTGTAGTTATTTTTGGTGATTATGTGTATTTATAGGCATGCGTAAACTCCTTTGGAGCTGCTTCTGTGGCTGCCAGACAGTTTGGAACATCCACAGCAAAAGCTGCAGGTGAGTGTTATGGTCAGAATTATACTACGAATGAATCGTGCATCACTCAATGGTTTAATCAATGATGTGGAATTTTTCAACTATGGTTTCTGTTTTCCCTACTAAAATATTCTGTTGGAAAAGTATTAGTATCCAAAGTAATTTATAAAAGATGACTTGCTAACCAAATGGAGGATATTTTACGCTATTGAAGCTGTATTCAAAATTGAAACCATTAACTGCCATTGGGCTAAATTTCACTCAGTTAACACTTACTTTATTAGTATACCTTTTTGGTTTTCGCAAATTTTTATCATTTTTTAGCCATTCACTCGAAGCAGCCTCAGCAATAATTTTGGTATCCGAAGGCATATGAAACTTTGCTAAGAAATTACACGTTCAGACCAAATCAACAAATTTTTCTCCTTCTCCACTTATATGCACTTGTTGCGACAGCTGAAAACCATGAACCTGCTACAATGCTTAGATTGTCTATTTGCAGCAAAAGTTTTCTTTTGAGACAAAATATTTGCAGAAATGTGAAGAGAACGAAATTTTGCTTTAGAATAAATAGTTGAAAAGTTATCTCAGGCCATAAGAAACACAACAAAACCACAATACAAACCCCAAAACTACAACAATGGCATAGCCTAATAGCACTAATGAGTGTTTAATTGGTTTTTATGACCTGTAACAAAAACGTTTGAAATGCCCAAAAATTAAAACAAAAAACAATAAAATACCCACATGTTTCTCTCTCCAATAATGTGTTTTACGCCATAACAAACTTGTAAAACAAAACTATTTATAATAATAAACACTCAGCATAGGTGTACATGACCAGTAGACATTGGCAATCCTGAAATTCAAGTTTTTTTCAACTTCAGACTTTTGACAAAAACTTTTTTTTTTTAAATCTGAAGTAGTTTTATCACAACAAAAGCTCCAAAAAATGATGCTTTTGGTAATAGTAAATAAAAAAAAAACTATTTCTGAAATGGATGAGTAACAGCACTTGCCATGCTCAAATATTCACAAAAACTGGTCTCTATGATTAAAACATTATACTTTCATCGTTTTCAAACATAATTTGTTCAAAGTCTTTCTGTAAAAAAATTTTCAAAAAAAAAGGAAACAACCATCTACTGAACCTCTCTGCGCCATTGCTGGTTGCTGAGGAAGAACATGCAAAAGAAAAAATTGTAAAGATCAAAATTAGCCCTAAGGCGCATATTGGCAATGATTTAAAAAATAGTGCGTGTGATTCTCAAAAGAATGAGATCAGAATATAAGACACTCTTTTCTGGCTAAACAAAGAAATTATGAAAAGCCAACTACTGTTATAAGCGTTCTTGTGGTATGGAAACATTGTGTTTAGCAATGTACTAGGCTGGCTACATTCTACTGTTGTGCTTATTCTAAACTTGCCTCTGTTTGTCTCTTCATGTCCACCAGCACTGCTTTTAGAAAAGTTGAATAATATTTTGCCGTTAATTTAAATGATGCGCGATGATTTATGTTGGTAGCTGGTTCAGCTGAGGTATCCACTGTTCTTGAGGAGAGAATACTTGGACAGTCCAGCCAGGCCAACCTAGAGGAGACTGGCCGTGTGCTCTCCATTGGAGATGGTATCGCCCGTGTCTATGGACTGAACAACATTCAAGCTGAGGAGATGGTTGAATTTTCTTCTGGTCTCAAGGTATGTGGGATTTGATCTAGTTAGTAATGCCACAAACAAACGTTTTTGTGGAGATGAAATATACATATTAAAAATGTAGTCCTTTATTTCTGTATGCGGCGTTGTTTTTTTATCAGTGCGGTTTGGGCTGTGGAACTGATTGTTATTTTTTTGCAACTGCTGAAAATATTACCAGCAAAGTGTACTGTTTCTATAATTTTCACGGGACGTTATAGTTCATCTTTCAGGATTAGATGGCATTCATTCTGAATATGAAATTTGTTTTTATTTTTTATCCAACCTGCAGCTAAAAATTATTGTTTATTTTTATGAATTTCGGATGCGATTTATATTTATAGGTTGATTTTGTTAGCAGTAAAAGCTGTTGATTACCGATAAATTAAGTTGTACCTTTTGTATGAAAAACCATCACTAAACCACATTTTATGCCACACCCATTTTTGCTTTGGCCTATTATCACTCTTTGGAATGCTGCACTACATTTTGTTGCAGAGTATTTTCTTCTACAAAAAAGTGTAATCTACATGAAAAAAAGTAACCACAATATCATCGTTTTAGGGAATGGCCTTGAACTTGGAGAATGACAATGTCGGTGTTGTGGTGTTTGGTAACGACAAATTGATCAAACAAGGAGACATTGTGAAAAGAACTGGAGCTATTGTGGACGTGCCAGTCGGTGAGGAATTGTTGGGACGCGTTGTTGATGCTCTTGGTAACCCAATTGACGGCAAGGGACCATTGAACGCCTCTGGCAGAGCTCGAGTTGGTGTGAAGGCTCCCGGTATTATCCCAAGAACATCTGTGAAAGATCCCATGTTGACCGGAATTAAAGCTGTAGACAGGTGAGTGTACTTTTTAACTCGTTGGAATTGTGCCCTCTCCTTTCTTACACTATAACCAATATAATGAATGACTAGTGGTATAATAGTCTACCAAAGTCTGCTGTGTATGAGTGTGCTCACAACTCCACATGTTGTAGTCTGGTGCCCATTGGTCGAGGTCAGAGAGAGTTGATCATTGGTGATCGTCAGACCGGTAAAACTGCTGTGGCTGTTGATGCCATCATCAACCAGAAGAGATTCAACGACAGTGATGACGAGAAGAAGAAACTCTACTGTATCTATGTGGCCATTGGACAGAAGAGATCCACAGTGGCACAGCTTGTAAAGAGACTTACTGATGCTGGTGAGTGTTACTCTACCAGCTGACCATTTGGAGTTGGTCTGGTTGGCTGTAATGTCTGCAGTTGTCAACTATATGTGCTGCTGGTGTTTGCAGATGCCATGAAGTTCACTATTGTTGTGAGTGCCACTGCCTCGGATGCTGCCCCTCTGCAGTACCTAGCCCCTTACTCTGGCTGCGCCATGGGTGAATACTTCAGGGACAATGCTAAGCACGCTCTTATCATCTATGACGATCTGTCCAAACAGGTAATATTGATGCATCTTATTGTCTCTAAGAAGTGTCATTTGGTGAATGGAGTTGTTTTCTGTCGTTGGTTATCTGGTTTTTTCACCATTTTGTTGGTTGATTACACAGGCTGTGGCCTACCGTCAGATGTCACTGCTGTTGAGACGTCCTCCAGGTCGTGAGGCCTACCCCGGTGATGTTTTCTATCTTCACTCTCGTCTGCTAGAGCGTGCAGCTAAGATGAGTGAGGCCTTTGGAGGAGGTTCGCTCACTGCCCTTCCCATCATTGAGACACAGGCTGGTGACGTGTCTGCCTATATTCCCACCAACGTTATTTCCATCACCGACGGGCAAATCTTCTTGGAGAACGAGCTCTTCTATAAGGGAATTATTCCAGCCATCAACGTGGGTCTCAGTGTGAGTCGTGTCGGTTCTGCTGCCCAGACCAAGGCGATGAAACAGG
The DNA here is from genome assembly GCA_945261195.1 of Cryptosula pallasiana. Taxonomy (NCBI): domain Eukaryota; kingdom Metazoa; phylum Bryozoa; class Gymnolaemata; order Cheilostomatida; family Cryptosulidae; genus Cryptosula; species Cryptosula pallasiana. The sequence goes on along the minus strand of OX183133.1, from coordinate 15,985,524 downwards.
TTAGTTGTGGCAGTTGTATAGCTTTGTGTGTGTGTCGTATTGTTATGTAATAGATAATGTTATTGTGTTTGGTTGTATAGCAGTTAGGATACAATATTGTGTTGTATGTTATCTCAGGTTGTGGCAGCCATGAAGTTGGAGTTGGCCCAGTACAGAGAAGTGGCTGCCTTCGCTCAGTTTGGTTCTGATCTGGATGCATCTACACAAGCCCTCCTTAACAAGGGTGTTCGTCTTACAGAGCTCCTCAAACAAGGACAATACGGTGAGTGTTTGCGCTGTACTCAATCTCTAAATACACTAAATACATGGCTATAGTCAGTGCGCTGGTGTACCTTGGCAACATTTCTGATAGTTTGGTGTGCATTTGTGTATCCGTGGCACCTAAGAGCTGCTCTCACTATTGCAGTGCCAATGGACGTGTCCGAGCAGGTAGCTGTGATCTATGCCGGAGCCAGAGGATACCTTGATAAACTGGACCCATCAGCCATTACCAAATTTGAAGCAGCCTTTGTAAAACACATTAAAGCCAGCCACCAAGGCTTGCTAGACACCATTAGAAAAGAGGGACAGATTAGCGAAGGCACAGAGAACCAGCTTAAAGAAGTTGTTGTTAACTTCCTCGCTGGCTTCTCTTCTTCATAAAAGTTTAGCTGAATTTAATTATTTTCAATATTTGTTTAGCGGATAGCAGTGTTTGATGGTGCGAAGTTAGAATACTTGGCTAACGCTCAGCATTTCCTATGTTTATATGCGTTTAAGATCAGAACGCAGGGATTTTGTGTTGTGTGCCTTGCTGCAGGTGTCATGTGATGGCCGTTTGGCGCTAAATATAATCGTTACATAATTCTAAAAGCTCTTTTTGAGATTTGCAGCAGTTAAAGTGAATTGAATGTTGATATATATCATTTAACACCGCATTGTCACACTGCTGACACAGATTATTTGGTAGACATTGTATACATCTGGTGGAATTGTGTTTTGGCTTTGATGGTCAGAATGATCACAAAATATTGCGAATTATGCTGCAAGGCACCTGGAGAGCAGTGTCAGCTTTTACCAGAAATAGATTATGAGAGGTGATTTTCCTCTCTTGATAATTTGTCTTTAATCAGTTACGCTACTGATTTATCAGGCTGGACATGAATCTCACCAAAAAGTGCTACTCGATTAAAAATGGCCTACTTTATTTAGCTCATGGAGAAAATTTTTCTGTCTGGATTTGCTTTTATCGAGCGTTATGAAATCTTGCAGGGCAAATGAAGCTATTGCCTACCGGTTGTATATGTTATATCAAGGAGACATGAATGTACACATGTATGTAATATCGGTGTATCACTCTGAAAAAAGTATGAATGTACACATGTATGTATAACTATGAAAAAGTTTTTGGTTAAAAGTTGTGTCCCTTGTTTTCAGTAAACCCACGATCCTACGACAACGCTATAACAACAATACAGGCTGCGCCTTCCAAACTTCAGGTCTTCATGTTTTAGGTACGCTGGTTACACCTGAAGGCTGTTTGAAGATCAAAACGCATAGTGAAGGTAGTAATAAGCGAAGAGCGATATTTTTTTTTAAAATCTACCTTTTCAGCATTGACTGGCACCGTACAAAAAATCCACCAGTGCAAAATATATGCCTTCATTACAATGACATGTATAGTCCGTGTTTTTGTGACGAAAAATATATATATTAATGATCAATTATTATTGTTTCATAACAACTGACTACTACTACCAACGAACCAACAACAACAAGTCAACAACCACTAACAAACAACTAATTAATAAATAATAATAATAATAAATAAATAATTATTAGAAATATTATTATGATGATAAATAATAATCATGATATGTTGATAGTTATTAGTATCATTATTTTTAGTCATAAGAAGATAATAATAATAATTATTGATCATAATTACAACAAATAAGACCCAGCTCTGTGCTACCACCTAGCTGCTACCACGACGACTCTTACTCTTCTTCTTTAGAACATACTACTAGAGGTTGATGCAAGGGGTACGCCTCATTTGTTACCAGGCTTTGATCAAATATTCTGTGGTCAGGTTTCATGCTGTTGCAGCACTAATGTGATTTGACAATTGTTACTTGTTGATTTGTCTTCATCTCTCGTACTGTTCGTGGCAGGAAGCTGCCGTGATACGCTGAGGATTTGGTGTATATGGTTGGGGGGTTCACCCCTGGCAGCAGCTCTAGTTACTGACACGTCTGGCGGCCTTGTATTCATAAGTTCTTCATAGGAGCTTGTTAATGCCTCGTGACACTCTTCATTTGACAGGACTCGATTGTCAAGTTTGAGTGTATGAAGTGCTGCAGATATGCTGGCCCTGCCTTTCAGATCACATATAAGTCTGACGGCACGGTGTTGAGCCATTTCAAGGTCATTGACCTGGTAATCAAGAACCGGGTCCATACTGACGAGGCGTATTCAACATGCGGGCGACACAGGCTTTTGTACGCAAGTAATTTGGCATGTTGAGGGGCGCCATGGAGGGCTCTTTTGACCATACCTAGCTGCTGTTTAGCTTTAGTTACTTTTTGTTTGATGTGAGTGTTGAACTTTAGATCATTCTGAATTACCACCCCAAGATATTTGCTCTCTTGTGTAGTGACTAGTTTGGTATTATTGAGAGTGTAATCAGCACCAGGTGCAGTAGGCCTTTGATTGAAGGACATGATTGAGCATTTGGTAACATTAAATGATATACACCATGTGTCAGCCCAATTCGACAGGAAAGTGATATTAGACTGAAAGTCTTTGTGATCATTGACTGTGTTAACCGTCTGGTACATTAAAGTGTCATTGGCAAACAGGCTCACTTTGCAGCTAACATGATTAGGTAAGTCATTAATATAAACCAAGAATAGGGTTGGCCCTATAACAAAGCCTTGAGGCACGCCCGATGTTACAGAAGTCTCAGACGAGTTGTTCCTCGCTACCACCACTCTTTGTTTGCGATTGCTGAGGAAGTCGTGTATCCTCATGAGAATTTTACTGTTTATGTTGGGAACCATTGACAGCTTGCTCGTGAGGAGTTTGTGTGGGACCTTATCAAAGGCCTTGGCAAAGTCCAACACCACTGCATGAACAGTGTCACCTCTGTCCATACTACGGGCAATATCATGAAATGTTATACATAGTTGAGTCTCGCATGACAGACCCTTACGGAAACCGTGTTGGCGACCATGCAGGAAGCTATCTAGTGCTTGATTCAGATAATGCAACACTATGTGCTCCATAAGCTTACATGGCGTGATCGTCAGCGATATCGGTCCATAGTTGTTCGGTTGGTCTGAGGCACCTCTCTTATGAAGCGGATTAACATGTGCTAGTTTCGGGGAGTTTGGAGTTAGACAAAGACGCATTAAATATGTGTGAAAGACAACGCGCTGTCATGATTGGATCAACTACAAGGTCTTTCTTGCGTATACCATCAGGCCCAGCAGCTTTACCATTCTTTAACTCATGGAGGAGCTTTCTTACTCCTCCTGGGCATATTTTGATTTCATCAGTATTACTGACATGGTAGATTGGTTCATCTGTAAGTTGGTGTAGTGTGCAGAATTGCCCAGAGAAAAATGTATTCAGTATAGTTGCACACTCTTTTGGATCGCCAGTATGTGCGCCATCTGCATTAGATAGTTTTAGAGGCGGCTTAGCTGAGTTTCGCACTCGTTTGAAATGTTTGTGGAATGGCTTGGTATTTACGGCCTCTAGAGGATTACAAATTTTATTTTCAATATACGACTTTTTTATAGATGCAAGCTGCTTCTTGCCACTCCGTCTCTCTTCTTCGTACTTACGCTTGAAGAGAGGGTTGTCAGAGGTTTTGTGTTTGTTATATGCTTGCCTTTGTTTGTTAACTATTCTACGTGCAGATCTGTTGAACCATATTGGTTCATTCGGGATTTTAGGTTTCACCTGCATGACAGACCGACTTGTCTATGGCATTTTTAAGTTCATCAACGAATACGTTCCACATAGTGTTCACATCAGTCATATTGGCAAGGTCATTTTGTGTCGGCCAGAGTGAGTCTTGGAATTTGGCAAAAGCTGCCGAACAGTCTTTCTCGACCCATGCAGTTGTGCTTGATTTTAAGAAAGCTTTTGATAAAGTACCACACAAGATGCTGATGGAGAAACTCCAAATTGTCCCGGATATGAATCCAAGACTAGCTAAATGGATCCAAATTTTTTTAACCGGAAAAACACAACGAGTAGTTGATCTGAAGAACACACTACTGTCATCAAAGCTTGGAGTAACCTCAGGTGTACCTCAAGGTTCGGTTTTAGGACCAACACTATTCTTAGTCTACATCAATGACTTGCCCACACAATTTTATGTAATGCTAGTGTTTACGCTGACGACCCTCTTATTATATTAGCCATTACCAACAATAAACGTGACGAGGAGTGCTGTCAAAATAACATAAACCTGTTACATCAGTGGTAAAAAAAAATGCACTTTAACAAGGAGAAGTGCGAGGTAATAATGTTCCATGGCAAAGATGTACACAAATAAATCCCAACTACACTATTGGTGATTCTGCCCTAAATGTGTTAGTGATACTACTTATCTCGGTGTGACCATGCAATCTAATCTGAAGTTTGATAAGCATATTGATAAGAAAATTAGCGGCACCAACAAAACCATAGGCTGTAGTAAATTCTCACTCCACGGAGCTTTAGAAATAGCTAAGTTGCTGGCTTACAATAGCCTCTGCAGACCGAAACTTGAATATATCGATGTCTTATGAGATCCAGCTGACAAAGGCACCAGTGAAAAACTTGAACTTGTTCAGAATACGGCAATCTGTTTCATTGAAACATAAAAAGTAGACATGTTGTCACAGAAGCACGTGCCCAACTAGCCTTACAGACACTTCTAGACAGGAGAAAAAACCACCGTCTGACACTTTTGATGAAAGTACTTTCTAGTGAAGAACAGTATGCTTTTCTATCCATGGCGTATGATGAGGTAATAAATGATAAATCTCAGGTTACTGTGACAACCAGGGCAGCCTCCAGAGGTGAACCAGCATCCATCTATGCTTCAACACAACTGTACCACAGCAGCTTCCTGCCTCGCACCATCCAAGATATGAGGATAGGGCCCATTTATAAACAGCTAAATGCTGGACTCATGTACAACCACTGGTACCAAAAAAAAAACAATCTAAGAAGCACTCAATTTTATGTCTTAGGGCAACTACTAGAGCGTCTATTATCATTGAGGTAAATCTTGAAGAATATAATAATTATCACTATTACTCATTTATTATTATAAATTCTTTTATAATAATATATTATAAATATTATTATTATTTGTATTTAATAAAAGTTATCGTTTTATAATATATGCTAACAATTAATTTTTTTAAACATAACGAATAAATTATAATAGTAATAATAATATATATATTGTTATTAGTTGCTCGTTGGTAATCAATGAGCAAGTTGTCACTTTCCTTAATTAACGCATTCGAATAGTTATCACAATCATTGTTACAGCAACAATAAATTAAAGGTTTGGTTTGGGGGTGGACTGACATTGAATAGCTAACACAACCATCAGATTCTCCTATGTCTTTTGTGTGCCCACCACAACTTTTAAGTCAATCCATCCATCACAAGCCATGTGGCAGCTTGTTTTGTACACCAGCATTTGATAGCTGGTAGAAAAAAAATTCCTATATATTGCAGTGATATTGTGACATCCTTGAAACCTGTGTACTACTAAAATTTCTGCTTTTAGCCAATGAGCATTTAGCTACTGGGCCGTGATTGGTTGAACTTCGAAAATGCCTTGTCAGCGTAGCGTTGTGAAATGGAGAATAATTAACTATTCATTACTCATAGATATGATTGAAGGATTGCAAGTAGTAAATAAAGCCCTAATACTTCGATACAGTTCATCGAACTCAATCTACAATAACAGTTTCGTTAGATAATCTGGTTAGTAATACTAGTAGTAGTAGCATTATTACACTGCACTTCGGATATGTAACCAATCACGGCCCAGTAGCTGTATGCTCATTGGCTAATAGCAGAAATTTTAGTAGTACACAGGTTTCACGGACGTCACGATATCACTGCAATATATAGCCAGTACAAATGAATTTTTCAAATCAGCCTTGGGACGTTAAAAAACATATCCTGGCATAGAATCATATCTTGCATTCACAATAGTGGTAAACTTTTTTGTCTCTCACTGATAGTTACTGAGAAAATGAGTTTTAAAAATTACTCTCTCTGAACCAAAATTACTTTGTTTTATGTTTGCACAGCAGATAGTTTTGTGCCTCATTATTGATACATTAGAGTAAAATCCGTGACGTGTGACCAAGGATGCGGTAATTAATGCATTGTAATATATAAAAAATAGATTAAGTTTTTATTTGGAAAGGACATTATTAAATCTATTTTCATACCTTCAGATGTAAATGATCTATAACAAATAGTATATCAACAGGTCGGTAATCTGATAGGCTAGTGATATAAAATGGGCTAAAATCATAAGGGCCCGCGACGCACTGGGATATTGCTTGTTTACAACGTGGTTTCAAAACATTTTTTTTCAAGTCACAGCTATGTAAGCAGTGCAGTGATTGGTTAATCTGGTCCGGCAAAGTGTATCCTATTAAACCCTTTTAAAATTTTGTCTCTAGCAGCCTAGCAGATTTAGCAGATTTAGTAATTTGATAATATTTGAAAACTGAAAAAACCGCTTGCTTCAAATTTATATATCGATGCTTTGATTATAAATGCCCCGCTCGCATGGGGTTTGTGGACGCTACAATATATAAAAATGTTTTTCAATTAGCTATCAAATGCTGGTGTACAAAACAAGCTGCCACATGGCTTGTGATGGATGGATTGACTTAAAATTTGTGGTGGGCACACAAAAGACATTGGAGAATCTTATGGTTGTGTTAGCTATTCGATGTCAGACCACCAGTTTACTCACACTGGTGGAGAAACTTCTTGATGATCTGCATATAGTGCTCACCCATACTGTTCGATTGAAAATATGGAGGGCTAAATCATTTCAAAGCCCAATCACAAGCAAAATTGTGTATCAGTTGGCTATTGAAAGGCATATTATCTGCCATTAACTTTGGAGGGACTCCAAGCACGGCAAAGACGGATTCCCGTGCCTTGATTACGTCTTGCGCGGTCTTGTTTGTGAATAACCTTAACTTTGGAAAATGAGAATAATAGTCCAAAACTACCAGATAGTTGTTACCCTGAAATTCTATGATTTCCATACCAACTGTACTCCAAGGTAGCTTGAGGACAGTAACCGTTCCTTTGACTGCTGGTTTTGAGGTCTGGCATATATTGAACAACCAAAGACTTCTGCAATCCTGTCACTTGGCAAATCTAGCAAATAAACCGACCTCTTTGCGCTCTTTGGACATTTCTGAATGCCCAGATGGCTTTGATGGATCAATTCAAGAATATTTTCTTTGAGAATCTGATATTACTAGGCTTTCTGCTTGGTAGATTAAGCCATTTCGCTCATGTAATTCACGTTTAACACCAGTAAGCTTTCAATTCATCAGATGCTTGACATTCAGTGAGCCAGTTCCAGCCGTAGCATATTGCTAGCATTGTGTTATTGGAATTGTAAGCTTGCAGCAGATCAGTCTTGACAGCGCCAGTCACTTCTAGGTTGTGCACTATTACAACCTCCTCACCGAGGTCAACTTTGTCAGAATTTGACCCAGCCACAGAAGCCCTAGAGATAGTGTACACTGAATAAAGGTGTTTTCCTGGCACATGTTGACCTCAGCAAAATTTTATACCTGTAGTCGGAATTGGAGTCTCTGTAGACATGGGGAAGCATTGTGCAGTAGTTTAGTGGTAAATGCAGCGAAAAGAATTTGATCAGTCTGGAAATGTATGAGCTCACTATAAACATAGTTGGGGATGCGCTCACACCCAAAACCAACAGCTAACAGTTTTTTATCTATTGGAGGACAATTTTCTTCAGCTGTGCTAAGAGAATGAGGTGCATAGGCAACGCAACAGAGTGATTGTGCTGCAGCAATCTTGCTCCGAGCTGTGCATCGACCTACAGATGAGTAACTTTGCTAACATCAAAATACCTTAACACTGGCTTACTAGTAAGCACTTTCTTGATAGCCTCAACAGCCATCTTTTGTGTATCGTTTCATGACCAACTGAAGCCATCTTGAAGCAGCTCTCTCAAGGGTTGAGTCAATGTTGAGATGAGGGAAATGGACAGCCTCAGAAAGTTGGGTATACCCAGTAGTCTTTGTACACCAGATTTATCATCAGGAGGTGGCATCTTCTCAATGGCTCTGAACATGTTAAAATCTGGTTTCACAACATAGTGTGAGACTATGTGCCCTAAATACTTGACCTCGCTTTTGTTTAGCTGCATTTTGCCTTGGTTGAATCTGATGATTGCTTCTCAGACCCTCTCCAGTAAGAAACGGAAGTTCTGGACATAATTTTGTTGGTTTCTTTGGGCAATGATAATGTCATCAAAGTACACATACACCGGTAGATCTGCGCATATCTGCTTCATTATTTTTTTAAAAACCTGCCGCCAAGTGAATACCAAAGGGCAGTTGTTGGAACTTGGCATGTCACACATTAGAGCTTGTTCAGCTACCTAGGTCTAGCCCCAGTGCCTAGTGGCTACACTTGTTGAGCTACACACTAGGACCTGTCGCTCTTTAGACACGGCTGAGATTGTTCAGCTATGTCTAGCCTCAGTGCCTAGTGGATGAGCTAGTTTAGATATCTACCTAGTCCAGTTACCTAATATGACTGGTACCGTCAATTCCAGAGTTTCAATTTTGTAGTAAATATTTGGTGTATCTGCTCCACATATACTACTCAGCGCACCACCTTCAGTCTACACTAACACCAGTGCAAACTAGTCAATGCAATTCTAGTACGTACTATTATAGTCAATAGTTAAATGATTAATACTAACTACAGAAATAATTAAATCATTAGCTATGAGGACGTCATTGAGTTAACTAGCAGTTGTTTAATGATAACAATAGTTCATTTATCAACTGATTGTCTGCCGGTAATGCATTGATCATTGATAATGTTTATCGAGGATGTAGAGAGTGAGTTAGTAATGGACAAGTCGAGCCCCAGTTACTAACTGAATTAGACACAAACAACTGCGAGTTTTTATGCTCGCCAAATCGCTCACAACTGGTTACCTCAGCTATTTGAACATCATCCATGGCACGGGCAAAGATAATGTTGTTGTCTCTCAAAAGGCATTCTCTTGGCTTGTTGTTAAACACCAAAAACAACTCGACAAAGCAGCATCATGTCTCTGAGCTCACCAAAATCACATTTCAATAGTTGAGCAAACATATCAACAGGTTTTCCTGTAGACTGCGACAAGGACCAAAATACAAACCAATAGAGCAGATTTGGTCTAGGATTGCAATACAGGGAGTCTATTGTGATCCTCCCCACCATCAAACTCAAACTGACCATTAATCTCTGCGGTTCCTCACCAGGCGTGTACAACAAAATGGCCACCTGCCTCTGTTATATCTAACATTGGTTGCCAGAAAGTTACACGGATCATCAGCAGGCATAACCACCAAGTTGATTGCTGTAAGATACTTTTTGAAGCTGTGTTTCCATCGTCGTCAGTGGCCTAAAACATTACCATCAGAGAACAACTGTTCAGGGGGTTTCCAAACAAGATTTTCCATGACACTGACAATGGAATTAATACCATCAAACGAGGCAGGAACACAACTAGAGATAACAAATTGGCCAGCAGGGCGTTAATGGGTATCAAATACTGTTGCCACCGTGTAAAATTTTACTTATTAGAAGCAGGTTAGTGCTTCATAAATTGATTGATGGTGAATGATGATGGTGCAACATTGGTGTTGCTGATGGTAATCGAGAAGGAGGAGGATTGAGGATGTCAGAAAGTACTATTGCTCATTTACACATATGAAGGATATTATTGTTATTATTGGCTGGCTAGCTTTTCTAATCGTATTCTAAGCTAATAATCATGTCTACAAACTGTTTGTCTTTTCGCGTATCTCCAACTGCTTCTTATTCTGCTTTCGATCGCATGTGTATTAATTAAGACCACAGCAAATCTGTTTCTGTGTGCTGCTGCACTGATTGCGTATGTAACAACAACTGCTTTGAAAACATTCAATTGGATTAATCTAATGTGTGGCAGGGGTTTAATCTTGCTATTTGTTCTCTAACTGGAGATATTCGCAAGTCTATTATTTTTTTTTAATAGTAAGAATGTAGGAGACAACCACAGTTCGATAATTCAAGTTTTAATGTGACAAATATGTATATATGCCGAAACCGTTATGCTAAGAGAAATGACAGCTGCTGTAAAAACATTCTATTGGATCAACCTGATGGGTGGCATCTGTTCTCAAACTTGAGATATTTGTAGATTTAATATTAGCATTTTTCCAATAATGTAGGTGGAGACGAATCACAAACAGTTACATTTTGCTAATATGCAGACGGTGGAGTGGCAATCTAGTAATTCCATGCTCGTCTATGATTCACATTACTTCCTTCCTGTGTGCTTATATTGCAACATCGTTTTTGCAAGTTGATTAGCTCTGCAAACCTGTGTCGTCTTTCAAATTGAGTGGATGGAGAGAGAGGAAAAGGGTTTAGTGGAGAAAGATTGAAACAGGTGGGGGTAAAGCAAGGTAGAAGGTAAAAAGTGGAGCAGGGCGGGCAAAGGCTGAGGTGTGGGGGGGGGGGAGAGTGGGGCGGGTGAGATGGGGGGGGGGGGGGGGGATGGGAAGAGCGAGCTGTGAATAAAGCGACTGGCGGAATTATATTTTAATACGTTGGGTAATACTGCTGGTACATATATATCCTAGCAGTATTACCTGTCATATTCAAACACACCGGCCCACTCAAATCTCACCTCGCTCTTCCCCACCTCGCCAGCCCCCTCTACTTCTACCCTCTCCATCTCTCCTTTTCATTCTTACTCATTCCCCGCTAACTTCGAGAGATGATACTAGAAAACTGTACTGGCACTTTGCCGACTGAAACAACAAACTTGCAAAAAAAATGTTATAAAGGAACGTTGCAACCTCTGTATACTGGAGGAAAGTAACGCTAGTTGAAAATCAGCATGGAATTGCTTATTTAACACTCAAACTATCTGGTAGTGGTAAAATATAACTTTTTTGATTTGTCTCTTACCTCATTAAAAAAAAATCAAATCTCCAAATGTTTCCACTTTGAGAACAAATGGCATATTTAAACCCCTACCATACATCAAATTGTTCCAACAGACTGTTTTTACAGCAGTTTTCATTCCTCTCAGCGTCGGGGGTTTAGGCAAATTATATCAAGATGGAGTAGCTTACACACACACACAGATAGACAGACATACAAACAGGCGTTTTTCATGTGTATGTATATCCATATCAAATAATGGTTTATAGTGGTTTTATCTAAAGTTGGCATTTTCTATTAATAACATCTAGTTTTGTTGTACTATTCATCGATAAATAATAACTGAGTTAATGTTTGTTTTTTTTGCCCTCTTGCTGTTTTTAAACATCGAATACAATTCTTGATTAATAAACAGTGTCTGTCTTCCCTCTGTGGCAGCCTCCATCCACATCAAGAAAGTCCCGACTCCTGCTACTACTTGACTGCTCTACCCATCATCCTTCTACCCTGTGACCCTCCCTGGTCTATTATCACACCCTTTCCTTCAAAAAGATGACTTTTACCTCGTTATTATCAAATGAAACCTGAAGTGAACTGAAATACTAACAAAAACCTATAATATTTTAATCATAATATTGAAAGCGGTGACACTAATTTGGTGTTTGAGCCAGTCCCTTCTCAACAGAAACCAAAAATATCTAACAAGTTGTTTAGATCACCTAATGGAAGTTTGTTTCCTGATAAACAATTTTGGGCTGGCCAATAATATATGAAACTTTCCCACTTGAACCTCTTCATTCGGTTTTCTTTGAAACTAAAATTTTGTTGCCAATATTTTAAAATCCTGTAGCTTCGCGTCGCATTCACAACCACATATACATATCAATAAGTATCTCATATAAGCCCACCAGTTGCATTATAAAGCTTTTAGTGGATACCAATCATACCTGAGCTGATGAGCCATCTAACACTTCCAAGCCTTCCTCTGCTGCCCACGTCTTTCTTGTCATAACCCTCCTGTTTACTTGACTGCCCTTTTCTTCTCCTTCCTAGTCCAGCATGAATGTCTTGTCTTGCAATAATCCTTGTGCATCAGGCTTTTTAACCAGCTGATTTCCACAATATATTTTCATTAGACGCAGCTCGTAATTGAAACCCAAAACGAAATGCCACACATGCGCATAGAGACTATGTTAAATAGCCTTCTGCACAAAGGTTATTGCGAAAACTGTGTTGCATAATTCTCCCAATATATTGGAGTTCGTTGATGTGATTGTCTATAACCTGTCGGTAAATTTTACACTCCTCAGCCTGGGCCTGCGTATTACCCTGTCCTAGTGCGATATTCTACCCATCAACGTCGTACATGTAACTACCCAAATACAATCTACACCCCACCATCGCACACGTTGCATACTGTAACATATAATATACGCTGTACTACAGGCAGACAGGATGCATGGAGTGAGCAAGTTGAAGTTGGCGGAAGTCACTCCGTACCTTGTATGTAAACTGTGCAATGGTTACTTCATTGATCCATGTACAGCACAGGACTGCTTGCATACATGTGAGTCTCTTCTATACATCTATGTATATCTATGTGTATGTTATGTCTCTCTGTGTGTATATGTTGTCTCACCTATTGTTGTAGTCTGTAAGACATGTATAGTAAAGCATCTATACCAGCACTGTACATGTCCTATCTGTGGAGTTATCATTCACAAAACTAGACCTCTTGAAATGATCAGGTTAGTGTCTGGTGGTCTGCAATATGTACTGCGTTACGTATTGTAGTGTGTGTTGTGGTGTGTATTTTAGTATGTATTGTGGTATGTATTGTAGTATGTATTGTGGTATGTATTGTAGTATGTATTGTGGTATGTATCGTAGTGTGTATTGTGGTTGGTATTGTGGTCTGCATTGTGATATATATTGTGGCATGTATTGTTGTATATATTGTGGTATGTATCGCTGTATTTATGATTATATGTTGTTATCGATATGTAGACATGATCAGACGATGCAAGATCTGGTCTACAAGTTAGTTCCCGGTGTGTTTGGTAAGGAGATGGAGAGGAGGAGAAAGTTTTATGCTCACCATTTAGACCCAGGTATGCGTATACTACCTGATATTGGTATATAATATATACCCAGGTATGCGTATAGTACCTGATATTGATATAATATATACCCAGGTATGCGTATAGTACCTGATATATAGACCCAGGTATGTATATAATATTTGACATCGAAGAGTACCTATATATGTGTATAGATAATATCACCTTCTGTGCACTGTGGATGTACAGTGAAACCCACATAAATTGGCCCCCGGAGAACTCAGTAAACCAGTATATTCAATGTGACAGTAAAGATCCAAAAAATCAGCCATTGAAAATGGCTTCACATCTTTCAAATTGTCATCTCTAATTTGACAGAAAAATTTCCAGCATTTTCGTTTTTGGAGCCATTTGCGGTGAAGATTCCGTGAAAAGCCTTAGATAAAGCATGGTGTTGCAAGCAGAGTTCTTTTATTGCATTAAAATTTTGTCAACAGTAGATTGCACGCTATTTAAATCATATACTCAAAGAGTTATCTTCTCTTGTAATTGACAGAATTTTAAATGTACTACTACGATGCCTGAACAGCTCCAACACTTGAGCTTTTGATTACTAAAATGTATTCCATCTGGGAATGTAACAAAGATCCAAGGCTATCCATCAACCACCAATAACAAAGCACAAATCTTAACAGTTCTATGCGCCTAAACACGTTAGTTCTGCAAGATTGCAAAAATGCAGCTAATATTGGTAAATTATTAATTATTGTTGGTACTTTTTTAATTTTAACAAACAATCCAATTAAGCTTAATTCTCTTTTATTATTATCATTTATTATTATGACTAGCATCAAATTAATAATTATTATTATTAATTAATTAATTATGGTAATTCAAGTTTTCATTATTATTTACATTCAATCACAATGTAAATCAAGTGAAAGAAACGTTTGGTAACGTACATATTATTCATGATATTATTAGTTAGAATATAATTTATTGTTATTATTTCTAGATTTATTGTCTCCTAAGGTATGTTTGGGCAATTCAATACTATCCCTAATTGGATGTTTTTTCTTAGCCTTTCAACATTGAATGATGCGGGATTCACTGTATATTGTAGATCCAAATACGCAAGGAAACAGTGAAGAGAGAGGAGAGGTGAAAGAAGACCGTGAGATATTAGCAGAAGATGATTGTATAAGCATGGCCTTGGTACATAGTCCTAAGTATGTACACCCTTGTATTGCACACATGCTGCATGAGTTCGTTTTTGGGCTCACTGGTCCTGGAAAATTTTTGTTCTTGAAAATACTCTTTGATGCCTTATCAAGAGGGAAAAAGGACATACAAGTTTGTGCTACACGTTTTTGGCACTAATGTTTTTAAATTATTTTGATAATGTGCTGGAAACAATTAATTATTATTACATTCATTTCTGTAACGACTGTAAGCAAAAGAAATGGCTGTTTCATTTTGACTAACCAGTGTGACTTACATCAGCATGCCCTGCCCTCTAATTGGTTATGTCAATTTGCACCAGTCAATTATGTGTCTATATTTTCTGTCATTGATGTCAATACTTATGATAGCGGTGATCCAAAGCCAGCATTGGCTGAGCAAGGGGACAACAAATGTGCCATTACCTACCTCAGATGCCCTGCTAACTTCACTATTTCTGGTCTGAAGAAACTCATTCAAGCCAAATATGACTTGTCATCTGAATACATGGTCAGTCTCCTGTTGTAGTTGTGTGCTCTATATTTCTAGGTGTGTTGTAGTTGTCTGCCCTTTATCTCTAGGTATGTTGTAGTTGTGTGCCCTTTATCTCTAGGTATGTTGTAGTTATGTGCCCTTCATCTCTAGGTGTGTTGTAGTTGCGTGCCCTTTATCTCTAGATGGGTTGTAGTTGTGTGCCCTTCCTCTATAGGTGTGTTGTAGTTGCGTGCCCTTTATCTCTAGATGTGTAGTAGTTGTGTGCCCTTTATCTGGTAGTGTATTGTAGCTGTGTGCCCATCACCCTGAATAACACTGGCTCAATGTATCACATGCAGCAACGTTATCCATTAATAGTTTTGTTTCATTTACCATGTTATGGCGTCAAAGCTGCTTGATGTGTGAGGGAGTGATAGGCAGATAGATAAACAGGGAAACTTTCACTGACGGCAGTTTATATCAGATCAGCAAAATAACTAATTGGCGCGCTAAAGGCTGCTTCATTGTGGCTATGGAACTGCGCTAATGTGTTATATGGATGGATTACTGATGCATTTACTAGTTCCCTGTCCCTCTATTCTTTGTGAGAGTTGTCTACTCTATACTGGTACACTGCTGTCTGTAGATCGATGTATTTCACTCAGACGAGCCACTCAGTGATGATTACACACTGATGGATATTGCATACATCTACACTTGGAAACGGGTATGTGGCTACAGCATCTCTACATCAATCGTAGCTTGTGTCAGGTCTCAGACTAAACTCTGAGTATATTAATCTGTTTCCATGGTAATGCTTTGCATTGTAGAGGGGTCCTCTGCGTGTATTCTTCTCCATATACAAGTTTGACCCTTTGGCTGCCGAGGAGAAGCTGTCTGCTGTGACAGCAAGCGATAGCCAGCCTACTGGTTCTGTCATTGAAGTATCAGACTCTGTCACTGTTACAGAGCTTGTTAAGTCTGCTGCAGACAATAAACGACTCTCCTCTGCAGATGTCGCTGGTGATTCCGTCTCTGCAGGCAAACCTTCTTGCAGTTCTGCTGATGTTTTTGCTGTAGGCAAATCTGTAGAAAACAGTGCAGGCGAGTCAACCACAAGTAAATATATCATAGAAGCTACACAAGAATCTACAGGCCATTCTGGTTTACCAACTTCTGTACCGACAGATACAGAGAAAACATCTGACAATCCGATGGAGAGTGGCCTGTCTCTTGCTGGAACTGCGCAGTTGGAAGTACAGACAAATCTCGCTGTAAAAGAAGAAGAAACGACTTTAATGGATGTGAGCTCTACAGCAATCGTAAACCAAGATAGTTCTACCACTGAGCCGGCAACGCAACCCATGGATACTGATACCGAACCAAATCTGTCAGTCTGAGAAACAGTAGAACCTGCTGGTGACAAGCCATCGGCTTTGTGAAATACTTTTGTATTTTGTTTTTATGTAAATATGACTGATGTGTGGGGAATGGTTGAATGCTACAAGGTCCTGCCTGCATTTGTATATTGTGAGTCATACATTGTATTTTTTTTGTATATGAGCTTGTTGGTACTTCTCAGAAATAAACTGACTGACGTTAAATACAAAGTCAGGGCTATACTGATGCTTGAATTCTCAGTTTTTCTTGATTTATCTTAGGAGAATAGTAAGTTGCACTGACAAATGTAGTTGTAATAAGTAACAACCTCCATCATGTAGGTTATTTTTAAAGACTACGACCAGGATTTTGCCGGAAAACGATACAGGGTGAAAAATCTCCACTTACGTTGCCCTGGGAATTGTAACAAATGTAGGCACGGATGAACGTCGACAAGAATGAATGCAGAGACATTCTAGAATGAATGTCCACTATGGTATAAAGAAAAATTTTGACGCAGATAGGGCTTTAAGTTGCCTCTGAGGCTATACCTAGACGCCTAGGTCAATGCATACCTGTAATGGTGGCTAGTTAAAAAAGAGGTATATTTTTGAACTGTTGTTTCTAGTGGCCACAGCTGGGTTTGAGGGAATAGAACGGGTGACTGGGTAGATGTGAAGTCAGATAATGATTCAATTAATAGTTCAGAAAGCCCATTGCTGAGGTAGATGCAACTTAAATCTGGGATGAGTTATAAAAACTAATAGGTAGAACCTAAAGCTATGTTTCCAATGATAGTGTGGAAGCAATGTAAATCTTGAGCCATCCCAAAGTCTAGTTACCCATAGAAATGTAAAAGTGAAGTCTGCAGGAGGTTTTTGAGAGGATATTTAAATTTCAGAAGTTTTCAAAGAGTTCAATAACAACTTTCAGGCATACGAAAAATTTATACTAGAAAATTAAGGGGGTTTGGGGTGGGTCCCTGACAAATCAGGAGACATGACCGGTGTGGGTTAATGACGAATCTAGGGTCTGAGTCTGAAGCTCGGTTTACACTAGTGCGCTACGAGATACCATAAAAAATTGTAACAGCTACGGTTTGGTACTGGTCCGCACCAAAGTACCTGTTCAGGTGATCATTTATATTGCACATCAGTTACGTGTCCGTATTAAAGAATCATGAGCCCCGTTTCAGTTTTGCACCGATACGGAACTGGCATTGATGTGAACCTATTTAAACGACGAGCGTTTTCGCTGCGAACTTCAGTTTTCCCATTTATACAGAGTGCGCATTGATGCTATGGTCAGCACCAGTGTAAGCGGGGCCTGAGCCCGGCCTGAGTCAACAAAAAATATATAGATTATAAATGCTGGCCTTGTTGTATAAAATTGGTAATTGTCTCCCTTGAGCAAATACAAAAATATATAACTATGTTTTTTATGTCTAGTTTTGATCAAAAATATGTTTTTGTAAAAAAAAGAATTGCTTCTTAGAAATTTTGTGTTAAATATTTAAAAAAAATTACAATAAAAATATTTAAAGACCGTGAAATTATTTCCCCCCCCAGTTTATAATAACCACTCATTATTATACATTTATGTCCCCTACAGATATTAGCAGTTTGAAGTCGATTTCGTTTCTTTTTGGAGGGTTTCTGCGTGGGAGGATCCGATATCCTTGCAGGCGTGACCTAACCTTAAACAAAAGGGTTGTTCAGTGATATAGCGCCTGTGTACATACGTCAACTGGCGTTGCCTAATGAAATGGTAAAATGGGCTAATAATTAATTAATAACGTTTTATTTGTGGCAAGCAGCAGGTATTGATCAGGATAAAAAAAATGGTAAGCATTTGGTGATTTAACCAATCATATAACTCCTCGCAGTTTCAATGTTTCCAATAAAATTGTTTTTTGACTTGAGCGCAAGTATTTATGTGAAGAGGGGTCGTTCATGAGTGCCCCTTGTTTGTGGTTGCAAAGCAAAGGATTTTATGGCTAACTATTACATCCAATACAGCGACTAACCGGAGAATGGCAAGTAAAGAAAAAAATAAGGGAAACACCATGTTGTCTTTCCCGACCGGTAGGGGCAAGTTGGTAGGGCAAATCGTTAGCTAATCGGTAGATGTACACGTAGCAGTAGTTTTACATAAGTCAGTGCCGTGATATAGTCACAAAACTACAATCGCAAGTGCCACACATTAATACAAAGTCGAAATTCAAGTCAAGCTTCGTTGTTGTGAAGCAATTCAAGTAACAAGTTTGTTTAGTGGAAACAAGCAAATCTTGAAATGCTGACACCTCGATTCAAGTTAATTACATCGCAATATTCAATACAATACCCAATTAAACTTGGCTTTGTTGAAGGTTCATGTAAGACATCGCTTTGCAAAGTAGTGAAGGATAATTCTCATCAACCTAATAAAATGGTGTGGTAGAACTTTTATAGACTAAAGCCTGTGGCACTTGCTCCTGCAGGCACTTACTTAAATAGAGGGTGCCCTGTAGGTCAGAGACCCTCTAGAGTTGAATAACTCTACCAACAATCAACTGATGGCCCTATTGCTAGTACTGAAGTGATTAGTGTTGACTTCCCTATACTAAATACAAGACAGGGCCGGTATTGACTCCGGCTGGGCCGGTATCAACCCCTGCAGGGCCGATAGTGACCTTGCAGGATTTGTGGTAACCTTTACTGGGCCGGCACAAGATGGCCGGTTAGCCTGAGGAACTGGAGATTAGCCTAACAGATCCATGACACTCCACCCACCACTATGCCACCCTAATGAATGGGTTAGCAGACCACCAGCTATAATGAGCCTGAGATAATGCCAGAATATAGGACCGCACCTCCAGATATCAACTCTATTTACCTTTATCAACTATAATTGCAATTTAACTTATTGCATACTCATTGTGATTGTTTAATATTTTTATTCTCTTGTTGTGGTTTGTCTAATCACTTCCAGCGCACTTGATTGGTTGTATCCTGTATTCTGGACATTCTATTGCATATGAAAAACTAAGGCTAATTAGACTGAGGACTTAATTATACAATTTTATTCCTTGCCACTAGGCGCCTTATTCCTTTAACTTTGTATGCCATTGTATGTATTGTCATTTGATTGGTTGCAGCACTTCCTGTTATGTTTTATTGGTTGCACCAACATGATGCAAAACACTTCCTGTGATCAGCCTATAAAACGCGGCTTTTTCATATATACGTTGCCACTTATCACTTACTGCTACTGCTGTGGACTTCTCTAGGCGATTGCCTCCCTAGAGCTTGATATGTGGACAACAAATTTATTTCATTACATAAAACTATACTTAGTTTGTCTGAGCCGAGGGCTCACTAGTAGTGAAGTTGTTACCGACTTCTCTGTTGCACTCTGCAGGTCTGACCGACCTTGCGTTACCTCTAGGAGAGAGGTGTTGATTTGCTGTTCCACGAGCTGCGCGCTGTGAACAGCTGTTGTTAGTGGACGATAGTAGGAGCCCTACCGGCACGATCCAATACAATATTAACTTATCACTGGACAAGCTAGCCATGGACTCCGCCCCCTACTTCTGGGCGCCAGTGTGCTTTAGCCTATTTATTATTACCTATTGGACAATACCGCTTTCTATATATTATATTACTTCCTGCCATGCTTCCTGTGCATGATGGAAAGTTTCCAAAGTGCTTCCTGTAACTCTGCCTATAAAAGGCATAGCAATTTTCATACTCATTGCATTACCTGACATGACATGGCATGAGCATATTCTCTTGTCCTTGCATTGGACTGCCACCTTGTATTCTGATTATGAATAAAGGTTATTATTATACATAACTTGAAAGCTCTGAGTGTGTATGTCTGAGCAGAGGGCTCGTTACCGTTGCTAAAGTTGATTACTTGCTTTACAACACCTTGTTTGTGCCATCCCGGCACGGAGTCACCTCTGAGTTGAGGTAGACTGTCGCTTGTCAGGCCTGAAGAGGCTGACTGTATAGTTGTGGCTGCACAGACTGCGCGTCTATCAGCACAACCTCCTAGCGGAAGGTAGTGTGACATAAAAATCCGCAACAATACCATTGAATTAATTAAGTGCAAGGGATATCATCTCCGAGCCCATTGGTGACATTTATTTCTAGCATTACGGAGAGGGCAGTTTACATAAACTACCTCTTTGGCATTTACGTTACAATTATACAACTATGCAAAAGTTTCAAAGTCTACGGTTGCGGTGTCTAGGCATATACGTGTTTCCATGTTTTATAAACAAAAAATTATTGTCACCTTTTTATCAGTTTAAATTGCTAATTTAACCCCTTTGACAGGTCATTTTTTTTAATTTTCACCACTGAAATATAGTTTTCTTTCTTCTGGATGCATTTTAAACAAATAAAAAATAATATAAAAACAAATTAAATAACAAATCTGAAGCGTCAACTTGTATATAATTCCATCGAGCGATAAACTGTTTCCGGTGATTGAACCGATTGACAAAGCCCATCACTATCTTCATTATAAAATACGTACTATACAATATAAACAGGGAAGGTCCAATTACATCAGTTATACAAGACTATTACCCTATGTACATCTACCAATTAGCTCCCAATTTGCCCTTACCGGCTGGGTGATTTTGCAGTCTCTCTTTCCGGTTAAGTCGCCAAACAACCGGTAGGGACTGATTAGAGGTAATCGGCAGATTTTGATCTGCATCAAAAAATTGGTAGACAATTTGTGATTTGACCAATTATATCACTGCTAGCGTTTTTAGTGTTTTCAACAAAACTGCTTCTCAAGAATAATTATTTATAGACGAAGAGTCGTTTTTGAGCGCCCCGTCTTTGTTGTTTGAAAACACTTTTTGGCTAACTATGATATGAATACAGCGAGTTTGACTGGTATCGCGTGAGAATGGAAAGTGGAAGAAAAAATTAGGGAAACACCTTGACGTCATCTCCAACCAATAGCTAATCCGTAGATGTACATGTAGCATTAGGCTCCTCCAAATGCGCTATTTATTCATATGAAGGGTAAGTTTAATCTCCACATATGGGTGGTATCTTTCCTAGCCTCAGCTCCAACTCTTCCTCTATCTCTGCTTTGCTTCTTAAAGGCGGCTGTGACAAATCCCGATCACGCAGCACCTCCAGCGTATTACATCCAGGTCTAGGACCTGATATTTTCAATTAGAATTATGATATTGTAGTGGATTTTCATAGCACTCACATCTGCGCAGTTACTTAACAATCATTCTGGCATCACTAGTATAGCCATTGGATGGCAAGAATGACTATAATAATGGATACCGAACTGACCAACACTGCATCGGTAAGGTACCTACCCTGTATGAGTCAATACTGACCCTGTAGGAGCCATACGAGGCCGTCAGGAAATGACTCATCCTAGGTTGACATCTGAAAGTAGCCTAAGAGGACCATATCCAGGAAGTACCCCCCTTATATCTGGGGAAAGCCAAGGACCAGAGCCTAGAAAGACTCATGTACCAACAGCAGGAAGTAGGAATGCCTAGGATTGGTCAGCTGGCCTGTAACTCCGCCTACCACTTCTGGGCGCCACATATATTTCACCCTCTGTACTGTATTTTATTCGTCTCTATTTATATCTGCCTGCTCATTTTGTATATTATGTCTAATTTCTGTGTTATTGGCCATTACCACGAGTCACTTCCTGTGCTCTGCCTATAGCAGGCGGAAATTTTGCTATGAGAATCAGTTTGTTTTGGGACTTGTACTTACTCGTATTCTTATGGAAGATTAAAGGCATATTTACTCTCAAGCACTGAGTTATGCATCTGAGCCGAGGGCTCTATACTAGTCGTGGAGTTGAGAACACTCCTTTACTCCCAATTCAGTGTAGTACCTACCTGTTGTTACCTCTAGGTGAATGGTAAATGGTGGCACCATACCGTCGGAATGTTACCGACTTCCCTGTGTCAGCGAGCGAGAAGTTTGGCTGGTCACAGCACTCAGTTGGTGAATTTAAACCCCAAAAATCCCCTACAATATTGTCCGAAGAGCTCCGTGAAACACTTGTGGTAAAAATGCCATTGGTCGGTCGCATATTTTTTTACCAAACTTCCAAAAAAGTTTCTAATTGGGAAATAAATGGCTAAATATTTCTTGGTGTTATCTGTGCAGTATCGGTCACAAAAAAAGTCTGAGTTTTGTTTATTAGCATGTGTTACTTGACAAGAGTGGCTTGCTCTAAAGAAACAGCTTTATGTACTTCTAAATGATAACCTACTCCATCACATAACTAATCGCTAAGAATGTTCTGTTAGCTGGGGTTCTCTCAATGGGAGGAACTTCTAAATGCGGGCAAGCTACGGATAATAGTACAACACAGCACTTCAGATAGTTGTACCTCCTAGTCAAAACTTATTCATTTGAGTTTTAGGAAAAATACTTGCAGGGGCCAGTTTTCATTACTTTCCACCATATACAGACTATCACAACAGTTGGTATTCTAGCGTATTTGCTCTGCCAACTTAGTATAAAATGTTCTAAAATGTTTTAAAAGAAACTGAGTGGTTGTCTCGCTTAGTTAAGACAACTCCAAGTCTATAAAAAGATAGCTGATACAAATTAGGAGCTGTATCTGAGCCTTCAATTAATTTAATATGTTTTTAAGTTTTTAACTTTTGCTTCAATTTCTGCCTCTTATCAGAATTTTAAAGCGGCAGCCATTTAAAAAAACAAACCGGAAACCAGTTATCATTTACATACATTTAGTTGATATTTAACTCTAAAATAGGTTATTTCTCTTGACTTCAACTTGCAGCCAAATCATAGTAGAGTTATCCTCTCTTTGACTATTTTTGCACTTCAATAAGTTGGTCCCTTGTTTCATGCATCAAGACGATGGACTTTTTGTAATTGTTTATTTGTAGGTGTTCCTGTAAGCGATGACGCTGCCTTGTGGGATAAACAGAGGCCAGCAAACCAAGATGAGTTATTTCACCAGATCGCAGCTTTGACAAAAGAAGCAAACAAAACACAAGCAAACATGTAATATATTTTTCATAAATGTGTAATTAGCAAGCGTGTAAAAATATGTATATACATTTTTTATATATAATCCCATGTACATTTATACAATACGTGTAATATTCACATGAAATAATAACTAAACTATGAAAAGAAATATAAAATATTAAATTACGTTTTATTCATAATCTTTATTCTCCAAAAAGAAAAAAATTAATTTTGAAGCAGAAAGTTAAAGTCAAAATTTAGCGAGTATGAGAACACTTGAACTCTTTTTTTGGAAACAAGTTTTTTGGATAAATGAAATTAATACATATTTTTTTTTATTATGCAATACTTCTGTGATATGGTACATTACAAGAACAATATAATCTGTGGAATAGCGTCAGTGACAACTCTCTGAGGGACAATTTACATATAGTTTGTTTCTTGAAAAAGTAAAGATACAAAATTTTAGGGTAAATTAGTTCAAATTCACCGGTTAACTTTTGTTATTTTTTTTCGTAATATTTTTGTTATTGAGAAGTAGAAAAAATGTTTCACTACTAATTGATCTCTCTAATTCAGCTTTAAAAACTAAATAAAAAAAACTTTTATGCGTCTCAAATGATTATTTTGGCAGAACAACGGCCAAACCAGGTTGACAGGAAATGAAAAATTATTTTTTTGGCATTAGAAGCAGATTCAGTTCTGCGACTTCATGTAGAATGTGCTAGAGTCTGGATGTTTGGCGAAAAAACTATAAGAAAGTTGTAAGTTCAATTTCTCTTGTAGTATCTAGCATCTCAATGGTGGCAACATTAACTCCGCCTCCACTGTTAGAGAACCAGCTTGGCTTGAGAACTACCAGGAGTATGATCAGACACACCGACTACAAATATAATGAAAAATAAAGATTTAACTCCCTAGTCTCCGGACGATATGAGAGATGCCTAGTTAGTGTAATGGTTGATGTGTCTGGCCGCTGAACAATGTGCTGTAAGGGCAGAAGTTCAAGCCCCCTGTGAAGTCTGTGCCGGTTCTTCTTTGAGGTTTTTGAAATGCTCATACGTAATTTACCATAAAATTTTCTACCAAAGAGATCAGATGAAAAAATGTTTCCTAGTTAAAATTATGCAAAATAATGCTTCAACATCTAAATTGCAAACAAAATTAAAAAAGCATTCGGCCAGCCGATCAACAAAATGTTTTCCATGAACAACTTTGCATCTTTTTGTAACTGCCTTTTCTATTAATCACTTTTTATTGAAAAAAGTCTGAGTTTGGTCAATCATGACGCATTTTTGGCAAAACTTCCAGATCATTTATCTAACACTTGATTTGAAATGACACTAAAATGTTATTCACCAAAAGAAATGCCAGTTTCATTTCTATTTTAGTGAACTCAAGTGAACCACTCAGTTACTACCAAACTGATGCGAGAAAACCAATTTACCTGTGAGATAAGCCTGATGCGAGAAAACCAATTTACCTGTGAGATAAGCGCAACCCAATTGATCTTGAATATCCATAAATTATATTTTGTTATCATGGCCATAGACTTATTTGAGCAGCTGTCTGTGTGTATGACTCGCTGCACAATCTGGGAGCTAGTAGCGTTGAATGGTGTATTACAGTTTACCTCCACACAACATGATGGGGGAATGGTAAAGTTTGTGGTAGGGTACTTGTACCATTCCTCGTAGGAATAAACTCCACAACATCCCAGCTAGAACACATAATGATAACACTTGGCTTCTATATAATCAGTACTTTGTAATGAGGCAAAGATGAGGGTTAAAGCCCTAATAAAGGGTGTGAATGACTGGTAGAAGCTATTTATCATCTCTTTGACAATATCGCTAGTGACGATTTAGCAAATCTGGAATGTTGCACACTTCCTACCTGACTCTGGAGCTTGTTTATCTCTGCGCATCCAGAATCATTCTCATCTGTTGACAAATTTGAATGGAGGACACAACTCTCAAACATCCCATCTAGCTGACCCATTACTTTTGGATGGAACTAAAATTAAATGCAAGAACGTTTTTGGTATACCAAGACGAAAAGTTTCAATGTAATTATGAGAGATTTAGCGATGCAAATGTGCAAATGGTGCGAGTGTTATCTCTGAATGTTGGTGGAAGGCATAGACTTATCACAAAGACTTTTTAGAACTCTCCTAGGGCAACTTCAGAGCCTGTCCATCATCTCTCTATATATTTCTGTAAAATCTCTCTTATGCTTCATGTACATATAGCAATCGTGCTAGCGATTTTGCTTACCGATTGGGGAAGTCCCTCCTCCAAATTGCGAAATTTTTCACTACTACCCATTCTTCAGGGATTCAGGTCAAACTCGCTGTTACAAAGCATAGCCTTCAATTTATTATAGGATCGTTGATAGATCGGAGCGCTGAATGTGACGAGACACTAATGGAAAAAAGGATAAACTTTTTTATTGTTGTGATTGGCTGATCAAGGAATCCGCTAGCAATTTTTTGATCTCGATCAAAGCCTGGCAATAACCTCAAATAAAATGCTAGCGTTTGCTTAGCGATTTTGCAGGAAACAGAAGTTGCAAAATCAAGCAATCGCTAAGGAAATCGCTTAGTAATTGCTAAATGTACATGGTAGGGAGATCTGCTCATATATTACTACTGCTAAATGTACATGCGGTTTTACTTATAAGTTTATCCCGGGGCAGCCAACAGAGTTCCCACCAATAATGTTTGAGTAATAAGGATATTACTTGCTGCTTATAACAAATGACAGCAACGACTTACTTTGTTTGATATATAAATCAGAAGACCAATCGCACACAACTCACCATCATTCTTGATCTCAATCTTTTGGAACATTTTTATCAAGGAACCAATGATACGGGCTAAGAAAAGTTTCAGAGTTTTAACCAAATGGTTGTGGCCACACTTTTAAAGGAGAAAAGTCTCACAGAATTGTTAGAGTATTTGGGAATTGATGGGTTTTCAGATTAAAAAGCATCCCTTGGATTAGGAAACACATGGTATTGTTGTAGATTTTGGTGCATGTCAATAGTAAAACTGCTTGTTTGCTAGCAAAACACCAACAGAAGTGCGCTGGAATTTTACCTCCAGCTCTTGCGAAAGTGCTGTGCTGGTAGATTGACTTGCTGTGCCGGTAGCACAGCATGCAGGGCCAGTCTTGACCCCTGCATTGCCGGTAGTGACCCCTGACCGACCCAGTATGGTAATACTGGGTCGTTACAAGATGGCCGATTTGGCTGAGGATCTCCAGAACCTCCTAGGAGCTTACTCTAACCCTAAAGCCGGAAGTACCCTTCCTTGTATCACTAGGTATATTAACCACAGGCTAGGTATAGCCTCGGAACCCTGTGAGTTCTACGATTGGATAATGAAGATAGGACTCCGCCCTTGGGCCACTTGGCACCATTTACATTTAATCTTATTCTATCGAATGATTTGTTGACTATTTATTTATATACCTATTATTATTGGCCTGATTACTTCCTGTGACTTTACTGTTATATGTTTTATGCAAATAGCTTCCTGCCAGCGTACCTATAAAAGGGCTGGCATTGTATATACTCTTTGCATTCATTCACTCATGTCTTGCCAATTACCCTAGTGGATAGGGATTGGATAGCCACCCTAGGACTTTGGTTATTGATGAATAAAGCCACTATTCAAGCCACACACTGTGTAGTTTGTCTGAGCCGTGGGCTCTGTGCTTGCCAACTGATCCGGCAGTAACTATTCATAGATGTCACTGTCATACCAGCACAGTGTCCCCTCTGGAGAGAGGTAGAATACCTGAGATTAGTGGAATTTTGTGGAAACCAGACAGAAATCTATTACAGTAATTCAAAACTTCTCAGTCTTTTTTGTGACTTAACTTGCTTGAGAGAAAAAGTAGTTGCTGCTGCAGAATTTAAGCAACTCTTGCTTCGGAGTTGTGTCAGCATTGTTACATCTCCATAAAACTTTCATGCCGTAAAGTCCGCAGATCGAGGTGTTTTGTAGACAGCTCATAGTTTTTAACAGGAAAAATGCTCCTGGGGTATATATTAAGAGCTTTCGGCAAAGTGAACGCGAGGATCTCAGCAAATTTTTAACCGTTCTAAAAGCTGGAAACATGTGAATCTGGCAGAACAAGTAGCTGTGAAAAAAATATATTTATTGAGTTGTCTTTTCTTACAAAATTTATGTATCGTACAGGCTAAAAAACAAAAATTAAATAATGATAAAATAATATTCTTTATTATTATAATAAACAACTATTTTTATTAAAACAAAATGCAAACAAATAAAAAATGAATTTTAGCATTGCTAATGTATTGTACTGAGACACACAGACATTCAACATGATAAATTATTATAGTTATTATGACCTTGCATCAACGATCGCTGGTAGCACGATGACGACTCATTGTTTTTATTGCTGTATCCAAAACAGATATATTGATTGCCATAAAACGGCTCTGCTTTTAATAGCACTACATAAATAAAAAACAAACATCCTCATGCTAAATTTCTTGTGAAGACGCACCGTGAAGAAATGCTATTTTGTATTCGCCGAAAAACAAGATAAATTCGCTCATTTGTCACAATCGTTACTTTGTGTTCACTTAGCAGAAGCACCTATTGCGTCCAGGGAAAGTTCTGATGGGCTATGTAGCTTACTTTGAAGGGTAAATTTTATCTGGAGGGGCTTGAATACTCCAAAAATGAAACATCGCTAAAAAAGACTTTTAATTTTAACGCAATATCACAATATCCTTTGGATTTTTCATCTATCCTGATTGATTACATACCTGTCCCTTCACTGGCTTAGATATTATCAGGCAAGCAAAACCAGCCACATAGGTCATCACGAAGAAGAAGAGAAACTACAAACAAAGACCAAACATTTGATTGAATAAATCTGAATAATTTCAGTACAATATTAATAATCAACTCTCAATAGATATCCATAGCATCCTCATAACGTGGACTAAAAAACTTTTGGCTCTGAACTGTTGTCGAATTAAGTCATTGTCGAATTTACACGATCTATTGCGCAGTTCTCACCAAACAAGTGAAAAGATTATCTCGCAATTGTGTATAATTAATCATTAGGATTTGTTCTGGCTAATCCTTTTGCCCTCACATCCAACCAATGCTCGGTTTACACTAGTACGCTACGAAATACGGTAAAAAATCGTAACGACTACCGTTCGGTACTGGTCCGCACCAAAGTGACTGTTTAGACGACGTCTCTCTAGCGCATTAGTTCTGTATCCGTATGAAAACACCTTCGGTCCCGTTTCAGTGTTGAAACGATACGGAACTGGTATTGGTGCAAGCTTATCTGAACAGCTGGCATTTTTGCTGCGAACTTCAGTGTTCACATTTGTACGAAGTGCGCATAGCGCACCTGTGTAAATGGGGAAGGGGGGGGGGTGCCTAATTGTCTTTAGTACAATACTCACTACAGATAATGCAAGTAAAATACTCACCACAGATAATGCAAGCTTGTTCTTTTTTATATTGCCGATGCATCCTCTCAAACCAACAATAAATGAAAGAAATCCGAGACCGATTAAATATACTGGCATTGCGATGGCCTTGCTAGTCTGCATTAGCTCTGAGTAGGCACCGAATATGTTCAATATGAATGTCCCTACGAAGATCTGTACGAATGCCCAACTCTGCAACAGAAGCACCAGCAGTCAGTCATCTTATTATTATCGCTGTTAATGCCATTAATTATTATTTTCTAATAGCACTATTATAGCACTATCAATGCGTATTTATTATCGTCTTTCAGTATTTCAACTAATCAAGTTATGGTAGCCAAAGGTAGTGTTTTTGAGCAAATTAGCCTGTTAAATCGTTAATGAAATCTCAGTAGATTACAAAACATGTAACTTCATCGCTAGAGCATTAGTTATTAGAATTGAACTCAAACGCAAGCTGTCATACAGATATGTAAGCAAACTCAGTAATAAATCAAAGTTCTATAATTTCATGCAAAATAATCTGCGGAATTTTTTTTCCATCGCATGATACTGTTGGATTCATTCGACTTTGAACTGTCTCGGTAAATTCTATGTTCGCAAGTGATACTCGGAATTAATACAGAGGGACTTGAAGTAAACAATACTGCAAACTAGTGCCAAGTACTCTAGTCAGCCAAAGTTCTGTTATTTCAATGTCAAGTTTTTCTGTGTTACTGTCAAAACTCAGTGTAAAAAAACATACATATGATGACATTAGTTTTTGCTACACTAACAATTACATGCTTGCCTGGTTTGTTTGAACTACTTCCAAACCACATTCATACACAAATCTAGGGTACATAGTATGAATAGCTTGTCTACCAGACAGGCTGATGTGAAAGGAAGAACAACTATTATCAGAAGCTATGATCAAAGCAGCCAAAGAGAAAACAGCGATCTCAACTTCAGTCAGTACCCTTACACTGTTAAGGTTGATCAAACCACAAACTTTAGCTACGCTCAAAATTATAATTATTAAATGAATAAATGAGAACAAAACCCAAGTGTCATCAGCTTGTCAAAGGATGATCTCAGAATAACTTGAATAGGTTCATTAATCATAGTTTGGTTAGAGATCAGTTTAGATCTGCGGTGAAAGCATTCAATGACCTCCAAGTGTTTGCTTACAGATGTTATTGTATACACGCGCAACTCTCTACTGTTAAATTACACTGAATACATGTAAATACCAGATGCACAATTAAAAATGTAGAAAACTTGATTTAGTTTGGTTTGCTAGTAGTAGCTTCGAAAAAACTACGGAACTTTTCATTCTGTTTTTAAACGATCTCACACTTTTACAACTGCAATTGTTTCAAATATAAACGACAGCTGTTGAAAACCCAAGCAATTATAGTTGTTGACATAAATTTATTTGATGTATAACCGTACTAATGAGCTCAAGAGAGATCACTTTGGTGTTTGAAGAGCGCGTTACCACACACAATTTCATGGTAAGTACACCGCATGAGATGCCTCACAGTTTTCAAGAAGGCAATATAATGATTTACTATATAAATGTAACACAACTTTGCCATTATCTCTACTGCTATATAACGTTAACAAGCAGGTAAAACAGCACACTTACCAGGTTTAGAATACCTATCAACTTCACAGCCTCCTTTTGGCACCCCATATCTACCAGTTACGGAAGGTGAATGACTGGGCAGGCCACAGTTATGGCGTTATATGCTTACTTAAGTGTCAAGCTTCAATGATTCTTTATGTTTATATCAGACAGGCTCACCCTCATTCACCCTCATTCACCCTTAGACATCCTTGTGACAAATTGATAAAATTTAGACTATGAAGAATCTATTTGCATAATTGGAAGCTTGCCAATTTTTTGCGTTTTTGCAAATTTTATGATAATTACGAATGAAAACCATCCAGTTTCGATGTTGTGTCTAAACACTTTATTTATCTGTTAGATCGATTTGTTGTTGATGAAATGCCTTGCCAATCAGAATGTTCTTTCTAGAGCAATCTCTGCAATTTTTGTCAAAGAGCAGAGTTGCCACAGTAGGAGGTTCATCTGATCATGTAGACAAAGTTTACAAATTTTGATAGATAACTATATCTAATCAGTCCAATCACATTGTATGTAGAGGGAGACAACTGCTAACTCAGGTCCTAAGATGTCTCAATACTATTTTTGACAATCTGTTTGCCATCACACTAGGAACTGTAGTAGCAAGTATGTGTACCAGCAGAGAGCACTGCCACCTCAGTATTTTGGCTCACCTAGACAGTGCGGACATATGCTTATGTGACCATTCAAAAACATGTCATCAAAATGATTGATGACTAGAAATTTTACTGAGGCGTTACGCGCAAAAGCATCCAATAACTCAATTCATGTACACATTCCTTTTCTTGTAAACGCCCCTAACTTTTGAGTTTTTTTTTACTCTCCAGTTTTTGGTTACAAAATATCAACTAAGCACCAAAGCTCACATTGCACAGCCTCGCACGCTCTACACAAACCAGAAATAATTTTTTCACAGGTATTATTCGAGTTGTTGTGGAGAGAAAAGAGCTCATTTCTGTATTAGCATTCTGTTGCAGTGTCGTTCACCGGCTGTGGGGGCATTAATCTGCCGATGTCAAGATGTCTTTTGTAAGAATTCCACTAGAAAAGTAGATGCTTGGCGTTGACAAAGATAACTTCTCGAAGCAAGATGAAGGTGACAAGATGTCAGAAAAGAAAATTAGAAGTGACACATTTGCATTTAGATATCATATATGACCTACTTTGTTGTTCTATAGACAACTTCGTAACAAAAGATTTCAAGCGATAGAAGCAAACTTGATGCCTGTTCAAATGCTGCCGCTAACCATAATGACATGAACACAATCAGTATCATGGCAATGCCAATTCACTTATGGTCATCTTATATCAGCCCACTTATTTTTTTGGCAGGGGCTTCCAGTACGCGTTTTAATTTATTGTATTTTGTTAGAAACAAAAAATTGGCAAAAATGGACAAGATGTGAAGCATTACGACAATGCGATCGGAATTGTCGCAGTGTTGTTTCGACAATGCGACATTATTTCTAGTAACGGTCAACAAGCTTCCACATATAACTTTTTGACAATACAAATGGAGCCAGGCCTATGATAGGGTACCCAGCAAACATCACCTATCTAGGTACTGCACAACCTCTACTGTACAAGGAGTCTATCTACAAAATTACTTGACGAGCAGCAATGTAAAGTTCAAGTTGCAATAATGGAAAAGGTTAATGTGATATTATGAAGTAAGCGCAGTATTAGAAACATCACTCACTGCACAGAAATAACCTAGGGCACTGTAAAGAACCCTGGGGCGTTCTGAAGAACCCTGGGGCACTCTAAAGAACCCTGGAGCACTTTAATGAACGCTGGAGCACTCTAAAGAACCCTGGGGCACTCTAAAAAACCATGGGGCACTCTAAAGAACCCTGGGGGCACTCTAAAGAACCCTGGGGCCACTCTAAAGAACCCTGGGGCACTCTAAAGAACCCTGGGGCACTCTAAAGAACCCTGGGGCACTCTAAAGAACCCTGGGGGCACTCTAAAGAACCCTGGGGCATTCTAAAGAACCCTGGGGCACTCTAAAGAACCCTGGGGCACTCTAAAGAACCCTGGAGCATTCTAAAGAACCCTGGGGCATTCTAAAGAACCCTGGGTCGCTCTAAAGAACCCTGGGCCTGGGATAGCTGTATTCAACCAAACCCTAAAGTTCTTGGTAGGTGCCCTCAGGTACGCTGGACCCACTTTCAGGTACCTTACAGCTACCCCAGGCGCCCTGTACTCACCCTCAGGCCCTGTGCACTTACCCTGACACTGTGTGTTTACTCTGAGGTCTGCAGAAGGTATATATATTTATCACACACACCTTGGTTTGCAGCACATCAAGTTTTGTATTACGTATTTCAGCTGTAATGCTTGCTACCAACTCAGCCGGACCTCCTGAGTTGAATATATGGCTTCCATTTACCATTTAATTTATACTATAATAATATTCAGGTGCAAGTTTAAGCGATAGTAATGTAAAATAATAACAAATAAAAAACAGTAAAATCAAAAATGAGACAATTTAATAAAATAAAGAATAATAACATATGGTTACATCTAACAAGTAACTTGGTAGCCACTCAGCAGGCAAAACATCATGGCTATTTTGTCTGTAAGTAAATATAGATTACCAGACATGATCATCTCAACCAATATCAAGCCAAACCAAACCAAAAAATTGTTTAAACAAGGTCAGCAGAGCCTTGTGGTGAGTCAATAACCAAAAAGCATCAATAAACTAAACGACTTGAGTATTACCACATAACCTATAGCTGCACTCTATAGATTGCTACATAATATTTCATTGCATTGTTTGCTTTCAACAATTACAATTTATTATAAGATTTGACAGTTGATGTCATTTCATGGCGTGCCATTTATATGGTTGCATGCATAATTTTACCGTATCATATACCTGCATGCACCCCAATATGTTGTGAGCTCCCCTTTAAATATTTGCATGAGAAAACAAAGACAAATACTTTCAGCAATCAACGTCATTGTACGTACATATGCTGTAGAGAAAGCTGCTACATGTTGGAATATTTGAGGTATTTTACAAGATTACATTGTTGTAAGAGACCATGCGCTCATTCCTACGCGCTATATTGTTGCTTTCAATAGTAAATACTTGTACAGGTACGTATGGTAGCCAGCACCAACCACCTGTTTAATGATGTCTCCTGTCTAGAAAGCGTATCACTGTTGAAATGAATACATACGCAAATAGCCACATGCCAGTTTTGGTGATATATTTTGAAAAACTTGACATATTACTATTACTGCTGCTACTGCTAATTTTACTAC
Organism: Cryptosula pallasiana; assembly: GCA_945261195.1. NCBI lineage: Eukaryota > Metazoa > Bryozoa > Gymnolaemata > Cheilostomatida > Cryptosulidae > Cryptosula > Cryptosula pallasiana. Next base: position 15,951,778 of record OX183133.1, on the reverse strand, counting down.
CCCTGTTGCTACTACTACTGTTGCTACTATTTCTATTGCTTCTGTTTCTACTAATGTTACTATCATTGCTATCACTACATTGCTACTACTGTTACCAACTGTTACTATCGCTGCTGTTGCTACTGCTACTATTGCTGCTACTACTACTGCTACTACTACTTCTAATACTACTGCTACTACTACTGCTACTACTGCTATTACTACTACTGCTACTACTACTACTGCTACTGTTGCTATTGCCGTTACTACTGTTACTGCTACTGTTGCTACTAATATTGTTACTATCACTACACTGCTACTGCTACTACTACTGCTACCACTACTACTGCTACTACTGATGCTACTATTACTACTACTCTTACTATTACTTTTGCTACTAATTTTGCTAGTGATGTTACTACTACTACTGCTATTACTACTGTTGTTCCTGTTATTACTACTACTGATACCAAAGTGTTACATAATTTTCCTAATTTATGGTTGTTATTAGAAGGTTTGAAAGAAATAGATTTGAGGAATGCCATCTCACCTTTGACTGTTGTGCAATAAACAATACACTCTTTGTGCATCTCACTCTCAGTGCATTGCGGTGAGCAACAATAACACAGAAATGAGGGTGGAATACGCAATACCCATCCACTCACGATTACAAACAACCATACAAAACAGTTGTGACCTAATTGTCCATGTAATGTAGGTCATAGGCTAATTACATAGCCTATTACATGACTAATTATTTGTTACACTACTTTGGAAGGTAGACGATGCTATGAATGTTCATCTCACTATGACACAGGAATAAACACTTGTTCTGCGGGTGGTAAAAGACCACCAGCACATACGGAACCAGTTAATTGTCCTTATGGATATGATTACTGCAGGGTAACTGTATTATGTAATATACACAGTACCTCACAATATAAGTATAATGCAATGTATATAACCTGGTCTTACTGTCAATAACCATTCATTTTGTTGTGTGTAAATCCTCTTAAAATGATATTCTTGTAACACTGCGATGGTTTTAGCTTATCTGAGTACCCGGGGTCATCCAAGATGAAAAACAACGTGGAAAATTGCTGTCTTTAAAATTAGCAATTCGATTAATCAAACGATAGTGAAATTTCAATGTCTAGATTTGGTTCTATGTATAATTTACTTGCAGAAGATTGAGGTGACCAGAAAACTCTTCTCATTCACACCGAGCTATGTGGCTAGAACTTGTGCTAAGAGTTGTGTTACCTCTACAAGCCTATTACCTGGAGCTAGTGTGTACTGTTGTACATCAGATGCATGCAATAGTTCTATATCTTGTAATATCTCCATGTCTATGGTCTTTTGGCTGTTCTTAGTAGTTGCGTATCACAATGTAGTTTAATACAATGATGCACAAACATTATATCATGGATAAGAAAACATTGACTGTGATATTCGGTAAAAAACTAAGATGGCTGTTACTAAATTTTCGCTTTTTCTTGCTCTCCTGCAGGTAAAACCATGTGCAACACTTCGGTGATTTTGCACCATACATACCTCATGGAGTTATTTTTTTTACAAGTGTGTTCATAATGAAACATCACTCAGTTACGAAACTTGTCACCAAACTTGTATCGAGTGGAAAGTATCACATCTCCAGGCAAGCAACTGTCTCCTCTAATCAAACCAACATTAAATTTCTATTTTTCCATTCAATCTACAAACTGTTGCCAATGAAACAGACAATATGTTGAGCAGAGACTAGCAGTGAAAGATTGTGTTACCTACCAGATCCAATAGATTATGTAACTAAATGAGCAATGGGGAGTCCAATCGTCTTTCTCAAGGGTCATGTGAGCCTGGGAATAGCTTGCGAACCTCCTGTGTATAATGTTGATTTGGTTTCATTATTATAGACAGCAATATTTGTCAATAAATCAGCTAAAAAGTTATTGAAACTAATGTTGAAATGCTCATCTCAAAATGCCCACACCAAACTCTTTGTTATAGAAAAATTATTTTCAACTTTTTCAACTAAAATTTTACCAACTGGTTAATTTTTTACTGGAAACAACTAATCTGTGGTAGATTTTGGTGAAGACCACTTGTAAAAATCACACTGACCACCAAAACACCAGTCAGTGATGCTCGGAAATGCTACCTCCAGCCCTAAACAAGGTGCTCCTCCGGTAGAACGACTTGCTGTGCCGGTAGCACAGCCGGCAGGGCCGGTCTGGACCTCTGCTGGGCCGGTAGTGACCCCTTGCTGAGCCGGTATGCTGATACTGGGCCGGCACAAGATGGTCGCCTTAGCAAAGGAGCGTGTTCCAACCGTGGAGCCATATGTACTCTTCTTCAAATCAACAGAACTATCAACCCAAGGTTAGCTATGGCCTCAGAACCACTGGAGAGTCTCTGATTGGACTATGGAGAAATGAATCCGACTTGGCACCATTTACATTTAACCATATCTCATTGTATGATTTGTCAAATATTTCTAGATTGTATCTTATTGGTCTATTTACTTACTTTCAATGTGGTTTTACATGTATTACGCTAATTAATTCCTATCAGCCTGCCCATATAAAGGTTGGTTCGGTCCATACCCTTTACATTCATCCATGTACCGCCAACCACCCTAGAGGATTGCCACCCTAGGACTTAGTATTATTGAATAAAGCCAACTATCGAGCTGACGATCCGTGTAGCTTGTCTGAGCTGTGGGACCTGTGTTTGCCAACTAATCCGGCACTAAATAATCACCAGTTGACACTGTAATACCGGCACAGTGTCCTCTTTGGAGAGAGGTAGAATACTTGAGGTTAGCGGTATTTTGAGAAAAGCACACCAAAATCCATTACAATAGGTTATGATTATTTACAACTAATTTACGAGAGTTGCCTTTTCTACAGGAGATAACTCTGTTATAAGTCTGGAGTTGCCTTCTTATGGGCAAACAACTACGTTGCTCAAATCGTTTGTTCTTTGGAAACACCAGTGACTCCTGGCGTTTGTACTCTAATCAGCTCAGGCTCCATTGCATAATATTCCTTGAATAGTTTTACAATGTTTAATTCAATAATTTAAAGGTCTTGCCAAAATTTGACACGGCATGTCATGGTAGTCTTTTGTTGGCTGGAAGCCATTAATAGCACCAGTAACAACCATTCATCATAATACCAGAACCAGCCAGTTTTGTTCGTCATCAAATGCAATTGTCAACAAGTTGGCAATCAAAATGTGAAATAATTATTTGGTGAATTGTTAATCTAGCCGTGACAAAAATTAAGTGCCAGTGTTTTATCAAGTTACCAAGAATGTTTAGCGACATTCCTTGCCAAAAATTGCAGGTTAAATAATCGTATCTAGACTGTAAATCTGCATACAAAACCGAGTCAAGCTGAACTTTTCTTTAATACATCAAATAGTTAAAATATTCATTTAAATTTTTAGGATAGTTTGAGCAATAGTTAGTTTACAGCTAGTAGCATAAAATGATGCCAATCCAGTCAGCAGTATGGCTGTTTGTCACCTTGACCCTTCCCACAGGTAAACATGACACAGACAACAGCTACATCAAGGCGAGTCATGCTGCCCTGATGCTTATAGCTTATGTCCCAACGGTTTTGAATTTATAACCTTGGACAATTGATGGTTCATGGCTTTTTAAAGTTTAGGACATTTGCCAACAAACTCAGCCCGTATTTAATGGGGACTGTGACAATAGCCATTTGGTCCTGGAAACAGCGAGGAAATTGCAGTAGCTCTATTAAATGTATATAGATTGCTGATTTGGTTGTGTTACAAAAAACTAGCAAGGTTAGTCAATAAACTGGCAGCTAAATTATTTAAACTAAAGTTAAAGTTTTCATCACAAAATGCCGACAACAACATTTTGTTTTAGGAAAATTTTTTATACTTTTACATCCCGAGACGCCCTTACTAACCCATTCATACTTTTAATAGAAACGACAATATGTTATAATTGCGAGCGTAACAGCTGTTTTGACTGAGTTGTCTTCTCTAAAGGAGATAACTCTAACGTAGAACTGGATTTGTCATATTTTAAAGAAAAAACTGGAAAAATTTAGTCATTCTGTCTTTGGAAACCCTAGCGACCCCTGGCTATGCACTCTTACAAGTCTCTATTGGAATAATGATAACATATCATTGTTTTAGAAGGATTAATTCTTCATATTTAATTTAAAAATTTCAAATCTGTCAATTATGTAAGCTTTATAAGACATTTTTGATAAATAATGTTGATGTTTAAAAACATTCAGTAGAAAGGCTTCGCTATGTTGGACTAACATTTGCTACCATATATTTAGGTGATGCATCTACCAACCTCAAGTGCTATCAATGCTCCACAAACAGCTTATTCTTTGAAGAGAGGTGCTCAGAAAACACACAAATTGAGCCATGCCCTCCTCATTATAGCTTCTGCTCTGTAAGCTGATCATACATGAGTAGTTGTACCTCATTTGCTTACACATTACAAATCTGATATCTCACTTATCAGGAGTTGTGTCCCCAGGCTAGAAATAACAATAAAAAGCGGGCAACTTCTCATAACCCAGGCATAAAAATCGAAAAAACTTTGATTAATTGGAAAATATGCCTTTATTGTGGCAGTTTCAAAGTTGTTTATCAAATATCCATATAAGGATGAACTAACGTTTAGTTTGGGTTAATACTTTCTTGTCTCACTGGCTGAATAACTTTATAAAATCAAGATTTAATTTCGTATAAAAAACTCTAGTCATGTGATACAAATGACCATAATGTTTAAGGAGTTCTCTCCCTAAGAGCACACAACTCTGTATCTTTTAATAAATTGTGGCATTACCACACACATGCTACAAAGAATGCGATATATCGATACCCTTAATTAATTTTATTTATTTTTTTGTTTACTACTTTTCCTGGAAGTTTCACTTACTCACCTGCCAAGATTTTGTCTATTGCAGATCATCCTCGTACGACCACATGCTCAATCTCAAATTTATTTTATGGAAAAAAGTTGCTCAAGATATTGTTTGGAGTCAAAGAACACTTTAGGAGGTGTGAGCATCTATTGTTGTACAACAGACGGCTGCAATGCTGCCCCACCAGACTGAGAGAATGCCGAGAACACTTTGTATTATAATAGTAATAATAATTAATTTATACAAAAATCATTATTTTGCAAAAAATTGTTACATTAGCAAAAAAATTATTAATTGGGCTGAGCAGTTGTTTTTGTGTTTGTTGATAATATTTTATTTGAGTGTGTCTGGGAAAGTTTGCATAAATATTGCTTGCTGTAGAATGACAGCTAAATATAATTTACAAAACAACAAAAATGTATTACATAATTAGTACCTCAATATCTGCGTAGGAATACTAAATAAGCACCAACTAATAAAATAAAAAGAGTGCTCATTTTACATTTCTGGACATTTTTTGACAAATATATAAAAATAATTCTCGATTAACTTACGTCAGTTTGGTCATTTTGTTCAGATCTTTCATTTTAGTTGAGTCGTTTTTGTTTTGTGCCAAAACCAAACAAGATAATAACACCCTATAGAAATGATTGTTTATCTCTATAAAAGTGTGAAGCTTTCATTCTTTTTTATCCTTTGCCTTGAATTTACTCGGAACTGGTATAACGCTGACTAGGCTAGAGCCGACTTCTGCTGTTTTGCTGATCACATTTCCTGACACACCCTTTGATTTTTCAGCGACACTTGATCCTATTTCAACACCTTTGCCTACAGAACAAAAGAGTTTTGCAATTTTGTACTGCCAATGAGGCAAGTTCTTATTTAGACTAGCTATTTCTAAACAAAAGTTATGTAATTTTTACATAAACAGAGTTGTCCTCTCATTCCTGCATTATTATGATACGTGTTCATAAAAACAAAATATTTCACAAAATCGCTTTTTTTCTTAAAAGCTTTCATAATGAAAATATGCTTGAAACAAATACACTACTACCAAATTGAAACTATTACACATTGCTCTCATCTTTGTGAATAAAGATAAGACAACTTCGAAGAAATGTGTTAATGCCATTTGCCACTTTGTATCCAATCTACGAGACATTCGCCAAAGACAACATTTATAATGAGCAAGCACAACTGGCTAGCAAAGCTACTAGAAGTCTTCCAAATCAACATCTTACTATTAACTATGCAGCTGCCAGTTGAATCAGGATTAACAGAAAACTGTAAATAGCTAAAACTATCACCTTTTTCATGCTGATTTTTGCTCACAATTGGTTTTTATCTAACTATTATGCAAAATGGATAAAATTTGTACTTTTTTTTGGTAAAATTCTTACCAAAAATACTAAAATTGTCTCCCTAAAAGATCAATTTTAAGTCGTCACAGAGTTTGTCTTTTTCAAAATGGGAACTTCCATATGAAAAACTAGAACAGCAACACGCTCCAAATATGGCCGGATATTTACGCAATACTGCTCTGGCTCAAAATAGCAATCAATTCCCGGAAAATTTTCAGGAAAATTATAAGCTTGCACTACCTTGTATGCTTCAATTTATTATCAGTAAAGCCTGGTTCACTTACATGTCATAAGTGCTCGCAAGCCAGCGCAGATCAGCGTACGAGCACTTGTGATGTATGTGAACCCAGATTTGCACAGCAGCAGCACACGAGCTCGCAGGAAAGTTCAGCCAGACAATTTTTCCTGCGCTGTTGTATGACAGAGCAAACCACAGTTAGGTCAAGGCTATTCATGTAAACTTGAAAGCCATCGAAAAATTATAATAAATAATAAAATTATTATAATTATTATTGTTAATTATTGCTATTTATTATTATTTTTTTGAATGCTTTATTATGATAGTTGATTTAAATGTATAAATATATTTACTATCTGCAAACGTTTATGTAATAGCATAATAATGATATCATTATAAATTGAGATTAAAAGTTATGTATGAAGAAGATGGTAGAAAAACACTAATGCACTGTTGAACAATGGCTATAAATTAAATTGAAAATTATAAAATAATATTTAATTATAATACGAGAAGCAACATAATAAAATAAAAGGTAATAAATAGATCGGTGTCTTTGAACAATGATAATTCATTTAGTGAACACAATCGTTGGTCAGTGAAGGCGGGCTTCAGGATTTTATTACCTTTGAGTTAAGAGAGTGATTATAGTTCTTGCGATCGTAATTTATGTGAACATCTATCCCATGCAGTCGTACGACGGTCTGCTCTGGCTTGCGAGCACTTAGGAATGTATGTGAACAGGGCGTAATGCCAATTTATTGTTTTACATCCTGAAGTATGACGCTCTATGAAATGCTTTATCAAACAGTTAAGAAAAACAGTTGTTGTCTTTTTTAATCACAAAACAAAATGAAATAAATTCAAACTCAAAAGCATCACAGTTTTGCAGTAAGCCGTTAGTTTTCGATAAAGTATGTTTTGAGAGAAGGAAGCATGACAAATCCGTGGATGTCATAGATCAATAAAATGAGCACTAGAATGTCAGACTGAGTTAGTTAGCAGCTGTGGATATGACTACAGCAACTGTACAGTACTAGCTAAAGTATTATAGCTAATTGAAGTCAGCTGTTACGGCACATTGTGTGTGGAATTCCTACCAGCAACTTGTCAGTGCGGCTCAGCGTCATTGTGAATTGACTTTATAGTTTAGTTTTGCAGTAATTCTGCATGGCAACTGATTTGGTACCTACTCTAACTCGTATCTGACCAATTTGATTTTTAAAGTCAACTTCAACATTTAATTTTGACAAAAAGGTTTTGCCTGTTAACGAAATATTTGTTTCCTCCAGACAAATCTACGACCAGAAATTTTACTCATAAAATAGAAAGTTGTTAAGCATTTCTCAGTAGTTATCTTTCATTTTGATGTGATTTAAAATCAACATTCTTATCCAAGAAAATGTGAATTATGGTTAACATAATATGTAATACGCTGTCTTACCAAGAATCCATTTAGTGCTGTTGTATCCCATACCAGCTGCCCCAGTGGCAGCGTTGTAAGCTCCACCAATGGCACCGCTTGATAATCTCCACAGAAAGCTTGGCTGTGGTTGTGCCTCTGTAAAACAATAAACTGTTGCCATGGCGACGCAAAATACTCTGATAAACTGGTTAAGAAGTTTAGTTACAGAAGTATGAAGTGGGAGTGAGCTAAGAGTGGGCCTATAGATATATCTCTCTAGTGCATTTCACTCGACCACAGCGCAGAGCAATACTTTCTGATGTAATCCTGTTGAAGTGATTCTGTTCCCTGAGCTAACTTACCCTATAAAATTGTGTTTTCTTGTAAATACATCTAAATATAATAATAATAAATGATGAATAATAATTTGTTGATGGTTTAAATAAGTGAACGTGCGCAGGTATATGTTTATCTTATCAGGAATATCCTTGAACTGACCTAAGTGCAGTTTACCAGCACTGGCAGGCTATCTATAGTTATTGCCACTGCACCCTTTTACAAAACTTTAAATGTTTGCTGATTATAATAATGATATAGTCAAAGAGAGTGGGACAGCTGTTTGACCAACAAAGTATTTGTTACTAAACCCTTTATCTCGTGATATTTATTTAGTTATTAGTAGGTAGGTGTGCTTACAAGAGGCTGATGGTGTGCTTACAAGAGGCTGATGGTGTGCTTACAAGAGGCTGATGGTGTGCTTACAAAAGCTATAGGTGTGCTTACAAGAGCTGATGGTCTGCTTATAAGAGCTGGCGGTGTGCTTACAAGAGCTGGTGGTGTGCTTGCAACTTACAAGTTATGGCGGTGTGATTACAAGAGATGACGGTGTGCTCACAAGAGATGACGGTGTGCTTACAATAGAGGATTATTAAAAAACTTGAATAAATAAGTTTTATTACAGTTACTAAATAAAACTAATTATTTTAATTATATTATTAATCCATGAAACATTTATTAATTTTTTCCAAAAACCCAGACAGTAGTAGCTGGTAAGGACCAGTTGTCGTTATGGCTGAGCGCCGAGGCTGTTCGACTGCTGCGCTTAGCATCACAGGCTCAACTCTTCGGCACCTCAATAACAAAAAATGAAAATTGGAATGATGAGGTAACAATGCACAAATTATAATGTGGAAACCCATGAGCAACTTCACACTTTGTACCTCGTGTGGTAGAATGCAGACAGTAGAGGCTGAAGCCTCACACAAACCCAGTCGGTGATCAAGGGAGATTAGTGAAGACACTAATGCCTAATGGATAAGTATAACTTGGATGTTATTTATTGTAAATATATGATATCTTATCACTGGTTGCCACGAGAACAGGGTCGTAGCGACAACTATCATTGGTGGTTGAGAATGTGCCCTGACTGCGTCTAGTTCAATGTTCAATGTCCCTCCATAGTTGCATATTGCACCAAGTAAGAGAGTCACATGCCATGTGCCATGGTTCATGAACTCACCTTAACCTTACCAATGACGTGAGTGTGCCACAAAGTAGTACGCTTTGAATCAGCTATAGAATGCTAATAAACAAAATTTGATTTGCAAATGACGTTTAATATTACTGGATTGGTAAAAACTTGATCCTGTCAGTGAAAAACCTGGTAGTGGAAAAGTGCGATATGCTGTAGGAATAGACATATAGTGATCACATTTTTCTAGCTTCTATCCGCATGTAGAGCAGTACTAGTATTACAGTGGCAGTATAACAATAACGGTGTAAGTAGTACAGTACTAGTAGTACAGTACTAGTAGTACAGTACTAGTAGTACAATACTGGTAGTACAGTGCTAGTAGTACAGTGCTAGTAGTACAGTACTAGTAGTATTGTACTAGTAGTACAGTACTAGTAGTACAGTACTAGTAGCACAGTACTAGTAGTACAGTACTAGTAGTACAATACTAGTAGTACAGTGCTAGTAGTACAGTACTAGTAGTAGAGTGCTAGTAGTACAGTACTAGCAGTACAGTGTTAGTAGCACTGGTAGCCCTAGTAATTACTAACCTGCGCTCTCAGCACATTCTGTTGTTTGCTCACTCATATTATCCTCCAAGTTGTCTGATGAAGTTATCACCTCCACAGACTCTGATTGGTTCTAAAATACAATAAAACCTGCTTCACAATGCTTAGAAATGTGAACAGCAGCCTTGAGACATTAACTTAAGTTGTTTACAATATTTAACACTGCAGAAACTGAGTTGCCTATGATTACTATACACGCAGAGATAATGAATTAGTTGAAAGTCCAGGGCGTCTCTCTTGTCAATGTTAATAAATTACATTCTGAAATAAAAACTTAACTTGCCAACCTTGTAATATTCGTAGCTGAATGCAAATTTAACGCATATTTATCACGCCCATACAGTGCTGCACATAGCAATTAATCTAAAAGCAAACTTTGAGACAACAAACTTACCTTAATTGCGCAGGAAGAAAAAGCTGAACCCAAACGACTTGTCATAACTTGATACCCTTGAAGTGAAACTTGCCAAACCTGCAGCTACTTGGTCAGATGAACGTATTATGTAATGGCACTACAACATATAATAACATGATGATTTACAGCACATGGCTGATGTTCCTTCATGAAAAAACCTTTTAATAACACCACACTAAACTTTTCTAGAACAGCTAGTTGAAACTATTTTTGAGTCTGGCCACATTGGAGTCCATTTTCATGGGATACATATAAAACGGGCTAAGAATTTTTATTAAAAGTAATTGCTAAAAGAGTCATTCTTCTCATTAAATAACGGATGGGCTCAACAAACCAACGTCAAGTATAAGCAGGTGTTACAGGTAATACAGGTGTTACAGGTGATGTCCTGGTTGTTCTATTTGTATGTGAATGGAAGGAACCAACCCATTGACTAAACAAACTGCTGAATAGACTGCAGCACACAATAGAGACTGTTTCTTCAATAAACATTACTTTGTATCTTATCTCAGTTTGTTAAGTCTATCATTTGCATCGTTGAAATGTACAAAGCTGCAAGCTGTCTGTTCACACAGCCGGCGGTAATTCTTCAAAATTTTTAGCGAACAAATTTCGAACATTACGTGGAGCCAAAAAAGCATTAAATCATCAATACGAGCTACATAAACAATCGAATCAACCATGTGGTAAAAACTTTCAAACAAGAAGAACAGATAATGATAAGCTTTACTAAAATATCATTTGGAATCTAATACATACATGTTAACTCTCTTTGCCTTTGACTGAATATTTGCACTGAAATCTGTGACTACGACACTGAAGAGGATAGATTTCTAGCAGCTGTTATATCTACTAGCGCGTTCAACAACAAGCTAATGCTCTGCTCAAAGTCCCTTTACGTGGCTTTCACACTTGATTGGCTAGTAATATACATGTTGACATTCTTTGTAAAGATTCAGCCAATCGTATCGCTGAAAATCAATAACAAGGCTAAAGGTTAATTACAGACTGTTCAGCGAGCCAGCCCTTGTTAGCTGTCAGCTACACTGTGTCAGCAAAAGATGATGTAAAGATTTCAATATTAATCAACAGTTGAACATCAGACAAGCAAAAACATTCTAGGTCGTTGAATTTGAAACTTGTGATAATGTAACGTTGAAGATTTTCGTGAAATGTCTCTTATTCTATATACTTTATAAATGTTTATAACGCTCATTTGTGTCCCTTGAAAATCCCCTGAAAATCGGCTGATCAAAGTTACAGTTACAGCCAAGCTTAAAGTTTGAATAACAAAAAATGTGAATTTTAGTATTTCACACAACCAAGTTGAACAGCATACGAATAAAATACGATCTAATATAGTCTACAATTATATAATTGCATTAACTTAATTAAAACTTAACGGTAAACAAATCAATGTGACCTAAGAATGTGATGTCACATTCATAGGCATATCTAAAAGTTGTCTCCTCAAATGATAAGACAACTGCAAAAAAGACAACTAAAATACAAATACTTAAGCTGTTCAATTTCTGGCCTAGTTTAAAATGCGCTGCCTTCCACAGACTTCATGACTTTCATCGAAAGCTTCTTTACAGGTTTCTGTGTAGCTGTTAGCGATATTCTTGAAATGTTTTTTTCCATATAATTGTAGTTTACAATAGGCAATAAGACTTCATGACCAAAACGTGCTTGTAACATTAATAGAAGCTCAACACCAAGAAGAAATAATGGAGCAACTTTAAAAAACTCTTTAAAGCTGTATAAAAATTAGTTGAATCAGTATACATGTTGTGGATTTTAGTATTCACCAAGTCTGTGCACACGTTGTACCACAATCTGGCATCCTTATAATAGCCATTAGATGGCCAGAATGACTAGTAACGGTTACACCAAATAGACTAGAACTATACTTGTGTCTATACCGACAGTCATATCTCCATTGTCCAATCATAGGCATCTGCAGGGCTTCAAGGCTACAGCTAGCTTGTGGTTACTATATCTGCGCTTCCGAGGAAGGGTACTTCCTGTTCTTGCTCTAGAGCAGGATCCTAGATGGTTTTGCATATTCTCTACTATGGCGGCCATCTTAGACCGGCCCTGTGTCACCATACCGGGTCAGTAAGGGGTCAATACCGGCCTGCAGGGCCCAGGGCTGATACTCCTCCTAAAATGGCCCATAAGGCTCGGCCTAAAAACACTTTTTAGGGGGTGTTTTTGTGCAAGGTGCATGCATATTGGATTTGCTACTTTAGGGGGTGTTTTGCCCAATGAACCAAGTGTTACATATTACACTCTATTGTTGTAAAGTGTTCTCAATTCCCGGATACGTACTAAATTGGGATGCAGTTGCATATTGAAACACAGCCAGGTACATGTAGAGTATTTACTATGCACATAACCCATGCTAACATCATACAGTGGGATGTGGGTCACCAAGTGTTTAGGGGGTGTGGGCTGGACTGACAACCAAGTGGATAGGGTTACATTTTGTAAGTGTTGGCCAAGCCAGGTGGGTATATTTGAAGGAGTATCAGTCAGCCCTGGGCTGCAGGGGTCAATACCGGCCCTGCATGCTGTGCTACCGGCACAGTATGGCTTTCCACTAACACAGCATCTTTCCGATGGCTGTGAGTGGAACTTCAGAGCATGGTGTGGAGATTGGAGTGGTAAGCAACGAGCTTACCACTGCCATTCACCGGTATCTACTACAGTAGGACCATTTGCAGACAATAGAAGTGATTGGTTGGTATCAGCCATTGAAGATACTAGCATACTTCATAGTTGTGGATCTTTTGTGCTTTTTTTGGTGTATAAAATCTAAGATACAATAAATACAATATTTGGAATTGTTTTTTTTTTTAACATAAATTTTACACGTTTTACTATTACATTAGATAAATTTGAAATATTAATTTTCACTTTTTGTCTAAAAATATGGCTGTAGGAGTGGTGCAAGGCAGTTTTTCCTTTTTCCTAAATTTTTACTGTGAACATTGCTCACGATTGCTAAACAACAATATTAATTAGTTACATCATGCGAGAAGGTTTTTGTCTGATTGACTGTTTGTGCTGCTTGGTGGCTGGACAAAAAGTGCTGTCGAGTTCTCATCTTAGTTCAGTCTGGATTAGAGAGATCTCTACCTAGAAGAGATGTACTGGGGAATCATGGATCAGGAAAGATCTGGAACCCGTTTGTATATGTGCAGTTTGTAGGTTGTATTCTAGTTATATTTGCTCCAACTACATGCCATTGCAGGTGAATAGAACGGAGTTGGTTCTACCTAATGACCCTGTAGATAGGTCGGGTCAGGGTCACTAGTTGTACCTAAAGTAGAGAAGAGGAGTCTACAATATTTGAAATCATGTATCTCGATGTGCGGTTTCTTGTTAGTAGTTTGTGCGAGTAGTTGTCTTCTCTTTACAAACCAACAGTATTTTTATTGTCTTCAATAATATAATGTGGAGTTATCCTCTCATTCTGTACTTTGAGAAAAAGTCAAACAACTCCAACAATTTGATACTGTTCATTTATCGAGAGCCTATTAACTGCACACCATGACATAAATAAGTTTGTATCATTATGATGATTACCACTTGTCATAATGATTGACGAAAGGTTCAACCGTACGTTGTGCAGGCAAACGTCGTTTCAATCACAAACAAAAGCTGGGTAAACTTTTCACCTGTTTGTTACAGTTCGTATTCCTATGTTTTTATGTTAAAAGGTGATCTTGATTTGTGAAAACAAGAAAATTGTGACTTTATATGTATAGATGCTGTATATCAGCAGACTAAAGCGGTTTTAAGCAGGAGTGAGAGGTAAGATATAAGTAGGTATGCTTGTAATGGATTTTGGTCTGTTACCACGGACATCCACTAATCTCGAGTATTCTACCTCTCTCCAGAGAGACACTGTGCTGACCGACAGTGACAACTGTGCAGGGCAACCGAATTACCCGGTAAGGCAAGAGCCCATGGCTCAAACAAACAGTACCGTGTAGTGTCTGTAATAATGGCTTTATTCTCCAAGCTGTCCTGAGGGTAATTATTCCTCTAGGGCTAGCAATATAAGAGTATATGCCATGGCAACATTGTAATGAATGCAAAGAGTAACAGTATGTGCTCTCCTTTTATAGGAGAGCTGGTAAGCACAAAACATATAACAATCAAGGCACAGGAAGCAGATTAACCAATACAATTAATTATATAAATAACAAGCCAATCAACAATGCAGTATGATTAATTAAGGGAGGTGCCAAGTGGCTAAGGGCGGAGTCCTTTCTCCTGATTGTCCAATGAGTAGTCCTGCAAGGCTCCCAGGCTGTATGTAGAGTTGGGTCCATGGAGTTGGTAGTTTAAGGGTAAGTACTTCCTGTTCTCGACCTTGACTAAGCTCCTACACACTTTTGAGGATCCTCCTCTATGGCGGCCATCTTGTGCCGGCCCAGTACAGCTGTACCGGGTCGGTAGGGGTCACTACCGACCCTGCAGGGGTCACTACCGGCCCTGCTCACTATGCCACCGGCACAGTAGGACTTTCTACCCAACAGCTGTTAACCGAACGCTGTGGGTAAAAGTCTAGCGCATTGTCGCGCAAGGTTCTAGCGTAAACGACCTGTTCACTACTAGTGTGCATCAAAATCAACCGCATGCTATCTTGTATTTGCTGTGCAGAATTATAGTTCTTCGAACTTAACCTTTCTTGTGTAAAAGAATACATAACATCTACATTATGGAAGCGCTCACATTTTAATTTTTCTTAAAGCAAAGAGAGTGATAGCCATTTATACCTTTTTTTTCTTATTGCAGCTTGCTATTCAGTAAATTATTTACTGTCTAGTATTTAGTATGAGTTTTAGTGCTCACTCTCTTGCTCTCTCTCTTGCTCGTTGAAGAAGACAGTGGAGTGAGTGTAGATAACAACACACACTGATGAGGGCAAACGCAATCAAAGGTGGAATGATGTAAGCATCTTCTCCTTCTCCTGAAATCTAACTCAACAACTGTTTTTGACAGTGTTGACAGTCATTCCTTGCAACACACGAAGTATTAATTTTACATTAATTTTAGGTGTTGCCTACTTTCTTAAAAAGAAAATGGTGGTCGCTTTTGAAATAAATGTCAAAGCAACAGGTTGTATGCCACCAGGTTAGATGTCGACATTTCCTTGAGTGACTGCTGAAATATGCTTTTTTACCACAGAATAGATATTGATTCAAGTTTGTCTGCAACTGTTCATTCTAAACTTAGACAAACTTAGAGATCTTTGCGAAGTTGTTGTGGGATCAACTATTTTGTGATGAAATCTGTGTTCTTCTTTTATCAAACAAATAAAAACCATCAATCTCAAACTAAAAAGAGGCTCATCGAAATCAATCGCCCCCGGCACCTAAATACTTTTTAGATAGAATAAACAATAACCTAATTCATTGCCTGTAATCGTAAAAATAGATTAATTCAACCAACATTATGACGCTATACCCTATTTACTTGAACAAGAAATGCATATCATATCCTATTGGCCATCTTCCATATCATGAATCATCCAAGACAAGCTTGAAATGTGTTGGCTTTAAACTAGTCTCACTACTAGTTGACACCATAGGAGACAATACATACTACTGAATGTTTTAGCACTTACAGCCGACTTCCTGTTACAAAAGTGTGGTAAGTATAAAGTTCACAGATCTTACCTTAATAGAAGAACCTTAACATCTTGTGACTGCGTTCCAATGGTTGGTTGGTTGGTGAGATATCTCTGCAAAGACTCTGTGGTGTGGCATAAAAGAGAGAGAAATATTTTAGACCAGATGCTTTTAATGGTTACAGCTGGGTTTGAGGGTATAGATGAGGCAATTGTGTAGATGTAAGGTCAGTCAGTGACTGGTTTGTTAGTTTAGAGAATGAACTGCTGCAATGAATGCATCTCATGAGTTGGAGCACAAACTAAAGCTATGTACAGAAATATAATGTGAAAACAGTGTGCGCAATAAGTCACCTCAAACTCTAGTCTTGGGAAAACAAACGCAAAGTTTGCAAGAGACTTTAAAGAGAAACTTGAAAATTTACGGGCTTTCAGGAAGCCAAAGAGCTTTCAGGAAGTCGAAAAAGAGTTGTACATTGTTGTAACGCTGTTGTAATAGTTCAGGCTGGGTTGTACTAAACTGCGGATCTTGAATAATGGGCACAAAAAACACGAAATTCCAAAACTGCATGTCGTTCAAGTTTCAGAACAATATGTGTTTGCTTGAACCACTTCAAGCGCTACTTGTATCATCCCGATGGTGAAAAAACCACAGGAGTTACCAATCTAACATTGAAAAGGATAGCATTGATTACTGACAGTAATTGTATAGTACTCGAAGAAGTAACAAAAAACTGAGAAAGTACAAAATTACTTCTATGAGTATGTCCATACTGAGCGATGTTGATAATTGAGCAGGGGAAGAGAAATGGGAGTAAGCGGAAAAAGAGATGATGCAATCCAATGAATTGTGATATTAACCACTATTTGTTCCTTTGATGTAAAAGTCATATCAACCTGAAATGCTTGAATGCATTTGGTCTGGGTTGACATTTTGTACTTTGGCACTTTCGCACAATTCTAGCCAGCTCGCTTTAAACCGCTCCGTATGCAGAGGGGCACAGAGTTAACTTTTGGCTGCGTTTTTTAATAACAGGTTTTGTTTCCATTGGTCTGATTTGATATTTTTAGTCAGGTAGTTTTTGGCGAACCTCTGATCTTTCTTGATGATGCTTGAAATGCTTTGAAGATCTTTCTGACAGGTGTCCCTTCATTGAATTGTAGCAGGTTTGCACTCTGTACTTCTAAAATAGGCTATCTTTATTATTATTTATTTTGTAATGAAACTATTACAGAGAAAACTTTTTATAGTTTTAAATAAAAATCTCAATATAATTTAATTATTTGTAGTTGTCGTCTCTTTAATTGAAAGGACAACTCTGAATTATGAGCTTGTTGCTGATGCCTTATTTACAAAGTAATACTTGTGTGTATACAAAGCTTTTGTATTTAGTAGTCAATAGCTGAGAAGAATCTAGAAGCTCACAGCAATGGCACATTATGTGGAAAGTTTAGCTGAAGAGTACAAAAAGAAAGGTGAACAGACTGGTGACTGGAAAAACTACCTCAAGGTGGAAATCTTATATTCTCAAAAATAATGGCTTAACTAATTTTTACTCTAAAAATTTTTTTTTGAATTATCCGTCTTTGTCTTGGAGATATTTATTTTTTAAGTGACATTTTAAAATCAAGTAGCGTTTGTCACACAGCATAAGTTTCAAAGCATTTGTTGACAAACCAATGTTCTGATAATGGCATAGTAGTCAACCTCAATAATATCTATCAAAATAAAATTAAATACAACATCAATTGTGGGCATACTTGAATAGGTCTATGTTGTTACTGCAGGCACATGGGCTAGCCAACTACTGTGTAGCTGTGGATTCCACTCCAGAGAGACATAGACGTCTAGTGTATGATATAGAAGTCAGCTGGTATAAAAACAACCATCCAATAAGCTACGAGAAGCACCAAAAACTGACCAATCAACACAAGCAGCTGCTGAAAGAGTACAGAGAGGAAATGAGGACAAAATTAAAACCTGTGGATGAGTTAGCTCAGCTTCTAGATGCAGAAGAAGTCTACAGCGAGAAAAATATGAGCAATGCAAAGTTGTTCTGTGATGAGTTGTTTCGTATGAGCAAGGAGTCCAGTAATGGTTACATAACAGTAGCTAGAGCAATCATAAAATCAAGTGTTGATTTGCTCAGCCACATAAATCACAGAGCTCCGTGTGAGTTTGCAGTGATTGGCTTGGGCTCAGTAGCCAAAGGCGATGCAACTCCGTATTCTGATTTGGAGTACGCTTTTATTACAGAAAATGACGAAGCGAAATATTTTGAGATGCTGGCCATGGACAGCTACTTTAGAATTGGTAATCTTGGCGAAACGTCTCTGAAATGTTTTGATATTGAAGAACTTAAGATCAAAAATAACCCTTCCATTATTGTACCAGAACTTAAAACCGTTGGTTTTCGAATAGACGGTATCACTAGCAGCGCTGGTAATATTCCAACTGGTAACGGCCTTGATGAAGGCCAATCACTAACTCTGACAGTAGACAAGTTGATGGAACTGTATAAGAAATCTGCTGAATCTCCTTTTGCAGGAATAGCTGGAGACAAATCAGACATGCTTTCTTCTACGGTAGTTATTTATACTAATGAAGGAGAACAATCTTTGCTTCACAGTCGGTTTATTGAGGAAAAAACTTGTTATGAACTGAACGTTGCTCAATCAAGCTTCATAGTGAAGGAAAAATGAATTCACTCGTTTATCAAAGATATCAATACTTTCACATTCCTGCCTGAATTCATAGAATATCAACCGCCTCAAAACACGAACATAAAAGTAAAAACTGATATCTTCAGATATCCAACATTGCTAGCAAACAATATAAAAATGTTTATGGGATGGAACATAGGCTATTCATGGGAGATTTATTCAAAACTTTACAGCATGGGAAAGTTGTCTGAAGATGTTCACTTACGCATACAAATAGTCCTTGCCTTAGCCATCTATATAAGAACTGCTACCTACCTATATCAAAAGTCTCAAACGATCGCTGTTTCATTGCTGCCACAATGGAAAAACTTGGCAAATGAGGCCTATACCATACCAGGCAGTCTGTTTGTGATTTTAGGATGTTTTCTCGTACCATTGAAGAGCTCTGTAAAATCTTTTGTTGAAAAAATGACACCAATAATCAATGGCATGACCTTGGCTGATATTATAAGCTCGTTGCTTCAAGCAGTCAACTTCGACAATGAAGAAGCGATGACAAAAGTAGAGATCTGCTATTTTACTGGAGAATATCGACTCGCCAGGCAAGAGCTGAGTAGAATTCTGAATGCTTCTTTTGAAGATGGCACGTCATCAGAGTTGATTGAAAGCATTCGATACATCAGTGGAGATCCCAGATCGATGAAGAAATACATGGAGATCTGTAGCTATGTCCTGTATCACACTAAGTTTTATAAAGCCGCTGCCTACTGCTTCAAATGGTTTATCGACAACAGACAAGGCGACATTGGATTTTGGAAACTTCTTTTTGCTCACTGCAGCAAGGAGATTGGTGACTACAGGACTACGAGAAAACTTCTTGATGAGGTACAAGGTTAATGTTGACCATTGACAAACTGCTAGTTGTGTATCCACTCAGTATAATGTAGTAAAGCTAGTTGTGTACCCACTCAGTATAATGTAGTAAAGCTAGTTGTGTACCCACTCAGTATAATGTAGTAAAGCTAGTTGTGTACCCACTCAGTATAATGTAGTAAAGCTAGTTGTGTACCCACTCAGTATAATGTAGTAAAGCTAGTTGTGTACCCACTCAGTATAATGTAGTAAAGCTAGTTGTGTACCCACTCAGTATAATGTAGTAAAGCTAGTTGTGTACCCACTCAGTATAATGTAGTAAAGCTAGTTGTGTACCCACTCAGTATAATTTAAAGTAATAGCAAAATGTTGATTTTGTAATTTATTAAATTGTAGGCAAAAGAGAGTTTAAAAAATGGCTCACATTCAGGCAGCTCCAAAAGCTTGTTGTACAAATCAAACACCAAACATCCAGATGTTTCCATGAGCTACAAACATATCGGCATGGTTTATGTCCAGATGGGAGAATACGAAGAAGGTCTTTTTTATCACAAACTGGCATTACACAATGATACAGCAATGTTTGGTGAGACGATACATCCAGATATAGCTGCTGATTACTATGAAATTGGAGTTGCAAACATTGGACTCGGTAAATACACGACAGCATTAGAACATCTACTCAAATCGCTAGAAATGATGAAAGCAATATATGGCATAGATGCTGACCATTGTGACATAGCCAACTGCTACAATAATATCGCCAACGTTCATAATCACCTTGGTGATTACAATATGGCAAAGTTGTTTCATATCAAATCTCTGACAATGACGAAAGCTATTTATGGAGAAGATGCTAACAATACCAACATAGCTTCTAGTTACAACAACATGGCTAATGTGTTCGAAAACCTAGGTGACTACAAATCATCTATAAAATATCTTCACGAATCGCTAGAAATGAAAAAAATTATATATGGGGTACACGCTAACCACCCAAATATAGCTGGCAACTATGCCAATATTGCTAATGCATATGCCAAGTCAAGAGCCCACACTCTGTCGCTGGATTACCACATGAAATCTTTCATGATGCGAGAAGCGTTATATGGTGCCAACGTAAACCATCCTGATATTGCAAGCAGCTACAACAATATAGCTAGTGTTCATACCAACCTTGGTCAATACACATCAGCACTGGAGTATCTCCTAAAATCATTAAAAATGGAAATGGAAATATATGGTGCAGACAGCACCCATCCAAGTATAGCTGGGAGCTACAATAACATAGCTAGCGTGTATTACAAACAAGGTGATTACACATCATCCATGGAGTATTTCATTAAAGCTTTAGAGATGAGAGAAATTATGTACGCTGCACGAACCAACCACCGAGACATAGCGAGTTGTTACAACAACATTGCTATTGTATGCTATAAAATTGGGGATTTTGCGCTATCACTGGAATATCATTCTAAATCTTTGAGCACGAGAAAATCTGTGTATGGTGCAGACGTGAGTCATCCTGATGTAGCGGATAGTTACAACAACATGGCTAATGTTTACAGCAAACTTGGAGCACATGAATCATCTCTAAATTATCACATCAAATCTTTGGAGATGCTTAAAGCTGTCTACGGAGAAGATTCTAATCATCAAGATATCGCGCTCAGCTTCAATAACATAGCCTCAGTGTATAATACCATTGGCGATCATCGGTTGGCTTTGGAATACTACACCAGATCAAGAGAAATGTTCAAAGCTTTGTTTAGTGCTGACAGTGACCATCCGTATATAATCACTCTGGACAGAAACATTGCTGCCGTGAGATTGAAACTAGTGTTTGATATTTTGTAACTATCCTGTATCTCATGAAATCCCTTTAGACATACTGGATTGTATATACTGGGTTGTATATACTGGGTTGTATGTGATGGGTTGTATATACTGGGTTGTATGTGATGGGTTGTATGTAATGGGTTGTATGTAATGGGTTGTATGTAATGGGTTGTATGTAATGGGTTGTATGTAATGGGTTGTATGTAATGGGTTGTATGTAATGGGTTGTATGTAATGGGTTGTATGTAATGGGTTGTATGTAATGGATTGTATGTAATGGGTTGTATGTAATGGGTTGTATGTAATGGGGTGTATGTAATGGGTTGTATGTAATGGGTTGTATGTAATGGGTTGTATGTAATGGGTTGTATGTAATGGGTTGTATGTAATGGGCTGTATGTAATGGGTTGTATGTAATGGGTTGTATGTAATGGGTTATATGTAATGGATTGTATGTAATGGGTTGTATGTAATGGGTTGTATGTAATGGGTTGTATGTAATGGGTTGTATGTAATGGGTTGTATGTAATGGGTGTATGTAATGGGTTGTATGTAATGAATTGCATGTAATGGTTTGTATGTAATGGGTGTATGTAATGGGTTGTATGTAATGGATTGTATTTTATGTGAAAGATATAATAATTCTTTTAATGTTTTTTTTGTGAATTGTTTAGTGGCTTGGCTACTTAATTTTAAAAAGATTATTGGAGACTTTGGCATGAGAAACTTACACTGGCCCAAAATTGGCAGTAATCTCTATGGCAAAGTCCAACACAATCAGTTACCCATCTGCCACACCCGATAACAATAGCCTCTTAATCATTGTGAAGGCAACTCCTAAACATCTTGATACAATGTGTAGACATGCATACATGACAGACACTTTTTCTTTTTTACATAAAAATAAACAAGTTTAAGTAGGTTCAACTATAAATTGCACTCAACCTAAAGTACAAGTGCACTCAACCTAGAGTACAAGTGCACTCAACCTAAAGTACAAGTGCACTCAACCTAGAGTACAAGTGCACTCAACCTAGAGTACAAGTGCACTCAACCTAGAGTACAAGTGCACTCAACCTAGAGTACAAGTGCACTCAACCTAGAGTACAAGGAGTACTTCTGAAGCAAGTGCTTACCAATTATACAGCTCATCAACGACAAGTGCTGGCTGATAGAGCTAACAGAAATCCCGATCGGATCTTCTACTGCCATATTAGAATGCCATCCGGCCAGACTAAATAATTTGATGAAGTTGTAGATAAATACATTTCCCTATAATAACCAGGGTTCACAATCAATTGCCAAAAGTACAAAGTAAATCTCTCTACACTGCACCGTACAAGCGCTAACTCAAGACTGACAAACGTAACAATACAAAGTACTCAAACCACTGACAGCAGCTGCTTCGGTATTTGCAGCACACTCTTGTTGCCTCATCAGCACAGCACAAAGTTCAGCGAGGGTGACAATCCTGGTAATGATGCAAATATTTGTATCAAAACATGTTTGAAAGATTGCCATCAATACAATGTCTATTTATAGAAGTAAATGTGTAAAAGAGCTGTTGGAATTTAAAGTACACCAGTGGCTAATTCGTATTATTAATTTCATAATTATAGGTTTAATGACAGCAGAGTCTAAAATATCATGTCTCTTAGCCAGCGCTATTGTCTCTTAGCCAGCGCTATTGTCTCTTAGCCAGCGCTATTGTCTCTTAGCCAGCGCTATTGTCTCTTAGCCAGCGCTATTGTCTCTTAGCCAGCGCTATTGTCTCTTAGCCAGCGCTATTGTCTCTTAGCCAGCGCTATTGTCTCTTAGCCAGCGCTATTGTCTCTTAGCCAGTGCTATTGTCTCTTAGCCAGTGCTATTGTCTCTTAGCCAGCGCTATTGTCTCTTAGCCAGCGCTATTGTCTCTTAGCCAGCGCTATTGTCTCTTAGCCAGTGCTATTGTCTCTTAGCCAGTGCTATTGTCTCTTAGCCAGCGCTATTGCCTCTTAGCCAGCGCTATTGCCTCTTAGCCAGCGCTATTGTCTCTTAGCCAGCGCTATTGTCTCTTAGCCAGCGCTATTGTCTCTTAGCCAGCGCTATTGTCTCTTAGCCAGCGCTATTGTCTCTTAGCCAGCGCTATTGTCTCTTAGCCAGCGCTATTGTCTCTTAGCCAGCGCTATTGTCCAATGCTTGCAGTTGAGAAGAACGGGCACACTTCTTTCAGACGTACTTCTCTGGTATGTCTGGTAAAATACGGGCGCAAATCCTTTAAAATATTTATACAGTTGTAAACTTTATATTTACTCCCATGAGGTGCAGTACTTTATCCATCAATACAAAACACTTGTAAAACCGGAATTTGTTTTACTTGGCCATGAATTTACAGTGTGCTTTAACTACAGGTTTTCCATCGATAAACATGAAGTTGACCTCTTGCTTGACAGGAGTTGTGTGCACCTGAGTTTATCATAGAGAACAGCTAGTATGACATAGCTACAGCTCAATTAATAGCTTTTCTGTCTTTTGTGTGGAGCTATTCTGGTTAGCTGGCCTAGAAGCAATCAATGGTTTAACAGCTGCCTTAAAATATTTTAATCACTGTGATATGTATTAAGTGCAGGAATTTTATATATACATAAATTCTCACAGTTTTGTATGAATTATAGAATGTAATTGAATTGTGCAAGAAATAATGTTATTTATTAGTAAAACATTATTTTCTGATGTACTTCCTATCAGGAAATCATACCAAAACAGTAATAATAATAATAATCTTTTGCTCTATTAGGAAGTTATCTTCCCATCACTTAATCAAAAAACCATGACTCTGCCTGGTACAAAAAGCTATCAAACAAACAAGAAGCAATATCAGTTATTTTGCCAAATCAAGATAGCCAAGTGGCTCTGTAGGTAGATGGGTGGGGCTAGTTAGCCCGTTTGTATGTATGATAATGCTAACCACACAAAACACGCTGCGTGATGGCATTATGTCCAACATGATGTCACTGTCTAGAAGACAAAAATTCAAACAAAGATACAATTAGCTGCAGCTCACCAAAGTATTAGATACTTCGACTAAAATTTATCACAAAAAGTAACGAGGTAGGTGTTTGGTGTTAAAGTTGTAAGTTGATAGTCGGAAAACAAATATGGTGTAAAACAGAACTATATATTATACCATATACATTCTTTGTTTCCGCTAGTTTTGTTATTATTATTGTTTGTTTTTGTTTTATTTCCAAATAGCATTAATGTATACGGAACACAAAGTAACTAGTTACAGTTATTGTGGGGATTACAAAGCATGTGAGAAAACCCTTTGCTATCCAAAATCACATGGAGTGACATAATAATTTCTTCTCTACTAACAGAAAAAGTTGAAGTAAGTAGTTCTTTGTATGTATGAAGACTTTAACTTTAAATAATGCCTATATTCTACAGTAACACAACAGAATTCTATTAAAAAAGACACAACTATTTATTAAATTGACTGTTCAAGTTTATACAACAATATTTCAGGTTCTACAATCAAAAACGAATGATGTTACAAAATAAGCCAGAGCATTACAGAGCTTTAGAAGTAAGTCTTTGAACCATACTGTGAACTTTTTATTTGCTACAAACGAGTCTGCATAGTGCGATTGATAAAATTTATCACTTACTGCTACTTCACATTCCTATTCTAAAACTGCTCCTGCATCCACAGCCCTTCTCTCACCAAGAAACAGAGAGTGATTTATTTATTGGTCTGCCTGTTATGTGACCTGATTTACAGATTTAGAATGACAATTTCATCTTACAATCTTACATGCTCAACCTACAACGGTCAGGGTGAGGTGTTGTGTGATTGTGTTTTATTCTTCCCTATTTGTCACTCTTTCGGGGTTTAATTCAGTTATTTTTGAACCAATAACATCATACACCTGTTTTATGTACATCTACAAACTCCATTACTGTTTGTGGCATATTCTGTATCGATGGTGAGAAAGCTTCAGAGAAAGCAGCTCAACACATTTTCCAAAATCTACTTTTTAAAATTTAAATTAATTTATTAATCTACAAAGCCTTGGTGAATTTGAATAAACATACAATTTCCAATTTATAAAAAATGGTTTTGCAGGTGGCAGTGATAAGATGCATGAAACATATAAAAAGCTATGAATACGATTGCAATACTTCCTTTGTATATGCAATACTTCCTTTTTATATGCAATGCTTCCTTTTTATATGCAATACTTCCTTTTTATATGCAATACTTCCTTTTTGGAAATTCACACATTCAGCTGCTACATGTTGTGGAACTTATTCAGATAAATGAATTATTTATTGCATGTCTCTAGAATAGCATATTAAAACCATATGACTGCAAAATCATCTAAAAGTTTTGAAACATTATGTAACATTATGTAACATTATGTAACATTATGTAACATTATGTAACAAAATGAAGCAAAAGGTTAAATATTTCATAAGCTTGTCTACCTATGACAGTGACTATAAACTGATTGATGAGCAAATGGTATTTACACTGCCCAGCTAGTTTCAAAAGGCTTTTTTTCGCATTTTGCGGCATTCGAGCGTACCAAAACAAACAACTTATATTTTTGAAAACCCCAATGAATAAATAATATGAAGAACATAAAAATATAAAATGAACACATTTTTTTGTGCAAAATGAAATTCTCACAGTAAAGATGTCTTTTTATATTAGTTATCAAAAATAAAATTAACGCTTTTCTTTTATCTTTTACAAACAACCTGGTCATCCTCCATTACAACAGTCATCTTACATTCATCTATGCTATTGAAGGCTTACTCATGTACATCATACCATGATGGATACTTATATTACATATAAATATATAAATTCCCTTGTATCAATCGGTAAAGTGCTCTATAATGTTGAATAATAATTAATTTGGTTCAATGTTGGCACCAACATGAATAATATTGTCTTACATGCAAGTAATTTACATTATAGTATATTACAAATATACTAATATCAATTGCATCCGCACAATTGTGTCACATTCAATTGCTGTCGGCAGGAGCTTCACTGTAATGCGTAGCACCTGTTGGCTAATGTCACAATACAAAGTGACAGCTCAGAAACCGTATAATCATTGAAATCATTTAGTCTCCCTAAAACTTCAGATATCAGCTTCTTTACTTTGCTGTTATTTCGTGGAAGTATTTCTGGATATACTATATTTGTAAGGTTGTTACAAGCTACAGTTCACAAAACTTTTTCAAATTATTTTATTTAAATCTTAATTTCCTGCAAGTTACAAAATGATTATGCTCTATTCCTACTATTACACGCCGTTCCTACTATTGCTGTAACATGCATAATCCATTTAGTAACACGTAACTTTATATCAATGCATGTAACGATATTTATTTTTAGATTCTTATATCAATATTAATACGGTCAAAGTAACAATAACATATTTGGATGAGTGTTTCCATGCTGTATTGTATTAAAACTGGCAAACACATAAAAGTGTTAGTTGACATTGAGAGGATGATAGCATGTTGAAGTATATGCAGGTGATTATAAACTCGGCAAATGTGTGCTTTTAGAGAAATTCCGATTTATAGCCAACGAGCTAATGTCATTGTTGACGTCATAGTGTAAGCAAAACTGGGTAGGGAAACTATCCTATAATCTTCTATAGAATATGACAAATGCGATGCTACTATAATATAGATAGCAAAAATCACGGCTGTATATAGAGTTGTTTACATTGCGTCTTACCAGCGGTGCACTCATTTTAAAAATCATTCATACAACTCGCTTGGCATGATGTCTAGATGAGGTTTTTGATGAACATTTATGAATATCGTGCAAACGTTGCTTCTAGCAGTGGCACGAAAACAGAAATAAAAAATTAGTTCTGGCCTTCCTTCAAACCTTGCATTGCCTAAAAACAGCCAATTAAAAATCTAAACAGTAACTTAAATTTATGGATACGCCATTTATTTAAAATAAATAACAATAAGAGTATTCGCGACCTAATATCGATAATTACAAACCTTTAAATAATTATAACAATTATTATTTATTACTAAAAGTTATTATACTTTGAATTGGTGAATGGGCAGTTTCAAGTTGATGTTATGTTCCAGTCTATTTGATCATCAGTGACTGACTTAGCAATGTAGGTTTGTGCTGTCATGGTTCATTTAGTATTAATAATTAATTTCATCTGTTGACTGCTGCTGTGCATTTGAATGGCCGAATCAATTGTGAACAGGATCTTCATACAAGTCAACAACACAAAGCATTTACCTCGACTTGTAAGCAAACGCACTAGGACACAAAATAGTTGTTATAGTGGAGACAAAGTATTAATAGTTGCTACCAAATAAAACTAATAACTTGCACAAACAAATAAATTGTGAATAGCGATATAGTGTGTAAAAATCATTAACTGCTCCGCAAAAATAAAAATGTGATTATCTATATTTGAATTTTTTCAAAATAAGATTAATTTATTTAATATCATGAAGCCTAATCCAAGAGAGTTAAATCAAAAGCTATGCAGATAATATGCATGTCGTTTTACAATTAGCTTTGGCACAATTTGGACATTACGCTCATAAATTGTTCGTTTATGCACCAGAAAAATCGTTCAAAAATTGTTTTTATGAAATTTTCTGGTTACTTACATAATGGGATTGCTGTTTCTATTGGAATGTTTGGAGTTGCACCCTATATAGCTTTCTTCATCTCCAGTAACTTGCTAGCAGTCGTCTGAGGTTGTAACGCAGCACCAGTGCCTGTAAGCAATGAGCTGTACATAGCATTCGTTGGAAACTTGAATAACTACCTCATTATAGCCTCAATACATTTCGTTTGATCGCAACCAATACGATTTTGAACAATGAAAGATATTACAAAACTGCTGCATCGCTTGAGTATTAAAAAATATGATAACTATGTATGAGAATATTGAGCTGCATTGTAATATTTTTTTTTATTTCTGTAAACAAATAAAGTAAACTTTTATAATGATTTTAGGGTGGAAACTTTCCTGCATGCAAAAATTTAGGTAAAATATAAGTAGAAATAACAAAGACAATAATATTTGATTCAATGAATAAATAATTAACAACAAGACTTTACAAAATACAAAATGTAACAGAGTAACTTAGTCAATGAAAGTGTCAAGGTTCTACAATATACTAATCGATATACTATCAGTTAGTGTTGTAGTTAGTGTTGTAGTTAGTATTATAGTTAGTATTGGAGTTAGTATTGTAGTTAGTGTTGTAGTTAGTATTGTAGTTAGTATTGTAGTTAGTATTGTAGTTAGTGTTGGAGTTAGTATTGTAGTTAGTATTGTAGTTAGTATTGTAGTTAGTATTGTAGTTAGTATTGTAGTTAGTGTTGTAGTTAGTATTGTAGTTAGTGTTGTAGTTAGTATTGTAGTTAGTGTTGTTGTTAGTGTTGTAGTTAGTATTGTAGTTAGTGTTGTAGTTAGTATTGTAGTTAGTGTTGTAGTTAGTATTGTAGTTAGTGTTGGAGTTAGTATTGTAGTTAGTATTGTAGTTAGTATTGTAGTTAGTATTGTAGTTAGTGTTGTAGTTAGTATTGTAGTTAGTGTTGTAGTTAGTATTGTAGTTAGTGTTGTAGTTAGTGTTGTAGTTAGTGTTGTAGTTAGTGTTGTAGTTAGTATTGTAGTTAGTATTGTAGTTAGTGTTGTAGTTAGTGTTGTAGTTAGTATTGTAGTTAGTATTGTAGTTAGTATTGTAGTTAGTATTGTAGTTAGTATTGTAGTTAGTATTGTAGTTAGTGTTGTAGTTAGTATTGTAGTTAGTATTGTAGTTAGTATTGTAGTTAGTATTGTAGTTAGTATTGTAGTTAGTATTGTAGTTAGTATTGTAGTTAGTATTGTAGTTAGTATTGTAGTTAGTATTGTTGTTAGTATTGTAGTTAGTATTGTAGTTAGTATTGTAGTTAGTATTGTAGTTAGTATTGTAGTTAGTATTGTAGTTAGTATTGTAGTTAGTATTGTAGTTAGTATTGCAGTTAGTATTGTAGTTAGTATTGTAGTTAGTATTGCAGTTAGTATTGTAGTTAGTATTGTAGTTAGTATTGCAGTATAAATATATGTAGATATAATAGTCATAATGTTTGGTACATTACAGACAGATTACTGTTTTCCGTACATTTTGTTGTACTAAAGAAACAGAGACAAAGGTACATGCATGTTGGTGTTATTGTACATTGTATCATAAAACAGGCTATAGCACTGTACACCTCCAGCAACGGTTTTTTGTTATCAATAATCATTCAATATTTGTAATCAATTGAAGATTATCAAGTTTCTGCTACATATTTGATCTATCATTTCTCTTGTTCATCCATAATACCAAACCTCACCAAGTTCTTCATAAAACTTGCCTCACTTAAAAATGAATGATAGTCAATTTTATGGCACATTGTCATTTTAGTTCATATTTCTACTAAATTTCAAAATTTGACTCAGCTCTCCGTGTGTGGAGTGGTCTACTCATCAGAGCTATATATGTCATAAAGAGTGGGAGAGTTTATAGATAAGCATAAAAATGGGCGTGTGATGTTTCCTGTTTGTCAATGACATCAATTAATTATATATAGTAGTAACAAATAAGTAAGTAGAAGAGATCCTGGCACAAAACTGCTGAATACGTTTTCCCTCATAATGTACATTTTATGTTTGTCTGTGTATCTTGCTATGTGCACTGCTGACTCTAGTTTATCAATAAATTGTGAGCTGTCACAGGATTGTCTCCTTCCTTGCATTCAAAGTTACAACACTCATCGTGTGTTGACTGGAAAGAAGAAACCAGCCATAACAGGTGAGAAGATATTACCATGGATTATGACAGTGACTATAAATGAGCATTTTATATACATATGCAAATTAACTAACCAATTAACTTCTACAGTACCGACACCCAAAAAGTGTAATAATGCTTTGGCCCAAAAACCAAGCATTACAGGCAAAAGGTTTACTAAGTTTTTGTGCCTGTTACAAAAACGCGACAGTGGAATGAAATTGGCCATTAACAAATATCTATTAGTGAAAATATCGAGTTATTGTAAATGATTTGCGCTTACCTTCACTTGAAGACACAACTAGCAAGTTAGAAACCATTCTTAGAACATGAGAGATAATAACAACAATAGCAACAATAACAACAATAGCAACAATAACAACAATAGCAACAATAGCAACATTAGCAATAATAACAAAAATAATAATAATAATAATAAATATTGTCTTCTTATAGCGATTTTACATATTTCATCTGCGGCCCCCTATTACGGTTAAAGACTCACATGATTACCTACTCCTTGCATCCACTCCAGGCCACCTTACCATCCCCTTTGATGTTGATACGCCTACCTCACCGTTCCTCCAGGTGCTCAGCCACTTGACAGTTGTTTCCCCAGCCTCATCAAGCAGTGGATGAGTCGTCTGCTGTAATCTTATACATTATACAGCTGTTTGCATTGCACCCTCTGCCAGGCCTTCACCCCACCCACAAACCTCCAGATTCCCTTGTTCTATCTTCCAAAGTCTCCTTTCACCTCTGTAAGTTTCAAGCTTCTATCATAACACGGAAAACCCGCAGCCTCGCAACAATACCTTCTTAATAAAGCTGACACCACTCAAGAGTTGCACTCTCTCAAGTGATAGGAGGAGGCAACTCCTTGATAATTGGCAAATGGAGTACTAATCTTAAAAATGCTAAGATTCAAAGGAGATGACAAGCTGGCTCTTTGTATAAAGATACAACTGGCTTCTAATACACTTGCTTGTCATTGATCAATAGGAACGTTTTATTTCAACTGTACCTATTCTTTATATAAGTAGGGCGAAGTGTCTTGTAGCTTATTTTTGAGACATTTGTGCTAGAGAACACAAATAGTATAATAAGAGCAGATCTCCTCCCAAAGAGCTAGAAGTGCTAGCAGGAACCCCGTTGGAGCTCAACCCACAGTAGCATTGGAGCAACTTACAGAAGCTCTGCAGAGGATGGTGCACCTCCCCTAGGACCAGCACATACACCCGTCAAAGCCCCCAAGTACGACGGCACAGGCGTCGTCGAGTACTTTATCATTCGTTTTATCGAGGTTGCCGATACCAATGACTAGAGCCAACCCACTGCTTTAATGCACCTCAGAGAAGCGCTGATAAACGACGCTATTGAGTATGGCTGCACCCCACGTAGAAGGCATCTTTGCCTCCCTACGTGCATGCTTTGGGCTTACCGCTAAAGAGGCACAGGCCAAGCTGATTGTGCTGCGCCGCTCCTCCAAGACCTCGCTACATCAACATGCCAACGAAGTGGAGAAGCTGGTCACCGTGGCGTATGATGACCTGCCTACCAAAAGGGTTGATCGAACGGTGCTAGAAACTTTTGCCGGCGCTATTGGACATGTTTACCTACAACGACACCTTCTAGCAGTGCAACCCCACACTGTTGAAGAAGCCATCAGGGATGGGAACAAGTTCCTACAAATAAAAACTGGTAAAGGATGACGAAGAAAAGCCACCGCCACTTAGTGACAGGTCTCTCACTACTCCCCCCCTAACAAGATTCATCAGACGACCACTTTACCAGAAGACACCCTCTACGTTTCAATGAAAAATATGCAAATGTTAATAGAGGCCATCAAACTCCAGTCTGAGGAGTTACAAAGAATGCAACAGCAACCAAACCACCCCCTTGCAGTCACTCCCCCGTACCCCCTATCATGTCCGCTCCCCTTCAGTGTTGGGGGTGTGGCGCCATTGGCCACCTACAAAAGAGCTGCCTGGTCAACCCCTGGCCATCCACCACAACACCTCCCAACCGTCTGCCAAAAAAAGCGTGTAGCCTGCAGTAGGGAGACCAGTCCCGGACTGTCCCCGGGCACCCCGGAACTACAGTAGAGAGTTAGAAAGATTGGAGCAATATAACCCTGTAATGCCAAGTTTCCCTCCCAGGAGAGAGAGGCGACGCGTTGTACAAACCCCAGAGCCCTGGCAGCTGCCTACTACCAACCGGTACGCTCCCCTGCAAGATCTAGGAAATGCGGATTTCTACCCATCTGTACCGCATATCGGCAGTGAAACTCTTCCAGATTGCCCTCCCACGCCACTGTACGCTGAACCCCCTTCCCATCTCTATAGACAACGCACCGCTGTCCAAGCTGATCGTGGTCATGAGGTGTACCATCCCGTAGAGGACGCTGAATTACACAAACCCCGCCAGCCTTCCAACAAGAAAATCCCACCTCCCGTCACTCGACCCCTCCAACCAATGGGGGGCAGCTTGAATGTACATTTACGTACAAGGAATAACATTAATCAGTTAACTAGTGCATACACACAAACACATACTCATGGTGATCAACTTTCTTTCGACCACATGCACTCTATCTTATTAAATCTACACAGGCGAGTCAAGGCTAGAGGAAGCTCCTCATCTTTAATTCAAAAATGTCCTTTTTCCAACTCTTTCCCTTTGAGTAAAGGCAGTTAGAGATGCATTCACTGGGGTATTAGATGGAGACTGTGCGAAACTTTTAAGGGTAGAGGATGATGTCACTTGGCTTCTAGTTTTATTCTACTTTCGTCAATTTGGTGTAAACTATTCAGAGAAGTCTCTGCTTAGCTGGTTACTGCTGGTAAGAAGGTCTTTTGAGGAGTTGTCATCTCTATATTTACTTTAGTCTGACCTCTTTTTCTGACTGCGACTTGTAAGGAAATGAGACGAGGAGGGAACATGTGTGGAATGGGGGGGGGGGGGGGGGGGGTGAGGTTTAAAGGGCGGATTGCTGCCAATGAGATGAGGAGGTTTGGGGAGGAGGCTAGACGAGTAAAAGGCTTGCCAGTACAACGTTTAACAATTCTAATCCGCTGGCCAAAATCTATGACAAAACTCAATCATAAATGGTTTCAGTATGCCTTAGAGCCGTTAGTTAGACATATTATTGGTCCAAAGCTAAATCAACAAAAGTCATTCACAATTTCAGGCTAAACTTGGCAGGCTTCCAAAGACATGGTGTTAGGCTTTTCTGTTGTTACAAACAAATTATAATATCATACCCATACGCTTCCTTCTATTGCGCATCGGATTATAACTTTGTGTTTGGACTTTCCCTTTTAGTAGCTTGTGGTCTATCTATAACCCTTAACACAGACTGCAATGTGAATTTATTGTAACCACTGCACTAAGGCTAGTGGGGAAATAATTTATTATTTAAAACTAGTTGATAAAGTTTGTTATCTGCAGGAGCAGGTGGCAACGGTATTGTCTAGGAAATGGAGATTTAGAGTTTAGTGGTTTATACAATCAGTATGCAAGGTTGAATAACGTCCATGGAATATATATATGAATAGAAATAGACTTCACGCAATAATTGTCACTTCATGACAACATCCTGTCTTAATTGTTAAGAAAAGTTTTTGTCTAACTCAAATGTAAACAGTCTCCCTGTAGAATCGGCAACTAAATGCTGCATGTACACATGCATGTATATACAGTAACTAGCAAATTTTCTTTGGGATTGGGAAAACTCCTAAAAACATATTTCGCAGTTCTTTACTACTATCCATTCTTCAGTGATTCCGGTCCAACTGACCGTTACAAACTATGTCCAACAGATTATTATACAACCTTGAATGGGGCCGGGGAGGTGCATGTGGCATAATACTACTGAAAATGACTTCATGACATTTCTGTGTTGTGATTTCTTGATCAGAAAATAGGCTAGCGACTTTTCGATCTCAATCAAAACTTAGTGATGGCCTTAAAAGAAATCACAGCAAATTCATTTGCAATTTTTCCGGAAAAAGTGAAGGGAAAATCTCGCAATCACCAGGCTGTTTACCAAGCAGTCACTGCATGTATGCCGTTTAATAGATGTTCATTCAAGCAAAAAACTTGCGATATAATGCATAATAGATTGAGGTCAACGGAGCTCAAATCAATAACCAGTTGTGATTTGTTATTGGAGTGCGCTAGTCAGCGCAGAAGCAATGAGAGTTGGCTAGTGACAACATGCTCGAAACACTGCTTTTTGAGTATGGCTCTACAAGGATCCACCCCGATATAGCTGAGCTACAGGAATATCTACAAGAGACTTCACTCGATCAAAAGTACAAACTGGTAGTAAAAGTGACAGGTTGGCATGGCACCGCTTTGCATACAGCAGCCAGCCTCGCTCACACAGATATCATCAACTGTATACTACACTGTTTTCCTGCTGAAAAAAGACACGACCTGTTAAAAATACCAGCAAGGCTAGGCTTCACCCCAATACACTGGGCGGCGTACAACGGTCACACAGCAGCACTGAGTTCTATGCTAGACCAAGTCTTGCCAGAACACCAGATTCGTCTACTGAACATGAAAACAGAATCCAATCGATCCGTGCGCAACCTCGCTGTAAGCTTCAACAATCCAGAAACAGCAGCACTTATCCACCAATACCTGGAGACAGCGAGGGAGATTTTAATGGAAAGACAAGGTAGTATAACGACTACAACATTGCATATTAGTTTTGTGAACATTGATTTTCATCAGCAGAAATCAGATCATTTGATTTTGTGGTCTGACCCATCTACTATCTCTTCTATGTACTACATTCAATGATCATTGTAGAGGAAAACTATAATCCGAACAATGCTGCTTTCCAGCGGGTGCTGAAACGACATTTAGATGGTAAGTCGAGGAAAGTGCGGAACTGGCTATTTTGTGATGCTATTGAGTTATTTCCTTTCTATCTAATAAAAATAGTCTACCTCAAAGCCCAAAGAGCATTATTGCAATAAATAGCCTGTGTTTCATCCATACAGTTACTTCCTTTCTTAGAATGCTAAGCAACAATAAAATCTGTAAAAATGGTGATTTTAATAAAGAAAGGAGCACAGTCTACAACACCATTTTGTTAGATCAGCCTTCACTAGATAAACTATTTATGTAGAAACTGTTTATCCTTTTGCCAGCAGCCACTATGTTCCATGTTTAGCGTTCTAGAGAAGCAATTCTATAGCTGCATCTAAATGAGTAATCCATTACATACTCAAAGGTTCTACTGAATATTTCAGGCTTTCATTTATTTCCTGATCTGCTGCAGTTTTGTTATCAATAATTCATTGTCCGCTGTAAGCGATATATGGTTCATTCTACCGCTTGCTCGTGTCCTTCTCAAGTTAATAGCTGAGGATTCTCTTCAAGCTAAAACACTATCTATTTAGACTGGAGATGATCTAGCTAGTGGTGCATTTTGGCTTATAATGTTTTTCTTTATGAAGGTCTGTTGAAAGTATCTGTAGAACCTTGTTGATGGTCTTATAAGAATTGGGGATTGTTTTAGTTTATATGTAGGTGAGGGAGGGGAGATACCTAGTTATGTATTTGCTTTACATTACATCTAGATCAAACTCGATGCAGCAATCATGGTTAATTACAATTGATGGGCAGACGCATTTGGATATCAGGAAATAATGTCAACCCTCTGGCAGCATTCACTAACATGAGCTACTGACCTAATTGTTATTCCTACAGAGTGTCTCATTAAAGCCGACATAAAACATTGTTGTTTTGCAAAACCTTTTGAAAACACTACAATTTATATTGAACTAGTATTGTCACAAGAATGTAGTTTTAGTGAATATTCAAACTAATTTTTTAGCTTTGGAAGAAGAAGTGCCTAGACTGAAAAGGAAACAAGAGGAACAGCAAGTGCTGATTCAACAAAAAGATGAGCTTATAGCAGGTTTGTAGCAAATTGAACTGTATTGAAATGGTGGGTAGAGCAACGATATGTTTGGAAATGCAGAGCGCGGGCCAAGTCTTATGTTTAATATTGATATAAATAAATATTACTGAAGTATTACAAAAAGAATTAGATAAAATTGCTAATGAAAATATGATACACAGTACAATAAAGCTTGATCCCAAATTGCATCACTTATGCAGTTTCCGGATGCTGCTATTTTTATCTTTACAAAACTTGAATATTTTTCACCTCTTCAGCTCTATCAGTAAAGGGGTGGCTACACAGGCCGATGTTTTACATCGGAAGGCCTTGCGATGGGCGTGCCCGATGGGCGTGTCAATTTCGGCACACTGTGGGGCCTGTTCGTGAGCATAACCAACATGTTGGTCTATGCCCGATGCCGAAGAAACATCGGCGTTCTCTGATTGGTTGAAACAAAATATTTTCCCAACTCATCAAGTTTAACCATTTAAAATCATTTCGGTTAGAAGTTTTGTCAACAACGAGCATCCACTGCAAACTCCGAAGAAATTACTATGTTATAATAAAGTGTGAACAATAAATTAATTTTATATGGCTCATAGAACAGTGGTAATTGATAATTTCAACATTATTGAGTATAAATATAATAATAATTAAAATTAATAACAAGTACAACAACAATAAAATAAAATTCATTATTACATCATTTATTATAAATAATGAATAATCACAATATCTGGAGGATTTATTAATAAACAGAACCAAAAAAATATTGAAAGCAATTTTTTCACGGTGAACAAAAACAGCCATACATCACATCGAAATTGTTCTTCAATTATTGTTGTGATGATCATTATATCAGGGAAACAAATAATTCGTTGTCGGAAATGAAACAAGCAAAAAACCCGCACTTTGTGCCGTATGATTGGCTAGTTCAGTCGCAGCTAACCGATGTGCTCGAGTACATCGTCCAGCCACTTCGGCCTGTGTAGCCACTTGCACATAGCCACGAACCATCGTATAGGCACATCGGTATCAAAACATCGGTGTAGTGTAGCCACACCTTTAGCCTGATGTACTTCATGTTGAAAAGTGGATATATTTGTTTTATAGCATTAGCTGCTGTGGTGAAAGGACATACTGTACGAATGCAAGAAACCAACCAGAAAGTCTCAGGTACTTTTGTGTCTTTGCAGCTGAATGTGACTGATAAGATTATAATGTTTTTTTGCTGTGAAATGAATAAGTGTTTGTAAAAAACAACAGACTCGAACCAAAATTGTAGCATTCCCTGCAACAAGTTTATACTGAATAACTCACAGAGAAAAACTGGATCAATACAAAATCAATATAGTCAGTGGATATTTCATGTGGTGCCACTCAATCAAAGCCCAGTTGCAAAACGGTAGAGTATTTAAAAAAAGAATCAATACTTCGCATTGAGAGTTTGTTGAAACAGCCAACAAACAACTATTTATTGCTTTGTATGCTTGAGATGTACAATACCAAGCAACAGTCATGCTTTCCAGAATGCTAGCGCTGGAAAATCGTTTGGAATATTCCAAGGAGCCATTTAGCTTTGTCAAAAGCATCACCTGGATGGAACCGGTTGAAGAGTTTTCCATTTCCTTTCATGACTGTACAAATCTTTTGAAGTAGCTGTATCCAAGAGACTAAACAGTAACTAGTAAACTGTAGAAACAGTAAACAACACTGCTGTAGACTACAGCTGTAGACAGTACAGCTGTTTGCTCATGTATTCATATGACAGCACTGATTGACTAATCAAGCCTGTGTAATACATTACCAGTATCGGCTCGGTCTCCATTACTCTTTCAAAACACTTTTGTTTGCTGATTGCTTCAGGATTCAGCAAGTTTGCTGATTTAATAAACTTTTGTTTACGTTTAATATTTAGCACTGGAACAGCAACTACACGAGATGAAAGACCAGATGGTTGAAATGCGAGAGGAAATTTCTAGGATGAAGCAGAAAAAGGAGGAAGCCTCTCACAAAGTGGATGATGAAATACCAAGTAAGAAGGAACTGTCTAGAGAATAGAATATGCTTGTGAATCATTTGTGTGTTACTTTCTCTAGAAAGCGATATGGCTTAGTAAACAATGGGGTATTTGCTTAGCAAAAATATGCATTTCATTCAAGCACATGATTAAGGTGCTCCTGAATTAATGTGTTATGTTGAAATAATTCTCTTTTTCTAACAATTGGTATACTATAAATGGTATTTGCTATTATCTTTTAAAGGTGATGTGTCAAAAATTTTGGTTTGCTTTAAACTTCATTTATGATGCCAAGTGATTTTAAGCCAAAAAATATTTGTGGAGTCGTGCTCTCATCAATTCCGTCTACGTATAAGAGCAATAAATGCTGACTTGTATGCAGCTACTTTTGGACACCCAATAACTTATATAAAGCTATAAAGCAAATTTGCAAAAACTAAGCTTGTTTGCACAGAACTAAGGCCTCTCAAAAATATGAAAGTGAAAATGTGGGTTGCCACTATTTTCAGTTTTTTTTTCGAAAGTGTTTTAGTTGAGTCAGCATTTCAATTTATCATCGTTTAGTGGCCTATTACATACACAATGGTCAATATTTCAAAAACTAAAATTATTTGTAGCTTATATGATATCAAATGTTTTAAATTATCATAACACAGACTTTATTTATGAAGAAAGTAATCGCTAAATTTGCGTTTTTGGTGTCGTTATTGTGACCAACAATAACAAAAATTTTCGTATCTGAAATAAATTTTATTTCACTAAAAAAATGGCAATATGAAATTTAAATAAATAATCATTTTTACGTACAATAAAAACTAACTAATAGCTAGTTTGATTGTTTGTTAGTAATTTAAATGAGACTACTATTTAGCGCTCTTTGACACTAAGGAAAAGACAACTCCAACAACTAGGTTTTGTACAGAATCCATGACAGTGTACTTTTAAATGCACACAAAACCCACGGCTAAGTCCAAAATTCATATCGAGAAATTTGTATGCAGACAATACTAGCATGTATACTTATTGTTTACTACTAGTGTGTGTTTTAAGCTAGCAAACCTGATGAAAAGACTTCAATACAAAAAAAAAGTAGAATAAATTGTAAATTATTTTTTCTCTGGGAGTTATTCCACCTTATTAAAAAAGTAGACAACTCTCCTGAAAAATTTTACTAACTGCTAGTAGATATTTGATAAATTGGCTTACGCTATACACATGGAAAAGTTTTCTGAGTGCATTTCAGGAAGTGGAATGAAGCATTAATTTAATATCAATAAATCAGTTATACCACAGCTATATGGTATATGTTGAACTTGTAAGTGTCAGGCCTAGA
Organism: Cryptosula pallasiana; assembly: GCA_945261195.1. Taxonomy (NCBI): domain Eukaryota; kingdom Metazoa; phylum Bryozoa; class Gymnolaemata; order Cheilostomatida; family Cryptosulidae; genus Cryptosula; species Cryptosula pallasiana. The sequence continues at coordinate 15,912,260 of OX183133.1, read as the reverse complement.
AATCAACTGCTCTAGCTATTCGGCTAAAACATAACATCATCTGCAGGCTGCTAGCTGCGGGCTGTTAGCTGCAAAAATATTTATTTACGAGGTTCTCATATGCTAGAATTTTCTTTGCAATAATTTTTAATTAGCTGTCGTAACAAAAAAATATCTAAAAGACACTTTTCCTAGCAGCCTATGGCTATAAATAAAACAAAAAAAATGTTGTTAACTTATTTAGAGAGCTACATTATGTTCATTATCTTTTATACAACTTACTACGCTACACCAGCAAAAAAACAGCATCTCCGTTAGATGTAATTTTTATTATAAGCTATACACATTGCAGAGCTGGAAGCTTCTACTAAGAGACATGGAACAGAGCTGCAGCAGCACAACCAACGCTTGTCTGGTTAGTCTAATATTTTACTCGACCAAAATGTTTAATTCCTTTGATGCCAAACTCACATTTCACAGGTTTTAGGCTTTGCAATTGATATACCAACAAACTCACTGCAAGAACTCATAAAATACTTATCCGCATCTCAATAAAATTTGGTAGTGATGCTTTATATATCTTCAACGCAATGAACTTTTCGTGACCGGTTCAAAATCTTTTTATAACTTACATTGCAGTGCTAGAAGTACATGGTGCAGAGCAGAAATCTCAGATCAAAGCGAACACTGAAGAGATATTCAAGAATAAATGTCAAATATTACAGCAAGGGAGCCAGTTTCAGGAAAAGCCAAACAGTAAACCAGGTGATTTATCTACTTAATCTCAGAGCAACAGCTGTAATCGAAAAAACCTCTTTCCACATTTTATCAAAGCATGCTTTATGGGGTTAATAGAGATTAGATTAATGTGCATTCAGCAGACAAACCGTTGGATGATAAAAAACTTTGTGTCAACATTACAATTGAATGTGAGATATCAGGTTTTTATTTGTTTTATAAGAAAAATCTCAAACGAAACTTTGCAAGATGATTGGGGGAAACATAGCTTTGAAATACCACAACCGGGTTATTGCAATAAATATGTGAGGCTATGTCTATACATATATCAACATGAAAATATCTGGCTGTTTGTCTGTGAATCTGTGTGTCCAAGGCAATAATGTATTTGACTATATCCATTTGTTGATTGTGCAGCTAGTATATACAAGTATATATATTAACAAGTTGCAGTAAGATGTCTGGTCAAACTAGCCTTAAAGTAGAAATGTCCAGATGCAGCACATAGCGCATATTTTAGGTTTAAAAATAATTTGTGGAAATACTTTAAAAAATAATTCTAGAATCTACTTCGCATTAAACTTATCAAGATGGAATCTTATTATTTGCAATAAAACAAAACCATCTCGAAAATAATAATTAATTATTATATTATTTTATAGAAGTACCAGAAGATGGTTGCCAGAGTCCGAAAATTGTAGAAAACGTAACTTCCCCAACAACAGGTTTGTAGTTAGGTAGAGGTGTACATAGGTAAAGGCCTCCCCGTAAAGCTTTGAACATTTTGTGGTCAGGTTTGGCAAAATAAATCAAGCCAAAGTCTCTGCATCTCCATTTCTACATCCAACTTCATTTTTGCCTCTCTTATCTTCAGCATTTGCTTTTTTCTTATGCCATTAAAATATCTAATTCTTATCCAAAGATCTCTACACTAACATAAGTTGGAGTTGCTTACCCTCTAAGTAATATAAAAACTACATATTTGCAGCGTTATAATGCGTTTTTATGATTCTTCACTAGTGAGAATTTCCTTCTTACCAATGACAACATCTTTGTTAACTTTTGCTAACAAAACTTATTTACTCACGATTATAATGTTTGCCGAGAGGAAATATGAATCTATTTATATATATAACTAGTTCTACTGTGTTCCAGTGCTTTCTCTCCTGACCACACACTAGCATACTAATGTAATGTACTGTTCACTAGACGCAGTGGTACCAGAAGAGGATGCCGATAGTCCTATGCATATGCTTGACGAGTAGCAAGTGAAGACAACTGCAAACTTTGACACCGGGAGATAACTTCCTCACACATACTCTGCTCATATATATACTCTAATTTATTTTTTTTGTTTTGACGAAAGATTTTTTACAAAAATTTTTACAAAAGAAAAAAAAACTTTCAGATTATAAAAATCTTTCCCCTACACGTTTCTCCCACCCTAACCAATATTGATATGCAAAATTGGGTTATTTTTATCACTTGATTTGCTATCTCATCGATTTAAAAGGATCTCTGAACAAACAAGTGAGAGAGCACACAACTTCAATTATTATGCCACATAAACAAAACTCAAGTTGTGATAAGTTTGAAAAAACTTAAAATACCATTTTATTTCATTTCATTTCGTTTTTTTTTTTTTTTTATTTCATTCTTTCACTAACTCTTTACCCCCTTTACGAGAAAATATACACTAAGTAAATTTGCAAGTTTTCTTTGCAAAGCTCAAGAATTGCATTTTTAAATGAGCAATTCCAAAAAACCCAAACTTTGCAATTTTCAAAATGGCAGTGATTCGATCATCTCCAAAAAAAACTTCAAAAGGTAATAAATTTGGAGCTGATGAAAAAAACAGTCATGTGTAATTTTTTTTATCATTTTTGATTATTAATAAAAAAAATCATGAAAACAACTTTTAAGGCTTTAAAAAAGCTTTAAAAAAACTTACATTTCTTTAACCAAAGGACTATTATTTTAAAACCAGCTACTCGAGTAACCTAAAAACTGGTAGAAACTGGGTAGAAACTGGGTAGAAACTGGTAAAAATTGGTGGAAACTGGTGGAAACTGGTAGAAACTGGTCTAGTGCTGTATAAAAATCTGCCACGTGACTTCTGAGTGACAGCAAAAACTACGACTAAGTATGCTTTTCATTTATAAAGTCTTCAGTTTTATGAAAACCTAAAGCTATTTTCTGTCTGTCTATTAAATTAGAAGGAAGTTGATTTGACAGAAAATTTTCCCATTGACCTTTATCAATAAAGCACTAATCAAAGAAATATTATTTCTATTTTACAATAGACCTTTCAAAACAAACAGATGCTTCTTTTGAACTGCTTGGATGCAGTGTAGTGGGATGAAACTGCTTTCTGCGCTCACTTTACGTAGATGTTTTTCATTTTCGAAAAAAATTTTTTGTGAAGTAATCTTATTTCATTTTTTGAACAGAATTATACATCTCTGATTAGCCATAACTGCTGTTGTGTAATCTCACTTTCGTTTACTCTCTATCAAATATACATTTATTGTATGTTTAATTGTGTAATAAACAGCTTCATTCTTCCTAGAACTTATCTTCTTATGTCTTGCGAAATAATGTAGTGGATTCTGCCAGTAGGGCTCCCACTACCGCCCACTAATAAACAGCTGTTGTGGACAGCTCGTGGCACAGCCAAACAACACCACTCTGCTAGAGGTAATGCAAGGTTGGTCAAACGTGCAGGGTGCAACCAAGAATTTTGCTCACAACTTCACAACTAGTGAGCCCACGGCTCAGACAAACTATGCAGAGTTTAAGTAATAAAAACCTTTACTGTCCACATATACATTCTCTAAGGAGGCAATCAGCTGGAAAGTTAACAGCAGTAGCAGTGAAAGATGAGTGGCATTGATCATACAGAGAACCAGCCAAAAAGCCGATTGCATCAACATGTAATGACCAATAAATATCACAAGAAGTAAAATGAGCCAACCAACACACTACAGATACAACAATACATATAATAGCTCACAAGTTTAAATAGATATGGTGCTTATTGGCAAGGACAATTGACTACAGGTAATGTTCTCAGCCTTAAGCAACCTCAGGTCCATGGTTGGTGATACAGAAAGGTAGTTAGGTCCCGGATCTGTCCTCCTGAGTCAACTTGGGCTATTTCGGTCAGTCTAGCTATGGCAGCCATCTTGTTATCGACCAAGTATATCACTGCAGGCCGGTGAGGGTCAATAAAGGTCACCGCAGGGCCGGTACGGAAAGCTGCAGAACCGGTATGGCAGTTCCCTTTTCTTCTGTAGTAATGACACGCATGTGAACACTTTAGCAGGCCTGTGTGACCAAAACCATCTGTCGGAGTCACCTTTATGATAGAATATGCTCAATGGTTCTGTTACTGGGTGGTTGGGACACTTCTTCTTCATCCTCTACAACTCTCACTCTGCAGGGTTTATCCTCAAAGCCTGTCTTATTTTGGAGAAATTCACGGCAGGCTCTGACAGCTTCCTCAACAATGTTGGGTTGCACCGCCAACAAGTGTCGTTGCAAGTAGGCGTTGCCAATTGTGCTAGCAAAAGTTTCCAGCACCATTCGGTCGACTCTTCTGGGGAGGCAGGTCGTCATAGGCGGTATAGCCGGTATCTTTAAATCTAAGGGAATAAGTGTATGGGACGGGGGAAAGGCTTCGGGTCTACTTCAAGGTCATTAACTACAAGTAGGGGGAGGGACACGAGTGGCTTCTAGGGTAGGGGGGTGGACAGGGGAGCGGGACGGCTAACATCTCATACAAATCTCCCACAATAACACGTTTGGTTTTTCCTAGGAAACTCTGGACTCTACACTTTAACTAACTTTTCAGAGTGCTACCTAACCAGTATTTTCACCTTTTCGCATAGTTCTCTGTGTTTTATGATTATAATTTTGCAAAACAAATTGGGAAACTTGTTGCATGTCAGTTAGAGCTCCATCCAAACAATACATAATGTACTTTCTTGTCACTCAGTTGGTAAAACTTGTCAGTGTTACTAGGTTTTGCACACATTACTAAAATTTCTTCAGTATTGTCGACAAACCATGTCACATGAAAACAACACAAATTCACACACTAACAATTATACATTGCAGTAGCTGCCAAGTTATTTGGTCATACGCTGACATTCTTGAGCTAGATGGATGCAAAAATTTTGCGAACTATCAAAAAGCTACTGAATATGCTATTTAATCTAAACAGGTCTAGTAATATACATAAGCTGAGCAATGTTTCAAAATTTTTATGCACGGATGATGCGAAGGTGCTTAAACAGTTTGTAAAGCAATGTTAAACATTCGCAGCCAAACGTAAAGTTTTACGAGATAATGTTTTATGTTGCTGGATTGTTGGGTAGATCCGTTATTTCTATGCTGTCTACTAAAAAATCTATACCAGCTTCTGGTCCTGCCAAATATAAATAGGCTTCAATCTCTCCTCCATCTAGAAAAAATATCACTAAGATTATTAAATTAAAATTTAAAAATCCTTGAGCGTTGATTAGCTAAACTCTATTAAAATCTCAGCAGCTCTTGTTTATCACCCAGAAACTTGGAGGAGTATTTGCAGGAATGAAACCAAATTATCGTTGGTGGTATTGGAAAAGGTAACCAACTATAAGTGCTCCAATCTTTCATAGACATACAAGCATCTTGCAGAGTTTTCAGCATCATAAAGATCCCCCACAACCCCCCCCCCCAAAAAAAAAAAAAAAACTAAAAAAGCTACAAACATCCATTTTCTCACTTGGGAATAATCCTGTGAAAGTAATAAAGGTGAGTTTCTCAAACACTCAACAAGTCTAAATTTAATTTACCGTTTTTTTAAAAGTTCAGTCGCACTTTTATGTAAAGAAAAACTCAGTAATATTTTACCAAATAGGTGTAAACAGTTCAGAGAAACGCAACTGGTCAAAATTGTTGAATTGTGTTTATCAAGTCATTAATCTTACTACACAAGAAAGCATAAAATTTAAATAATAAAAAAGTATACACTAGAAATTAATGTGGTTTGTTGTCAAATGGAGTTTTGGCTGGCAAAGGATTAAAAACCACTGGAACAACAATAATTAAAAAAAACTAACCCCACACTCTAAATACATCAGACATCATAAACCATCCATCCGTTGGAAGAATCTTTGAGGTAGAGGCTATTGGTGTATACTCATCATCACCATCTAAAAAAAACACTAATTTTCATTCCACCAATCACAACCATCTTGGAGAGATGACAAAAAAATTAAGCCCTGCTTTATTTAGAATAAATCATTTCAAATTTAGACAAATATTTTCTCTGAAAGACTTTCTGAATAACAAACACTTAAGAAAATTTGATGAAAATGAACATGATTTTCTGTCTATCAAAGTAGTATTTTAGCATAACTCTGAAGAAAGCTTGAATACCAAGTTATTTATTTATAGTTTTACTTGAATTATTTGCAGTTTCTATTAGAATTATACAATTACGATACCGATATAAATATATCTGATGGTAGCTATAACATCTTGACGAGTTTGATTGGCTGACTTAGGAAGAACCTTTGCAAATGCTGAGAAATTGTAGTACTGTCCAGCGAGGAGCTTGGTGCCCAAATTCAAAGACTGCACAGGACCTTCCCAGAAGTGTTCCCTACAAGTACATATATAGAACCGCAAGTTGGAATGCTTCGTTTCAGTTGAAAAAAACGTAGTTACAGAACAAACTGGTATAACTTTCAAAATATTGAACCATTGTCGATGAAAACTCACCAAAACAATATTAGGTTTGAGAGAGTGAAAAATTCAACAGATACTAATATACTTTGATACCTGCTGGAGACTTTGTAAGACTTGCTACCAGAATGTGCATCATTCACCCTGGTACCTATACATCCACCATTACAGTGCCAATTACCAAGAAGTGAACTCTCAAAACCTGGATTGTCTAGGATTTCTCTGGAAGAGAGATTAGGTGACGAGATTGCACCTAAATGGCTTGGACTTATTTCCAAAGAGTCAACCAAAAATTCTACCTGCGCATCAGGTCCCTGTATGTAAAACTGCATATCCACTTGACCAATATCTAAAACAACCAGAGAGAAAGATCATGTGTCATGCTTAAAGCTGTTCTGCTGATATTTTATAAGTGATAAAAACAGTTTTTAACTGCTCACCTCTAAAAACAAAACTTTCCTCCATAAGCACCCAACCATCTGAGAATGAAATGCCATCTACTACAGCAATGTGTTGCCATTCTTCAGAATTATCTAAAACATAATTGTAATTAACCAAAGGTTCTTTTGAGGTGCCACATGGAAAAACATGATAACAACGAGCATGTATGATTGTTGTAAACTAAAGAGAAGGGAGAGGGAGGATGGGTAGAGCAGACAACATGGTAGATTTTTATGGAACATAATCTCGAGCGCCCAGTATCCCATTAATATTTAACCCAAAGGAGTCTCTGGCTGATGATAAGCAGCTAGATAGACCTCATTGGTGCTGGCTCAGAAAGCTCAGGTGAGACCAGCCATCTTCCACAAGTATTGTAGTAAAATACAAGCAATGGTTACTTCCCTAGGACAGGGTCGTGTAGGTTATACCAGCCTAGATATAATTCCGGGCTGGCATCATGATGGCCGGGATAGCCTTTGACTTGAAAATAACCTCAGTACCTTTCGGAACTCTAATCCAAGAATTTACCATCAATAGATGTCATGATCATCAAATTCTAGGCTGCCGGGAGACCAAGGATGCAAAGGACAGGCTAGGAGCCTTTGCCACTGCGCTTTCTCAGTACTCAACTCTGTACATTGGTTTTTATTGGTAGTTACACTTACCAACTTTTTTTTTTGACATATTTTATTTTTCTATTTTATCAGATTGTTGTGCAACATTTTCCTGTAATTTCTGACGTTCATCCCTTTTTCTTGTTATATTCTCTTTAGTGCATTATCATTTACTTACGAAATTTTACAAATACATCGTAGGTTAGGTAAATTGAAACTTGAACTTTGGGTGTAAGCTGCAGGCTTCGCTGTGCTGTGGAGTGGATAATCAACTTCTCTGAGATATAATGAAACCCATACTGGCCAGAGATGACTTTTGGAGAGAGTTGAGGAGTAATAGCCATGTATTAAGAGACTTGCTAGAGAGTTCTTAGGCTATGCTGGCAAACTGTAGCTTTATAGACAACACTTGAATTTGGTGAGCAAGTAGGCGGATGACTACAACAACATGGTGCTAGAAAAGTTGAATCACAATAAAATTATATACAACTGTTTCTAAAGTTGTACTAAGAGAGTAAAAGGAATCTTTTTAGTGTTAGCTTTACTCTTAATCTTCTTTTTGGTAAAATTAACAGCTTATATTGTGGAGAAATTTAGTATGTTCCCTCAACTATAGACCTACACACTCCTGCACCCCACCCCTTGGGTCTCTATTTCCTTCACACCCCCTGTACATACACCTCTTTACCAACCCCCAGTCTCCCCCTTTCCCTTGCAACAGGAGTTGATATTCTCACAGTCACCCACCCAGTGTGACCAGAAACTCGGTGTCCCTAAAGACAGCTCTTCCCTCTCCCCACCCCCCTTGGATAAAAACCATATAAGTAGTGAACTAACAATAGAACTAGGGTGATGGACTACTAATATTCAGTCGATTTTCACCCAGTTTAAATCAAAAGAAAGCCCTTTCTTTCCACCAGACAGCTACTCCAAGCTACCCCAAATTGTCCTAAGCTAACTCAAGTTAAATAACATTTACCCCAGCTGCAGTGAGCTGCATTACATCATCTTACAATTTGTAAACAAGATAGAGCAGCTTCCTGCTAGACTGAGGTGCAATGTTGATACAAATAGAGAACCTACAATGATATGAGGATTTGGATGAAGAAAAGTAGCCAAGGCTACACTAAAAAAAATGATGCAAGGTCGGTGTTATACCCGCAGGAAGAGGCGGAGCCCAGAGACCAAGTCAAAAATCATCTGTTAGAATGTCACGCTGAATTGTTTCATTGATTGGTTATTATCGTTATGCATGATTGGTTCTGTCTTTATTTGGTTAGATAACATACTAGGAACTCTTATGAAAGTCAGACCAACTTGTATGGTCTGATAGAGCAACTTTCAGCCTCAGTTAGGATTGATTAGTACCTGTATTGTATCTTGGAGACAATAAACCATATTATCACTAGTACTACAACTCATCTGTTGACCTGTTGGCTACCCTTGGAGGAGTGTGTTGTTAGGAGGCATTAGAGGAGGAAGATAATGAGTGTAATCTCAGTGGCAGACTCTGCAACAGCTGGGAGTTGTGAGTCTGAGAGCAGCAGTTGGAGAGTTTGACGCAAACTCGGTTTACAACAGCTATAGCATTGGCTGTTGTCATTATTGTTGGGAGTTGGGTGTATTGCAGGCTAGCAATACACTGTGGTTGTGTCCGTGAAGGTAGCAAAATACTTCACACTATTATATTTGTGATAAGTTGAATGATACAAATATTTAATAGAAAATGACGTTTGTAACAGAGTTATTCTAATCCATAAGTATATTAGCAATAATTTGACAACTTATGCTCATTTTTAAAAGTTTTTAATGATTTAACTCGCAAATGATTTTGCTATACGAGCACGCCTTTATGCTGAAAAATAAATAACCAATGATTCATTATCTGGTGCATATGTGCTCAGTCTACCATATGAGCTCATGGAAGGCTGAGATAAAGGCTAGAAAGTGTCACTGGAAAGCCGTAAGCGCGATTAAAGAATGAAGTAGACTCTTTACACATTGGCCTTCAACTGTGAGATTCAACCCAGGTGCAATGCTATTCTAAAGGCCTGGCCACACACACCAGGTTTTCTCACCTGACCGGTACAGTGAGCACTCCACCAGCCCTGGTATAGTTCTGGTGAGATACCGGTGTGTGGAATTTGCTGGTAATAAAAATGCTGGTGGACTACACCAGGGTGGGCGTGGCTTAAAATATTAACAAATTCTATTGGCTAAAGCAACTGCATTGCTTCATCACATCAACATTCACAGAGCCCCTAGAAATTTAACTAGTAGTGCCAACGATAATATAACGGAAGATGGAAACAGTTATATATTATAATGGTGATCGATTATAACTTATATAAATATCAGGCCAATGCGTGGAGACAACTCAATATTATATAAGCTATAAACGATCACCTTTATACCAACGATCATAATACATGATTGTTGGTGTCACGGTGATCGTTTATAGCTTATATAACATTGAGTTGTCTCCACACAGTGGCCTGAGATTAATATAAGTTTTAATTGATCACCATTATACTTTATAACCGTTATCCATCTTCCTTTATATGATCATTGGTAGCACCAGTTGCAACGCGCTGCTGTGTGTGGCCCTGACACAAGTGAATGCACACTTCACAGTAGCGATCTGGTGGAGAAAATTCTGGTGTGTGTGGCCAGGCCTTTATCTGGTTCAGGATCTCACAGTCATTAAGCCTGACAATTAGTCAATAAATCTCTGTTTTTGTTGACATATTGTTTAAGCCTGCTAGTTGAAGTCCAAACAGAGGATTTGGCAGTCCAATACTACTAGAGTTCACTTCATGCATTAGCAAACAAAAGTTATGCTGGTTCAGCTGGGCTACACCATTTAAGCAAACTGCACCCAGCAAGTGACTTGTGCGGTCAATTTGAAACAACAATACATACCTGATTTAGTATAAGCAATAGTTGCTAAAACGAGCTGATCAGAAGCCTGTAGGACTTTAACATAACCAGTGAAGTGGTATGAAGTACCAGGTTGTGCAATTGAACTAAGTGGCAAGGTCTGTATTGGTCCTTCCCATGTTTCAGTTCTGTAAGCATATACCATGCCATCTCATCAGGTTCCAGTATCAATATGGACAGAGCAGACAGTAAAGGAAACATACAATAGTGTGCACCGTTATGTAGTTGGCTAGAACTAATATTGCGACCTGTCAGAGGCTTTGTAGGCTTTACTGCCAAAACGTGCATTTCCTACTCTTGTTCCCGTACATCCACCGCACCACCAGTTACCAGCTAAACCACTCTCAAACCCTGAGTTGACAAGAATATTGTCAGTCTGCGGTGAGGTAGTTGTAGTTGCTGTAGCAGCTAAAGTTTCAGAAGTTAATTTCAGCGAATCTACCAAGAGGTCTACACCAGCATCTGGACCATCGATGTATAACCTCATAAGAAGCTGTCGAACATCTAAAAGCAGTAAGTTAGATGATGGCAATGTCTACAATTATGTTAAAAATAGAATAAGGTGTTTGCAGTATTAGTGAATAATTGTTGGCTATCTCATGGCCTCTCATTTGTGAACTCTTGTTTGATAAGCTCAGCTGTCTGTCAGTTGAAGCTAAAGTTAAAAGGACTTGAAAGATTAAAAAGTAATTAAATTTTTTTGTTATTCTAAAAAATGAATACTTAATCTTTGGTAATCTATAAATACGGTTCTCTCACCTAAACAGTTAAATATTCCACTCAACAGTACCCATCCATCTATAGATGAAATATGTGAGACTGATGCAATCTGTTGCCAAATCCGAGTTCCATCTGAAAGTGCAACAGCCTGAGGAGTTGAAATTGATAGAAGTTATAAAACTTATCGAGCTACACAGTTTTATCTTTATACAGAAGTTGTTGTCAATATCCCGGAAAAAGTTACTCCAAAACAATGCTCGAAGTTTGGTATCAAAACTCCAGTTACTTAGATCATTCCTTCCGGTTACTGTTAAAAATTTAGAGGCTGAGGATTGTTCTTGATGTTAGAGGATGCCAATCTGGCGCAGAAAGAAAAGAATACAAACGAAGAATGGTATGCATCGAAAAACTTTTCTTTTTGTTGCTCCAAAACTGCGAAGTGCTGCAGAATACAAGGGAATAATTGCATTGTTACCTAAAGGATGGAAGCCGGAGCACTTAGAAAAAAAGGGGTATAAGAAACAAGGGGTATAAAAAAGACGGGGTATATAAAACTGGGGGAAGGAGGTACTCATTAGCAAACAAACAACTCATGTTTTATAGATACACACAGGAAAGGACCCACTCCATTTATAGATACACAAAGGAAAGGACCCACTCCATTTATAGATACACACAGGAAAGGACCCACTCCATTTATAGATACACAAAGGAAAGGACCCACTCCATTTATAGATACACAAAGGAAAGGACCCACTCCATTTATAGATACACAAAGGAAAGGACCCACCCCATTTATAGATACACAAAGGAAAGGACCCACTCCATTTATAGATACACACAGGAAAGGACCCACTCCATTTATAGATACACAAAGGAAAGGACCCACTCCATTTATAGATACACAAAGGAAAGGACCCACTCCATTTATAGATACACAAAGGAAAGGACCCACTCCATTTATAGATACACAAAGGAAAGGACCCACTCCATTTATAGATACACAAAGGAAAGGACCCACTCCATTTATAGATACACAAAGGAAAGGACCCACTCCATTTATAGATACACAAAGGAAAGGACCCACTCCATTTATAGATACACACAGGAAAGGACCCACTCCATTTATAGATACACAAAGGAAAGGACCCACTCCATTTATAGATACACAGGAAAGGACCCACTCCATTTATAGATACACAAAGGAAAGGACCCACTCCATTTATAGATACACAAAGGAAAGGACCCACTCCATTTATAGATACACAAAGGAAAGGACCCACTCCATTTATAGATACACACAGGAAAGGACCCACTCCATTTATAGATACACAAAGGAAAGGACCCACCCCATTTATAGATACACAGGAAAGGACCCACTCCATTTATAGATACACAAAGGAAAGGACCCACAAAGGAAAGGACCCACAATGGAAAGGACCCACAAAGGAAAGGACTCACAAAGGAAAGGACCCACAAAGGAAAGGACCCACTCCATTTTGTGTCTCGGGAGGTTTGGGGACTTTTAAAAGACTAGTGTAGTTAGCAAAAGATAAAAAAATAGTGATGTGCTAGAGGGAAGAGTTTTTTGTCAGTATTTCCTCTCACATCTTCTACGCTAAGAACAATGAATTAACTAAATGGTTAGTCATTAATAAGTGTAACTAATAAAATATTGCAATCGATTTTGAAGCTGTCCGCAGGTTAAACCGAGAGCCGGATCAATGTCTCAGTCAAAGGCTCAGTCAATGGCTCAGTCAACGGCTCAGTCAATGGGTCAGTCAACGGCTCAGTCAACGGCTCAGTCAACGGCTCAGTCAACGGCTCAGTCAACGGCTCAGTCAACGGCTCAGTCAACGGCTCAGTCAACGGCTCAGTCAACGGCTCAGTCAACGGCTCAGTCAACGGCTCAGTCAACGGCTCAATCAATGGTTCAGTCAACATCGAGGACATAACTTGGTCCAAGGCTCTCTTAAGGGCTAAGTCACAGGTTAGGTCAAGGACTTTGGTAGAGGTAGAACAAAGGTTAAGTCAAGAGTTAGGTCAAATGTAAGGCCCAAGGTCAAGTCAAGGGTTAGGTCAAGGACTTTACAGTTTGATCAAACATTAGGTCAAGGGCTAGATTCAATGTTAGGTTAACGATCAGTTCACTGAGTTGAAACTAAGTTGGTTTGTGGAAAATGAGTGGAACGGATTGAATAAAAGGAAAAGTTTAATCCCAACTTCAGACTTTCAAAAGAAACCTAGTCCAAGGAATGGAAAACATAAAAGTTAAAATAGCCAACAATAAGAAAAATAATTGCAGAAATCCTATTACACATTAAAAAATCAGCTTTGCATGCTATTATTCTTTTCAAGTTTGAAACAGTCTGAAGAAAAGGCAAGGAGCTAGTACAAGAAGGAATATTTTTTTTACCTAGTTTGGTATACTCAATAGTAGCTCTTATCTCTTGGTTGGAAGCCTGTAGAACTTTAACATAACCAGTGAAGTGGTAAGAGGTTCCAGGGTGTACACCCGCACCAAGTGGTAATGTTTGTATGGGGCCCTGCCAAGCACCAGTCCTGCAGAATAAACTACTCAATCGTACCCACAGCTAAAGGCACAGAATGATAGGTATATCTAGTTACCACTTTAGTTCGTACCTGTTAGTAGCCTTAAATGCTTTACTACCAGAATGTGCGTCAGCCACCCTGCTTCCAATACACCCATCTCTGCAACCCCAACTGTTAGCTACATCACTTTCAAACCCTGGGTTTATAAAGATGTTATCCTCATCTGCTATTAATGTTGTAGTGATTATGGTACCTAGAGGTGCTTCAGTTAATGATAGTGAATCTACTAGAAAATTGACTCCTGCATCTGGACCTTCTATGTGAAGCCCCATTGTAGTCTGCCCGATATCTAAAATAGACATGAATATTAGCGGTAAGATGGACAGGAAATAATGGTATTGTAATTGATTTCGGACTGGTTTCCATAAAATTCCACTAATCTCAAGTATTCTACCGCTCTCCAGAGGGGACTGCCGGTATGACAGCGACAACTATGATCAGTTACTGCCGGATCAGTTGGCAAGCACAGAGCCTATGGCTCAGACAAACTACACAGAGTGCTGTTTGAATAGTGGCTTTATTCATTCGAAACCAAAGTCCTAGGGTGGCTATTCACTAGCCTAAGTCTTGGACCAACATTTGAGACATTATGTGTATTTTGCTTGGAATATGCTGTGCGTTTTTTATTGGCCTCCCAATAAAAAACGCACAGCATATTCCAAGCAAAATACACATAATGCCTCAAATGTTGGCCTAAGACTTGGTCAGGGGTCACTACCGGCTCTGCAGGGGTCAAGACCGGCCCTGCAAGCTGTGCTACTGGCTACCAGCACTTTTACAAGAGCTGGGGGTAAAATTCTAGCGCACTTCTGTTGGTGTTTTATAGCAAACAAGCAGTTTACTACTGGAATACACCAAAATCTACCACAGTATCAAATCTTTTACAAATTATTACAGAACCTAAAGAAAATGTAAATTTTATTAGCTGGAATGATGTCATATGAAATTTGGATTTATCTTCTCACTAACCAAACAACTATGTTGATGTAGCCTGCTACTATATTATAGTCGACCACAATATTTAAAAAGTGAAGCTTTTATTTTGAAGTTGTTAAGCCACCATTTTTTAACCACTAGAAAACTTGAAACAGAGTCGAAATATTGTTACCTTGAATAACAATATATACATCTAACATCAGCCAGCCATCTGTCTCTGCTACATCAGTCACCACAAGGAACTGCTGCCAAATTGGAGCATTGTCTGCAAACAGAATATATCGATGTATTCATAATTATGTATTCACATCAATTATTCATATCAATGCAGTCATATAAATGAGTTCATATGGATGCTCACACATTTAATACCTTTCTATAACGTTGTGCAGAATAGACAAGTCAATGTCAACTAAATAGAGACTGTACTAAAGTTAAACTACCTGGTTTAATATGAACAATGGCTGCTATTATCTTTTGACCTGAGGACTGTAGAACTTTATACTATACTATACTATAACTTTATATTTGATCAGAGATTTTAAAAATTAATCAAAATCTATTATTGATCTTTGGATATAAAAACAAAAAAGTGGAATCGAGAGAGAGTGACCTTTAAATGTTATGATAGAAAATGAGCGGACACTTTGATCGGAGTTCGGTTCGAGTGGATGGTGGTATAGGTAGATCTAGGCGGGCAGATCTCCGAGGTGGGGCTGCAGGAGTATAGCTATGGGCTAGCTGGTGGAGACAATGTTCAGGGCTGCCCATGATGCGATTGATGTAACTCTTGCTGGTGTCTTCGAGTAGAGTAAGAATGGGCACTATTTCGGCTGTTTGAACGCGTTCATCATAGTCTCGGCTGCTTGGGTCCATAATCTTCAGAGCTAAGTTTTCTAGTCTTACTAGCCGCCGTCTCTGCTCACCGGTTGTGAATGAGTACCAGGACGGGCAGGCATAAAGGATGATTGGTCGAATGCATGTTGTGTAGAATTTTCTCATGATGTTTGTCGGCACTCCTGATCTCTTCAGGTCTAGTAGTGAGTACACAAGACCACGTGTTTTCTTTATAATATGGTCCACGTGATCTTTGAATGTCAGATATTCATCAATAATGACGCCGAGAAACTTGGTGCTTGTCTCATTCGAGATCTGCTCTCCATTCATTGTGAAGGTGGGTGCTTCAGGGACGAAGTTGTTGTGGATGTTAGAGATGGACATGGTGACAGACTTCTTCGGATTAGCGATCATGTTGTGGTTTCTGCACCATCTAGTGGTCTCGTCGATGGCGGTCTGAAGATTGTTGTTGGCGTCGGAGGTGTGGTTTGGTGTGAGAGTAATGTCGTCGGCATATTTGATGGTTCTAGTTGAGGTAGTGGTGAGAGTGTCTATATATAACAGCCAGAACATTGGTCCCAGAAGTGTACCCTGCGGCGTCCCATTGTTAACAGGTAGATCGGCACTTCTGGAGTTGCCCAACCTTACATACTGACAGCGGTCTCTCAGAAAACTCTCAACTATAGCCACGATTCGTCTACTCACACCTCTTTCTGCTAGCATGGTGAGAAGCTTGGACTTATCCATGCGATCAAACGCCTTAGACATGTCTAGGAAGGCTGTGGGGATACTGTGGATCTTCTCATCGAGCATTTCCGTCCATTTGTCGACTGCTGAGAGAATGGCATCGGTGGTGCTTTTGCCTTTCTGATACGCAAACTGATCGGAGCCTATGGTTGGTAACACTACCTTGGAATAGAAAAACATGATTGCTCTCTCTAAAACCTTTCCTAGATTCCACAGCAATGATATAGGTCTAAAATCAGATGGGCTGTTTACAGATTTAGTTTTCTCAAATGGTATCACTTCTGCTTGTTTCCAAACATCAGGAAAAATTCCCGTAAGCAAACAATCATTTATGAGATCACACAATGGCACACAGATATATTCACTACATAGCTTAGACACCCACGATGGAAAATCAGACGAGCAGGTCGACTTGCTGGTGTCTATACTATTTAGCCAGTGTTTTACCTGTCCGACGCTGACACGTATCTCGTGATCGGGAAGAGTTGCTAGCAGTGCGTCAGTGTCTAGGTCTGATGGAGTGCCGGAGATGCAGGTGAAGTATTTATTCAGCGTCTCTGCAGCAGTGGTGGTGGTCATCAGCTGATCATCTATCGTGTAGTACTGTTTTGCGGCGCTGGATTTATCCTTGGCGGTCAGAGATTTGATGGTTTTCCATGTGATTTTGGAGTTGTTCTCTCCCAGCTTCTCTGCTATCCATCTCTTTTTAGCTTTTCTGAGATGGCCTTTTAATAACTTGCCGAAGAATTTCGAGGTTGTTCTGCCATTTTTCATAGATTTGTTTTTTGCGTTGCGTAATTTTCTAGCGAGATTGTCAAACCAAGGCGTGGCGGTCTTGGATTGCTTTTTATACTTCATGGGGCAGTGTTTGTTTACTATGTCAGTGATGGTGGTTTGGAGAGTTTTAGCTTTTTGATGTGGATCTGATAGGCTGGTGATGTGTGACCAGTTGATTTGTGCTATCTCCTTTGCGACACCCAGCCTCCCTTCTCTGGTAACGTACCGGTATGGCACCCGACTGGAGTTGGAGGGGGCATATCCCGTGCTCGGTACATACACGATATCATGGTCGCTGTCCTGGAGTGGCGCAAGCTTTTCTGGGTTTGCAGTCTTCAACTCCGGTATGTTCGTGAACACCTTATCTAAGATGGCGTCTTGTCTGGTTGGAAAATTGACAATGTTTGTTAGGTCGAAGAGTGTCGCGATGTCATCAATCTGCAGGTGATTGAAGTCACCGCCGATGATGAACCTGTCGGTATACTTGGTAGCTAACTTCACCATCGTCTCTGATATGTGGCGTAGGATTTCGTCAGTGTCTGAGTTTCGTCTGGATTTTGGGTGGTAAATACATCCATATATAGTTGAATGTGATTTATCCGATACGTATATCCACAGAGTGCTGTAGCGCCGGGTCGAGTGATGATGCACAACTTTAGCGTTGAGGCTCTCGTGAACAAACATGGCTACACCTCCACCGACTCTTCCAGATCCCCGGTTTGATGTGTGCAGGTTGAAGTTGTTCAACAACCGCGTTGATTCTTTGCTCGTGGTGAGCCAAGATTCTGTCAGCATTATCACTTGGGGATCCTTGCTCTCGACTATCAGTTTCAGTTCGTCAAGTTTGTCTAGGGTGATTGATCGGCAGTTTGTCAATAATAGAGCTGGTGTATGTCTATTATTATCGTCGGGTTTGTTCGCTGCCCGTGGAATGCTCCTCAGGTTGTTGTTACATAATTCAGGCTCATTGTTGTTGTGGTGTGTGGCTACCTTCACTTTGGTGTTATAGTCCATAGCGCTTGAATAGGTAGGAATCGTAATGAGATTATTAGTTGGCTTTCCAGCGATTACATCACTATAATGACCAAGCCGACTACTTACTCTAGCCTGAATTCTGCGGAGATTGTTCACTGGTTGCGGGCTCAGTATGGTATTTATAGCATTCCAGTCAAAATGGCTGATGTCGTTGCCATGAGGTTGAAGCTGTAGTAGCTCCTCTCTGGAGTACTGCAGAGTTTCTCTGGATGTTTCTGCTATCATCCTGATCCTGGTGGTGGGATCTACGTGGTGGTGTGTGGTAATCCTCAGTGCCATTACAATAACTGGTGTAAAAGGTTAAAAATGCTCCCATGCAAGAGAGGCAGATAAAATGTCAACTACTAAAACTTAGCCCGAGATTGTAACATAACCAGTGAAGTGGTACGAGGCACCAGGTTGTACACCCGTACCAAGTGGTAATGTCTGCATGGGTCCCTGCCACTCTGCACTTCTGTAGTGTAAACAAACATCAAACCTCACCTTAATCAGGTTTGTTTTGGTTCAAAATGATTTATAGATCAAATCAATACGGCAGCGAGTAATACAACAAACAAAAAATTTACCTTCCACTCGCTTTAAAAGATCTACTCCCAGATTGAGCATCAGTTGATCTACTTCCAATGCACTCAGCACAGGTCCATGTAGATGCTAAAGGTTGCTCAAACCCAGGATTAACCAATATCTCTGTCTGTGCGTGTACTTGAGAGATTATAGTACCAGATAGAAGTACCAAACACCAGCCATACATCGTCACTGCAATAATGCATTTCATTATCAAAAGTTTTCAAAGAGTAAGTTAGTTGCTGTTTTTACACGCCACGCGCTGTTACAACATCACCCAGGCTGTGCATTAGAGTAAGATTATGTTACCATGCAGAAGTGCTTACTGTACATGGATCATTACATTGTTACTGATTTCTGCGCAGCCTTTACTGAACACAATGTACACTTACGATTGACTGCCATGGAAATCTGCGTAGACAGTACGTAGGACTGCTATAGTACTTCTGCCACAGTCCACTACACTGTCATTATTGAGCAAACGACAGGGTTTATTCTAGTGGTATTAACAATTACCTTTATCTCCAATAAACTTGGATAAAAAAGCCATAACTGTCAAATTTAGGGCTTAAAGAATTAGGTCAAAGTTTTTCCTTAGATAAACATTTGTTGTGGCCCGTGGAGATTTAAGAATGGTAAAGTTGCTAACCACTGATTCAAGAAGCCATAAATAACTCCACTTGCATATTTCAAAGGATCCCTCATTTTATTACAATCACCATCTTTCACACGCATAACAATAATGTATACATGCAACCAGAATGTAGTTTGTAAGAAAACTATGCATATGATCTCAAATAAACATGATCTTACTCCCAGCAAAAAAATATGCACATATTATAAAAATTACACATATGTGAATGTATAAACCTATTGTGAAAAAAACAAAACAAAAATATTTCAATAGTTAGATAAATTTTTTGAGCACATGTTTGGACGTCAATGAAACAGAATAATAATTTTCAAGCATAATTGAATAGACATGGAGATATGGAGGATACAAATAGAGACTACGAGACAGAATGAGTAGATGAATTAAATGAATTAAAGTATAGCTCAGCTAAAGTTTGCTGTGATGCATACAATGTGGCTTTGCTATTTAAGCACATTATTGTCTGGTCTTCACTCAGAGAGTCATCACAGATCTTAGGGTGGTAGATGTGCGTAATACCCGGATCTGCTGCTCTAAACACAGTTAAACCACTTTTCAACACTTTTGTGTATAAATCAACGTCTTCTTTACCCCAACCGTGAATGCTGAGATCAAAGCCACCACATTTCACATAATCAGCTTTGTATAATGATACGATACCGAATCCGAAAAAACGGTAAAATCCAGCTTTGGATGATTGGTCTTCTACAGGGCATGAGTTCTTTCCACAGACCATGTGATTGTCATATTGATTGAACACGATTGGAAAATACAGCTGAGTGTCTATAATAGTATTCTGTCGCACACGAGTCACGGCAGCGCTATCAAAATGAATATCTACATCAATGAACCAAATGAGATCAGTGTTTTCCATTGCCATAATTCCTTGATGTAAGGCAAGAGCGCGAGAGAAAGATCCTTGACCTTCTAAAGTCTTTATAAGATAATGCAAACGATGATTGCGTATCGTTGCTACAGTCTCATCATATTCATCACTTTTATACAAAACTATTGTTAAGTCACATGAATTGCTTTCGGCGCAAACGTTTTCAAATTGATGAAGAAATCGTTTGAGCTCAGCTATTTTACTGCTCAAAGGCATGACCAGATGCACTACATCCTTCTTCTCAGCTATTTGTCGAACATTTGTAGTACCTAATGGAATTTCTAAAAAAACCCAAGTGCTGACTTTAGTTTTAATCAACTTTCCTCTAATTGTTTGGACATTCATTTTGACATTTAATTTAAATTGGACTCCCTTTGATGGGTGAAATCTATGATAACCACAGATAAGCTCTGGGTGATCAACGATTCGGCCATTTGCCAAAGCATTGCTGTTGTAACGCGCTAGTATGTAGTCCATCGCTTTGTTGAGCTGCTGTTTCCAAGCTCCCTCATGATTTCGTTTGACGCTAAACATGCTATGCTTGAACTGACTTCGCGCTGTGATGTATGTCCATGGTATATCATCTGTTGAGATCTGTGTGCTACTGCTTGGTTGGCCTACCCCTACAGATACACAATACAGCACGCTGTTACAGCTAGCAAGGATTGGTGCATATGAATAGTACTCGTATTTTGTGTGAGATTCGAGAGAGCAAACTCTATGCAACTGGAATGAATTCACTGAGAGAGTTTAATAAAACATACCACATTGAATAGAATATGATTTCTCTGCTTACATCTAGTCAAAACTCAATTTGACTACATGTGTAAATGCTACTGTTGAGACATACCTACGGAATCATCCAGAACTTTAACTTCTCTCACTAATGTCAGCTTTTTAAGCTCTAGCTCCGCCTTCCTCCTGATGTCCATCTCACGATGTAACTGCAATGTGTGAGCGTACAATGGTACAATATTGTGGGTGAAACAACTCAACGTAAGTTTCTGTCATTGGGAAACAAACCCTATAATCTGATGCCAATCTTTGATTAACAAATATTGATGGAAGGTTAGATTACAGAAATATGATTGCAGAACTGTAACTCAATGGGTGGCAAATTATTGTTGCTTAAAAAATCTCAAATTCACATCAAGTTTCATATAAAACACGACAGGCAGGATGGATAGACCGCAAATACTCTTTGATTTAAAAGATGCAATACTATGGGCTTGTTGGCATACTCAAGTGCAAACATTGCAGACACAATTTACAGTTTTTGGATCACATCTAAATTTCCATCAAATTTTTACTTTATCATGCTCATGTTACTATACACTGAAGTTGCCCGCTCTCTACATTTTAGATTGAGAAAAGAAAACACAACTTCTGTAACATTGTGAGTGGATCAAGTCAGTGAAATAGAGTGGAAGTATGAATGAATTAGTGCTTGTTAAGAGACAATGCAATCGCTGTAGCAGCTGATTATGTGATTGTACAACCATACACCTACTGGATACAGTTAGATGGGAGAGTTATGATAGCATCTATAGAATTTATCCAAGCAACCTGAGATCAGATTTTTCTATAGAAGCTCAAACCTTGTCTGCTGCTCTGATGTCTTGCTATTATGAATAAGAGCATCGTGTATACAAAAGTACAAACAAGTCCTCACCTGGTACATCATGCTTGGCTGTTTAAGAGGGTGCAAAGTAACAGCTCGTTCTATCTCAGGTCCTGTCAGCACGTACGGAAACACATGGTAGTCTGTTTTGTATGTGTAACTGTGGAAAAACAGCTTTTGCATCTACAATAAATAACAAGAACAAAATAAATTATATCAAAATGGTCACAAGTAAAGTTTTTATAAAACAAATCATAAAGCACACTCTCTATTATAATTTTGATATCTTGCACATTAGTCTCAAATCATTACACAAGCTAAATTTCCTATTCTCATATGACTAATTAGCCAATGAGCACACACCTCATAACTCCACGTACAAGACACTCCAGCAAACATCCGTACACATCTGCCCAGCTCCACATCTTCATGTGAGGTGAGAAGGTTTTGGAGGCAATAACTAATATGCGGCACCATCTTTCGTAGGGTTTCACTGCTGAATATTATTCCTGGTCCACCCATGCAGAAGTTCTCATCCTGCTCTAGAGACAAACGACCAAACTCCTCTGCATTTCCTGTACCCGCTTGACCTAAAACACGGAACGATTGAATGAACAAAGAACTCAAACACACAAGCTCTTCAGAATAACTGCTGAGAATGTTGCAATGTTTTCCCAAACATTTATGCAAAAACGCACAACCAATTTTTTGTATTGTGCATACTATTACTGTAAATGCAGAAACTACACGGGCTCTATAACATACATATATACAAAAGGTTTGGTGAGTATTGCACTAATGATGACTAATACACCAGAGATGGCTAAAATACCAATGATGACTAATATACCAATGATAACTAATACACCAATGATGAAAGCACCTGAAATGTGACTAACACACCAATGATGACTAATACATCAGTGACGACTAACACACAAAACTAACATAACTAATATGCAAATGATGACTAATACACAAATGATGACTAATACTCGACATATGACTATTACACCAATGACGACTGATGCCTTAATGATGACAAATGATAGCATACATATTTAGCTTATTCCACTAATTGTAGTCATAAAATTTGAAAAGCAAATCAAGTTAGCGTGCTGGTTATTGATGTTGACTGTTGTCTGCCATGCAAGTAATCGGACATGAGAAAGCTATGAGACAAATTTTTATGTATAAAAAGTGTGACCTGGTGAAGTTGAAATGAAGTAAAGTTGAGAAACGTTTTAATGGTTGTCTAGAACCAAGTCGGTGGTTTACGGTTTGGTGTAACCATCTCAACAAACTATGAGCAATCACAAAATTTATCTGCACTTGTTGGATGCTATTTGTCGCTTTGCCTCACCCAACCATATACTTTAATGTTATAAAATGAAATCACATGACTTGTCATGACATCACACGGATTGAGGTGTTTGTGGATGGAGTCAATTAGATTTAGACTCACCGATGTAAAGAGTTTCCGAAGCATTTAAAGTGCTGAGGAATGCATCAAGTCTCTCTCCGTGTATGTATATATCGTCGTCTACTCTCATGAAAAACTCATATTTGTCTTTGCCTACAACACAAAATGTCTGTTGGTACTGAGGCTATCATTTCAAATAGATGAATTCTTTAGCTGAGTTTGTGTATTTTGAAACAACGTTACAATTTTTCTAGAATGACGATTGAGGATTATATTTTAAATTGCTGCAGTTCCAGAACACAATGAAATAAGAAAATAAATTATTTTGCTGCTGAAAAAAATTCGATAATATTTTTCATGGAGTTGCATTCTCTTTGAGCAATGTATTATAGGAATTTCTGGTGTCTAGTTTTATCAATTTTCAAAAGTTACTATAAATCGGTAGCAATTTAAACTGGTAATTTAAATTATAGCGGTACAGCAAATACACTCTTAGTATGATACCATTGTTCAAACTTCACTCTGTATAAATCATTTTTATTCATTGTTACAAAACGCATGTATTCAAACATGCAAATTGAGTCACACAGAGAATCAATTTTTGAATAGGCCAATTACGCTGACCTATGTTATGACACTGATTAAATTAACCCCTCCCTTCTCTAAAGTCCACCCAAAGACTGGATGGGGTCGCCTGTGTTATTGTTGTAATAGCCAAATTGGGTATCATTTAGCTTTAGTTGTAAATCGTATGAAAGAGAGCAACAAAATTCAGTTTCCATTCTCATTATGACCGGTTGTTGTTTGAAATAACTGTATAATGATGAAGCCAATTAACAGATAAGTCTCATTAATGAGTGATTGGTTTTTTGAATCAATCAGCTATCCAGAGATGAAGAGTTGAACAAGGCAGTAACTCATGAACTGTGGTGATCCTAAAGAGACATGACACGAACCTGAGTACTGCACACTTGCCTTACAACCAAATTACTGTTTTATACACCAAACAAACCACACACATTGTAAGACTCAAGCTTTGAGGTATTTGCTGAAAGAAGAATTTAATTAGAAACAGGGCAAACTAATTGGATTGAGTGTTATTTGTTTGTTTGAGATATCGCACAAGTAGGTGTCTACATGTAGGTAACCATACAGCGCTGCCTGGCGGCGGCAGCAGTGGCTAAACACCAGCTGTGTCATAAACGCTTTTTTATATTGGTATGAAATCATTAATTTAATGAATGAATGTATTGTTCATCTGCTAATTACATGCTAACAAGCCTATTATTATCGTTGCTCTATCTGTAAATAATTAAAATATGAGAAATGGGCCAGACTGTTGCACTTGTAGTGTTGGGGCAATGTCTTATTGGCTAGCCTAGGTGAATAGATGCAGGTTTGTTCAAAGCAATCAAACAATTCATTTAAAGCATCTTTGAGCTGAAAAAAAAGCGTGGGAATACACCAATACTTCACAGAAAAAAACTGATATAATTAAAATTAAAACATCATAAAAATTTTAAAACTTTTAAAAAACAAACAGGGCGGCTTGAAAGTGTCTGTTTAAAATATAATATTAAGAAATTGTGTGTTTTATAATACAAAATGAATTCATCGGAGTAAGTTATTGTATTGCTGTAGTGATCGTCAACTTAATTAATTGGAGATACATTTTCGAAAATCTGCTCTTTCTACACACATTATATGATTACACAGACTGAGTAAAACTCATTAAAATTGCCCTGAAATAATACATTGGTAGTTTTTACATCATCAAAGTTTTCAAATCATCACAATAATTTGGAACATTGAGCACTCAATTGTCATTCAAAATGAGGAAAGACCAACAATAACCAGATGCTGTAGAGCGTCTATTCTCACTTACCAAAGTCATGCAGGTATTTGATCATCATAAATGATTTCTGTTGAGGTGGATAAGCATCTGTAACACCTGGCAGTGCTACTACAGGAATGTCTGATCTAAAAAGAATCACAAAAGACTCTTTGAGAATACAATCGATGCATAACTGGCAGTGTGCGACTTGTGGTGGCGGGATAAACATTGGAAGTTATTTTGGTTCAATGGGAAATTACACAACTGACGTGTGAGAGCTGACGTGTGAGAGTTGGCTATGACTGCCTTCAAATCATCAAAGAGTAAATAGATATTTAAACATGCAATGAGTGATTAAGGTTTAATGAGTATATAAAATACTTGCCTCTGCATCAAAAGGCTCATTAGCTAGTCAAAAGAATATAAAACTTTCATTGGAGGAATAGTTGTAAAGCGGTGTATGTATGTTACTAAATTTTAATCACCTGACATCAAACTTTTACGTGATTTAGCTAACACGATCTATCCCAGAAGATTACTCGTGATTGCTATTTATTGCACAATTGCTGTAATCCTGGACAGAAAATCAAAAAGTGTGCAGAGAAAAATGGTCAGAGAAGATTTCAATTGTTGTTGGTCACTTATTATCTTACTCCTAATGGAGACATTTTTATCTGTACTTACTCAGTTCTAGAATGTTCACTAGAGAAAAATACAACATCTCCGTTGATGGTCTGGGCCCAGGTTTGCCACACAGCTAAGGCTCGGTTGTCAAGGAATTTGGCAGCAGTCATAACACCAATGAGAACCTGAAACATCAAAAGTTAGAAATGTTATAATTGTCAAAACACAACATCACGTTTACTGAGCTAACAAGTTTGCTTTCTTTAGAAAAATCGCCACAGCTTCAGTTAATAAATAATAATTAATTTTTTTTCCGGTTTACCACTTTCTACTTCATCAGTTACCAATAATTTAAAAAAACACCTAAATTAATTAAAAAAAAAGCTACACATGAAGTACAAAAAATAAAAGGTGTTTGTTTTATTATTATAGTTTAAGTATAAAGTTTATACAAACTTTTTTCATTTTCACATCTTCTTGAATAACAGCTGTTTTCTCTTTGTTGTCAACTTCGTGTTGAATTTCTGCTCTAAGTTGCTTTTTCAAGCAGCACTTGTGTATTGTGCACTGAATTAGAGGCTTACTCCAAATGCACAGGAGAAAGCCGCAGAGAATTCCAACAGTGAGTCCAATAATGGCATATCTTTTACTTCTTTCTACATGATGTCTGCTATTCATAGTAAATGCTCTCTGATGTGGTGATGTGCGTGGTTGTCGAGATCGGCTATCATAGCTACATTGTTTGGACAAGGGAAGTTCATTTCCTTTTGTAAACATCTATCGGTCTGATGTAACTGTAGAGAAATCTGCAGGTGTCTACTGCATTACCTCTGTGTCACTCACTACATCAGAATAAGATACAGGTCTGGGGTCAAAGGGGCTATGTCAGGAAATCCTAATTAATAAAAAAATTAAGTTGAGTGTTTTGTGCGCATGAGTTATACAATAACATAATGACATTAATTTACAAATGAAATTAATCGGCTTGAACTGCAAAAGTTTCCGCTAACGTTCCTATGAACTACACCTGTTGGTTTTGTCATACATCAAACACAAAATATCAGGTTATAATTCATTCATGAGCTGGCCCTCTGCAGATAGATGTAATATCCAGCTTACCTTACACGTTTGGTTTTACACACAATTTAAATGTAGAGAAATGTTAAACACAAACTTTATTTTTGTGATCCTGAAATGTTTGAGCTGCAGACATACACAGTTTGGTATCATCAGAGATTATATCAACTAAATCAACTGATTAGCAGTAAACAATTGTAGTATTGTTGTCTAGATTATGTTTCAACAAACGCTGCATGGCAATGAGGGTTGATTTCCCGAGCAACTATTTTTTCGTATCGATGAGTTTTTCTGTGTAGCCTTGTAAGTAAATTTGTCTTTTTAGATGTATCTTCTCCGTGTAAAGAAAAGCGCTAATCTCCAAATAAAGCCATTTTTAAATAAAAAGTTTCAAAGACTCTAGATGAACGAGCTTAAAGTTATACATACAGCTATTGGGTGACAGCAGTTATGGCAGAAAGTTACTAGCGGTTTCAAGTACGTGTCAATCTACTATACCACACCAAAGTCAGTGTTTGTGATTGACTGTAATAATATAAATATTTGTAGTAAACACTCAGATTTTAATACAATGATATATCTACTACTTAAAACTTTTTTGCACTCGTTGACCAGATATATCGCCGGAGTTGTCCTTTCTCATTACTCCCTGACGACAAATCTCGAGGCAAATTTCGGACAAGATTTCTATTGGTTCTAGTAGACCTACAATAATAATTTTTACACCATCGTGTAGAGCAGAATCTACTCTATTTTTAGATAGTTATTTGAAGGACTTATATCAGTCTAAACAGAAGCGATTTCCTGTCAACCGCGCCATGGTCGTTTTCGGGCAAGAAATAATTTTTCTTGCTGAGATAGTTTGAAATAATATTTTTTGCAGAGAACCTCCACGGATGAGATTTGTTCTGATAAATGGTTAGATTATATTTATTCCAGCATACTGGAATTGTTTAGAAGTGGAAATGACAGGTAGTATGCTAGAAATTAATTATTTGCATGACGACGATATTGTTGACTAGTAATTTTTTATTATTTTGCATTTTTTTTTTCTAAGTGTTTATTATTATGGTTCTTTATATCAGAAGAAAGCGCTTGAAATTCTCTATTCAGTGGTGTAAAAAGTTATATGCTAGCTTTGATAGAAAAAAAAAAATTAATAATATTCTTTGGAAAAATTTCCGGGATTTTCGCGAAAACAAGGCCAACCTTGATTGACATGTTATGGCTAATGTGGTGGCCCATTAATTCTTCAAAATTACCTACCTGCATCAGAATTAAATTCTCTTTCTATCTGTCGCCTCAGTTTTTTGTTTGGAGCTTTACTTTTTGTGTTTTGTTCAGAGCAAAAATGTCAATTTTCAGAAAATTGAAAAAAAGTAGTGTCAAATAAAAAATATTTTTACCTGTTCACAAGTACAAAGTTGGCTTTGTTTAAAAATCTACCTATAGAATAGGTGTTGTTGAGTCTGATGGTCTCCTTTTTAACTCTGTAACACAAATAGCTGAATTTTAAAAAAATTTCAAAGTTTGATGAATTTTTTCAAAAGCGCATGAGATTCACAAATCGGTCACGCATAAAGCAGACGAAAATTAAAGAGTTTTAAGATAAAAATCTTGCACTGTATTATTAAGCTAAACTCACTTACCCAGAGCCAAAGAAGTCACAGCTATACTAGCTATCTAGTAAACTCACTCTAACAATTACTAGTAAATACTAGAATATACCAACTTAGTTGTATAAGCGTTAGCATATGTGTGTAGTACATGTGTGTAGTCAGCTACTGATAGCACTAGTTGTAACCACTTCCTGTGAGGTCAAAGTTCACCAATACAGCTGTTATATTCCAGCTATTGTCATTACTAGATCATTGTAACAATGTAAAGTGGTCATTTGTACTGATAAAGGAAAAGATTATGCTATAGAGATGAGTGGGATATCCAGTGCAATTTAGATTGAATCTATAACATAATGATGTCACAGTTAACCACTGTAAGCAGTCACAACATTCGTGGAACATCACCTGAAGGAGTTAGTACCTCAATCAAGTACATCTGACTAACACATAAACATTTGAAAGCAGAGCATATTCTCAAACAAAACTTCAAAAACACAGATAGTCATGTTTGTTTATTTTTGTACTTTTGAAGTCAAATTGCCAAAGCTGCTGCAAGCTGCAAACATATAATGTTGATGTTTTAATTGTGAATCAAACATTAGGTCTGCTGCCGAAAACAAAAAGAATTTCCAAGCTATTTGTTATCACTGCTCATCACCACAAACGGAATAGCAGGCCTTGTGTGAAGCCAAAACCCCGTGTTGTGTATTGGCAAAGAAAAGGCAACTCCAAGTAAAAATGCTTCTGTCTCCTACAAGTGACAAACTTCTAAAACAATTATGATCTGTCAAATAATTTTCTTGCGCGCAAAATAGCTTATAGTCCGAGCATAACGGACAAAACTAAAATTAGTTATTAACTAGTTGAATACATTCAAGTGAATTGTTTACCAACAAGCATTGTTTTTTTTTAGAGATACTTTGGATCATTAAGCAGCCCGTTTTTTTTTATAATGAAGCCAGCAGTTTTAGATAATAGAAAAGGCTCATTCAGGTCATGCAATGAATGGATGTTACATAATACTACACATGTTATTGTGAAATGCTCTGGCCATGTTTCCCCTTTTTACTTACCACAAGTAATAGTCTTAAATAATAATAATTATTATTATATAAAGTATGAGGTTAATTCAACTGAATAAGAATTAAACTAGGAGAGTAAAAGTTTAATATAGATCAGCTCTAATCATTGTTTTAAATACATTTTGTCTTGTGAAACAACAGCTGTGCAGATAAAGTATATTCATATAGCAGTATCTTAGCACTATAGAGTTGTGTGCTCAATGTATCTTTGAAATGAGAAGACAACAACAACATCAGTCAACTCGACTTCCAGGGGATAAGCAGATTTTATGGTTATGCTAAACTTGATTATATGAGAAGGAAACTGAAAGTGTTTTGTAACAATTATTAAAAACTAACCAAGCGAAAGTAGCACAATATTGTCAGTTGGAAAATAGATGACGTACTGTATATTTGTAGTCTTTCAATAAACATTGTATAAGATTCCTTTGTAAGTTAAATTTCTCAGAAACTGAGGGTAACAGAAGCTGAGCCAGAAGACTTAGCAATGTTGACCTTTTGTGAAGCCAGCACACTTCCTCCGCTAGAGAAAACCTTTACAGTGTAGTCACCATAAAATACAGCTTTGTTAACATCAACAATGTTGTTTGCTATCAGATTGTTCACTACAATATCTTCATTACTTCTCCAGTCTGTATGCATCAACCTTTTCCACATGGTACCAGCGGCGTTGTCCTGCAAGCAGCCAATTACAGATAAAGTAACTAGTTGGGGGTCAATATCCAAATGATAAACCATCCGTACGATAAAAAACTGTGGATTAGAAGCTTCACTACTCCATTGTCAATTCACAGTTTTGTTCACCTCAGCAATAAAACTTATCTGTTGTAACTTTGGATATGGCTTGAGAGGCTGTAAATGGTTCAACCAATCACAACCCATCTAACAAGATAAAAACTGATCATGATCTCTTTGCCATGACTAACTCTAAATCAAAGCCACTCTTTGTACATTTGGTCACACAAATGGT
Source organism: Cryptosula pallasiana (assembly GCA_945261195.1). Taxonomy (NCBI): domain Eukaryota; kingdom Metazoa; phylum Bryozoa; class Gymnolaemata; order Cheilostomatida; family Cryptosulidae; genus Cryptosula; species Cryptosula pallasiana. The sequence continues at coordinate 15,881,798 of OX183133.1, read as the reverse complement.
ACTCTTGAGGTTGTGGCAGGATGAAAAGCTACTTCATTTGTGTCTTTTGATCAAAACCTACACCACAAAATATAACTTACCTCAAAGTTTGCCCCATTAACCAAGGCAGCGTCTGCACCTCTGTTATGTCTGCCATCCCAGAAACCCCAAAGAAGAACTCCCTCTACGCTGGAGTGACTGCAAAAACATACATGATTGCGCATGAATGAGGGTTGAATTTGAAAAAAGTATCAGCAAGTTGTTCATTCATAAAAGGATTAGTCAAAAATTAGGGTTTGAAGTTGAAGCTGTGTCATTTTACCTAAAATATGCTAACATAGCATCTTCTAGCACCTGTGTCCTGACATTCACATCGCTGTTAGCATAGTCCAATTCTGTAACCCAGATAGGTAAACCAGCAGTAGCTAGTCTGTCCACCCTTGTCAGCAAAATTGGACCTACTGGGGTACCACTGAGATGGCTCTGTACACCCATACCATCAACAGGTGCTCCAACATCCAGGAATTTTAGTGCCTGACTCAAGTACTCCTGAAAAAGTCCATTAAATAAGTTATTTTAACAGAATTAACCAAGTGTATAAACTTATAAAAATGAAACACAAAATTAGGCAAGAATGTTCTGGCCAATTTGGAAGTAGTATTACCAGATTCAAATAACCATTAGATGATGCTCGAAAAACTTTCTGTTTGAAAAAATATTGCTTGGGAGCCAGGCTTACATTAGTGTTTATTCCATTAGACACAACATTGTAGTCATTCAGAAATAGTTTGGCTGATGGATCAACTCTCCTAGCTTCGATGAACATATCATATCTTATGGTTGGATCAGAGTTGTATACATCCATGTAGAAACTGTTGTCCACCATCTCATTGTTCACATCCCAGTGGGCACATCTAAGGGGAGAAATGACTACCTGGAGATGGCATAACTGATCAGATAGAATACAGTTTTCAAGGTTGCAGAGCATGAGCAGCATTTACAACTTCTCCAACACAAAGCTTGTAGAATTACAGTAAGTTCTTACTGTCCATTGAAATGACCAAGAAGATCTCCTATTCTCTTCATGACCTTACTGCGCATCACCGTAGGGCTTGTTATCTGCTTTACCCAGTCTGGATTGTTGTCTCGATTGGCCCATAAGATTGTGTGTCCTCTTATCGTCTTCCTGCAAAAGTGAAGCATAAGTGAGAACAACCAGTCAATAGTAACTGTTTAAAAACTTTTAAAATTTGGATTATTTTTAGCTTCTGTTAAACGCTCGATCACTTCTAATGTATCACAATTTGATGTCTTCAAAAATATTTAGTGGTGATGGCGATGAAACAGATTTTGTTAAACAAAAAAGTGTTTTCTGTTATTTATTTACTAGGATAACAGCGAGTTAAAACGTTTAATTATTAAATTAAACTATATATTATTAACTATTTTTTGTCAAAAGTTGAATTTGTAAGCATAAAGTTGTTGTGAATGTTTTTATGCTGGTAAACAACAAATGATGACAATAGCTACTGCCGTTGGTGCATATTATGTTTTCATCCAACTACAAGTTGTTCAAAATCAAAGAGGCTGTTTGTGCAAATCTTGAATTGTGAAACATTAATGTTACTTGAAAACGACTAAGGAAACCTTTATTTTGAAATGGTCATAACAACAGAAGTGATGGACAGATGAAGAAAGGACATCAGCAGAAGATGGCTACAAGAGTTGGGAGGAAGAAGGGAGAAGGGAGGGTTGAGTAAGGGGTGGGGGTGGGATGAAGAGCTTGATGCTTTGGTGAGACATTTTCGATGCTGACAATAATTGGTTTGACAGATATTTCAACTGCAGTTTTACTTACTTGTTATTTCTTAGTATATTCATGGCAGCATCAGCATTAGCATATGTAAACACTCCTTCTGTCCACTCTGTTTGCCTCCATTTTAAATCATTTTCTAGCACCGCATACTAAAGGAAAGTGACAAAAATTTGAAAAGTTTACAATGCAGCAGATGGAGAGATGAAAACCTGCTAATAAGAAAATGGTGAAAATAGAATCACACAAAATTTTGTAGGTCTTACCTCAAAGTTATCCAAGTACCACTGGCGATAGTTTGCATTGTTACTTAGAGTCTGTGCGTCTACTGCTGTACCAAAACCAAACTCATGTTTATCTTGTCTAATCTACAGAAATTTATAAGTTTATTAGCTATTATGAAGTCACAATCTACAAATAGTTTTTACAAAATTTTCAGAGCTTTGAAAGTTTTCGACTTCCGGTAGTCTAACCTGAACAGTAACTCTGTTTCTGTTGGTGCTCGGGTTCAGTTTAACATTCAGATTTCCTTTACGAATGTTGTCAACGCGTTGTCTCGCAGCAACTCTCCAGGAGTTGTCTGTCACTATATGTGTCAGGCTAAATGTGTCCACTGAAAAATCCACAGTGTTTCCTCCTTCTACATATAAGTCCATGGCAGTTACTCCATCTAAAATGATAATAATTGATATCAAGATTAAAATAATGAATTAAAGAAAAGCAGTGTATGTTTAGATGATTGAAGCTTTTAGCTTTGAAACAGAAAAAAATACTTATTTGGTAATATTTCTATGTTAGTAACTGAGTGAATCAGAACAGTGCATACCTCTCACTTGGAAGTCTCCTGCCATGTACATCCAACCACTAGATCCTAGGAGGTTATTAGCTCTAGCTATAGCAACATACGTCACTGATCCTCCTGAAAATAAATAGTTTTTATGATAACTTCCAATCCTTGTTTCTGATTTTTCATGAACAAAAAAAATGCTTCCTAAACAATTAGAAAAATCGAATGGATTAAGAGTCGCCAGGCAAAACCAAGTGCAGTGATTGATGTAGAGATTTTGGCATTGCCGAGTACTTGCCATGTTTTTGAAACCGAAAACTGGCTTGTGCGTCATTTTAATTGAGGGTCAACAAAAAATTACACTTTTAACTCGTAAAAATAAATGAAATTAGTTTTGAAATGGGCTGTTTTCCTAAAATTTAGCAGTCTGACAGCTAAACCTATTAAAGATTATACTAAAAGATTAAAATTTAGTTTATTAATACACTTAACTAGACAATCCTGGCATGTAATGGGGTCTGCGCTCATACGAGGACATGTCCCAGAAGTCACTAGAGTTTCCAGGACCAAGGCACTAAACTTGTGGAGTTGTCTACTCAAAAACAGACAATATAACTAATGAGGTTGTAATTATAATGTATAGCTGTTTCGGTAAAAATATTATGAAGTTGGCTGAGACTTCTAGGGCTGTAATTTTTTCCTTGAAACAAAATTTTTGGGGAAGTGATTTAGAGATGAGTTATTTAATTTTAGTTTAAATATTTCATTAAACTGATTTATCGTCAAATATTATTGTTTATTTTAATAGAATGAATAAACTTTTAATATACATTCAATAGCACTATCGTGGTCTACTAGCTGTGTCTAAGACCAATTGACATTTGAGAAAGACGGTCGCAGTCCCCATTCAGAGTGATAGTTACTGAGGCAAGCTGATTACACAAAATGCACCTACCATAACCTATTCTGGTTACACTAGATTATGGATATATATGACACATAATGGCCTAGTTTTGGAGTATTCACCAGCATATAATTAGCTGGACTAGATTAAAGTTGACAACTAGTTAATGTGGTGGCACTATTACCTACCTGTTAGAGTGTATTTGACAGTCACTCGCAGGTCCTGTGGGTTGACCACATTAGATGCTACCTTTACATAGCCTTGGAAATAGTAGAATTCATTAGAGAAGACTTGAGTACCAAAAGGGAGAGTTTGTAGAGGTCCTTGCCATGAAGCCCCCCTACAATAACAGCAATGTGCGATTCATATATTGCAGTTATCTCTCTTCAAAAGTGGGTGATTATTATGCCAGATATCAGTCATCTGTTTTTGAGCCTTCGGCATTTGAGAGCTGCCATGTTGATTAATATAATCCATAGAACTACCAATGATTGACACTGATAGATAAATAATACATCGAATATTGCAATAAGTATATAAAAACGCTGTCACATAGTATGAGAAAACAACTCCAAAATAAAGCTTGAATGGTTGCCACCCGTAGCTTACCTGTTGGTGGTCTGATAAGCATAAGTGCCGGTATGAGAGCCAGATACCCTGGTGCCTGTGCAACCACCATTACATACCCAGTTACCACTCAATGAAATCTCAAATCCTGGGTTTGTGAGAATTTCAGAAGAGCTTGGTGTGGTTGTAGCTACCGGTGTGGTTGTAACTGGTTGATTGGATACAATTGATAAAGAATCAACCAGAAAATCAATGCCAGCCGCAGGACCTTCCACGTAAAATTTCATTTGTGTCTGGCCAATATCTGCAATGGAAATTTTGTCTACTAATTATTTACCTTGAACTGATATAGGGTTAGTATATAGAGTTACTACTGAAAGGGCGCATTAGCTTTTTCATTTTAAGTCATCAAACGCTTAAACATGACTGATTTATGCTAACAGTAGTAGAAATAAATACTCCACATACTCAAAGTGGTAAAGTCTGCTTCCAAACGAATCCAGCCATCTGCAGATACGACATTATTAACGATAATGATTCCATACCATTGTTTGGAGTTGTCTGCAACATAAGATAAAAAAATAATTTACAAATGGATAGCAGAACACATAACTACAGCGTATATATCTACTACGCAACATATCGTTGCAGTTAAGATGACAAACTGATAGAAATTATGGTCAAAGTGACCTAACAAGGAGCTGTTACCTTCATACCTTTTACCTGTTTGTGTAGACATAAACCGTCATGTCTTGGCAAACTTTAAGTTTTTTTGTTGTAATATCATAAACTCCAGCTATAATTGTTTGAGTCTTGGTTTCTAATTACACAACCAACAGTGTGCATACAAAGATGCATGTATATAATTGGTAAATAATTTATATGCAACAACCCACCTGGTTTGGTATAGACTATTGTTGCCTTGAACGTCTGTCCGATAGCTGTATTTAACACTTTAGCGTAACCAATAAAATGGTAGGAGACACCAGGTTGTATACCTGTGCCTAGTGGTAATGTCTGTATGGGACCTTGCCAGGTAGCAGTCCTACAACAAATGTACTTTGATAGAAGATTGTTCCATCTGATGACTCATCTATCACATTTTTGGGGTTATAGCAGGAGTAAGTAAACATTTACATAATTTTAACAAAAAAAATTGTTTAAAACAGCATGAATAGTACGCTAGTTTCCGTCTCTAATCATTTGGTGCAATTACTCGCCAGGGAGAAACGAACTTAGATCGAATCATTTCCATCAAACTTGGATAGGCTTCTGAAACTTCAAAAAAAGTTTGTTCAAATAAACAAGAGAATTATTTTTAAATCCAAAAGTAATTAAAAAAAAAATGTTTTACTTGGGAACGCATTAAAATGACTTTCTTGATCAACTTCTAAAAACTTGGAATGAGTAGTAAACTTATATATACTAAAGACCTCTCCACACATACAACGAGACTAAAGACCTCTCCACACACACAGCGATACTAAAGACCTCTCCACACACACAGCGATACTAAAGACCTCTCCACACACACAACAATACTAAAGACCTCTCCACACACACAGCGATACTAAAGACCTCTCCACACACACAGCAATTTTGCCATAAAAAGCAAAACACGGCTGTTTATTTCACTCTCAATGAATCGGTTTTCCTCCTTTTGACTCGATCATCTCAAATAAAGCATGTTTGATTTTAGCTGGCCGGTTTCACAATTATTCTCTGATTTCGTTGGTCAATGCATGTTATTCGTATTCACTTTTTCCTAAATTGATTTTCCCAGCCGTGACTGTCCATGGGTGTACTACAAACTGTTGATGAGCACCGTCATGTGCATAATCATTGCGTGGGGAGTGCAGCAAATTTGGGGTCGTAAATTGCTGTGTGTGGAGAGGTTTTAAAGCATGTAGAATCTCATACCTACATACCCTTATTTAAAAGGAGGCTGTATCTGTGGCCCAGAGACAGCCTCCTCTGCCATCTAGCACTGCTAACTAGTGACTGCTTGTCACTATTACTTGTGATTTATGCTTGTCATTGCCAGCCCGGCACTGGGTAGCATGCAGGGCTAGCGTACGCTGACTATTATAGGGCTAGTACTGACCCTTTCAGGGCTGGTATTGAGTCATGTAGGGCTGGCACAAGATGGCTGCCCAGCCTGAGGAGCTCGACGTAAGCCTGATAGAATCAGAAGACCCTATCTACCACAATATTACACCAAGGAGCAGGTACCAGCAGACCAACAGCTCCAGATGGTCTCAGGACCAAGTAGGAGATGGGACAGCTACCCTATAGACAGTCAACCCATTAACTCTGCCCATTGCCACTAGGCATGCTTATTTCACGTGATCACTTGCGTACACTGTATTATTTTTTGTTATATTTTATCCTTATTGTTATTCGCGATGCTTACGTCCAGTACACGGGATTGGTCGTGTTGTCAAGTAGGTCATTTATTTCCTGTAATAAAAGCTAGACTTTCTCATAATGCAATGCACTTACTCTCGTGTTACTTACATGCTCTTTGTAGTTATTATATCCTCCAGTGGATTACCACCCTAGAGCATGCAAAATACAAATACATGTTGTTGCATCTAGGTAACTGTACTGATCAGTCTGAGCCAAGGGCTCTAATCTAGTTGTTAAAGTCAGTGAACAAATGACACGGGTCATACCGACAGTTTCTCTTCTGGAGAGAGGCATAATACTTGAGATTAGTGGTATTCTGTGGATGTGAACCCACTACAATATGCATTTGGTTCAAAATCCTCAATGGTGCATCGATATGAAAAACTAAATTATTGTAGCAAGGTTTACGTCAGCTGACCATTCAGTTTTTAAAGGGGAAGATGTTTTTGCGGCGGAATTTGGGGCTACAAGCTCCGCACATTTTCTCAAGACACTGCGGAGTGAAAAATACAACTTGGGACAATGTATAACAGAAATATTTAGCATTGAAAGCGACACAATGTTATACCGGAAAAATTGGCGCACATTTGGATCTACCCCGGTCCAGGGTAGAACTTGGAGAAGGACCTTTAGTTAAGCTGTTGTGATGCAATATTGGCACCACATCAGAAATAGCCTGAAGTGCTTTTAGGGTACTGATCTACATCGTAACAGCAACTGCCAAGAAAGTGTTGGTACAGAGGCTGTGTGCGATGCAAGAAACAAGAAGATGCCTCTAAAGGAGCTGATTGGATGCTGTGATCAAAGACCACACCCCAGCTACTTGTGCTATACTGTTGATAAATACAGTATTATATTAGCTTGTGCATTGGTTGAGGGATACCTTAATTTATTGTATCAAAAGTTCATTGACTGTTATCTTATTTAGAATTATTGTTTTCTATGATTGAGCCTATAAAATGCTCAACTTGGCTAATTTTGTCAAAAGTTTTTGATGAAGGCTATCGGCTTTCACTTTTCACTATCGAAATGTACAATCAATTGTAAACCAGGTCGAATGAGTCTGGGTTGGTTGAGTTGTTGAGCCAACATCACTGCTTCTCGGGTATTATTTGGAGTTGCCCCACACGGTATTGGACAGCTGACGAGCAGTTAAAGAAGCTAGACGGCAGGGAGAGTAAGTCTAGCCTCATGAGCCCTAATGGATACTGTACTGAGTGGCAAAACTTGATAAATTTTGTGCAAAAAACCAAAATTCTTTAAAAAGTTTGAGAAGACTGTCTCTGAATTGATTTCAAACGTTTGTCTATCAATAGGTGTAAATAGATAAATAAAACGCAACATTAAACAAAGTTTCGTTAATTCTCACTGGCTGCTCTTAAGTTATTTCTAAGCTCTCAACATGTTTTCAGAGGTCTTATAAGTGTGAGTAGCCATTATTTAAGAAACTCTGGAATTTGTTTTATTATCATCCATCTGAAGAAGTGGCCATTTATTTTGCAAAAATGTTACTGCTCAACGAGCTTGGTGTTTTTAGGAGAAAAGTGAGAAGTTGGTAAATGACCATAAATAAAAAAATTAAAACTGGGTAGAAAATTTTTTAAACAGAATACTATTTATGAACACTATTTAAATGGAAGCTTACCGGCTAGAGGCCAAATAGGATTTGCTGCCAGACTGAGCGTCATTCGATCTACTTCCTGCGCATCCATTGCATGTCCACTCAGATCCCAGCAAGTTTTCAAATCCAGGATTGATCAATACCTCTGTCTGTGCGTGAGCTGACCAAATTACCGCCATTACAGCCATCACTGCAAGCTTCCAGTCACACATCTTACCAGCAGTTGTCAGCTGAAAAATGGCAAGGAGTAACGCATGAATTAACAATCTAATGGAACGTCATAGTCATTTTAAAGTTTTTTCTTACGTGAGTATGATCTGGCAGAATACTAACCAAAGTGAGGTGTCCCGATGAAGCGAATACTAACCAAAGTGAGGTGTCCCGATGAAGTGAATACTAACCAAAGTGAGGTGTCCCGATGAAGTGAATACTAACCAAGGTGAGGTGTCCCGATGAAGTGAATACTAACCAAGGTGAGGTGTCCCGATGAAGTGAATACTAACCATGAAATAAAACAGTTGCTTGTCTTTTATATAATAGAGGCAGTCCTACATGTACAACACCACCGTATATATTAGTCTCAGTTCACTGAGCATGTAAGGGACGGTTGAATACGTCACAGTCTTAGTTATTATTCTCAGTTTTTGTTCTCACCAAATAATTAGCATCGACTCTTTAGTATTACTCTGTAGTTGCAATATAAAATTATGATAGAGTTTTACAAAACATAAACTGCCATAAACTTTGCACATGCTGGATTGAGTGCAGCTCTAGCCAGCATAGTAATCATTCAACAGCGAAAGTATTATTTCTTCTTTTGAAACTGAAGCCATTCCCACAACATCAACAGATAAGGGCTGGAGTAAAACGAGGAGAGTGGAATGGAGCCTCAGAAAACACGGATTTATCAAAAATTATTGATTTTATTCGAGTTATCTGCTTCAACTCAATAATAGCCCATTTTTTGGGCAAGATTGTGACAAGTAGCACTTAGCACTACTTCTAAATGGCAGAAAAATGACAAGTATGTCAGATATATTGTCAAAATAGATTTCATGGAACCATTACAAATTTTTTATTTTGGAAGCTGCTACTTTATAAAACTTTTTTTGCTGTGAATACACCATAAGGTCAATGTCAAGTAATCTCAAAAACAGTTATTAATTAGTCAAAGATTATTTCTTTGTTATTTGGAAAATGTTGCTTATTTTATTTCAATGAAATGCAATTTTTTTCTGTTAAAAAGGCTTCAATCAGATTTATAGCTTGGTTATAACAATGACACCAAAAAATGTAATTTTGGCAGCGTTTTTTTTCCAAAATATAGTTTCTGTTTCTAGAATTTTATTCTTTGGTCAATATTATTGAAGAAAATTTTTTCCACATAAAAACTTGATTCAGTTTTTGGTATACTGGCTGCGCAACATCACACATGAGTTCTTTATGAGCAAGTAGCATATTTGTTATATTATGTTTGATATATTCTTATATACCATATTATATAGTTTTCATTATAAATGTTTTTAAACTAAAAATGATATAAAGTTCATGCAGAGTTATTTACACTTTAGAAGCTATATTTATCTACAAAAAACAATTTTCATTTGAAAATATTTAGAATAAACGGAAAACCCGTGTTTTCCAAGTAATTCCGGGCTTTTATCATCGATTTTCCTCGATCCGTGCTTTAGTACAAGCAGACAGATAGCACTTTGAAATGAATAGCGTTATTTTCATATTAGGCTTACGTTTTTAATTTTTTTCCTGCTAGAAAATACGTAAAGCAAAATATAAATCGACCAACTAAGAAACACGATTTTGGGTCAAAGTTGATGTAGGCCTTTTGTTAAAGCTGTCCATTTCTCTTACAGTTGTTTTGTGTATGTTTACTTTGCAAACAGATTGATTAAGCTATTGCATTACCATTAATTTATCTTCTCATCAACCGAGTTTATTCAGCTGATCACTGAGTGCCTCACTAAACCCAACTTGATCTCTTGAGGTAATTAACTGACTAAGCCTGCATTTCCTTTCCTGCTAACAGTCATCAGCGGCTAGGTATGCGTAACACCCATTTGTTTATTTTCTTGTGTCCAGCAAAAATACTTCAGAATTGATGTGTCGAGTCAGCTTGTTTTGAATAAAATATAAAGCTGTAGTTGCCAAAACCTCTATAGCTATATTCCAACCGCTGCTCAGTTCGCAAGGTTTTAAGCACTGGAAACTAGTTCAAGTAGCAAGTAATACATTTGTTTCATAACACTTACCGCCTGAGCAGGTTATTGCACAACCTGTTAAGCATAGTTTTTTACCTCAGGATGGATGAGCAATCACATCACGTTTTCCCACAAGTTTTTTATGTAACTTTATGATGTAAGTTAACATCTTGTCTAGTAAAGCTACCATGTTGTCCAGTAAAAATAAATATAAAAAATCATACATGAATGTTATGCGAGCTTTAATAGTCTTCGTTAGAAACTATTGCTGATGTCATATGTTTGATTTCTGTCCCTGGCAAAAAAGATACAGTCTACAGGTAACTAGCAATGCCATTTTTAATTGGAATTGAAAATCATCATGTACATACATATACAAAAAAGTAAATTTGGTTTGTTGGTTTGTCTGTCTATAACTGTACATTTACCTTCTTTACACAATATAAATAAATATTTCATACAATTATCTTCAACCTTGGTGCAAGCAAGGTAAACCCTCACCTCAACAATGGGGCAAAAGTTACCGTGAATGTTAAAACAAAATCTTTTACCAAAAAAATTATTTCTGAGTGTGTTCGTGCAAAATTAAAAACATATTCAAAACTATTTATTATTTTTTTTACTGTAATAATCAATGAGGGATGAGTAAATGAATGGTCTGAATTGGCGTCTACCTGACTGCCATGTTTAGCAGATATTACCGCTATAATTCCTTGCTAAACAGCCACTTTTTAGTCAGCTTCGGATGTATTTTCTATAAATAATTCTCGTGAGCCCAGCAATATCAACTACACACCATCATTAAGTTGCCAGCGTTTTTGAAATTGTTAGAGAAAGGCTCAGGCGATAAACCAGGTAATCAATCAAGCGCACTTATGCAATGATTGGTACATCTAGAAATGGTTTGAGATTCCTAGATTTATTATATCTCCAACCACAGTGTGGTGTTTTTGCCTAATTTGTTTAACCAGCTGTAGTGTTGAGTCATTGGTTTGGAAAGTATCAAACACCATGCGGTTGTTGTAGGAGATAAACAGAAATGCGGTTTGAGATTAAAGTAGCATTTACACACTAACTATGAGCTTAAAAGAATAAATAGGCTCGGAGTATTGACATCATATCTAGTACTTGAAGTGCGTGAGGTAATCAGCTGATACGTCAGCCAACATAGCTATTTGCAGAAATGCTGGAGCTACTTAGTGTCATATTTTTTATGCATAACTATTAAAATTTGAAGAGTTACAATTTCAAATGAAGCTTGTATAAATTCTTTTGGGGGATAATATCATTTTTAGTGGCAATTAGAATGGTCAATACCTCAGCTCAAAGTTTTGGAAGTGACTGATATGACAAAAAAATTGTTCTCTAATTGTATTGACCAGCATTTTTTTTTATTTTAATACATGGGATCTTTACGAGTCAAGGTGAATTTGGCTCAGACCTGGTATATCAAATGTTCATGGTAATAGAAGAGAGACAAGAAAATCATTGATGAGAAATATATTCCAGGTGATGCCCACACTCGCTTCTTATGGGTGGAGCATCAGAAAGCCCCTCAGAAAGCCCCCCAGAAAGCCCCTCAGAAAGCCCCTCATCAGCCAAAAACTCGTGTGGAATTACAAATAAACTTTGCTATATGCTATCATTTACACTCGAAATCGCTAGCCCGCTGTGGAACACATGTCTGTAATTGTATAGCCTGTGAACCACAGTTAAGGGAGAGCCTTACCAAACCTGTTAAGGTACTAGTATAGGTCTTTATCATTCTATCATTCTCACAAAATCTAGGAAAAACAAAAACTTTGATCACCTCAAAAATTCTGCGCTCAAATTCAATTTTTTTAAATCACACTGATCTGTTCATAATAAAAAGGCTCAAGCTATTTTTCGCATTGCTTTGACATAGAATAGGTAGGTTTAGAGAACTCATTGGTTAGGAGTGGTACCAGCAGGCACTTAAATCTTGGTATATATTCAGGCGTACATATACTTATTTTCTGATGGTAACCCATTCGCTTCATCAACTCAACAAAAAGAGAAGTTCTAGTCAGTTGATTTAATTATTCTTATTCAAATATTGCACAAGGAAACAAAATTTTTCGTTGCAACCCACCACTAACCCAGTCAAGTGTATCTAAGTGGCTCCGTGTTTAAATAAAGCTCAAATGCTTTAGTTTTGAGTAATGAATTACAAGCACAATCTAACAGAGGGCAAAGTGATAAATATAGATGCAATCCGTGTAACACAAATTGCTATTATTTAATTACCCTGCAGGTAATGTACTACAGGCGCTGAAAACTGAAAGTAAACAGTCATTTTCAAGCTGACGTTTTGTGTAATTTGTCTGAGCCGTGGGCTCTGTGTTTGCCAACTGATCCGGCAGTGAATGATCACCATTTGTCACTGACATACCAGCACAGTGTCCCCTCTGGAGAGAGGTAGAATACTAGAGATAAGTGGGATTTTTTGTGGAAACCAGACTAAAATCTACTACAATACTAAGATAAGTCTGAATTATTTTAGCTGTGCCTGCATGATTTGTTTTGGCGTTCATTCCTGATGATGTTTGTTTTATCAATTTAATTGTACGTTGACAAACAAGTTGTTTTAAATCGTCTAAAGCTGCATTCATACAAAATTACCATATGAGTGAGGCAGGTCTAAACTCAAATCACATGAGTAAATAGTGCACATGTCTACCATTGTACAGTCATTAGCAGGTTTTATTTAATCGGATGTTGATGGAATGCTGTACGACTATCAGCTTTTCTAACCAACTGGTGTGCAGATGGCTGCTCTTCAATTTTGTATTTTTCAAGAAAATGGCAACCTCTTGAATTTTTTTTAAGCCAATTTTGCTTTCCTTTCACTATATCGTTGTTTACTTTATTTAAAATTCCAGATTTCATTTTTGCAAGCCACAACATAAAACAAAAAGTGAGTATCTTGGTAAAAATTATTGTAATAATAATTTAAAACCCAGATGCTTCTATTATGAATTATATCATTTATTAAATTGAACTATTTATTATCATTTCATTTTTTTTTTCTTATCTATTATTTTTTGTCCATTATTTATTATCACTGGGAAGAGAAATTGGTAAAATTAACTAGTCCCTCTCCCCCATAATATAAAATAAGCACTACATTTTCATTAATAATATTTGTTACATTTTGGTTATTGAATGGCGCTGTGGGTGACACTTTCAAAGCAGTGCTATATCAGCTTCAACCATTCCAAGTGTAAACCAATGAAAGTATTTCAGAAAGCAACACCTAACTTTTAATAAGTTTATTGCCAATTGTGTCATAATGTGAATAAAGCGCAGTAGACACCTGATGAGTTCACTACCAATCACTCAAATTCTTCAATATATATACAATTGACTATAAAAAGTAGATTGACCTTACTTGAATATTTTTCGATCTACTACTGGTTGATAGGAGCACGCCCGCAAAGAAATTGATTTTTGGTCACTATGGTAACTTTTATGTTCAAATATTGTTGGAAATTTAACAAACGGTGTAGAATACATAAACAGGCGTGGCGGTTGTGTTGTCTAAAATCAGATGATGTGTGAGAATTTACCATTACTTTAGTTTTTTGCTTTGAAAGCTGTGGGGTACACGAAGTCAAAATATGGATCTTCCTGGACCAAGTTTTTGAAGTGATTGATTGGTGCAGCGACGCAGAAAACCAAACCACCTGGTATTGCTATTGCTTTTGGGTATCAATTAACACAATTGACAAAAACATCTCTTTTCAGATCACTGGACTGATTCAAATAACAACTAGTTATGATATAATCACATGTTGTGATGTAACAGTATTTTATGGTGGGAGAATTTGACGGATCAACATCCACAAGTATATTACAGCTATCCAGTTACTTGCACCATGATATATGCTACTACAATTATCTTCACTATCTACCATTTAGTGGAACATGACGTAAGCACTGACCTATATAATCGCACGGACTAGAGTCTATGACATCGCTAGTTGATAACATTAGCAATTGAAACACAATGCAACAGTACACTATCTACAACAACGCAACCCCCAACAAAATTTACCCACAATGCAATAGCACATAGGCAGATCTCTCTATCCTGTCAGTGGTAATTATCATACATATCAAATCATGGACTGTACAGAGTTGGTTGTTGATACATTTATGTAGAAATAGAGACCATTGCCTAATCACAATAACACTCTACGCACAGACATATACATTATTGTCTTACTAAAAGTAACTATGCATGTAGACCTCTTCAGCACAGGTGCAGTATCGGTTGCCTGAAATCACAGGCATTCTAGCATTCATACATGTCCTATTTTATTGACTATTGAATTGCAGAATTTATATTATAAGCATGAAAGGCAAATTATTTTAGCACTTTTAGCGCTTTGATCTTCATTAAAATAGCAATAATAGAGACTATAGGCTTTAGCCGCTATACTAAAATTTTTGCGCCATGTCAAGGTCAATTCTGTTTGAAAACCAAGCCAGAAGTATCTAAAAATGCTTTACTGAAGACTCCCACGTACCCATTGGGCTGTACAGCTGTTAGCAAAGGACTTGGTTGCTTACAGAAAAGTTGTCACCCAACAGCACTAGCAATTTGTATGCATCGGTTGATGCTGACGTTACAGCAATTAACAAGCCCTCTTTTTGTTGGCTAGAAGTTATTGGTATTTGCATGTTTTGTAACAGACAGTAATGTATGCCAGCTTTTACCACTCCCCTGGCCAAACTGCAAGCAACTCTGCAGTTTGGAAAAGCTTTACTCAGCTACTGAAAAACAAACAACTAGATACAATATTGCTATAAAACCCAGTGAACAAACAGCTGTATCACCTTATATCCACCCCCTATCCCCCCCCCCTACCATCTTCTAGACCCACCCCGCCGTGTTCTGTAGCCCGATTACCGCCCTTCTTCCCCTCTCCTTTAACGGTAGATGAGCTGACTGCAATAACCCACCAACTTCCACCCCCCCCCACCAGGCCTTCACCCATACCACACTTCTCCTGACTCCCTGAGTCTATACCCAAAGATCACTCTCTCCGTTGTAAGTTGAAAGTCTCTATCATAAAGCAGACAACCCCAGCCTCATATCAACACCACCTTAATATAGGCTTGTATCACGCAAGAGTTACCTCCTATCGTCACTCAAGAGAGCACAACTCCCTTACAAAACTATGAACAAAAACGGTAATGTTGACCATAAATAGACACAACATCTTCTGGGTCCATCCTCAGCATATTCTTGTGTCTTTCAAAGCAATGTTTTTCAAGAAATTTGGCTGCAGGAATAGTCCTACAGCCACGAATAAATGTGAACATGCTGCACACCATTCCCATGCTGTATGCATTCCCCACCTTTGCAATTGCCCTTGCTGATGCCCATTTCTTATATTCGCTATTGTCCGGTACATCATGCATTCTGTGATACCTCTTCATTGCTCTTGACCTGGCGTTATCAATAATGGTTTGTACCCCATTACATGATTTGATCCTCCTGAAGCCCCAATGCAATTCCTTGTGCATGGCCTCCCTGCTCCACCTGTCCAGTTCTTTCCATTCATAGTCGTCTTGCATCTTCAGATCTTCAAGAATGTTCTCCATGTCATCGTTGCAAGTGGTGCACTGGGTAGTGCATTTGGTGAGGCCAAAGCGGTCGATGAGAAAGTCAATTGTGGCATCTGAGACGGATTGAAATGGGCTCTGTTCCTTCATCCTGAGCAACCAATTCTTTAAGATGTCTGTAGGTGTCTCCTGCTGATCACCATCCGCCCCAACCCTGTCCTGCCCTGTGATAACTTTTATAAATTTAGAGTCCACAGCCCTCATGTCCAGTGAGTAAGCCCCATTCACCCCCTCAATGGCATTCACCGACTTCTCATAGTTTTCACAGCTTTCCACTAGTTTACCGATGCTAGCCCTAGATGTCAGTTCAGCAATGGTAATAGCCAAAAACACATTTCCATCTTTAAGTATGTGAGGATGTGTTGTTGGTGAGATGTCAGTACCATGCTTTGTCATGAATGGTATTTTATGTCTGCCGTCACTGGCTGGTATGATAAAGTCAGCTATGTCATAGTCAGTCTTGTTTGAGTCTTCAACGTCAGTGTCCCTAATCTGCTGTTCAGTCAGTGATAAAAAGCCTGGCACATTGGCATGACAAATAAAATGCTTGATACCATCCTTAGTGGAGGTACCAGTATATCTATGTACATTCTTGCTGATATTATGATGTGCTCTCATAATAAATGAAGACAAAGACAGCTTATCACCAGGGGTGCCAATAACACTATTTAAGGCTACAACACTAGTGAGGTAGATACATCTACTCCTAGGTCCAGCACACAACAAGTCCTTCAACTTATCTATGAATTTTTCTTGCATATAGACATCAAGAGAGGCAAGGGAGTCCAATCGATATTGCTGCTCTGGTGGTGTGGTCTTCTTGGTAGACTGGCTGAGTTTAAATCCATCCTGAGACTCATGCTATAAAAAATACAGGTGATTACTACTACTGTGTGTGTGTAGTATGTTTGCTATTATAGTTTTGTTATCACAAATGATACATACATTATCTCCATTGTCTGATTGTGATTGGGATTGCTGTGAAGTTGATGGCTTAGGTGTAAGTAGGTCACGCAGTGTTTGTGTAGCTGGTTTCTAAAAATATATACATACATATAGATATATGTTTTTGAATTAGCCGCTCGATATTTGACATGCGTATAAGATTATTCATGTTTGGGCATGCGTAGCGTGCCTAGCACTAAGCAACTATTCAAACCCATTCAAGCGCGCTCCGCACTAATCCATATAACGCTGGACGCCTGGACAATTTAACCTATATACTCTCTTTATCTCTTATTGGATAAAGGATAAATAGGTCAAATTGTCCAGGTGGCCAGTTGTAGAGTGAGTACTAGTGAAAGTGAAAGTGAAACTACGCCTGCGCTCAGTTGCTAGGGAATATTATTAATAATGCTATGAAGTAAATGGAAGTGGATGGAGCTTATGGATTAGACACAGTAGCAAGTAATCTTTATTTATTATTTTTTTAGATGGCTAGCGCAGCAATATCAGCAATTGTGGCAGCTATTGCAGCAGCTAGTGAGGCGGCCGCAGCTGTAGGTACAGGGGTTGCAGTAGGTGCAGAGGGAGTAGGTGATGCAGCTGCCCTTGCAGCAGGTGCTACATTAACAGGTGAAGCAGTAGACCTGGTGGCTGATGCAGCAGCAGCTGGTGCCAAGATCGCAGATGTTGCGGGTGAAACTACTGTCTCTAGTGGGGTAGCAGGAGCAACTATTGCCTTAGTCACAGGTATCATAGATGGGGCAGGGGATTCATCAGCTGGTTTAACTGCAGGAGCAGCTGCAGCAGCAGCTTCACTAAGTGGAGAAGCTGCTACATCAGTAGCGGCTTCCCTTGGGCCAGTTGCAGCAATTCTTGCAACAGCATTTGAATCAGCAGAAACTGCAGATATGGTAACAGATGCAGTCTTTGCAATATATGGTTGTTCTGAATTAGCAACTGCCATAGGTGCAACTGAGCCTGGGGCTAGTATAGCAGCGTATGATGGTGCTGTTGATGTAACTCTTACTGAGGGAATTGTTGCTGCTGCACCAGAGGTAGCACTCTCACTTGTAGATGCCTCATCAGTGGGTGCAGAGGCCTCTTCACTGGGCTCAGAGGCATTAATAGCAGCAGCTGAGTCTATACCTGAAATAGCTGAGTCTACTGAGGCAAGTACCAGTGTAGTACTTGACTCACTAGCAGACACAGTTGGGCCTACAGGGCAAACGCTTAGGTCTGGTGCACAACTAGCTGGTACAGGCCTATTTTTAGGTACCGCAGGTACCACCTCTACTGCAGTTACAGCGGGTGAGACTATAGCAAGTGCTGGTGTTGGTGTAGCAACTGTTTCCACTGTTACAGGGGGGTCACCAATAGCAGCCGCGGGTCTTGCTGGACTGGTTGCTGAAGCAGGGGTGGTGCAGCTTCAGGATCATTACCCTGGGTCTCTGCAGCTGCAGGTGGTGGTGGAGCAGCAGTTGCTGGTGAACTGTATGCAGCACCTGTTTATGCAGCAACCACTGAGGCACTTGCCACTGAACTTGGTGTACAGACAACAACATTTATGACAGCAGATGGGCTCCTAGGCACAAGTACAGTTCTCCTTGCAGAGGGTACAGTGGCACCAACAGTAGCAAATGTCACGCTTACTGTTGGTAGCTCTCTAATACCTGCTGTGGTGCCTGCTATTGCAGCAGGGTGTGGACCCACAGGTGGTTAAAATACAAAATGACCTGGCAATTGGAAAAAAAATTGGAGATGCAATCAGCAACTTTCAGCACCCAAACCAAAATCTTATTGACAGCCTGAAACAACTAGACCTTAACCCAAAGGAAAAGTCTCAGGATCTTAGTGATCAAGGGCTTATAGAGCTCAAACACAGAATATCAGGTGGTGGTAAAAGTGATGTTGTTTTGGTAACACGACTATATAGTAAACTAGTTGGGGATATATCCAACCACTTTACTACTTTTCCACATCTTGATGAATTAAAACAGGCATTCCAGGAAGCACTTAGTGCCAACAATACCCCTACAAAGGGGACGATCATGCAGGTATTTGCTGCTGCAGATGGTATTTTGATACAGGCACTACACAAGTACTATCCTGGTGCTAAACAATCCAGCACTGCTATAGATTTCTTTAAAAAGACTTATGATTATTGGTCACAACTTTTGTGGAGACAGTTCATTGAAAAGCCAACAACCCCTGTTCAGGTGGCAGCATATATCACTAAACACCCCTACCAATGGCTTAAAATGGATTATCAGGCATTTCCTGCTAATCAGAGTATTCTTATGGGTTATACACTTTGGGTATTTGAGGGCACAAAATATGAACACCAGGCTTTCATGTATGTGGCCTCAATGATCTATCATATTCCAGTTGACTGGAACAAGGTAGTATCAGACAATGTTCCTGAGAACAAATATTTCTCATTGCCTGAGAGATATTTTATGAAGGATCTGGGAACATATAATCATATTTAAATTTTAGGATAATGCCACCAAAGACCCCAAAGAAAGTACCACCAAAGAGAAAACAACATGTGAATCCACAGGATGTTCAACAGGCAATCAAAGCACGCAAACAACTTTCTTGGACACCTCCTACCCACACCCCCTCAATCGGTCAAAAGATTACAAAATTCTTCAAGCAGAGGAAAAAAAGAGAAGCACCAAGACAACTTGATGCAGTTGATGGTGATAGTGATGCTGCTGCAAATTAAAATTTTATAGATCCAACAGATGCAGACAAACCAGATGTTGATGTTGTGGATATTACTGATCCCAGTGAGGAGGATTGGTGGTCATGGTTAAATACAGATGGAGAGTACCAGATCACCTTTAATCAAACTGCAGATGCCAGTGACAGTTCAGATCAGTGGGTAACTGAAATTGACAAGGATGGGTGGACAGTGAGAGGGACCAACAGGGTCTTAAACTACTGTGCATTTGGGGTGGGACTCCCCCCTCTTGGTAATGCTCAATATGTTCCTATTTCAAAAACTATTGATGGTGTTACAGTTACTGGGCTTCATGTTGTGCAACCATTTTGGGCTGTTACAAAGGTAACATGGAAGGATCACGCACTCAGGTCTTCCCCACTTTGGACTGAGGCAACTAAAATATTTTCAGCTAACTGTGCAGTGGATCTTGATGGCAGGTGCGTACGCTATGTAACTGTTTATGGTTCTGGCAGTCCTGTCTATAAGAAATGTTCACCAACCAGTGATGTGGCCAATCTAGTTGATCCTGATGATGAGGTTTGGGGAGACATGACCAGCATGCAGGGTCAGGTAGAACAGCATGGAGTAATGAAGCAATGTCTAGTAGGCAGTTTGAAACCATGATGCCACACTTTCAATACATGGATGACCCACGTCTTAACATGGATTACTATTACCATCAAGGTCATGTTGGAGATGGTTGGCCTCCTTGGCAGTTTTCCATGACACCAAGAGCAAGTAATATCAGTGGCAGACCTGTGATATGTTATAATAACGTTTTGGGAATGGATACCATGATTTTATCTGGTTGTTATGGTGGCAAAACACCAGATTCAGCCAGTTATGTGATAACAGGCATCAACAGTTACGCTGCAGCATTTAAGCCTGTTTTGGTAGACATTACAGAGAGGTTGAGAGAGTCTTTAAACACAAAGAAGGAGATGGCTAAGTTTTTACCTGCAATGTGGCTACCCGGTGATTCAACACATTTGCAAGATGAGGTGGTTAGCATACAAGCAAAGACAAGCCCTGTACTTGATTCAATGGTTGGTGGATCTGGTACTGGCACATATGGTGCTGGTGGTAAATTTGGACCAGACTTTGCAAATGCAAAGGCCCAGGGCAGAGTAACATTTGACTGGAAGGTTGCTAAGGCTGCACAAGATGGGAAGCTGGCTGAGGATACCACAGATGGACCAAGAACAGACACTCAGGATTCAGAGGAGGTAAAAGGTAGCGGTGTGGTTGATGAAGGTGGTGTTTATGGTGCTGACAGATCCAGTGTAAATACATACCTGAGTACTAACTCCGTTAATGACCTTGCACAGTCCCAGGATGTTTGGCAGAGGGTGAGAAAGGACTTGAGTACATATTGTACTAGAAGGAAAAGAAGGGGTTTGTGTCTTGCGGATGCAAACAAGTTGTTTTTAGAGGGACATTTACCTGCTGGTGTGTTTTCAAGTGATTTAATGACATTTGCCTCATAGATGATGCAATAATTTTTTTTGGAGACTGTGAAGCAATCAGTAGTTTCTTACTGTTCATATTAATAATATCTGACTGCTAAAATTAGTGTAGATTTTTTTTTAGACTAGATTAAAATTAATCGCAAGGCATATTAGTCGTTTAGTGCAATATTGTAGCATAGTGTATTAAATTGTTTCCTAGATGAGTAATAAATTTTTTTTTGACCGTGTGGCAGTCTGTAGCTTTATTACTCTGTTTACTACTAAGATGTGCTTTCTGAGTATCGTAGATTTTTTTTAAAGCTAATATAACCTTTATTGACAATAAAGTGTAAAATGTAAAATTATAATAGAAAATAAAACACATATAACAACACTTTAAAGTGTTATAAACTTGCCAATCTTTTGGTGTTTGCTGCCAGGCAATTTGGGTGGTTTAGTCGGTTTTAGTCTGAGTAATTCTTTGTTAATCCTATACTGGGCATGTGATAGTAGTGCTTTGAGTCCCCGTTTCCCATGAAATCTAGCAATATAATGGCCACTATCAGTGTCGTTTACTGCCAGCATCCACCCACTAAGTCTGTACCAGAAAAACCTAGGGTCGTCAATTTTCTCAATATCAGTCATTAGGTTGCAACTAATCCTAAATGGATTAGTAAACTCTCTAGTCTTTAGTCTACTACAGAGGTTGTCAGTATGTTCCTTGGGATGATAGTTAGTAGTGATCATTAGTGGGGGCATCTTGGTGACAATTGGATTCTTGTTTTTGGCTTCAACCTGTTTGTCTCCACCGTCGAGGGATGTTCTTAGGGTCTTGTCCAAGATCTTCCAGTGGTCCTTGTTGACATCGTCCACTATAATACATCTTGGCTTGTCATCAACGTCAGCAAGGGATGCAAATTTGAACCTCATGTGTTCACTGTCCACGGTGATGGTGTCATACTTGCCAAATGATTTGGCCATCAGTGTTGCAATAGTTGACTTGTAGCATTGTGGGCCACCAATAAAGCACAGGGCATTAACTCTAAAGTTTGCTTCTATTAAGACCTCTTCATATTGTTTGGTGACACCTTGGAATTCTCGAATCATACTACAAAGGTTAGTATGTGGTGTAACCTCCTCACAACACACAGCAAGTACCAGTAGAAACAGGTCCAATTGTGGGGTGCTGATGTATGGTAGTTTTGATTGTAGCTTGGGATATTCAAAGACAGCAAGTGAACAGGCCTCCATAAACTCCAGATAGGAGCAGACCTTGCCAAGGTGTTCCTGTCCCTGGATCGTACCGTCCTCATTTGGACTGCGAAGGCTTGAAAGACACAGCTAAGCCAACTCTTTAGTTATGGATGTTTGCAATACTAATACGCTTGCTTATGATGGACCAATGGGAATACTTCATTGCAAATGTCATGTTTTTGTACAAGTACGGCCAGATATTGTAGTGAGTTTCGGAGGGACGGTTGAAATATTACCAACAAAACCTCTCACCAAAAGAGGTTATTTAACAATCAATTCAACAGAGGAGTATATCAAACTCCACAACTCTAACAGAGCCCACGGCTCAGACTCAATACTCAGTGCCTCAGAGTTATAATCATTTTATTATTTCACAGCTCTCAGTACAAAATAAGAGTGGCAATGTATCGTGATAACTTGGTACAATCACAAGTAGTATCCTGATACAATGTACAAAGGATACAAGCAAAACTCTGCCTTTTATAGACAGAGGCGCAGGAACTGATTGTTCCGATTATGCATGTAACCAATAACATATTGTAATGGAAATGCACAGAGCGGCCATGCAATGGACAATTATTATATATTTTTGATCCACCACTGTGGTGCTTATACTTCTATCATGCTAGCCAATCATTGCTGTTTATTTTCAACTGTTGTCTTTTTGTATAAATAGTGAGGCAGATCGTCCCCTGGTCAGAGTTTGTTTAGATTTGCTTGAGATAACGTCTAGTTGCTCTGGAGGTGTATTCAGCGATATTCTTGTACGGTCTTAGTGGGACCTAATTGTTTTACTAAAAGTTTTACTGTACGCTTTGAGAACTATTATTATTTTGCAAGGTTTTGTATGTTGATGATATATTATTATTAATCTGAAACTCGTATCTTTAGTGTGGCCCGTTGCCTGTAACGCTAAGTTTGCATACCTTTTTTCTACCAGATGTGTCTGCTATACAGATCTCCTACAACAGAGACCCATTACTACCACCCGGTAGCGCCAGCTGTTCGTATCTATTATTACTTTCTACGATAAAGGACATTACTACCGTACCGGTAGCATTTGATAGTTGTAATTAATTGCCTTGCACAGAGAGCTAACGCTACCAATTGGCTTGCACTCTGCAATCGCCGTATTGTCTCTACTAACAATACGGGCTACTCTCTACAGTGTCGGTAAATATACTTCAAGATCACAACGAAAACCTTTACAGTATCAGTAGAACATAAATATGCGAACGAACAAACAGATTATACATAACAAGCAATCAGATATGCACTACGTTTCCATATGGCTCATAGCTCCGAAATTCGGAGTTGCGCCACGAGAGATAGCAAGGCAAAACTGTTCCTATGGGCGCCGTGAGTGATGCGAAACGTATGTGGGAAGTCCCAAACTACTGGTTTTTCCATGCAGCAGGAAACACGTGTAGTTTGGATAGAGACATTTTGTTAGATCACTGCTAGTCACCAGAATGAATACTAATCAGAAATTGCAGCTCATCTGCTGCATATAATAACAATATATTATTAATAATAGTTGAACATAATAATAATTATTTTTATAATTAATAATAATATATAATAAAATAGTAAATAATAAATAAAACTACTTCTTGTACCATCTCTGATAATATTTATCAACATATATATAATATTATTGTCATTTATTAAAAACTGCCAACAAATAACCAGAGATGCTACATATCTTCCTCTCTTCAAGATATTTTGCTTTCAAGCCTTTTTATTTTGACCGCCATTGCTCAGCAGTTTTATCTGACCCCATGGACTGAGCAATGCCCCTGATAAATAAATATTTCAATGTTACTGTAACTGTTACTTTGTTTGTGTTTTTCCATCGATTCTACGTTGTAGGTTTTGTTCCTCAATTTTACTGAGAAAATTAAGGATCTCATGAACAATAAACTGACATGGCATTGCACCTAACTAACTAATTAATAAGAAGACAGTGCAACTTTTATTGCTTGCAAAAGGTCAATCGGTGAGAAGAAACAGCAGTTTGTTTACGTTTTTTTGCATACCAGATACAGCGTGGTTTACTCCCTTCACAATGCGCATTGAACTGTTTCGCTATGCCGCATAGTGGCTGCTTTCGAAAACAGTTTCCGCAACCAAAACTGGGGAATTCATTGCGCAAGCGGCTGTTTCCACATGAGGCATAACTCCAAATTTCGGAGCTATGAGCCATATGGAAACGTAGTGATGGTAAATGGGGTTAAATAGCAGGGGTGGGAGAAAATGACTTTAAAGTCGAGTCAAGTCAAGTCATGAACTTTGTGAGTCAAGTCAAGTCGCAGCCATTCTGAGGTTCAGCTGAGTCAAGTCAAGTAAAGTCATAAACATTGTTGAGTCAAGTCGAGTTGAGTAATGAAAAATTTTAAGTCAAGTCAAGTCTGACTCAAATGACTTACAAGTCAAATATCAAGTCACTTGAATATCTCAGAGTCTATTGGTCGTAGAGCATTATCAATGACTTCATCGTGATCGGCTCGCCGAGCAGATTTCAGAGGGGAGTAATTTATATGTCCAATAGATGACCAATACAAAACTTTCACAGAAATCAGAAGATTTTTATTGAAGGATTTCCCTAAGAGCAACAGATAACAAAAATATTGGCAATGATAAATCAGTGGTTCAGAACAATAGTCTGGCAGTATAGCATTTGTACTTATGGAAAGCCAGAACCAGTAGAATGTTGCAGCCAATAAAATATTCTGTTTACAGTTCAAGCAGTAGACTGTTCGCAGTGAGTCAAATGGTTTAACCCTATTCCTTGCATGGCAGTTGTTTTCCTCCTTCCTTACTTGAAAAAAGGGTCACTATTTTATTTTAGTAACTCAATTTTGTAAAATTACTTGTTCTTTGATCATTTTCTAATAAAAAAACTCTCTGCAGTAAAGTTGTGCGATAAATTTTGAAACACATGTTTAATAAAGTCAAAAAAAATTAGGATTTCTACAAGTTGCAATCAACTTTTTTTCCAGCAGGGAATTTGACCTACATGCAGTTGACGAGAAGGCGCATTAAAAACAACAACCCCATTGAAAGAAAGTCTTCCCCATTTCACAAACTTTCGTAATCAGAGTGCACTAATTATTTTTAATACATTTCTAGTTGACAAACAAACAGTATTCTGCATATGCACCTTCTTCTTGTCTTTTTAAATTTTTTTTAAACAGTAGAAAATCATCAACTATTTTACCTTTTTTTTGGTAGAAAACATTTGAACTGAAGCTCTAATGTAAAGGCAATTATTTTCTGATCACCATACTCCAGCAAGCATACAGTTGGCTAACTATTAGCTAGGTTGTGCACTAAATAACACCTCTGGTTCCGATAACCAAACAGGAAATACAAACAGCAATGACACTCGGGTATCTGTTATCTTAGGAAATTGTGGTAGGAGCAGGCAACTCTGCGAGATTGACTCAAAATGACTTGATGATGACTTTAATAAAGTCATCTGTATTATGAAGTCAAGTCAAGTCATGAAACTTTTCAAGTCAAGTCGAGTCAGATGAGGCATCAAGTCAGAGTCAAGTCAAGTCACTGCTCAACTAAGTCAAGTCAAGTTATGACCTATGACTTGACTTGATTCTAAGATGACTTGACTTAGTCCGACTTATTCCCACCTCTGTTAAATAGATAAAAAGCCCAGAAGTAGGAGGTGGAGCTTAGTAGCAATACTGCTTAGTCATTGTCTGGTATTGCAACACCACTTCCTGAGCTAGGTTCTAGGGCTGATATAGCGTGAGTTCCGAGGGTTTGGGTACTTCTGAGAGTAAATAGGTTGCAGATTCAGGCTACTGTATCTTTTGATTCCATTCTTGGTCCTCAGGCTACGTTAATTCTTTTCTCCCTGGCCCAGTAAAGATTGGCTGCAGGGCCGGCAGGGTTGCTGCAAGGCGGTAGTGATAGCTGCAGGGTCAGCAGGATTGACTGCAGGGCCGGTCAGGTGTCTGCAGGGCTGGCAGGATTGGTGCCTGCTTTCTTACAAGATTTCTGGCAGTGCCAGAATCATGGGAGGCTTGCCTGACGCTCCGCAGTTGTCAGGGAGACCTTGGCGCACATTATGTGGTACGTAAAAATCTACTACATTATTGCAAATATTCAGTCTTGAGTTAGCATAGCAATTGAATACATATATTGCACTTTTTGTGATTACAAATAGTTAAAGTTTGGTTAACATTACTTCTGACGTAGTATCTCTGGCTAGTTGCCATTGTTTCCTTCTGTCTCATTTGGTGAATGAGGAACTTCTATAAGTTCCAACAGGAACTTCTATAAAAAGCTTAAATTGTGGGTTGCACCACACTATTGGTAGCAATATCAGCTAGGCTGAAGTGATTGAAAAATAGTAACTTTATCCATGCACATGAAATCTATTGTGACGGTTTTAACATAAATAATGTATTTTACACAATAAATTAATCAGATTTTCTGAGCTCCATCTCATCTGACAAGACAAAATCAGGTTGTCCTTTATAGCTTTCCAAATTTGATCACCCATTAACTTCTTTACCTTTAAATGCAAGATGTCACTCTCTGTCTGACAACTACATCCACACCTCAATTGTCCACAGCAAACTCTACCAACGTAAATTAGTTTTGCTGGATCAGCTGATCAAAACCAAGGGAAGAACTTGCATCTTGTACCGTCTCTGTTCTTTAAAATATTCTATAACTTCATCTTGTCACAGGCAATTTTTCACTTTCTGCAAACTCTATCGTCTGTTGTTTGGTTATTCTAGTGGCTTCCAGATGTTGAGTAGTGGATGGACGGAGAGCCAATGGGTGGGAGATATATTTTTCATAACATGTGTACGAGGTTCGGAGTCGCCCACCTGGTACCAGGAGAATTCGGTTTATACCATATACCAACTTACATCACTCTGGATCACTGGAGTAGCATAAGCAGTACTCTAGCAGGCTATCCAGACTACAAGTACATGTATGTGTGTAGAGCCTTTGAGTTCTAAGAGCATAGAAAATCTCCCTAAATATTTTTTAAAGCATTTTGTAACATGTGGAAGGAGCAAGAAGCTGGTGCAACAGTAGTAATATATGAGCAGATCTCCCTACCAAGTGTTTTTTTGTGGATCTGACCTTGGAGTTTAGGCAATGGGTTACGACGTTGGATGAATTCGCCGAGTTTATATTGTATTTCATTTGAGGGGTACTTGAGTGGCATTTGAGTGGCATTTAAGTGGCATTTGAGTTTTGATTATTTTTTTACTTAATTTGAACTTATGGCATATACATTTTGAATGCATGACATTCAAGTTTTGATAATTTTTTTACATAACTCGAACTCATATGATATTTTGAGAGAGAAGAGAAGAATGAGGAGACTACATTGAATCAATATATGATTATATACATTTATTACATAATAAGTAGCAAAATATTCTTGTATAATATAGCTAGAGTTAGTAAATACTAAGTAATTCAAAGCACTACAACTTGTAATGACAATCAATGGTTGATAGTCTTTTTCTTTACAATGTTGTCATTGTTGTACTGATGTTATAACTAGGAAGGAAGACTTCTGTTCTATGTACTTTTGATTCCATAATGAACTAAAATCAAAAGTTATGTATTAGTATAGGATGATTAAACAAAAATGTAAAATAATTACATGAATTTGAATTATAGTTCTTTTTACATTGGTTAGTTAACATTATATAGTAAAGGGAAGTAACTCACCAAGTTATATTGTTCAGTTTGTTTTTTCTTGAGCATAATTTTCATCAAGTGTTTTTGATTCTCTCTCTTCTATCTAAAGCAAAACAAAAAATAATTGCTTTATAAATAAATATTATCTAATTGGAAGTATTACTTATATCAGTTAGTTTACATTAAATAAAAAATACTCACTATGTTGTCTTGTCTGACATGCTCTTTTTGAATATAGTTTTCACCAGGGGGCGCTGGTTCTCTCAAAGATGTAGAAAATGTGTTTCCCACTCCCATTGAAAGCACTAAGACCTTGTTCTCAACAACCTCATCTGTAGTAAAGTACTTCATCTGGTTGGAATCATCAAGTTTGTTGGATAGGTTTTGAGCCGTTTCTATCGCTTGTAATGCTGTGAATGTGATTATATCATGTCGATGATAACCAAATCTACTAACTTCACGATTTCTTACAAGTATGACTCCTGTTCCAATTTGTTTGACGTTGCTAGCGTGTTTTTCAGGTATATATAGAACTCCCATCATCAAACCATCATATTGCAAACATCTGTAGTTTACCAGTAGCGCATTCATCACCACATCCCCATTAGGTAATGTTAACTGAGTTGATATTTGAGGAGATTCAAAACTGATTACACTTCCAACAGCAAATTGCGAGAGCGTTGCGATACGAACCATACTGATCAACTGAGTAGGTGTTTTTTTTTTTATTAATCTACTTAGCTGTTTAGCTTCCTCAAGGGAAATATTGGATGGGAAGTTGATAGGGTGAAAGATTGGATGCTTGTCTGAATCGAATCCCATAAAAACCACCAGTTTTGGAACATCCGGTTGTGTTGGAGCTAATTTGTTGTAATCCTCATTTCTCACCATAGACCTCACTTGTCGTCTGTTGCCAAATGTTTCGATATTGTAGCGGATAATGCCTAAGTTTTTATATACATCCTCAGTTGGTCGTTCGATGGAGACTATCTCGAGAAGTGATGGCGTTTGATTTAAGTGAAGTGGTTGAAACCTTCCAATCATTACTCTGTCATTGGTATCGCAAGAATTGAGCAAACTAGCAGCATTTTTTGACAAGCAGGAAAGATGAGAAGGAGATGGTGCTTTCAAAGTCCAAGTATAGTCAATCGTTTTATTTCTATCCGAATCCCATGGCTTTGGTCGAATTGTGTTCAGTTTCCTTCTTATTAGATGTGAATCAGGAGGGATATTTTCTTTATCATCAGAGTATGGTTCGAATGTTGAGAGAAATGAGGTATTACGGTCTTCATTCATATTCAGAGCGTTCAGTCGGAAGTTGGAACTGAAAAGAGAGTAAAAAATATGTAACAAATGGGTGGAATTTGAAAAAAATTTTGAAAAGAATAAACTAACTAGATATTTATAAAATAAACACATAATCAAAACCATAATAATTTTTCTGATGCGTTATGGTGAAACTATTTGATCTTTTATTAATAAGAACAAAATATTAAAACATAAAATTAACTTTCTGAAGTATTATAGCAAAACTAGTTGAAGTTTTTTATCAGTATATGTTAAAGAATTATTTAGTGATTCTCACCTTATTGAGTTTCAAGTAAATGTAGTAGTTGGTGTGTAGATGTTGCTTCCTTGCTAGCTATTGTAGAACTGGATGCTTTCTGTGTGAAAACACTGGTTCTTAAATAGCTAAAGCTGTACTAATTAACCCTATGAAACCTTTATAATATATCTATGACTCAGCAGTTTTTTCACGCGATATTCCCGCGAAAGCTTTGGTTTTTATTCGCGTGAAAATTATTTTTTTTACTCCCGCGAAAGCAATGGTTTCTATTCGCGTGAAAATAAACTATTTATCCCCGCGAAAACATTGGTTTGTATTCGCGTGAAAATAAAATATTTATTCCCGCGAAAGCAACGGTTTCCATTTGCGTGAAAATAAACTATTTATTCCCGCGAAAACATTGGTTTGTATTCGCGTGAAAATAAAATATTTATTCCCGCGAAAGCAACGGTTTCCATTCGCGTGAAAATGAAGTATTGATTCCCGCGAAAGCTTTGGTTTGTATTCGCGGGAAAATAAAATTTCTATTCCCGCGAAAGCAACGGTTTCCATCCGTGTGAAAATAAATTATTTATTCCCGCGAAAACATTGGTTTGTATTCGCGTGAAAATAAAATATTTATTCCCGCGAAAGCAACGGTTTCCATTCGCGTGAAAATGAAGTATTGATTCCCGCGAAAGCTTTGGTTTGTATTCGCGGGAAAATAAAATTTCTATTCCCGCGAAAACAACGGTTTCTATCCGTGTGAAAATAAATTATTTATTCCCGCGAAAACATTGGTTTGTATTCGCGTGAAAATAAAATATTTATTCCCGCGAAAGCAACGGTTTCCATTCGCGTGAAAATAAAGTATTGATTCCCGCGAAAGCAACGGTTTCCATTCGCGTGAAAATAAAGTTTTGATTCCCGCGAAAGCTTTGGTTTGTATTCGCGGGAAAATAAAATTTCTATTCCCGCGAAAGCAAGGGTTTCCATCCGTGCGAAAATAAATTATTTATTCCCGCGAAAACATTGGTTTGTATTCGCGTGAAAATAAAATATTTATTCCCGCGAAAGCATTGCTTTGTATTCGCGTGAAAATAAAATTTTTATTCCCGCGAAAGCAACGCTTTCCATTCGCGTGAAAATAAATTATCTATTCCCGCGAAAACATTGGTTTGTATTCGCGTGAAAATAAAATATTTATTCCCGCGAAAGCAACGGTTTCCATTCGCGTGAAAATAAAATATTAATTCCCGCGAAAGCATTGGTTTCTATTCGCGTGAAAATAAATTATTTATTCCCGCGAAAGCATTGGTTTGTATTCGCGTGAAAATAAAATATTTATTCCCGCGAAAGCATCGGTTTCCATTCGTGTGAAAATAAAATATTGATTCCCGCGAAAGCATTGCTTTGTATTCGCGTGAAAATAAAATTTTTATTCCCGCGAAAGCAACGCTTTCCATTCGCGTGAAAATAAATTATCTATTCCCGCGAAAACATTGGTTTGTATTCGCGTGAAAATAAAATATTTATTCCCGCGAAAACAACGGTTTCCATTCGCGTGAAAATAAAATATTAATTCCCGCGAAAGCATTGGTTTGTATTCGTGTGAAAATAAATTTTTTATTCCCGCGAAAGCAACGGTTTCCATTCGCGTGAAAATAAATTATTTATTCCCGCGAAAGCATTGGTTTGTATTCGCGTGAAAATAATTTTGTTATTCCCGCGAAAGCAACGGTTTCCATTCATGTGAAAATAATGCTGATTCATAGCAGTGCAACTTAAGCTATATAAGAAGCACTGTTTTCATACAGAAAGCATTCACTTCATCGTTAGTAACTGAAGGAAGAAGATCTACTACATCATCATCTACTACAGCCCTCCTTCTTCATCATTTGAGTTACATAGGAAACAGCTGAAGTTCAAACAACTATGTATATAATTCATCTAATTCAAAGAACAACAAGTCTTCATTTATGATGTAAGTATTTATATTTCGTTTTAATTGTAATCAATTTAAGCGTGAAGACATTTTCTGAACAAAAAACAAGATTATTCACTATTTAAGATATCAAAAACTGTTGTATGTAAGTTTTAATTATGGTTATTCTTATTATTTCAGGGCTTCAAAATGAAAAAAGTACTCCTTCTTCATCCAAATTTTATAGAAAGCAGCTCTCAAGTTTAAACTAACTGAAGGAAGAAGATCTACTACATCATCATCTACTACAACCCTCCTTCTTCATCATTTGAGTTACATAGGAAACAGCTGAAGTTCAAACAACTATGTATATAATTCATTAAAGAAAAACAAGTCTTCATTTGTGATGTAAGTATTTATATTTTGTTTTAATTGTAATCGATTTAAGCGTGAAGACATTTTCTGAATAAAAAACAAGATTATTCACTATTTAAGATATCAAAAAAATGCTGTATGTAAGTTTTAATTATGTTTATTCTTATTATTTCAGGACTTCAAAATGAAAAATGTACTCCTTCTTCATCCGAATTTTATAGAAAGCAGCTCTCAAGTTCAAACTACTAGGAATATCATTCATTTTAATTCAAAAGAAAAGACAAGTCTTCATTTCTGATGTAAGTATTTACGTTCTATTATAATAGTAATCAATTCAAGTATATTGAAAAAAAATTGAAACCTTAGTCTTTTTTTATTTTTTTGCTATAAAGCATTATCATTTTTTTTAGAATAACAACGAACTAGATCAAAGGAAAAGAACTTTCCAACAAAACTTCAACTTGAGTAATAACTGAAGCTACTACTTATATTATATATAAATAATGTGTCGAGTAACAAACAACAGATATGTAGCAAACACTATTTATAATGAAAAAAGAGAAATGCAAAAAACTCGAAATTGTTTTGAAAATACTAAAGACTGCGCTGAATGGATAGATGATAGTTTACTCATTACTTCATCGTTGTTTTTACAACGAACTTTTCCTGATACCACTGCAATAACTTATGTCGTCGCAACTTATCCGGATAATCACTGTAGTCTTTTGTCATTAAAATTACAAAAAACTATTGCGCAACTTTCCCCATCGGACTTTTTCAAGTTCATTTACAATGAACTCTCTTTTTATGAAAGAGAGGCTTTAATGCTTGATGAAAGTTATCGAAGAAAATCATTTCTTACAAATTGGAGACGAGTAGGTAAACATTGTGGTGAAAACATGGCTGCAGCTGGTTTCTATAACCTTGAAAAAGACAACGCTGTTCGATGTGTTTTTTGCCAAGGGGTATTACTAAACTGGAAGGATGAAGATGAACATCCGATGAAAGAACACGCTAAAAGTTTTCCGTTTTGTCGATTTGTTAGAGGATTTAACACTCACAATCGTCTGTATAGACCTAGGAAACTACTTGCAGATGAAATGAAAAACATCTCAATTGTCAAAAGTTATACGATGGAAGAACAAAAGATCAGAAGAGGAGATTTAACTGCAGAAGTATTACCTCTAGGTATATCAATTGATCGTGCTGATACACCGCGTTTTGCTACTGAAACATCTAGAGAAGACAGTTTCAAACAATGGAAGGGTAAAGTCTCCATGAAACTCCTTTCCAATGCAGGTTTCTACTATACTAAGTTCGGGGATAGTGTAAAATGCTTCTTTTGCTCAGGTGAACTTAAAGAATGGAAAGAGAGTGATCTACCATGGGAGGAACACTGTCGATGGTTCCCAGACTGTTATTTTTTACTCGGGAGTAAAGGTGAAGAGTATGTTGAGGATGTTTACATGCGAACGGAAAAAGGCAAAAGGTGTAAGCGACGGGTTGAAAAATATCGAGAAAAAGTAAAACAAATAACGCGCAACAATGACACCGAAGAAATGAAACTTATTTGCAAAAAACTAGGATACAGTCAAAACGATATCGAACAAGTTTTAGTGTTAAATGGAAAACCTTTTGAGCGAATAGGTTTTATGATTGAAGCCTTACATATTTTTGAAAATGATTTTACAACTGTTGAGAATTCGTCAACACTGTTAAAAAATGATGCTAAATCAATTGATTCGTTAAAAAAAGATAAAGATCCACTGTTAAAAAATGATGCTAAATCAATTGATTCGTTAAAAAAAGATAAAGATCAGACTAAGCAAAGCAAACTCGCTCAATGTGTGTCTGAGACGCATGAAAAAAAAGTAATTGCAAATCATATCTCTCTTCCGTGTGGTCATCTCATTTACTGTAGTGAGTGTAAGGAAAAAGCGCTTACTGAATGCTCATCAGAAGTAAAACCTTGCCCAATCGATGGTTGTCAGGTTGAAATTAAAGCATTTATGAAGATCTACATGAGCTAGCATAACAATTAACCTCAAAAAAAAGAAAAAGTAATGAATGATTAAATAGATGTTTCAATTTGAAAACGTATCATTCGCGTTTTGTAATTTAACGGAATAACAACAAATATGTTACGTGTTGAAGACTTTGCTCACCAAGAAGCTTCCGATGCTATAGGTCCTAAGACTTTTTTGGCTGAGGTTTCTGATGAAATGTTGAGGATTTATTTTACGGAGGAATGTGTATACTGTGTACTAGGAGGAAGTTTTTACAAGCAAGCAACCAATCTATCGCTACTAAACTGTTACTGTTCACACGTTGATGACAAATGTATCACTTGTAAAAGATATGCTGAAATGGTTGAAGGCGCTACACCTACCAAAAAAGAATTGGGTGATGCTATCGACTGGATTGATAGAAGACAAGTTTTGAAAAATGCTAAAATGGGTTTTTTGGTGCATGATGAATGGATTAATGCTTTTTTGGATCTTTCCACTGATGATTTGAAGTCTCCCTTTTTGTTAACAAATTTGAGAGCACGATTAAATCCCTACCTATTACCTATTAGTCAGAGCAAACTGGCTTATCAACGACTAAAGGATAAATTACTTTCTATAGCAGAAGGATATCCATACGCTTACACTCTTGATGAAAAAGAAGACTCAGTCAACCCGATAATAACTATTGATTCGACAAATATATCTGAAGACTCATAAAAGAACTGCTACAAAAAAAGTTGCTTCATTTATCTCTGAACTACAGCAGAAACATGAGTGGAAAAACTCAAGGATTCAAGTCAATTGGTACATTGGCTGATTTTGTTCCTAAGTTCATAAGGACTCATTTTGAACACATTCCTTTAGAGCGTTCGAATCCTCTTTTTGTTCAACTCATCACCGAAGAAGTATTTTATTTTGTGTTAGGATTCAATCTAGTTCGTAAATCAATACAAAGCATGCTTTTGAGCTGTAATTGTATTTCAAGAGCAAATCCTCTCGAATGCTTAAACTGTTCTAGGAGCTTTGATCCAAAAGTATGCTGTCCGCAAGACAAGTTGATAGATTTTGAAGATCTCAAAAGAGCGATCGAACTGGTTGATATAAAGCAATGTTTGAAAGATGCTGAACTGGGTGATTTGATAGATATTTCGATTTTAAGAGGTTTGACTTCATTTCGCTGGACAGAAACACATGTTCTTTTGTCTCAATCTCGATTGGAACCATACTTACATTTTGGTAACCACTTTGATGAGATTGTTTCACATCTTCAAAATCGGTTGAGAGAGCTGAACAAGCCGCTAGCCTCTTACATATAAATAGAAAAAAACATCAAGAAAGAAAGTATTCAACTTTCAACACTGAAAGCGAAAACATTTTAAAAAATGAGCTGCGTATTTATCTTGCTACTGGCACTAACATTTCCCAATGTTAGTGGAGTATTCTATACCAACGAAATTGATGAATGTATAGCCGGAGCTATGGATAAAAATGATGTCTTGTTTTTTTCACCTTTCGAAAGGACTATACGATATAAAGATGAAAATGGAAAAAACTGTGTGCGACTCTACCCTCCCGACTTATTATATTGTGGTTTTTTCATCCCTCAAAGCGCTTCTTGGATCTGCAAGGAAATAACTTCTACAGATTCTGTGTCTTGTGATACACCAACAAAATACACTCTGAATCAGGGGGAATGCGCAATAGGGGTTAAAAATAATACGGAAGGTCTTACTCAAAATACAAAACTATTTTGGAATGATGAATTATGTGTATTTGAATACAACACCTCACGTTTGATTTGTCCACCAACAGAAGAGTTTGAGACAACCAACTTTGCATGTGTGGAATGCAATCGTTTGACCAACAGGGAGCCGAAAATAGCTACTATCATCACTAACATCAATGGTATTGAAGGTGTAAATTTGTCATTTTCGAGTTTTGAAAGTTTGAAGTCTGTTCAAAACAAGATTATCATCAGTATCACATGTCAAGGAGATACCAAAGACAAATGCAATCCCAAGGTTATAAATATAGAGCTTTAGTTGAAGCATATTAACCAAAGACCACCGAAATGCAAGACAGTTAACTCTAGATGATGAAAGCATAAACTAGGTTAAAAGTCTCTCTCTCTGAATAAAAAAAAATGAGATATTGCATCTATCTCCTATTATTCCCAATCCTAAGCGGTTATTGTCTTGTAACAGAGTTTACACCATTCACTTTATCTCATAGAGCGTCTGGATGTTTTCGGGGAATTCTTAATATGGAAGCGGTTGATTCAGTAACTCGTATTTTAAGAAAAAACTTAAAATATCGTATGCGTAGACTCACATGTTTCATGGAACCTACTCACCTACGTAGAAGCTGTGACACTTATGATATGTGGCCTCAACACTACTTTGTTTGCAAAACCGACGAAGCTTTAAATTACATTCGTTTATACGATGAAGGATTACTAACTACGACTCGAAGAACAACTCCAACAACAACCACTGCAACTCCACATACAACGACAACAATCACCACAACTCCACAGACAACGACGACAACAACCCCGACGACAACCACTACAAACAAGCCAGTAGTTCCGGCTTTATCACCATCAATTCCATCTCTTCCACAAGCTCTGGGTTTAGTCGATTTAATTTTGGAACAACCAAGCCCTACAAACTCTACTATATACAATTCTGAAGAAATCGAAACTACTACTGATTGTGTGTGTGATAGATACATCATATGCGAAAACAATTCAGTATCAATTACAAATTCAACACCGTCGATTTATAGAGTTTTTATTTATAATGATTTGGAGGGTTTTTCAAAACTTTCTCTGTCTATATCGGAAAATAGTAAACTTAAGCTTGAAGAAAATCTTCTCATCATCATTGAACCTGAATGTGATGATATTTCTTGTAAAGTCATCAAATACTTTACAAATTAAAAAGTTTTTATAGACTTTAACTCTATATATTCAACTTATTACACTCTATTATGATATCTATTTTATCACATTCTCCTTTTTTGTAAATTTGTACAATGAGATGAAATTTAACCATTTAGAG
Source organism: Cryptosula pallasiana (assembly GCA_945261195.1). NCBI lineage: Eukaryota > Metazoa > Bryozoa > Gymnolaemata > Cheilostomatida > Cryptosulidae > Cryptosula > Cryptosula pallasiana. The sequence goes on along the minus strand of OX183133.1, from coordinate 15,844,862 downwards.
AATGATTTCTTTTTGCAAAAAATTTATGAAAATTGAATGAAATGAAAAAAAGACTATGTATTAATTGTTATTACTTAGTATTTACTGACTCTAGCTATATTATATGAGATTTTCCCTACTTATTACACAATAAATGTATATATTCACATATTCTTTCATTTTTAATCACTGTATTTATTCAATGTAGATATATCTCCTCTCTCTCAAGATATCATATGAGTCGGAATTACAGAAAATGATCAAACCTTAAATGCCTTACATTCAAAATCTAGATACCCTATGAGTTATAATTATGTATACAGTTATGTAATAATTATCATAACCTAAATGCCATACATTCAAAATTTAGATACCATATAAGTTCAAATTAAGTAAAAAAATAATCAAAACTCGAATGCCACTTAAATGCCATTCAAATGCCACTCAAGTACCCCTCAAGTAAAATACAATATAAACTCGGCGAATTCATCCAACGCCGTAACCCATTGCATAACCCCAGATAATGACCCCACAAAAAAACACTTGGTAGGGAGATCTGCTCATATATTACTACTTGCAACTTTACGGAGGATTGAATTTCATAACGTTTTACATATTTCTCATAAGTTTTCTCCATTTGGTCAGAATGTGTTACATGCGTCATTGCTCTATAAAAGTATGTTGAAACATGTCTGAAGTTATGTAAAGTTATTCTTTGAAGGTAGAGAGAGTCAGTGGGAGAGCTTGAAGTTTTAGACTAATGATTAAACTCTACTTCTAGCTTTTGGCTTCAGTTCACGCCGTTCAGATGGCAAGTTTACTTCTACCTCTTTACAACTCTGCCAGAATAGCAAGAAGAAGAGTTTTATGTAAAGAAGTTTATGCAGGAACAGGGGCAATGAGTGTATAGGTTTGTGAAGATATAAGAACAGAAGGGGAAGAATTTTATTTCCCTTTTGCTAGCGTTTCTGACTGGACATAAACATAACTTTTTTTCTCAGTACTGGAGTGGATTATGGCCTGGTGCCACAGAATTCCACTAATCTCAAGTACTCTTACTCTCTCCAGAGGGGACATTGCCAGAATGGCCGCTGCCACTTGTCCAAGTGACTCTAACAACTAGTAAGGAGAGCTAGCGGCTCAGACAAACTAGTCTGGTTGCTGTAGTATAAATACATTTATTGTATTCTGTACTGTTCTAGAGAGGTAGTCCGCTAGGGTGAAGTGGTAAGAATAGATACAATGGTACAGATGCAAAGAGTATGCGCAAACGCTATCCTTATATAGGCTGGAGAACAGGAAGCTAACATTGTCACAAACCAACCGTATGCTAAGAATTGAAATGACAACCAATATCAAGGAAGTGATTTGGACAAATGACAATACAGGGTTAAAAATAATAACAAATAATTAATAAAATAACTGCAAATAGTTAAATAGAACAAGACCCAAGGATAAGGGGGCGAAGTTAATGGGTTGAATGTGCTGATATACAATCCCATCTCTTGGTAAGTCCTAGGGGCTGTATTATAGGCTGACATTCTTTTTTCTCGGCTTTTGGAGATAGATAGATTACAAACATGGTCTTCTGTAGCTCCACAGCTATTCTCGAGTTCTTAGGCTTAGACACTCTTTTGACCCTGGCCCAGTAAGGTTGCTATCGGATCAGTAAAGGTCACCATCGGCCCAGTAAAGAATAATAAGCATAAACAAACACAGTAGCCAATAGATCTGAGGTATTGTTAGATTATCCAATGAACTTTGAGCAGGCGGTTAAAGTCATTATTGCAACATGGCCAATCTCATGGAAGAGAATGCAGGTAGTTGGTATAGAATTATGCCAAAATATCCCTGATGGAATTATGAGTTTGTTATCTCATCGTTGGCAGGATGTAGGGGGACTTCACATGTGGGAGAATGTGATTGGCTAAAATAATGAGGCAATAAAGAATGAGCAGAGGTAAATGAAAAAATAACAATAAGAAAAAGCAACGAGGTTGCACTGGGTAAGCCCCAATTTTCCATCCAAGCATAGCATGAAAATTAATAAGTAAGCGAATAGATGCCAAAATATGGCGTCCATTGCTGAGTTCAATTCAAATGCACTGATGTAGCAATGTATATCATTGCTTAAACACAAGATCTGCAGCCAACCATACACATGTTAACCACACATGGATCAATGCGAATGTGAGCAGTCATTGCCATCTGGTTTGAGGGAAAACATCTGCTAAATCGTTTATCAGGTAATTTATTCTTAGGGTCTTTTGTTTTTAACTGGGTTTTACCGCAAAGTATTTATATTTGCTTCACTATTTTCTCTATCATCAAGGAATGATTCCAAAAGCTTGTCAAATACATTATTTTGAAAAGAAAAGACTTTATACATTTTATCAGCTGTAGATTTTTCCGCTTTGCTTACTAAGCAGTAAAATAGCCTGGTTTATGCTAGTTTCCCTGATGACCATCGTGGTTATAACATTAAAAAGAAAAAAAAATTAGCTACAGAAAGTTGTATTTTCAAATTGTTGGTTTCACCTAATAAGAACAGCTCTTGTATTTTTTATTAGCTAGTCTACCAGACCTTTTAAAACTAACTACTACCTTTTTGTTTCCAAAGTTTTTCTTGGTTTACGGAATCTTGTTTTCCATTATTTCATCTTGATTCGATCAACAATTGCGGTTTAGGTATATTTGTAATTTTAGTATGAGCTATGAGTAAAAACTTATCCATAAACCTGATCAAAATCATACAGTAGTTGTCTTTTGCACAAGAAAATGTTCAACTAATGAAAGAACTTACAAATTCTCTGTTGAATGCAAATATATTATACTTTGCTAAAGTTAAAATACAGTTTATCATAAAGGAGAAGACAAAATCTATGTCGTTTTTACCATGACATGGCCAATGTCAACAAATAAGAACAAACATCTGGAACAGAGCTGCCCAAATGTTTTGCGAAAAGAGCCAAATTCCAAACATACTGTCGCACTGGGGGCCCAAATTTACCTGCATAGACAGTGTAGTGTTTGTTGCTATTATGATTGGAGAGTACTTGGGGAGTAGTGTTCTGAAGAAAAAAAATATTTAACTTGGATAATATACATATAATACATGTATCAGAACAGAGATATATATATCTTTATTAATAACAGAAACGATCAATGCTCTCCTACAGTTGCAACCGAGGCAATTCTTTTGGGATTTAGCTTGGGATCTGTCAGCATTTGCATCGATGCCTCAAAACTACAAGCACCGATCGCTTGTTTTACATCCAAATGATCCTGAGGAATGGCCCTCGAAATGAGTGATCATCAGAAAATCTAACAAAAATAAACTGCTTGGTCACATCTCTGACACCAGTTGACTCAAAAAAATTCTCACTACCCTTTTGATGATTGCTGAGGGCGAGGGGACCACAGTTTTAGAAGCTGGAGGCCTGCTTTGGCTCTGGGGTCATTTTTGGGCAGCTCTGATCTAGAGTATTTTGTGAACACCATAATGCATTGAACAGCATTTCTAGTTTGTTTCCTCCAACGGCTGCTGACGCATTGGCCATGTGGTATATCCTGTTATTAATAGCCATTAATTTTGCAACAACCTGAGAGCTTCTGCTCACTTTTTATTGGACAACTTCTCACCTACGCAAATAATAATGAGATTCATTTAATCTAAAATTGTTTTTGACTCATAGGTTAACCAATCAGATATGGCTATTTACAGCTCTTACATCAATCTCAAAAGTGGCTCTACCGTTACCATAGCAACTTTATACTTCTTAGCAATTTATTGACAATCTTCATTACTGTAAAAAATGATTTCAACACAAAATTGTTGAAAAACTTGAAGTCACCTGATAAAAATGGCCAATTAGTGTATTTCATTACTGGTTAACACTGCTGGTATTGGCCAGTTGTTAAACTACCAGGCATCGGTCTACACTAGTACGCTATAAAACACGGTTAAAAATCATAACAGCTACGTATCTGTACCGGTCCGCACCAAAGTGTCTGTTTAGACGATCGTTTGTCTAGCGTATTAGTTCCGTGTCCGTATTAAAACACCTTGGGCCCCGTTTCAGTTTTGAGACGATACGGAACCGGTGTTGGTGCGAACCTATCTGAACAGCTGGCGTTTTCGCTGCGAACTTCAGTGTTCATATTTGTATGGAGTGAGCATTTACTCTACGGTGTGCACCAACCATACGACCAGAGTTACCTGCTTCAGGTATTATCTGAACAACAATTCTACTTGGATTTCTTTACAGTAAAATTCCTCACCCTGAGACACCTCGCAGGTGGCAACTTCAATCATGCGTATCAAAATATTTGTTGTGGTTTTGTTGATGGATGAAAAAAGCTGATTAACAAGCATATATTATTTTGTTAATATACATTTATTCTACAGCTATAATAGACAATGCAGTACTGGTGTATCTTGTTACTACTTGCTGGTGGACTACCTCTGGCACATGGACAGGCAGAGGTATTAATAAACCCTGGATTTGAAGATCCGCTGGGAATTGAGTGGACATGCGGCGGATGCACAGGAAGTATATCAACTGATGCTCAATCCGGCAGCAAGTCATTCAAGGCGGCAGGCAGGTGCGTTACAGTTACATATATTGCTTCTAGAACTCGCTTGGTGAGTCTTTGAGGAAGTTACAGAAACATTTAATTCCAATCTTCAATTTTTAAGCAACTGAACCAAAGTATTATAGCTTATTTGACATCTAGAGATCTCCATTTGTTATGTGATGATTGCTCATACGTGTAAAACAATCCATTTTCCACAAAAAAGACTACGCAAAAAATCTGAATCGATACTTTACTCACCACCAATCATCAAAATCTATCAAATCAATAGATATTCTACTTACGCACATTTGTTGTAGGACTGCTACCTGGCAGGGACCTATACAGACATTACCACTTGGTACAGGTGTGCAACCTGGTACTTCTTACCATTTCACTGGTTATGTTAAAGTCCTAAACTCAATGAGTGAAAGTATACAAGTAACTATTAGTTATACTAAGCCAGGTAAGCTCTCACCATTGCATACTTGTAGGTTGTGAGCAGTTTGAGTCGCTATTTTTTGTCAAGTTACTTTTCCTTGCAGCCGGCACTGTAGAGCTCATTGTGTATCATCAAAGTTTATTCAGAGAAATTATGAAGTTATTTTTAAAATAATATTCTCCGTTAATTTTATTTAGAAAATGTGCTAATAATGAGAGAACTGAGGGATTCAACGCTATTGTCAGTAATAACATCATTTCACACTGGTGTTATGATGCTACATGCCAACTAAGCAATAGGCATAGACAAAATGTTGGCGACATGGCGCCAACAAAGTTGTGGGCTACGTTCCATCACCTGACTACGTAGTCATACTAATTGGTTATGTTTAGAACTATTCAAGTGTGCCAGCCAGGGGTATACATGGTGAAAGATCATTAGCTCTCCATCTTGGGCTCTATTTTGTTGAATTGAACATTTACTGACAGCCACATATCAGGTTCCTTTAGTTCGATAAACATTGTTTGTATTTTACCAAAAAAAGAGACTCGCACTTGATAGACTCCATACTACGTTTCCTGATTGGTTTGTTTAGATAACACTAATGAGTATCAAGCCGTGGCTTACGTACCAAACATAGGTTCTTCAGATGGCTGGGTACTAATGGATGTAGATTACACAACACTGAGTAAGTCGCTGCTTTGTATGCATTGACTTAACGATGTAACAGCAAATAAGAGTAATAAAAACTTCCATCGAATGCAAATGAAAATGTTGCATGTCTCTGGAAGAACAATATCCACTACGTTTTAGATATTGGTCAGACTTCTATGAGGTTGTACATAGAGGGTCCAGCAGCGGGGGTTGATTTCCAGGTGGATTCGCTTTCTCTCAGCTCTAATGCAGCAATGACTACTTCAACAACTGGGTCTCCACTGACAACTACATCCACAACCAGTGGTATACTACGAAATCCAGGTTTTGAGAGTTCTCTCAGTGGTAACTGGTTCTGTAATGGTGGATGTACAGGAACTAGAGTGAATGATGCACATTCTGGTAGCAAGGCTTATAGAGCTTCTAATAGGTATGTTGAATAATTTTACTCCTAGAATATTTTTATCTATCTTGTGCTTGCAATTACCTTGAACTTTTATTGGACAGTGGACACACTGTAGTCTATTCTATGTGTGTACATTCATTAGGGCTGTTTTCTACTGGTTAACTAGGAACAGATCTTCATTTAGTTTTTGTATCTCAAGTAACGTTTTATGTACTTAAAGGGGAAATTTCTGGGAAGGACCAAGACAAACACTACCACTTGGTACAAAGATATTTGCTGGACGCTATTATTATTTCTCTGGACATATAAAGATTCTACAGAGCGTAGCTGGTCAAGCTTCACAGAGAGTATCGGCTACTGTTGCCTACACTTTGTCAGGTATTTAATGTTTAGCAGTTAATAATTCATTGCAGAGGCACCAGGTCTGTTAGCAACTACCAAGTTTGATGGCATCAAACATGATTTCCAACATATCTGGTGTTTTGTTTCAAGACATACCCTGTGCACTTATTTGGTTCACAAAGTTCAATTGATGATGTTTCGATGGTCAGATTTCCCAAGACCTGTTGTTTACTGTTAATCCATAACCTCATCAATGTTTGTTTGGCTGTACAAGAGAAAATACTGCGAAGGTCTGCTATTTTGTTTTCTAGATGGCTCAATAGACTATGTTGGAATTGCTTCTGCACTCAATCTGAAACCCAATGATGGTTGGGTAAATATGACCGCAGACTTTTTAGTACCAAGTAAGTATTGCAGCAAACTGTGCTATCCGTGGCAGTTTTTGCTAAAGTCAACTATGTTGATTGATCATTTAGTTGTCGACTTCAAGCGCATTGGCTTACCAGTCAGTCTCTTAAACCTGGCCACACCTTTCCTGTTCTCAAAAGAGTTGAACCCCTACCAGAATAACACCAAACTCCCCAACAAGAAGTTGCTGACCAAATCTAACATTTCTGGAAGTATTCGACTCATTTGCACTAGGGAGTGTTCGGCAGTAAACAATGCTCGTCATAGTTAAGTTAGTACAATGTATGAGTGACGTGATAAGAAAGAAAAATTGTATGATAACTCAGCTGTTCATAGGCTTCGGCACAGGAAACAATTATTTTACACAAGACATAATCCAAAAGCATACAGTGACACAATAAAACATCCAATAGCAGCAAAGTCTAATTAAATCAACCAATGCAATGAGGATGCAAAGGATAATACAATGAGGTACCTAATGGCAACCGGCAAGGTCTTTTGTTTTCCAGCCACTGAGCTACCTTTGGGATGAGGCTTGGCTCTACCAGTGGTTCATGGTGTTTTGGTTACTCCACTTTTGGTGGTACTTAAGCAAGAGGAGTTAGCATGTAAGCTTCTCATGCTATTCTTAGCTTTATGGCTATGGCAGCCATGTTGCTGCCAGCCCATGTAGCATGGCCCGTCTGGGTGCAATCATCTGCTGGGGTGGGAAGGGAAAGGGAGGAGGAGAAGAATTGCCCAGTCAGTGTAATTGTTACCATATCTACTTCTGAGCTTATCTGATGATTTGTTCACCTGGGTCTCAGCATCTAAAAGACCTGCCTGATTTAGATAAGTGTCAGGGACACCTATGTAAGCTATAATGAGTGGTGTACTTGTACAGAAAGTCTGTATTTAAAATTGAATGTGTGTGCTAAAATTCACTTAAATATCATATTCCCTCTTGTTAGTGCACCACTTCAAACAATAACGGCTGTTCCTAGTAGCTTTTTAAATTGGGGAGTTTTTTCTTGGGTTGAGATGATCTCAAGGGGAAAATGCTTCGTTAATAACTGGATGCAGCCAAAAGAGACTATAGCCAGTTGTTGGAGAGGAAACGGATAGAACCGCTACTAACATATTGTTGTTGTTGTTGTTGCACTCTTTAATTGAAGAGTAATACTTTTGCTTTAAACTATTTTTGTTGACACAGAATTTAGTTGATCAAAAAGTTTTAGAACAACATTTTTTGTGTCTTTTAAGATTATGGACAATTGTCTGGATGACTAAAATATGTAATGACAGCTTATTTCAAACTAGCTTACCATTGTAAGACTTCAACGTGAATTTGAAGTTGTCCATTCAATACTGTAGTAGCTTCCACCCCCTACTACGGACACAATGGTATCCCAATAAGTAAACGCTCTCTGTGTTTACTTCTCTTTCCTTTCTCACGCTGTCCACCCCATCAGTTCTATTTTGTCGACTCGCTCGCAGTACTCTCCGTCAACTCCCACGGAGTCCCCTCCGAACACAATGTTGGCAACTAGCGAGGAGTACTTGACTCAGACGCACTATACCACAGTATACAACATAATACACTGTTTACCACAATCTATTTATCAATCAAATATCGTAGCGATACAATCCAAATGACTTCCATCTCACAAACAGCAATGAAGCTCATTCTATTGGAGACAAAAGGAACTCTCATCTTTTTATTGGGAATGAGCCAATCATACATAACAATACATAACATACACCAATACTATAGCATAGCACAACATGAAACAAGCGATAATAGCCAATGGCGTAGTTTTCACATCAACCAGCTCCAATCAGTGGTGAGGGAAATAGTATTGCCCATGTATGGTTGAGCACTTACTCTAAATGATCACTTTAAAGGATCGACACCTCCTGCTCCTAAGCCTTTTGCTATTGTTAGGTCATAGGTAATTAGGTCAAGATACTGTTCCAGTGTAAACACTATTAGAGAGATCCCAGTTTTGTACACTGGCGCCAATATAGGTTAGTTATAAGCTAATGGGTGATACCGGGACCTATACTGTGCCGGTATAGGTTAGTTATAAGCCAATGGGTGATACCGGGACCTATACTGTGCTAGTATAGATTAGTTATAAACTAATGGGTGATACCGGGACCTATACTGTGCCGGTATAGGTTAGTTATAAGCTAATGGGTGATACCGGGACCTATACTGTGCCGGTATAGGTTAGTTATAAGCTAATGGGTGATACCGGGACCTATACTGTGCTAGTAGAGGTTAGTTATAAGCTAATGGGTGATACCGGGACCTATACTGTGCTAGTAGAGGTTAGTTATAAGCTAATGGGTGATACCGGGACCTATACTGTGCTAGTAGAGGTTAGTTATAAGCTAATGGGTGATACCGGGACCTATACTGTGCTAGTAGAGGTTAGTTATAAGCTAATGGGTGATACCGGGACCTATACTGTGCTAGTAGAGGTTAGTTATAAGCTAATGGGTGATACCGGGACCTATACTGTGCTAGTAGAGGTTAGTTATAAGCTAATGGGTGATACCGGGACCTATACTGTGCTAGTAGAGGTTAGTTATAAGCTAATGGGTGATACCGGGACCTATACTGTGCCGGTATAGGTTAGTTATAAGCCAATGGGTGATACCGGGACCTATACTGTGCCGGTATAGGTTAGTTATAAGCCAATGGGTGATACCGGGACCTATACTGTGCCGGTATAGGTTAGTTATAAGCTAATGGGTGATACCAGGACCTATACTGTGCCGGTATAGGTTAGTTATAAGCTAATGGGTGATACCGGGACCTATACTGTGCCGGTATAGGTTAGTTATAAGCTAATGAGTGATACCGGGACCTATACTGTGCCAATATAGGTTAGTTATAAGCTAATGGGTGATACCGGGACCTATACTGTGCCGGTATAGGTTAGTTATAAGCTAATGGGTGATACCGGGACCTATACTGTGCCGGTATAGGTTAGTTATAAGCTAATGGGTGATACCGGGACCTATACTGTGCCGGTATAGGTTAGTTATAAGCTAATGGGTGATACCGGGACCTATACTGTGCCGGTATAGGTTAGTTATAAGCTAATGGGTGATACCGGGACCTATACTGTGCCGGTATAGGTTAGTTATAAGCTAATGGGTGATACCGGGACCTATACTGTGCCGGTATAGGTTAGTTATAAGCTAATGGGTGATACCGGGACCTATACTGTGCCGGTATAGGTTAGTTATAAGCTAATGGGTGATACCGGGACCTATACTGTGCCGGTATAGGTTAGTTATAAGCTAATGGGTGATACCGGGACCTATACTGTGCCGGTATAGGTTAGTTATAAGCTAATGGGTGATACCGGGACCTATACTGTGCTAGTATAGGAGTAACATCGGACCGGTTTAGCTCACATGTAAGATAATGTGGTGATACTGGGTAATGGATATTAGGGGATATTAGGGGATATTAGGGGATATTAGGGGATATTAGGGGATATTAGGGGATATTAGGAGATAAGGTAGGAGGGGCGTAAGGAGGTGCAGGGGTGGAAGTGAGAAAGGGTTTAACACTATTTCATTATTAACTTATCCATTGTTATTACATTGTAGTCAAAGCTTGTCTTTGGTTTGGTCATTATCATGATTTCAATGTTAACGGCTGGTTAACGATTTAGAATTATCTGATACTTGATGTTGTCCTATGCAGTTGGTGTAATATTAATCTGTAGACAATGGTGAGACAGGGATGGATCTATACATAGAAGGACCAGTGGGTGGGATAGACTTTCTGGTAGATTCTCTAGAGCTTAAGGAAGTATCTACTGACCCTCAATGGAGAATTGCTGCACGTGACCGAATTGAGAATATTCGTAAGGGGACATTGAATATTGAAATAAAAACCAAATGCACTAGGAAAAATCTGAAACTTGTGGTAAGACTGATTATACGGCCATGAATTTGTATTGGTCTGTTTTGTGTGATGTCATGCTTATTTGGTACTGGTTTGCTGTTGATCATTGATCTGCCTCGCTCATTATATATACATATATATATGTATAGAGAGAGAGAGAGTGAGTATAGCAGGAAAAGATGGAAAAGAACTACTAGTGGACTACAAAATGTTTTCATGTGTTTAAAAAAAAAGGTGGACAAAATTTGGAAAACGCAATCGTCAGGTCTCACTGTAAAAATTAAAATTAAACTGCAGGAAGCTAAGACAATCAATATTGCCCTGCTAAAATATCGTAGTATCATACTACATGTAGATGCTATAGTAAGTCAGAATGGGCATCATCGAGAGAGTCTATAATCATAGATCTATGCCTTGCTGAAGGTTAATTTATTAGAGTGGCAACAGGTGGTGACAATTTCATTACTGCTGTTAAGAGATGACAACTCCGGTTGGAAAATAATTATAAATTTCTCAGCGGTACAAAGGCGGCATTTTTTTATCAATGTTTGAATACGCTCTAGCAAAGGACAAAATTCTCCACTTGATATTAACTTGGGTGGATGAGGCTTTGAGTGACCAATTATATTTGCTCAGCTCAGTAGAGTTTCTTTTGCTCGCTATGTTAAAAGATGTTTTATGGTTTCCATATCTAATTTTAAATTCTCCTTCAGTTAGACCAACATACCTTTTTTGTTATTGTTAGATCTCATTGTAGCCTGGCATGTTACGCTCCTAATTTGGCAATTACCTCTCCTTATGGACACTCAGCTTTATTCGTGCAGTTACATTTGTTAGTAGGCGTGTTGTTGGTGTTGTTTACGATCTTATTATTTTGCCCTTGTATAACCTCAATGATGCTGGGCATGCAGCTATAGCTGAGGTTCATGGTGTTTTTATTAAAAATGTGGCCCAGGGGATGGTCTCTGGGGAAACACTGCTCAACTGCTTTTTTTGGAATTCGTGGCCGATGTTAGTTGACACATTGCGGTCAAAAGGAGGGTTGTATCAGGTGATAATTTTTATTCATGTGTCTTTTATGTTTAGGGGTGGTTTTAATACCCTTCCCAGTCATACTCTGATATATATATATAAATCAGTATGGCTGGTAGGGCACAGGGTATGCATAGGTGCATAGATGAAAATGGAAATAATTAAATAAATAAGAATTAATTATTAATATTGGGTACCCAATAGATGATAAAAACCAGTCAAAACTGGAGCAAGTAAAAACCTAGCTCAACAAGAAAAGATCGAGGTGCTAGATACTAAAAGTTAAGATAATAAAAGGTGGTAAAACTACTGAATGACTACAAATTGTTCCATGTGTCAAGTCTAGTTTACAGTTGAGAGCCGACCTGATGAATTGTGTCTAGAATTTTTTTCTTTTTTCCAACTTTTTTCTAGACACAAATTATTTTAATCGCTTGAGATCTTCTGACTCTTCAACAACATAAAGCCATGCTGATAGAAAAAAAAGACAACATTTTTTTGAGTCCATCTTACGTTCCATAAAAACATAAGCTAAAATATTTTTAATACATCTGAAATTCTCATGACAAAAAGCTGCAAAAGTATTACGAAAAAAGTATATCAGTTGTCTTAACAGGTTGAAAAGACACACTCAAGGCACACGCATTTAGCTCTGTTGTAACTTGTCCAACTCGCTTTTGCTATAATTTAAATACAAAATTAAATGTTAGGATTGTTGCAGCAAGAGAATTCACATTTGTTTTTCCATACAAAACATTGGTTTATCTCCAACTCTATCACGCTAGTATCTAAAACAGAACGGTAAAGAAAAGAACGTAATGATGAATGATGGATGGCGGTTTCTTTAGCTAGTATGGCTAACGAGTTATACGTTAAATTGTAATTGAATTTGATTAAAAACTTTTTTGCTCTTCCAGATCACGCAAGACACTCATGAGTTTGGATTTGGAACTGCTGTAGATGGTAGAACATTAAACGAAAATTTGAAATACAGACAGTGGTATTTGGATAACTTTGAGGTGGGTGGATAATTTACTGATTGTACAACGATCTGGTACTTGCAGGGGGTACATATTAATTCTCTCTCAAGCCGTGTTACAGTGACAGTGCATGTAATAGTGTAAACACCACTTGCAGTATACAACATACATGTTTGGTACAGCAAGAAGAGATTGTGTTTATTTATCGTTGCAGTGGGCTGTCCTAGAAAACGACCTAAAATGGAGACAAACTGAGTTTATTCAAAATGTTTTCACATACGAAAATGCACAAACGGGTCTGAACATCCTAAGAAGTAATAGGTCTGTTTGCTATGGTTTCTTATCTTAGACAAAGAGTGTTGTATTACCTCTATGTATTTTATTAACATTTTCAACAGGTGCATTTAGATGTGGCCTGTTGTTGTACTGTGCTCCCATACACTTTACAACTGCATTCATCTCCCAACTTTCATTGCAGAAGTTTTCGTAAATGATTACTATTTTCAATTGTAAAAGCGTTTTCGTTATTTTGTTGGGAGTTGTGGTACTTTTATGCAATGTACTGAGGATACACTCATATGATAGCCACTCAAACGATGTTTTTAGTACCACGGTCTTTGTCCATGTCTACCGAATAGATTGTGAATATTTTTTGCTGCTAGGTCAATTTTCATGGTCCAATCAGGCATGGCAGTTTTCTACGACTGCTAAATAACTAAACATGCCTGACTGGGGTTTGAGTCCCTACACCAACACTGCCTGGCCCAATGACCAGTTACATTAACCATTTCACCAACTAGGCATCCCTAAGAAAGGAGCTTTGCCAGTGAATGGTACCTGTGTGCGTGACCACTGGACACAGGGCTCTCACTTATGGCCACCTAGTAGGTATATATGTGATATTTTTAACAGGTACATTGCAAACTCAAATTTTCATTATAAAGCAAGTTTTTTCGTGTTCAAAAAATGCAACTCCAAGAAAACTTTCAATCCCATTCATTTAGCCTAGCAGTTTCAAATAATTAATATACCATTATTAATTAATATATTAATTATTTTTCTGCACTCTTGATTATAACATCTATGCATTCCATTTCAATTAGAAAGTCCTCCAATTACTAAATACGTCTAATATAACTATCTACTCACGGAATCTCTACGGTTGATTTCAGTTTTATATGATCCAACTAAAATTATGTGGTCTTTTAGTAAAAAGGTTAGAGGACATACTATAGTATGGGCAGATAAACAGTCCAACCCACCGTGGGTACAACAGATTACAAATCCTACTGTTATGTACAACAAAACCATGAAGAGGATAAATGATTTGCTTGGAAACTTCAGCGGATGGTAAGCAGAGAATTATCACCTTATTTAGAAGTTGTTGAATGAAGCAAAACTGGCTGAGGCTGTTTCTTTTTTTGCACCTTTAAACACAAGTGTTTTAGTAGAAACTTCACAAACAAACTACCTGTTCTAATAAAAAGAGATTTTGGTAAAATTTGGCATTGATTACACAGACTATTATTGCATCAGTCAGACACACATGGCTCCATCAAATGGAACGCTACAATTTCCATTCTTTTACAGTCTGGATCACTGGGATGTAAACAATGAGATGATACCAAACAGTTTCTACATAGATGTCTACAACTCTGATCCAACCATAAGATATGATATGTTCAGAGAAGCTAGGAGAGTTGATCCATCAGCCAAACTGTTTCTAAATGAATACGATGTTGTGTCTAGTGGACAGTGGACCGATGTAAGTAATCTGGTATCGTAGCAGTTTTAAACACCTACTACGAACACAAGGGCACCGCCAACAACTAAACCCTCCTGTTGCTTATTCCTCTCCCCTGCCATAAGGTCTCCTCAACCTTGCTAGCTACCACAGAGTCCACTCCACCACTCTGTTCGGAGTCTATATTTCATCCCCAGTGTTTCAATTGACATAAGGTGCTGAATTCAGACCGATTATTCAGCCTTATAATGTAGCGGATTTTTACATCCTACTACTTTCCGCTAGGGGGTTGTCACTGCACAGACTGCCCGTCTGTCAGCTCAACTATTAAAGTCATCCTTCTTAGGACTGACAAGCAACAGTCTACCCCAACCCAGAGGTGACCCCGTGCCGGGATGGCACAAACAAGGTGTTGTAAAGCAAACAATTGACTTTAGCAATGGTAACGAGCCCTCGGCTCATACATATACACTCGGTCCTTTCAAGTGATTATAGTAACCTTTATTCATGTCCAGAATACAAGGTGGCAATCCAATGCAAGGCTGAGAGCTAATGCAATGAGTTATAAAAATGATCTGCCTTTTATAGGCAGAGTTACAGGAAACACTCTGGAAACTTTCTATCATGCACAGAAAGCATGACTGGAAGCAATACAAAATATACAAAGTAATATTGTCCAATAGAATGTAAATAAATAGATTAAAGCAAACTGAGGCCCAGAAGTAAGGGGCGGAGTCTATGGCTAGCTGTCCAGTAATAAGCGGATATCTCCTGTGGGTATAGTCTTTATAAACCTTTGGTTCCACTTTTCTTACATCTAAGGTTCGCCTGCTCCTGGATATGGTCTCTGGAGGTTCTTGAGATATGTTTGCTCCCTCAGGCTATGGCAGCCATCTTGATACCGGCTCGGGATAACTACCTGTGCGGGTAAGATTAATTATTAAGGTTTATTGCCTAAACAGAGCAATATGTTCATTATAATAGAACCAGACTTGTCTATTGTGTATAAGGGAGGCATGCCTGTGGTAGCCAGCATCCAGGGGACTTCTGCGCAGTAGTGGTCACTGTTAGGGTTCAGTAAAATGCACGACAATAAGACAAATAATTTATCATTCCTACTCTTTTTCAGCAATATATAATAGAAACTGCACAGTATCCAGAAAACTTCCGATTTTATACAACAATGCAAGTCTTTTTTATAAAAGACTCATAGAAATCCTCATTCCATTATTAGGAATGAGCCAATTATACAGAATAATACAAACTATACACCAATGATATAATATCTCACAATACAAGATACACAGTAACAACCAATCATAGGTTTGCACATGGTCCAGCTCTCCAAGTTGATACAACAACCAATTGGAGGTGAGGGGATTCCCAATAATAGCATTAATAACAATGTACAGGTTCCTTAGCCTTGAGCCTCAGACCCGGGAATGCTCACTTCTTCTTACAGCTAGATGAGGTTTAAGTCTCTTGCCCTAAAGCTTCCCTTACTGGCATAATCTGAATAACTAGGTTAGCATACTGACTGGTATTAACCCTTTATGAACTTATATGGAGGACCCAAAGTTTTATACATGGCCGGTATTGCAGCTGTGAGGAGCCGGTATCAAATATTGTGGTAGATTTTGGTGCAGGCTCAAAGTAAACTGGTTGTTTACTCCTCACCTCTTAAGATTTGTGCGCTAAACTTCCACTCACAGCCTTCGGTAGACTGTTGTACAGGTGAGAAGTTATACTGTGCCAATGGCACAGCATGCATGGACAGTATTGACCCCTGCAGGGCCGGTATTGACCTCTTACCGACCTGGGATAGCTATACTGGGCCGGCACAAGATGGCCGCTATAGAGGAGAATCCTCAAAGTTACCTGGGAACTCATTCTAGGACAGGAACAGGAAGTGCCCTTCCTCAGATTACCGGACGTAAAGATCACAAGCTGGATATAGCCTGGGAGCCCTGCAGAGTATGTGATTGGACAATAAGGACAGGGCTCTGCCCTTTAGCCACTTGGCACCACTTACCTTCAATCATACTCCTTACCCTATTCGTTACTTGTTTCCACAAATCTTTTTATTGGCTTGATTACTTCCTGTACTACTACTCTTATATCTTACATGCAAACGATTTCCTGCCAGTTCACCTATGAAAGGACTGACTCTGCCTATGTTCATCGCATTCATTCACTCATGTTTTGCCAATTACCCTAGTGGATTGCCACCCTAGGACTTTGGTATTAAGAAAACAAACTACACTCTGTGTAGTTTGTTTGAGCCATGGGCTCTGCCTATCCCGAATGATCCGGCAGTGTTTCACCTTGTTGTCACTGTTGAGCAGTACAGTGTTCCCTCTGGAGAGAGGTACAATATTCGAGACTAGCGGACTTTTGTAGAAACAAAACCGAAATCCATTACAATATGTGTGATATAATGCAGGGACTCCGGATCCTATTCTGCATTATATCAGTTGGTTATAAAATATAATGGAATATGCCGGCCAAGGGTGTGAAGAGTAGTGGAAGGGGTTGAGGGGGAGAAAGTTTTGTAATATTCTGCCACTAGACTTTCCCACAGTATTATTTAGTTGCTGACGCTGGCTCTTGTCAATTTCAAAGCTATTGCAAAGTATCAACCAAAGTGGAAGTAGAGTGATTAGATTTCACAATTGTGGTTGCGAAGTCTGAACTCAGCTAGACTTATAGCTGCGTTAAAACATGCTGTTCATTCACCAGCTGGATAACCTTTGCCTGCGGTGTTTTGAGCCACAAACAATACATACTGATGTTCTGACATAATATCAGAAGCTTGCTAGTGAAAATCAGTGAAAAGATTTTTGAAAAAATGTTTATAGCCTCTTATCATAGTAAATCGACTTTTGCAAATGTCAATTTTTCATTTCTTCAACCATATTTATAATGTGTCTCAACATCTCTATGGACAAAGCGATCATATTGATCTGCCACTTAGTCTATTTTCTTTCAGTATATTAGGCTATGTTTTATTCTCAGAAAAATCAATAATCTACGCCAAGTTACGTTCAACTTCAGCCAACAACTTTTACTGCTGATAGTTTTTCCGGCCGATCCAGATTAATGACCTCAAGAACTTCCACAACAGCTGTTAAAACCCTGCCTCATTAAGGCTGAATCAACAAACTACTACACACCACCTAGGCAGTGCAAGTATAAGAAAACGTATTTAATAATCTAAATAATGTGCTCTATCAGAACAAGCATTTCAAGTTTATGCGGTAAAGGCAGGTACGGAATGACAGCAAATTTCAGCTACACTGTGCAATATTTGTTTTTGCAAAGTCAAAGCATAATTCACCGAATGATTGATGTGATAAATGCTCACAATAGCCATTATATCAATAACCGATTAATGAGTTGTTATTCCTAGGAACTAAGCAATAGCCCAAGTAACCTAGTCTAATCAGCTTTAGTTCTAGAGACATAGTTCCGTATTCTTGGGTCTGCAAACTTAACCAGAGAACGACTAGTGATAGGACCGAGACTGTGATACCATAATTGTGTTTTCTTTCTGGTTTATGCAGCGTACTTTATCTGCTTACAAGTTAGCTGTAACTACTTCCTACAGCTGGGTACAATGCCCACCGGTGTAGGCTCGGGGTTGGCAATCTATCAGTCCACTGCAGTATCGGACATTTATTGCTGTAATACTCCTTGAGGTTGGAGGAAGATGGTTTTTGTTAATTTAATTTAACAAATCTCTGATCCTGCACCTGCCTCCAACCTACTTGACCCTTTATAACATAAACCTTGTAAACTGTACTTAAATTTCAGGGATACATCAGGCTAGCCCAAGAGTTTCAGACAGCAGGTGCTCCTGTTGATGGAATGGGTGTACAGAGTCACCTATCAGGTACACCTTCTGGTGCCGTATTGTTGAACAGGTTAGATCGGCTATCAGCAGTTGGTCTCCCTATTTGGGTTACAGAGTTAGACTATGCAAACAGTGATGTGAACGTCAGAGCAGACGTGTTGGAGGATGCGCTGTTGGCCTATTTCAGGTGATTTGTTGAGGTTTTGTACAAAGTTGTTTGTCAATAGTAACACAATTTACGGTCTGGGTAAAGATAGAAAAATGACTCATTGCTAGAATTTGTCTATTTACAGCCATCCAAATGTTTATGGAGTTCTCTTCTGGGGATTTTGGGATGGAAGGCATTGGAGAGGGTCTAATGCATCATTGGTTGACGGACCTAACCTAGTGGCAAGTATATCAGATTACTTTTACAAGCATGTCAAGTGTTTGTTTATATTGTTAAAAACAAGCTCTTGATCATTTCATCTTTCTACAGTCCAAATTTTGACAATTGAGACTTATTATATTGCACTTTTCTTGCCTTGATGTAGAATATTTTGATGACCAAATAAAGCATATTGTGCTAGATTTTGATGAATGGCAGGGATAAACTGGTTTTTTACTACTCCAACCTCCACATCAGTGCACTAAAGTTCCACTCACAGCCATTGGAAAGATGCTGTATCAGCGGAAAGCCTTACTGTGCCGGTAGCACAGCATGCAGGGCCCGTATTGACCCCTGCAGGGCCGGTATCGACTCCCCATTGACCCGGTATGGTGACACAGTGTCGGTCTTAGATGGCCGCCATAGCAGAGGATCTATAAAACCACCTAGGATCCTACTCTAGAGCAAGAACAGGAAGCGCCCTTCTTCGGAACGGTAGATACGGTAACCACAAGCTAGCTGTAGCCTTGGAGCCCTCATATGCATATTATTGAACAATGGAGATAGGACTTCGCCCTTTAGCCACTTGTCACCAATTAACTTCACTCCTTAATCAATGCATGTTTTGCACACTATTTATATGGTGTTCTGATTGGTCTAATCGCTTCCTGTGTCTTTACTTTTATATATACTCTATGCAAATAACTTCCTGCCAGCCTACCTATAAAAGGGCTGGCACTGTATGTACTCTTTGCATTTATTCACTTATGTCTCCCCAATTACCCTAGTGGATAGCCAACCTAGGACTTGGGTTTCTAATGAATAGAGCCACTATTCAAACAGCACTCGGTGTAGTTTGTCTGAGCCGTGGGCTCTGTGCTTGCCAACTGATCCGGCAGTAGCTATCAAAGTTGTCACTGTCATACCGGCACAATGTTCCCTCTGGAAAGAGGTAGAATACTCGAGACTAGTGGAATTTCATGGTAACCAAACCGAAATCCATTACAATATTATGCTATACAACGCCATTCACCATCTATGCCTAAGGTAATGGCTCGTTTGGTTCAGTAATTGTACAAGATGTCACGTCAAAAATTTTGTTGTTACTACCCTATTTGCAACTGAAAGTGAAGACAAGAGAGATTTGAATAAAATCGCACACAGTTGTTGAGGCATAGATGTTAGACAGTTTGGAGCTCCTTACATGCAACTCATTTCAACTAAAATACAAGATTCGTCAGTGGAGTTGTCATTCCTCGCTTGTGTGTGTCTGTATAACACTTTTCTACACTATGTAGCCATATTGTGGAATGGATGAGACCAGCAAGAAGTACAGAAGTAAATTGTAGCCATCTTAAAACTGTTCATTGCAATTGTCTAAGCAGTTGGCTGTATTTCATCAATCACACCAAGTAACACAATTTTGTGGGCTATAATGCAATGCAGTGCAAAGCAAACTAATGTGTTATAGTGCAATGTAATGTAATGTAGCGTAACGTAACGTAACGTGACGTGACGTGACGTGACGTGACGTGACGTGACGTGACGTGACGTGACGTGACGTGACGTGACGTGGCGTGACGTGACGTGACGTGATGATATACTCCTACCAAAAGACTAATAACATCTGAATATTATGTACTTTTATAGGAGAACAAAGCTGGTGAGATGTGGCGCAGACTGTTTCACGTAGACTGGAGAAGTACAGAAACAATTAATCTACGCAAGGTTAAAAAGAACACAGGCTATCAAACTTCTAAACAAGTTTTCTATGGAGACTACACAGTGAAGGTGACCACAAGGAGTGGAAGAGTTCTCAGAACTAAACAAGTTACCCTCAGCAAGTCTGTTGGATCAGCTACAGTTAATTTTAGAATATGACAAGATATTTAGCCGAAAAACTGAGGTCAGCTGACTAGGGCATACATACTAGCCATTTGCTAGTTGGTTGAAGCAAGTGTTTTCTGTTGGCAACATAAATGGACAAGGTTACAAATCATACTTTAACCAATAAAGCTAACCAATTGATCAAACTCACTTAGCTCTTTGGTTTATTGATTGCATAACTGTTTGCTGCTCTTAGATCAAAAGGCTTGCAGTGGTTGCACATGTATCTCTGTTCAGTTTCAGTCATGTTACAATCACTTCCTGCAAAGGGGTGTCAAAGTGGTGATGGAGATGTTGTAGGGCAGATAGAGGGAGGCTCAATTAAAGTACTGAAGAAGGAATCCTAATTATAATATTTTTCAATACTTGTAGAGAAAAAATTAATTTAAATTACAAAAAGTAGCACAATCGTGTCTGCAGAAAGTGAAAGTTGTAAGTTTTTTTCCAAGGAGATATCGCTGCTATTTGTGTCTACATATCTGCTGAAAAACAAAACTGAATGCAACCACCACCACCTTACTACTTATGTTCTACCCCCTACTAATTCCTCCAACCTAAACACCTGCACCCTCAACCACCCCCCCCCCCCGCGCCTACCTACATACCCCCAACCCAGCAAAGAAGTCACCACACCCCTGGATGATTGTCAACCAGAGCGGCCTACTGTCTTCAACATAAATACACTAATACAAAAATGCTTTGGGGTTGTTTCTTCCCTAAAACTACTCCGTCAGTTACACCCCCACTCATCAGTTATACCCACACCCATCAGTTACACCCCCACCCATCAGTTACACCCCCACCCATCAGTTACACCCCCACCCATCAGTTACACCCCCACTCATCAGTTACACCCCCACTCATCAGTTACACCCCACCCGTCAGTTACACCTTCACCCACCAGTTACACCCCCACCTATCAGTTACACCCCTACCCATCAGTTACACCCTCACCCACCTGTCATAGAAAAGTCTACACCTTCCCCAACACTTTTTCTCATCCTCCAACTTATTGACGTTTCTCACAGTCGGAAAAAATAGAAATGATGAAACCTAGAGTCGTCTTCTCTCACCCCTACACAGAAATGTTCTTTCCCTATAAGCCCCCTATAAGCAATCAGCACCAATTCAGTGTGTTATAGATTGTAGTGACACTCATTATAGTAAGCGCAGTATAACAATGACTCGATCCTCTCAATCTCCAGGCATCATAGACCTTACAAGCAATAGCACAGGATGCAATCACCATAAGCACTCACTATGTCAAGCAGATATCTCTTTAGTCGGTGTACATGTACATGGGTACATGCACATACATAACACGGTGGTTAAGTTAAATTTCAAGCAATGTCTTTTTATTGGCGTTTTAATTAATGTGTAATACTTGACTGGAGCCGACATCCTTGAACTTTTGTCAACACAGAAAGTGGTCGGGTTATTTTTGGAGTGATTCCCACAAATCACAACAAAGAGACTATAATGATCTGGCAACTTGTACTCAATAAACTTGGCAGCCGGTTTATTTGGAATTGCGTTATCAATTCTAATGATCTGGATTGTTTTTATATGTTTTATAAGCTTGTTATGCGCGTTTTTATTTGTTATTTTCAAAAGACTATTCAACTAAATCATTCGCGTATCTTAACCTATACATGTAGCTTGACCTTTAGCACGCGATTAACGCTTGTTTATACCTATTGTAATAGAATTTAGCGAGCAAATGCAGTGATTCGATGTTCCAGAAGTTGTCTTATCCTGTTCTTGACGTTAGTTGAATGCCTAGCAACGAGAGCCAGCCTCTGTACCTACGATGATGGAAGACAATCTACCCAGATGACTCGACAGAAGCTCATACTAGGAATTGTTCCGGTGACGTCAACTAACTACAAACTCTCGCTATTGTAAGGCTCGTAATGCCAGCGGTTATCTTGATGTCTATTAATTATTATAATTGCATGGCTCGTAATCCGAGCGTTTATCTTTATATACCTGATATGTCCGTGAACTGGCACTTCATTCAGAATGTATACTTGTTTGCGCTTGTTTTCTTGGCAGTTGTCACATTTGAATCAGCCTATGGTATTATTGTATTTTTAGCCTATCATATGCTTTTATTTTAACTGCATGCGTTTTCTTTAAATAGTCGTGCAAGAGAAGAACTGAGTAACGTAGTGTAGCGTTTTGTTCTCACATCAGTAGCTGGAATTTGTTATAAGTTGTTGTTAAACGTGCCAGTATTGTTGCAAAGCGCCTCGAAACATCTCTCATCACTGTTGTAAGTTTTGTCTCTTTCTCGAAACAAATATTATTATTATAATTAGAAACTATCTCTTTTGCTGAACAACTCGTGAAGTAGAATAAAGCTTGAGAATCACAATATCCTTGGTAGTAACTGAATGCTTAGGTATTGTCCAAGTCTACTACATTTGAGTGTCGAAGAAGTTAGCCAAGTTAAGTCTAATCAACAAGGTCTGTCTACTGTTGCCGTAATACACGCAGCACGTGGCTGTTAAGCTAAACTGATAGACAAAGGGATCCCCTTATAACGTGTAATTGCTCCCGTACTACTTGTGTAATTACCCCGTGCTTGAAGGGATCTACTAAATAATTAATTGTAATACCGGTTGCCGGCTGAGTTATACTGCGTTCAGTAGACGCGCAACACGGATCAGATCAGTGCCTGAGGCTACTTCTACGCTACCAACATACCAAAAGCCCTCAGTAAGTTCCCCAGCTATAGTAGACAGTGGTCCAGTGAAGGTCGTTCACACTAGTGCATGTAAAACTTTTACAGTATATTGTGCCCATCATTATTGTGAATCGTTGGGTACAGATAGATTAATAAAGTCTACCTATTCTTGTTAAATACTGCCTGATCTGTCTGGCAGGTTGCCTGTTATAGTTTATTGTCAGCCAATAGAGTAGCTGTTGGTGACCCACCGACCTGGTGAAGGTTTGTTGAGCAGTTAAAGAGAGAAGATTTGACCCCGTTCTACCTAGTGGTAAAGAGATTAGCGAGTGTAGGTTTGAGTTGCTGTTGAAGTGGAGTGAGAGTAGTTGAGGAAATCTGACCAAAAGCTAGTTGTGACTAGCTAGTGACTGCTACTGGAGCCATCAGTAATCTCACCATCTTTACAGTATCAGCAGGTGCTATTGACACTATCAAGGAGTAGTAATGCAGGAGCAGATCTCTATCATAGCGTCTAAGGATAAGGTTCTCCTGGTAACTCGTGCCAACTAAAAGACACTTGGAACCAGTAGAACCTTATCCTTAGACTCCATGACAGAGATCTGCTCATATATTACTACTTATATACTTTTCGGTCAAAACTTTTGAAATAATTTTTTCAGAGATTAGCTCACAACGAGAATGAACCGCACTAAAACTTGTACTGGATTTTGGGGGGCGTAAAGCCACTAGCTGAGTTCGGTAGCAATCTGTTGGCATGCTGCCACCAGTTACCTTTAACCGAGGGGCAACAACATACACTGACTCGGAAGTGGAGAAGTATACTTGACTCCACAACTAGTATAGAGCCCTCGGCTCAAACGCATAACTCATTGTCTTCCTTCTTCCATAAGAATACGAGTATGTAAAAGTCCCAATACAACTGATTATCACTACAAAACGTCTGCCTTTTATAGGCAGATCACAGGAAGTACTTCAGGTAAATAGCCAATAACGTAAGAGTAATATACAATGCACAAATGAACAGGCAGATATAAATAGCAATCGAATAAGACATGGCATATAGAGTTAAATAAATAAGGTGCCCAGAAATGGTAGGCGGAGTCATAAATTCATTTAGTCAATCCTATGCATTTGTGCTTCTTGTTGTTGGTACATAGGTTCCCTAGGCTTTGTTCCTTGGCTTGCTCCGAATGTAAGGGTGGTTACTTCCTGGATCTGGCCCTCTGCTGCTCCCAGGCTACTTCCTAGTTCTCAATCTATGATGATTCATTTCCTGCCGACCCGGTATGGCTCATACAGGGTCGGTACTGACTTATACAGGGTCGGCACTGACTCATACAGGGGCGGTACTTTACCAATGCAGGGTTGGTACCTTATTGATGCAGGGTCTTTATGTTCGGTACTCATTATCATAATCATTCTGGCCATCCAATGGCTATACTAGTGATGCCAGAATGGTTGTTAAGTAATTGCGCAGATATTAGTGCTATAAAAAACCACTACAAACTTATAACAAAATTTTTGATCAATAATTTGCATAAGCTTTTTAATTTTAAAAACTAGAAAAAAGTTTATGGACCAAATTTTTGGCAGAATGAATAAAAACAGCAGTTTTCTGCAACAAAACTTTCCAGCATATACTATAACAAAATGTGTCATAAGCTGTATTTGTGTGTGTAAATAGTGGTATAATTGGCATTATATGTGTGGTGGAATTTTATGTCTACTACCCCTGCGCAAGGTCCCCCTGACAACTGTTGAGTGTCAGGCAAGCCTGAATAGAGCCTGGCACAGCCAGAACCTAAGTAAGTCAGCCGGTAGAAACCCTACCGGCCCTGCAGCATTCACTGCCTGCCCTGCAGCATTCACTGCCTGCCCTGCAGAGGTACCACCGGCCCTGCAGTACACCCTGCCGGCCCTGCAGCATGTACTACCGGCCCTGCAGTGCCATTACCGTACCTATACCGGGTCGGTGAGAAAAGTTCTACGATAGCCTGAGAACCGAAATTAATACCAAAGGTGCAGGAGCCCGACTCTGCGACATAGCTGTCCTCAAACAAGACAAAGCCAAGGACCACAAGCCATAAAGACCAAGAACCAGGGCTACTCATTGCACCACCATGAGTAAGCAAGATTGACTGAGAAGCTCCGCCCCCTACTTCTGGGCGCCCTTCATATTTAACCTCATATTAGCCAATGACTGTATTGCATATTTATATCCTATGATCTGATTAGAGTAAACACTTCCTGCCATTACTGATTTGTTGCCCCTTGTTTGGGCATATGTTTTAATTATGCTCTGCCTATAAAAGGCAGAACATTTCACTAGACTCCTTGTATTGTATTGGGATTCTACCTGTGCTTAAGCCAAGTAGCATGATACATTTACCCTTATTATACATTGCTGGTTACGCTGTGTAATAAAGTATGGTTAACTCAACAAGTCATTGAGTTGTACGTTTGAGCCGTGGGCTCCGGTAACAGTTGTGGAGTTGGCATACTCCTCTGTTGGAAGTTTACCTCTGGAGTGAGGCGTTGTTGGTGGACGTTTGGTCGGCCCCCCAAAATCCACTACACTGGTGTCAGAAGTGGGATTGTTCTCACGCTGTTGGACTGCGCTACCTTGGAACTGCATATTGCAGCCCGAAAATCCGGATCTGTATTCACTGTACAGACCCCCCATTTGGACACTCTTGAACAGACGTTGAGCTTGCTCCGCCTGAAGAAGTGCTCCCCAGAAAGTGTGCGTCACTTAGCTCTGCATAAACGTTGAGTTTACTCCGTTGCAGCAACCAGACAGCCCAGTATCTTTGATACCGGCCCTGCACACACTGATACCGGCCCTGTGTCTTCTGATACCGGCCCTGCTAACACTGATACCGGCCCTGTGTCTTCGGATACCGGCCCTGCTAACTTTGTGACCGGCCCTGCGCTCTAAACGCCGGCCCTGTACACATTACTACCGGCCCTGTGCAATATTGTACCGGCCTTGTGTTACTTTCCAGTACTTTGTTTACTGAGACTTGATATAGACAGCCCTAGACGCTGTAGAGACCTGGTGCCGCTAAAAACGGACCAGCACACCATCCATTGCACACTTGAGTTGAGTTACTCCTCTAAGTCTAGACAATGGCGAACCAACGGGCACGCAGCGCTGGTAGGGTACCACCTGCAAACCCCGAAGCGAATGTGATGGAACGTTTGACAGAAGCGTTACAAGCCGTCATGCAGCCAGTTGCTGCCAATCACCGGTCTTTATTTAAAGCACCGAAGTTCGATGGAGACGGAGACGTGGACTATTTTATAGAGCGCTTCATGGGAGTGGCTGAGGCCAACGAATGGCCAGAGCAGACAGCGTTGCTGCATCTGCGAGAGTCCCTGAGAGGGAGTGCACTTGAATGTGGTAAGGCACCACAGTTGCAAGGCATATTTGCTGCTTTACGGACAAGGTTTGGTTTAACCCCCCGTGAAGCAAGATACAAACTTACTGGCCTCCGCAGGGCGTATAAGACTACGCTGCAGGAGCATGCCACTGAAGTAGAACGACTGGTGCAGGTCGCGTATGCGGACCTCCCCCACAGATCGTTGCAACGAATGATAGTAGATATCTTTAGCTCTACATTAGGCAACCCCTATTTGCAGAGACACCTCCTGGCAATACAGCCAGTGGAACTTTCAGACGCAGTGAGAGCAGGGAACGAATACCTGCAGATCAGGACAGGTCCTGAAGAGAGGTCTACTCACGTGCGCATGGTAGATGACGAATCTACAGATGAGGAGGAGTACACTGACGATGAGTCGGACACACCGCATACTGCAGTGAAGAATGTCCGCCCTGCACCGCCAAACAAGGACTCTCTGACAGCAGTCATGGAGGCGTTAGCAGAACTCACGAAAGAAATCAAGTCATTGAAATCAGGAGTTACCCCTACACCTCAGCCTCCTCCACCACTGCCTGATCAACCACCACTCCAATGCTGGGACTGTGGAGAGTTGGGACACATGCAAAGGCAGTGTCCAAAGAAATCGTGGAGTACCAGACCACGACGGATGCCTGCCCAGGCGGGAAACGGCCGTCGCCCGCAGTAGAGCTACCGGCATCTACCTGCGATTGGGCGAGCCGTAACACCCCCAAACGGGGCCCGAGGACGCAACATCCCTACACGAGCCAGCCCCCTGCTAAGATGCACGCGGCGGACACCACCGGCTCCCCTCATGTACGTCCGTACAAGGCAAGCTATTTCCTCACTGGAAAGATGGATGGACGAGTTGTGTCAATACTTGTAGACACCGGGTGTACTACAAACCTGTTATCTCGGCATGTCTATCAAAGACTACCCCTGAGTGTGAGGAGCACACTGCAGAACAGCGAGTCACACGGAGTGATGGCTGATGGGTCGAAGATCGCGTTCTACGGCACGGTGAAGGTGTCCGTACAGATCTGTGGGTTACAGAGCAATGTCAACTTCGTGATAAGTGACATAAACGAGGACGCCATCATAGGGATGCCGTTCCTCACCACTCACGAGTGTTTGCTCAGATTTCAAGACTCCGTCATCACAATAGACGGACACGATGTACCATGCACGGACAAGCATGGAAAGCTGCTAAAAGATAGCGTCATGTGGATAGACGCGGCGCAAAACGATGCTATGCCACTTGGTGGTTGGGATGGATTCTCCCCAACAGCACCTACAAAAAGTGAGCAAGTAGTCTGCAGGACCTCCCAAACGATGGAGAGGGGGAAGGATAGCCTGCACAGAAAATTTGAGCGTGAAGAGATGAAAACTGAGGTCGCCAGAGGAAAGAGAGCGAAATTTACCTCTACGCCCCTGTTGGCTACGCCCCTGGACAAGCAGGAAGGTCACCAAAAGAAAGCACAGGAGGAGTTACCTAATGACCACCCACAGGCAATGAAAGGGAGTGGAAGGAGCTGTTGGTTGCCAGCATCGAAGACAGTGGTTAAAACCACTCATGATGCAATAGCCGGGAAATCCGGGGAAGGCGCCAAAACAGCTATATCCGCCAAAGAAGTTGCACCACTGTGGTCGTGTGTGGTTTCAAAAGGAATGCCAGAAGCTGCTCTACCAGATATGGCAAGGCTCCAGCTGAACTCCCCCCGTGAGAGCTACCAGGGACCACCAAAGTCTACCCCTAATACCCCTGCTCAGCCGTCTCCTGCAGGCACAGACAGGATGAGTCATGCTTTTGAGAGGAGAGTTGACCAAAAGAAAGTGATCATTCCGTTGCAAGACAGTGACCACTACACAGCTGCTTCTTCACCTGAGAAGAATATTGTACGAAAGATAGCCACGATGGCAACCCCTCACTGCTTAGAATTAACGGAGGAAGATGACGAGTTATTGCTAGAAGCTGGTTTAGCTGCCTATCACCCCCCAGGATTAGGAGAGGACGACTTGTTAGCTATGCCTACAGATGAGCTAATAAAGAAGGAGAAGGATGTACCTCCCCAGCCAACCCCTGCTGCTGCTGTGGACACAGAGTTGGCATCAAGAGATGAAGAGGGTGAGTTATTTAACTCTCAGATGTCTGCGTGGGTGTTCAAGCACAGAACATTGACTGACCCTTTAGCTTTGCAAAGTGGCAGCCCCCCCAGATTTCAGTCTCGAACTGCAGGGCCTCTACCACTTAGAGATGGTAGAAACAACCCTGCGCTGACCTTGAAGACGGCTAAACCCCTCATTCAGGCAGCAGCTTCAGAAAAAGGCGGTAAAAAGTTAGTGACAAGTAGGGATAACTCCCTGCCGGCCCGGCAGTCAACCCTGCCGGCCCGGGGGACATCTCTGCCGGCCCGGGGTCACTGTGACCCGGCCCGGAGGGCTTTGCAAGAGTCCAGGAGAAAGGCCAGAGATGGCGAAGGTGGCAAAAGTCCTTCGCGGCCACTCCAAAGCCAAACGGTTGAATATCTCTCACAGAAGAGAGGTATCCCTACCCTAGAGTCATCTAGAGGAGGTAGTGAACAGTCTGTGCCCCCTACCCCGGCCCGGGGTGAGGGAAAAGTTGCTAAACACAGACAGGGAGACGAGGAGACGAGTCGAAAGCGCCGGCTCTCTTCACAGGAAGGTGTAATCCCTTCATCTCCCCCAGCTGACGACCTCCCAGTGCCTAAACTGCCTGGCGATCAGTCACCAAGCCTGACCCCTGCCTTCCACTGCCATGTAGCAATGCCAACACCTAACAAGTGTTTGACTCCTGATAAGGACATTGTTAATGTTGCAGGTGCTGAGTCCCACTCTGTGGTAGACGTGAAGCCGAAACTTGAGGTACGGTTGGTACAGCTTACACCACCCTCGGTGAAGGAGGAGGATGTTCCTGCTGAGCGGTTGATGCTAGAGGACGAGCCATGCACCACCTATACTAAGGGAAAGAGGAACCCTACCAGGTGGCGGATGCTACGCTGGGTAGCGGGTCCTACGGAGACCAGGATAGAGAGCCTATTGCAAACGGCCACAGACTCCGTATGCCCTAAATGTTGTTATGAGGCCAAAAACAACAGGCAGTTGAGGGTTCACATGTCTCAACACTACATTCGTCACTACTGTCGGTGCGGCTACCACAGTGAAAGTCGTGACTCCGTATATTCACATCAGGTGAAATACGATGCGCCTGGTGATCAGATGCACCTTGACAAGACTGGTGTGATCTACACGGTCGATAGGCCAAGCTTTGACCGTTTTTGCCAGTTTGTGCAGTGGACGGACCCTCCTAAGTTCAGGAAGTGTAGACCTACTCAGGTGGGCGTGAAGAAGGCAACAGCCACACTATCCTGTAAGCGGGAGGCATCCCCTACAAAGCCAATGGTAAAGAAGAAGAGGAAGGTATCGGAACCGGAGGCTAGCACTGCCCTTCAAGTATACCGGATTCCAAAGAAGGTGTGCCCCAGCTCGGCGCCACCGCCCCTCGAGCAGACCGAGTCGCTCGACCACTCAGACGGAGTTAGTCGGCCAGTAGTGCCAAGACCCTCCTTGCAGATACTGCAAAACAGTAACCGCCTGGCGGAAGTAGTGGAGAACCACATCCTTACTCTACGCGGCTCATTGCAAGAGTTGAGGCGTCTGATAATCGGACAGCAGTTATCCGAGGAAGATCGGGCTCTCGCCAAAGCCGAAGCCCAGGCTGTAACAACGGAGATGGAGCGCCTGCAGCAGCAAGCCGAGAGTTTGCGTGGCGACTTGTTTTAAGCGCCCATTGACCCTGTATATCTATATTTGTATATATATAATCACTGACCTGTATTGTATTTGTTCACACAATACAAACTAACCGAGCACAAGTGTTGCTCGCTACTACATGCTATTCTCTTTGTTGAATTGTGTAATTAAAGACCAAAGAGATACAGTCTTTAATGGAGAGGGGAATGTGGTGGAATTTTATGTCTACTACCCCTGCGCAAGGTCCCCCTGACAACTGTTGAGTGTCAGGCAAGCCTGAATAGAGCCTGGCACAGCCAGAACCTAAGTAAGTCAGCCGGTAGAAACCCTACCGGCCCTGCAGCATTCACTGCCTGCCCTGCAGCATTCACTGCCTGCCCTGCAGAGGTACCACCGGCCCTGCAGTACACCCTGCCGGCCCTGCAGCATGTACTACCGGCCCTGCAGTGCCATTACCGTACCTATACCGGGTCGGTGAGAAAAGTTCTACGATAGCCTGAGAACCGAAATTAATACCAAAGGTGCAGGAGCCCGACTCTGCGACATAGCTGTCCTCAAACAAGACAAAGCCAAGGACCACAAGCCATAAAGACCAAGAACCAGGGCTACTCATTGCACCACCATGAGTAAGCAAGATTGACTGAGAAGCTCCGCCCCCTACTTCTGGGCGCCCTTCATATTTAACCTCATATTAGCCAATGACTGTATTGCATATTTATATCCTATGATCTGATTAGAGTAAACACTTCCTGCCATTACTGATTTGTTGCCCCTTGTTTGGGCATATGTTTTAATTATGCTCTGCCTATAAAAGGCAGAACATTTCACTAGACTCCTTGTATTGTATTGGGATTCTACCTGTGCTTAAGCCAAGTAGCATGATACATTTACCCTTATTATACATTGCTGGTTACGCTGTGTAATAAAGTATGGTTAACTCAACAAGTCATTGAGTTGTACGTTTGAGCCGTGGGCTCCGGTAACAGTTGTGGAGTTGGCATACTCCTCTGTTGGAAGTTTACCTCTGGAGTGAGGCGTTGTTGGTGGACGTTTGGTCGGCCCCCCAAAATCCACTACATATGGTGATGAAATTCAGTGACCACATAGTGCTTACCAGTATCTCCTCCTGTATACTCATTACCTTTCTTATGTACATGCCCACCCCTTACTGTCCCTCCCCTCCCAGTACGCAGTCACTTGATAGTTATCTCCTCTTCCATCCTTACTCAAAGGTAGATGAGCTGTCTGCAATCAACATCAAATCATAGAGCCTACTTGTATCCCCCCTACCAGGTTCATACCCCACACTCAACCCTTCAAACTGCCTCAGTCAGCTCCCCAAGATCTGCCCTTTCTTCTCTGCCACTTTGGAGTCCTTTCTATGAAGCATACAGCTCCCAGACTCATATAGGAATCACGCAAATATAGGCTGGCACCAATTAGGAGT
Source organism: Cryptosula pallasiana (assembly GCA_945261195.1). Taxonomy (NCBI): domain Eukaryota; kingdom Metazoa; phylum Bryozoa; class Gymnolaemata; order Cheilostomatida; family Cryptosulidae; genus Cryptosula; species Cryptosula pallasiana. Next base: position 15,812,972 of record OX183133.1, on the reverse strand, counting down.
TGAGCTCTGTTGAGTGATAGGGAAAGACAAATCTATATGAGCAAATAAATCATATCAAGTATGTAAAGGGAGACCCTGCCAGCTGGCAGAATTAATCGCTAGAAAGAGACTTTTTGAATGGTTCTAACTGCTTTTTGAACAGAGTAAGCACCCAATTATATATTGTTTAGTTCAAAACGAGAGGTGATTGTGTATGCACATATATTATACTTGTTGTATCTTTTGACAAAATTAAAGTTGCATAAACTATATTTATAACATTATTGTCTGTCTGACTGGAAGCCACAGTGTGGTGTTAGAGTGAGCTGAAAGTTGTAGGTGTTAGCGGTCAGTGCATTTGGCTGTTGACTGAAAATATCTAAAATAATCTAACTGAGATTTTCTATAGCATTCTTCAATTCAACTTTTGATTGCATTGACCAATAATAAACTGCAAATGAGTAACCCTCTATTTTTGACCAAAAAATTTATTTTTAGACAAAAAACTAAAGAGAATCTTTCTCGAGGAGATCAAAAAAGCATCCAAAACATCTTTTGAGAAAACCTCTTCCCTAACAAGTGGCTTTCTCTTTGCATCTCGGCTGCAAGAGGTAAAAATGCCTTAAAAGCTTGCTAAAAAATTGCTTTGGCACCAAGAAATGATGGTTAGCTACAAAAAAACATTGCTGCAAAGATCATCACACTGATTGATATGTATCCACAATGCATGACTTGATATCCACACCAACCTCCTTTCAACCTGAGGACCAATTCATTAATTAGAAACTTTCTATCTGTATAAGCCACCACCAATTGGGTGCTAGTTTATTCATATCACTCTCATTGGTTTCATATTTGTGGGCCTGGCCAATAGAAGTCGAGGACCTTGCTTGAATGTGTGTAGAAAACCCTGCCGTCAAAGGATGTACTGACCATAGAATTATCTCCCTTCCTAGAAAGCTAACTGTAGGTGAAATATAGCATGAGTGGATGGTGATAGAGTGTACTACATATAACTTATATAGTACCCAGGCTTCGTAAAAATGGCGTCAAAGAACGAATCAAATCCTCTATCACATTCGCTTTTATGATTAGCACATCCTTGATTAAACGGACTATTTTTACAACAGAGATAGCATACCGTGAAAACGACAAACATTTGGGGGGGGGGGGGGGAACAATAGTGTAGTACGCCATTTTTAATTGTTCCAAACGGCAACAGCTGGTTAACGTTCTATAAGGGGAGATAATTCTATGGTACTGACAACTATCTATGATGGCGAGCATTGGCTATCAACATTTCATAACCAAAACCTACAAGGAGTCAGAGCTGGGGATGGTGCCAGCAACTCCTACATTGCACAATAATACATGTGTAAATATCTACTAACATTAGGCTACCATTTCATTGGTTCACCATTTTAACCATACCTGTGGCTTGTCATGAGTTTTAGCTGCTATAAAAGGCGAGAAATTTGTGTTGTCTGGCACAAGTTTTAATGTATTGCCTAAGTTCTTGTCTTGATTTGAACTGAGATAAGATAATACAAAACATACATTATTTATTACACAGGAAGCTATCTTGTGTGTCTGAGTCATTTGAATCCGCTTGATTGGGTTGCTTGTGGTGGCAACTGGTGGTCACCTACTTGAGCTACGTCGGTGGAATCTCTGTAACACTAGTAGATGCTGTTACAGAGATTGCTGTTGCAGACGAGACTGGTTGTGGAAGCCAATTAAGTCCATAAAGGCAACAAATAACACCACAGTATTTCATCATGATTAAAGTTCACTCATTCCAATTTTCAATAGTATGTTGCCTAAAAACGTTGCTATCACAAGCTGCATATTAATTATCTCAGACTGTATTTTTAAAAACAAACATACATCCCATAATTGCGGGTAACCGAAAACAAAACAGTCAATAAAGAAAAAGAAAAGAAATAAAAAAATAAACTATAATCAGAAATTAAATCCGTAGTTTGGACTTTGGCTAAATTTGAGCAGCTTTTTCCTGAATGCTAGTAGTGCTTATTGTCACGCCATTCAACAAAAGTGAGGGCAGGCACAGTTATTACCAATAATCCAGCAGCTAACGCAAAGCAGATCCCTGGCCAAAATTGTAGAGTTGAAGGATAGATACTGTTAAATATGATGCTAGCTACTAAGGTTAGTATACATTGTACTGTGGCATAATATCCCATCCCTGCAGCTTGTTCATTCTCTTTTAATGTATGCGATATGTAGAGTCGTCCCCCCAATGAGGAATAGTTCAGAAAGAGGCGACATACTACAGCGAGCCAATAACAAACTGGAGAGCTGGCATAACCTAACAATGCATATGATATTGTCCCACTCAAAGCTCCTACCACCGCAAATCCAATATCAGAAAGTTTATAGCAAGTGGTAAAGATGTGTGCAAACAGTGTTGTTCCTATGAGTGCCGCCAGACAGTTCAATCCTTGGTATATGCTGTATTCTGTATTAGATTTACCGTATTGCTTAGTTAAATAGAGAAATATTATTCCTGTAACACCAGCTAGAGAGAGATAACCTATCATCGTACTCATGACAACAATATGCAAGTGCAGACGCTTCGAGTTCTTTCGCTTTTTGAATACTGTCAGAAAATAAGACTTCAGAGCGTTGACATTGAGACAGCGTTTGATTGTGGAGCATCCATTATATTCTGTATCCTCTTGCGCATGTGGAGGTATTGGAACTTTCTTTACTCTCAAAAGAACATCTAGTAGCGCTATAAGTTGGAGGATACCAGCGGTCATCCAAGCGTAGATGAGACCAAACTGTGGTGAGGAATCCAGAATAGGCCCAGTCACGAATAAACCTACAGCCGCAGCAAATGGATTCATTCCCTCTAGTATAGCTAACCTCAATCCAAGATTAGAAACTTCCGGATCTCGAATAATATAAGTCATACCTGCCATAGAAATGGTGGGGAAGTATCCTGACATGCCCCAAATAATCGCTGCTATCAATAACAAAGATGGATCCCACTCTAAATAAACGACTTGAAGAATCGTCCACCCACTTGTTAAAATGCCACCAATCAGAGGTAACACCAGGGGAAGTCGCAAACTGTTACGATCGCCATAGCCACTGAGGATTGTGAGGCAGCACAAGACTGGTATAATAACAGCCATGTTTGTGTAGATCAGCCAATAGGACGTTTGTTGCTGTAAAAGTTGATGCTCTTCCTCCCATGATGCATTGGAGCATTGGCTGACGTTAAATTGACTGACACAGAGCTTGATATACAAGGTCTGCTGCCACGCTGTCAACCCAATAGCGAATGACACATAATAAAGGAACGTCATAGGCTCAACTGTGACCAGTTCATTAAACTTCTTGACTCCTCCTAGAAGCAGTTGGATTCCCATGTCCAGACTAAACTATCCACTGTTGAATACTTTGTGTCCTTCTCCAGTGCAGATGTCCTCGCTAGATGCTGCTTTAGTTAGTACAACATCAATGGACTCGCAGCTGAGTTATTCTGTGTTATCTCACGATGAGCAATGTTATTGGCAGATAGATGCCCTGATAATTGATAAGGCAAGTTGTCATAGGATGGTGGGCATATCACATGGTTATTTAAAGATAACATCGGCAGATTACTGAGTGCATGACCGGTCAAGGTCAAACAAGAGCTAAACACCGTTTTTGTGCTAAATATCTTGTGAATTTTCGCTTTAAAAACTTACAGCATTGTGTAGGTTGGAAAAATGTAACTTAATTGATGATCTGACTAAAATTTCAGTTATTTACTGTAAATTATTAACAAACATGAAAATGTTAGTTCTAATTATTGACCTCGTCATCTAACTGCACGTATTATTTGTCATTTTGTCAGTAAGACAAAAATTTATTGAACATTGACTAAGATTTATCAGCAATCATAGTTTTTAATACCTAGAGAATGTGATAAATTGCCTGGGAGCCATCCTGTAAAACGACGACAGCTAACAACTGACAGTATTCACCAAATAAGCAAAAATAAGAATAAAGCATAAATTTAGCTTGAAAGAATCTATATTTAAAAAGAATTATTTGAGCAAATACAAAGAAAAGAGCACATAAATCAAGCAATGGCAGAGAGTATTAAACCATATAAAACATTTCTTTGGCAGATCTTAATAAAACGAATAGAAGGAGAACACAAAGAATTGTCCATCTAAATACTGAACATTATTAAAGTTGTAATAATAATAATAAATATTCGATGTACCTAAAATACTCTAACGAGATTCCGAAATCAAATCTCACAATAACTATCATATCAAAAAGTAAAAAGAATATGACATACAAGTAATCGCTAACTATTTATAACAATGGTGACACAGTTCCTAAAAACAACGGAAATTTAATTGCGTTGTCCCTAATATATATATTATGATACCCCTATATATCTATGGTGTATGTAAAAGTCAACCAATATTCAACATTTTTATTAAAGGTCGACAGCTCTGTCAGATATTGCAACAAAAACTTCCACTATGTGACAATGAAATTAGTAGAATCCAAAGCAGAGGCAATGTGTATCTTCTCCACAGTTAGTGGTGCATCTGTAACAGATACAAGTTTATATAGGGAGGGGGAGATAAGTCTAAACAAACAGATAGCACACAACTCCTAATCAGAAAAGGTTAATAAAAAAGCACTAACCCGCAGTGAATGAATCAGACAATCCCTGCTGTTTTCTCAACTCTGATATACATTTCCTTAGAGAGATCACTGCAGACTCGGCCAAAAGCATTGGCGGCTCAGCAACAACTGTCAAAGAGACAAGTTTGTTAAACTTACAAACTAACCAAATAGGGAAATGTCATTTCTGGTACAGAGTGGTAAGAGGCCCGTATTGGCATATAAAATCATACAAGGGGAAACACAGAATGACCTAAAGATGAGCAAGTGAAGCTGTACTATATATACGCACTCATACCCAAGCTCTTGTTTATGTTTATAGAATATACATAATGAATATGCAATAGCATATAACCCAAGCTATAGAGAAAAAGTGACAAGGCTAGTTTATCTTGCCATCTCTATAAAGCTGCCTACTCACTTTTACTTCTCAACTCAAAATTTGGATTGGGTTTGCCAGGGAGCAATGCTACTCTCAGATCTACAGGTATGTCACGATTCATCGGGACGTGTTACGTCTAAAATTAGATTATGTATCATTGACATAGATTATCACAGGCTACAAACACTCCATAGATTACAATATACAACAACATAAATATTGACAATTCCTCCAGCGATACCAGTTTCTTGTACACAACGATACAAGACCAAAAAAAATGATTTACTTATAGACGTACCCAAGTGTTGGTGGTAATTAACTGTCCTGTTTCTGGTGAGTATTTAGTCTCTTCATGAAAAAACTCACCAAGAGCCATAACTATGGCTCCCTCTACCTGTCCAACATCTATCTCTGGGGAAAAACTACAGAAATGAAATAGCATTGGATATACATGTAACTGCACAGAGATATAACTACACAGAGATATAACTACATAGAGATATAACTACACAGATATATAACTACATAGAGATATAACTACACAGATATATAACTACATAGAGATATAACTACACAGATATATAACTACACAGATATATAACTACACAGAGATATAACTACATAGAGATGTAACTACACAGATATATAACTACATAGAGATATAACTACACAGATATATAACTACATAGAGATATAACTACACAGATATATAACTACACAGAGATATAACTACACAGAGATATAACTACACAGAGATATAACTACACAGAGATATATAACTACACAGAGATATATAACTACACAGATATATAACTACACAGAGATATAACTACATAGAGATATAACTACACAGAGATATAACTACACAGAGATATAACTACATAGAGATATAACTACACAGAGATATAACTACATAGAGATGTAACTACACAGAGATATAACTACACAGAGATATAACTACACAGAGATATAACTACATAGATATATAACTACACAGAGATATAACTACACAGAGATATACCTACATAGAGATGTAACTACACAGAGATATAACTACACAGAGATATAACTACACAGATATATAACTACACAGATATATAACTACATAGAGATATAACTACACAGAGATATAACTACACAGAGATATAACTACACAGATATATAACTACACAGATATATAACTACATAGACATATAACTACACAGAGATATAACTACACAGAGATATAACTACACAGAGATATAACTACACAGATATATTACTACACAGAGATATAACTACACAGAGATATAACTACACAGATATATAACTACACAGAGATATAACTACATAGATATATAACTACACAGAGATATAACTACACAGATATATAACTACACAGAGATATAACTACACAGAGATATAACTACACAGAGATATAACTACACAGAGATATAACTACACAGATATATAACTACACAGAGATATAACTACACAGAGATATAACTACACAGAGATATAACTACATAGAGATATAACTACACAGAGATATAACTACATAGAGATATAACTACACAGAGATATAACTACATAGAGATATAACTACACAGAGATATAACTACATAGAGATATAACTACACAGAGATATAACTACATAGAGATGTAACTACACAGAGATATAACTACACAGAGATATAACTACACAGAGATATAACTACACAGAGATATAACTACACAGATATATAACTACATAGAGATGTAACTACACAGAGATATAACTACACAGATATATAACTACACAGAGATATAACTACACAGAGATATAACTACATAGAGATATAACTACACAGAGATATAACTACACAGAGATATAACTACATAGAGATATAACTACACAGAGATATAACTACATAGAGATGTAACTACACAGAGATATAACTACACAGAGATATAACTACACAGAGATATAACTACACAGAGATATAACTACACAGATATATAACTACATAGAGATGTAACTACACAGAGATATAACTACACAGAGATATAACTACACAGAGATATAACTACATAGAGATATAACTACACAGAGATATAACTACACAGATATATAACTACACAGATATATAACTACACAGAGATATAACTACACAGAGATATAACTACACAGAGATATAACTACACAGATATATAACTACACAGAGATATAACTACACAGAGATATAACTACACAGAGATATAACTACACAGAGATATAACTACATAGAGATATAACTACATAGAGATATAACTACATAGATATATAACTACACAGATATATAACTACACAGAGATATAACTACACAGAGATATAACTACATAGATATATAACTACACAGAGATATAACTACACAGAGATATAACTACACAGAGATATAACTACATAGAGATATAACTACACAGATATATAACTATACACAGATATATAACTACACAGAGATATAACTACACAGAGATATAACTACACAGATATATAACTACACAGAGATATAACTACACAGATATATAACTACACAGAGATATAACTACACAGAGATATAACTACATAGAGATATAACTACATAGAGATATAACTACACAGAGATATAACTACACACAGATATATAACTACATAGAGATATAACTACATAGATATATAACTACACAGAGATGTAACTACACAGAGATATAACTACACAGAGATATAACTACACAGATATATAACTACACAGAGATATAACTACACAGAGATATAACTACACAGAGATATAACTACACAGATATATAACTACACAGAGATATAACTACACAGGAATATAACTACACAGAGATATAACTACACAGAGATATAACTACATAGAGATATAACTACACAGATATATAACTACACAGAGATATAACTACACAGAGATATAACTACACAGAGATATAACTACACAGAGATATAACTACACAGATATATAACTACACAGAGATATAACTACACAGATATATAACTACACAGAGATATAACTACACAGAGATATAACTACACACAGAGATAACTACACAGAGATATAACTACACAGAGATATAACTACACAGATATATAACTACACAGAGATATAACTACACAGAGATATAACTACACAGAGATATAACTACACAGAGATATAACTACACAGATATATAACTACACAGATATATAACTACACAGAGATATAACTACATAGAGATATAACTACACAGAGATATAACTACACAGAGATATAACTACATAGATATATAACTACACAGAGATATAACTACATAGAGATATAACTACACAGAGATATAACTACATAGATATATAACTACACAGAGATATAACTACATAGATATATAACTACACAGAGATATAACTACACAGAGATATAACTACACAGAGATATAACTACATAGAGATATAACTACATAGAGATATAACTACATAGATATATAACTACACAGATATATAACTACACAGAGATATAACTACACAGAGATATAACTACATAGATATATAACTACACAGAGATATAACTACACAGAGATATAACTACACAGAGATATAACTACATAGAGATATAACTACACAGATATATAACTATACACAGATATATAACTACACAGAGATATAACTACACAGAGATATAACTACACAGATATATAACTACACAGAGATATAACTACACAGATATATAACTACACAGAGATATAACTACACAGAGATATAACTACATAGAGATATAACTACATAGAGATATAACTACACAGAGATATAACTACACACAGATATATAACTACATAGAGATATAACTACATAGATATATAACTACACAGAGATGTAACTACACAGAGATATAACTACACAGAGATATAACTACACAGATATATAACTACACAGATATATAACTACACAGAGATATAACTACACAGATATATAACTACACAGAGATATAACTGCACAGATATATAACTACATAGAGATATAACTACACAGAGATATAACTACATAGAGATATAACTACATAGATATATAACTACACAGAGATATAACTACACAGAGATATAACTACACAGAGATATAACTACACAGATATATAACTACACAGAGATATAACTACACAGATATATAACTACACAGATATATAACTACACAGAGATATAACTACACAGAGATATAACTACACAGAGAAATATAACTACACAGAGATATAACTACACAGATATATAACTACACAGAGATATAACTGCACAGATATATAACTACATAGAGATATAACTACACAGAGATATAACTACATAGAGATATAACTACACAGATATATAACTACATAGAGATATAACTACACAGAGATATAACTACATAGAGATATAACTACACAGAGATATAACTACATAGAGATATAACTACACAGAGATATAACTACACAGAGATATAACTACACAGAGATATAACTACATAGATATATAACTACACAGAGATATAACTACATAGAGATATAACTACACAGAGATATGACTACACAGAGATATAACTACACAGAGATATAACTACACGGAGATATAACTACACAGATATATAACTACATAGATATATAACTACACAGATATATAGTCAAACCTACTTGATCACTCCAGGCATCTGCACTGCTGATGTCACATCTATACTGCTTATCTTAGCACAGCCAACTGTAGACTTTACAAACACAGCGTGGAGTTGTCCTTTCATCTCTGGTATATCTCCTACATACTGAGCCTCACCAGCAGTCTGTTTGCGTGCATCCAGCTTAGGTAGGGGCTGGGTCATTGGATATTGTGTTGGGTCTGTAGGGAAGTCTTGTTTACCAGTTGATGTATCTGGTCTGACTAACAGACCTCCTCCAGACTTTACATCTGGTGTACACTGAGAGCTTGTTATGTTGAGTATAGCCTGTAGAATATTCTAGAGTGTGGTATGTAGGGGTACACATCAGCCAATCACATCAGCTAATCACATCAGCCAATCACATCAGAGACACAAATATACTAGTATATGATGTAGTACACAACAGATGTGTGCAATGAGTTCTATAGAGTACAAACAACACAAACCTTGTAGAAGAGAGTTTTGAGCGAAGACTTTCTGAATTGTACTGATGGAAGAAGTAAACTCTCCTCACATACAATCTTATCTAGAGCAGCCATGCATTCTACAACACATGATATACAAATGTACAACTCCATCATATATATATATATTGTATATACACTTTAGATGTATTCTACCTGTCTTGTATCACCTCAACAATCTCACATCTAGAGTATAAAATGTATAACTACCTTGAATTGTTGAGTTGTCAAGTAAACTCTTATTTGGTAGTAAGTTCTCCACATCCTTTGCATGTACCTACATAATATGTACAGATAAGTATTATACTGGATGTATTAGCAACCAACTCAATCTGACAAGGAGTTGTGTACTCTATGTAAGAGCAGATAACTTCTATACAACATACATACTAGTCACTGACTCCAGCATACACAACAGTAGGTTTCTCAGTCACTAACATAGAGTCATCTGACTTAACAAAGAAGGCCAGGCTGAGCAAGGAACGTGCGTTCTACAAACATGGAGATGATGTTACCAGAGAACCACCAGAAAAATTTTACCAAAAAATACTGCAGTAAAGAAGCGAACCAGTCTAAAGACACAAACCCTGTAGCGAGGCATGACCTTATAGCAGCGTAGAGTCCATCCCAACCTGCTGGGGATCGTCGTCTTTACAATAAGCTTGCCTTTCATATCCAAACTGAGTAGTTGAACAGGTGAAACCTTCAACATATGGTCAGCTGTGCAATCACCTGCAAGACAGCATGGGGTACAGATATGGATGGCATTTATTAGTTAGAAACAGTACCCACCATCTGGTCGAGTCCATACATACTGTAGATACAATATACTGAGGTAAGTACCAGCTAGTGAGATATATACATACTGTAGATACAACTTACTGAGGTAAGTACCAGCTAGTGAGATATATACATACTGTATATACATTATACTGAGGTAAGTACCAGCTAGTGAGATATATACATACTGTATATACATTATACTGAGGTAAGTACCAGCTAGTGAGATATATACATACTGTAGATACAATATACTGAGGTAAGTACCAGCTAGTGAGATATATACATACTGTAGATACAACTTACTGAGGTAAGTACTACCTAGTGAGATATATACATACAGTAGATACAATATACTCACACACAATCAATGTAGCTCCAATAGACTCCAACAAAGTAAATACATCTGATATAAAATCATTGTGTTTCTGTTTCATCATCAGATTTCCTCCCCAACTTCCCAGCTACAAAACAATACAAATCATTAGAGTATTGTATCTAGTTATTACTTGTGCATAGACATAGAGCTTACACATAGATATACAGTAACTCCATGACCACACATAGACATAGAACTTACATTCCTTATCTGAACATTAGCCACTTTATCCAAGTAATCAGCTGCTCCCTTTAGATAACTGAATGCAGGTGTAGCAGACAACTCCTCAAATGTGTTCATCAGTTCAGTTAATGTGACAGAAGCACCTACTTCTAGAGTGTCACTAGTCTAAAGTATACAGTACAACACATGTCTATGTATGTAGTTAGTTATACAATACATAGACATCTAGTCTATACTTACATGTGATATATTAGTTAACTCTGGTACTTTCTTCATGTCTATGTACACATTGAATGGTCCATCTTGTTTATACACACCAACGCCTGTGTGTCCAGCAATGAGGTAGTAATTTTTTTCTGCATACTACTGTAATATATCGCATATATGCTTTATATAAGCCCATAGAATACATGAATATTGTTGTATATAACGTATACATCATATAACACATGTATTATATATACTTACAAACCACATTAAAATTACCCGAAACAACAGTTATGCCTAATCTGTACTGCTCGTTCGGCTTGGTATCGTTTACAATCACAGCGATGGGTAAAGAACTAGTCCTGTCGCCATAAAAAATAACTGCTTCTTTTCAATCTTTCAAACCAGGCATTTATATGGCCCCTAATTGTAATTTAAACATAACGCGATGTTTTTCTTCACTCGGTTCCAGGTAGAACACAGAATAGTTGCAGGTAGCACACAGAATAGTTGCAGGTAGCACACAGAATAGTTCCAGGTAGAACACAGAATAGTTCCAGGTAACACACAGAATAGTTCCAGGTAACACACAGAATAGTTCCAGGTAGCACACAGAATAGTTCCGGGTAGCGCACAGAATAGTTCCAGGTAGCACACAGAAGAGTTCTGGGTAGCGCACGGAATAGTTTCAGGTAGCACGCAGAATAGTTCCAGGTAGCACACAGAATAGTTCCAGGTAGCACACAAGATAGTTTTAAATAATAAAGAAACAATAGTTAAGACAGAAAAAATGGCAGCCGTTCATAATTAATCGACAATAAATAGCGAGGTCTCGGATACCACAGGTGCTTAGATACGTCATCGAGACTGAAAAGGAGCAGATGACACTAAGAGTTATTTGCTCACAGCTCTGCTTGTAAACGATACCAAGCCAAACAAGCAGTACAGAGTAAGCACAACTAATGTTTCGGGTAATTTTAAAATTTTGGTTTATGTGGTTTGTATTAAGTATATATATATTACATGTGTTATATGATGTATATGTTGTATACAACAATATTCATGTATTCTATGAGCTTATATAAAGCATATATGCAATACATTACAGTGCGTACAAAATAATATTCGAGCAAATATTATTTTGGGTAATTTTAAAGTCTTTATCAGCGTTGTGATGACATGGCATCTCAGTCCTTTATCAAATGAACAAACAAAACAATAAAAAACAATGAAGACAATAAAAGAAAAAACTTCAGTGAGTGAATATACTGTAGCCTGTGAACCAACCTGAGCTATGAGAGACTTCAGCTCACCAATACAGCTAGGAATGTGCCACACGCTACCATCTGCAGTTGACCAGTTGGATATAGTAACCTCAGGTTTGGTTGGTTTATCAGGGCAGTCTTCACATATGACTATATCCTGGTAATATATAGTATATATAGCTGTCTACATCTTGGTAATATATAGTGTACATAACTGTGTATATCCTAGTAACAGCCGATATATAGAAGTTGTCTTACCTCTACATCAGGTACACACTGATGCATTGCAGTCATAATAGCTCTGTATCCTGTACAACAACATATTTTACCATCAAACGTTCCCTCCAGTTTAGCTGGCAACTCTTTTGGTGCCTGCTTCATCTTCCTAAACAGTACATAAACATATTATATCTACGTACACACACTAATAGAGCACATAACAATGTCAATGTACACACATAGTTTACCTACCCATACATAGACATAACCATTCCAGGACTACAATATCCACATTGTGAACCATTATTATCTGCTAGAGACTTTTGTATGTTATTATAACCAGTCTTCTCGCTACCCAATCTCCCATCCACTGCACATGTTGATAGGCACCAAACACTGTACAATACACATCAAGTATTATATCATATATATTGTAATATAATATTGTAAAGGCCACGTGGTACAGTATTCAACAGACATACACATTGATACCTTGAGATAACTTACAGAGTTGACTGAGTGGGGATTCCCTTGTCCAGTATCCACGGTAATTGTACAAGCACCACATCCACCTTCTCTACACATCACTTTGGTTCCTTTGAGTAGAGCATTCTCTCTGATGTAGTCGTTGAGTGAATAGGCAGCAGACAGCTGCGTGGGGTTTACTACAACGTATGGCAAGCTGCCTATACCTGATACTTTTTATGAGATATCGCAGGTACATAAAAACATGAAGCATGTCTGTCTGTGCGTACTTAAGTGAAATGAAAACTGCTTCACAAACAGTCGAACAATTTACATGTACGATGCTGGTCTAAACCAGTGATTGGTTTTTAAACTGAAGATTCTTGTGTCTTGAAGGCTTTTAAATAGTCAAAATGCAATGAGTCTCAGGAGCGAAGCAAAGTTCATCGAGTAGTTTATAAAGTATAATGAAGTGCACAATCTATCGCAGGTTTTCAACACAAGACGAAAATGTTGCTTTACTGGCTGTATGGCCTTGTGATGGGACTATAATTGCAGTTATAGGTCTATGGGCTTTGCCAAAGTAATATAAACGATTCATCCTACATTTGAAACATGAGCAATAACACTGGATTAGTAGTGAGAATAGTCGTCACTATTATTTCATCATCAACTCTCGATAGCCTGTGATTTATTTGCAAATATAACACTAGCTGCGTATATTTTTATTACATTTTCGTTTCAATTATCATTTGTATAAATTTTTATAATTGTTAGCACAATTATTTTATTAATTTCAATAATATCAGGATTATTGGATGACACTGTTATCTGATTTAATTATTACAGCAAATGCTGTTGTTATGTGTTTTTCTATTGATTACTTTTGATTGTTATTGCCTGAGTATGCACTCATTAAAATTTAAATTGTTACAAAATAATTTAGCATGAAACTAAGGGAGTTTCTTACATGACAATAATAATAAATCTGAGACTAAACTTCTAGAAAAATATATGACTGAAATAGCACGGTGAGTGGTAGAGGGAGATGTGGGACAATCATGAGAGGAACTATCGGAGGAGGGCGGAGTAGTGAAAGAGAGAGATTGAGTGGGTAGAGAGGATAGAGAGGGGCAGGGGTAGAACAGGGTGAGAGTAGAGCAAGGCAGATAATAGTGTGAAGTAGAGTGTGACTGGGAAGAGCGGGGCTAGCGTGAGTTGGGGTAGAGCGGCGAAGGGGTGGAAGTAACAACATTAAGCAATAGTGCGAGAAAGTGTATTGAATGTGATAGGTATTCTTGCTAGTTAGCATATATAGTTGTGTGAAGTATTTTGGTCAACTTCACGGATGCAGCTACCAGTGTTACTAGGCAGCAACACTAAACAGCAATCCACAGTCAACTAGAGCTAATCTGCTAGCTCTACCAAAAGTGTTCTCGAACTCTACTGATCCTCTTCCAGACTCACAGCTTCCAGCTGTTCCAGAGTCTGCCACTAAGTTTCCTAATCAGTAAACTTCTCCACTCCTCAAAACAACACACCCCTTCTCCTAATGTTAGCCAACAGGCTAAAAAGATTAGTTAGAGTTTCCAGTTATGGAATGGTTTATTCCTCCAAGATACGATATGAGAATTCCAGTTCCTACTGAGACATAAAGGTGCCCTGTCAGACCGTACAAGATGGTCCAGCTTATATAAGATTTCACTAGGATGTGCTATGACTATATAAGGGTATAGCCAATCATAGACAATAATAACAATTGACAAACCGATTAATACAGTAATACATATTTACAAACAATAACGCATGGGTATTTAGCAAATAGTCTTTAAGCTTGATGTTTTGGCTCCACCTCTTTTGCAAGTGTTGCACCATCATGTCATCAGCTTTTCACGATAGCCTTGGCTGCTTCTCTTGACTTACCCTCACATGTAATCAACTTGTATTTACATTGGCCTTGCCTCTACGCCTTTCAGAAAGTTGCTCCATCCTATGTAAAAGCTTCATAGTGATGCAATAACGCAATAGCAGCTTGGAGTAGGCAATACACAGTTCAGGGCAGCTCAGGGTAGCTATTTCTTGCAGATATACAGCTGTTAAGGGGTCCAGAAGGGTGTAATCTTAAAGGGAGGTGAATATCCATCACTCCAGTTCTCCTCTGCACCACAGGAGGGGTTATTCAGCCATAGATGAGGAAAGTAGGGAGAGCCGTCTTTTAGAACCCAGAGTTTTTGGCCACATTGGCTATTTCACTATCAGTATAGGAAAAGTATAACAAAAGTTAGCTCCGGTGTTGGGTGAAAGGGGGCACTGGGGGTTGTGGGAGAGGGAGTGTATGTACAAGGGTGTGGGGAGGGAGTGTAAATCCAAGGGGTGGGGATGTGGGGGCGTAGGTGTAACTCTAGTGAGTGCACCGAATTTCTCAACAGTTGGTCAGAGTAAAGAATTAGATAATAATAATTAGAAGCAGTGAAATGCACACATACCATTACAATAACTTCCATTGAGGTAAATTGGAAACATTGTGGTCGCCATAATCCTAGAGTTCTGAAAGCATGGACCGAACTATTTTTTCTGCAAATCTAAAATCATGGTAACGCAGCATGAGTTATAACATTATTTAAAAATAAAAAACAAACAAATATGTTTTTTAATATTTATATTAAACCAATGAGTTTAATTAGCAGGAGGTTGGCCATGCGGTATTCAGCGGTGATCAGCCGTAAATGTTCGACAGGTTGTTCTCAAAATTAGTGACAAGAAAGAATAATTTTTGACAGTGATGCATACATTTTCTTCTATGTAAAAAGTTTCTCACGTAAATATAAAAATGGATATTACATTATATTGCCTTGATTTTTAATTATCTTATCAAATATAACAATGCATTTCATTATTGTATATATAAAGAATATCCATATTTAGATGACAAATAAATCACAGTACAATGCAAATTATATGTCCTACATAGTTGCAGTGTTTACTCCTTTATGCTATATCGTTGCATAATTTACATTTAGTTTTCACAAAATTAAAGGCCAATGAGTTGTTTTTGGTATCAATTGTTACAGTTTTTTAAAAACCTCAAGCAAGTACTTAAATGTACGTAATTATTAGTAACTAATAACTTCTTCTCTATGTAACTTGATTAATAAGGACATTGGGCATTCTACAGACATACTGATATTGCTCAACAAATCATTGCACGAACACTAACCTCTCCATAAAATGAAACCCAATTGAAGCCCTGTTTAGAAAAAATATTGACTTGCGCTCATAAACGAGGTTAGTCAATATAACCTGCGCGAGGTCGGATAAAAAAACAAATAAATCGAGCGGCATTTTCTAATAAGTAGAACTGAATTTGACAGATAATTAAATCAATTTACATAGAAAGCTGCAGAAATAGGTGAAACAGGCACTATTATGACTCCAAGCTCAATACGTTTGTGGGAAAATTATTTTCAGCAGGTTTGGGAAGCAAATAGAGCTGCAACAAGACAGCAATTTTATTAGCTAACAAACCAATTTTTATTTCAAAAATTATTAAAACATTTGAATCCTGCTCACTCTAACGTCATTTTTTGTAGTGTAGTTCACTAATGAGAAAATTCGCTTGCACTTGGCAAGTTCATAGTGTTGGGCTTTTGGATAACTTAGTAATAAAAACATATAGCGTCATATCATGGATTGCCAAACTACGGGCAACCTTTATCTCAGAACAATAGCGATTCAAAACACTATTTAAAGTGGTGCAATTAAGTTGGAAGCATCTTCATTCAATTAGAATAACAATTTACCTATTTAACATCATTATTGTGCACCTAGGCTTTCTATGTAATAAACTGAAATCTTTAGAATTGCCCGCCCTTTTTATTGTAAACCGGTGGCTACGTTTAGCATATATAAAACAATTGTATCGATCACATGATAACCTCCTAATCAAACTCCTTGATCAAACTACTAGTATATATCATATTATTCATGGCGGTAAAAAACATTAATCAAATTGTGAAAAGTCAGAAAATAACTGAATATTAATAAATTTGAGATTTCAATAAAAGAAATATCAAAAAACTTCACTAGTTTACCATTATTCTAAACAAAAGAGCCAGGGTATTATTCAGGTGGAGAAAATCAACAAAAATTGCACATTTGTTTCTTAAAGAACTAAACCTATTGAAATTAATTTCATTGAAACTTGCAACTATAAGTTTTAATCTTATAAACATTATTGACCAAAAGACTGCACACATGTAGTAGAAAGAAAAAAAGTATACCATGAATCACAGTCCTAAATAGTAAGATGAGATCAGCACCATTAGGTTGTTGTTTTAGCTCGCTTATAATAATATTACCGTCTCTTAATAGATACATCATATCCCATAAATTGTTTTGACCATAACTTTCTTGTGTTACTTCTACTCAAATAACCATCTTTCACGAGAACTGATTTACTAACTGATATGTATGAGGACTGAAATGAACATAGAATGCAATGAACTTTGACAAGAATGAGTGCAGACATAGCTGGAGAACTTAGTCATATCCTGGAATGAACATCGACGGACCTGGAACAAATATTGATTGTGCAATAAAGAAGAAACTTCCGATGCTCATTCCCGGAAGTGTCTACATTCGTTCTCTGCGATTTATAAAATATCATTTCGACTTTCATTCCAAGAGTTCCCTATTTTCACAAAAACGAGAATTTTTTATATTCCTGAAATGAGCGTCAAAACGGTAGTTATTATATTACCGAGAATGAATGCCAAATTTTTATTCTCTCTAGAATAGTTGACATAAATTCCAGGTATATAGGCGTTAATTCCAGGAAGTGACTGCTTTTTAGTTCAGCTATGTCTGCATTCATTCATGTGGACATTCATTCCTGTCTACGTTCATTCAAGTATTCATAATTATGTATCTGTAAAGTTTTTTTGGGTATATTATTGTTTGTATATATAGCACCAACATTATAATTACTATTAGATTTTAATAATTATGATCAAACAATAAATAGTTTTATCAATTTTTCACCCTTTCATACCTGCCAACCCTCACTCATGAGTGAGAGCTGGCAGGTATGTGAAGGGAAAAAATAATAATAAAAGGAGTGAGTCTCACTCATTAGGGGTAGAGCTCACTCATTCCTTGCCATTCTCACACTCTCACTCTTTTTCAACAAAAAAATTTGTTTCGAATTATTATTTATCAATAATCTTGTTATTATTCTATACCGCTACATTAGCTAGTTTAAATTTCAGTATGAAGTGTTTGTAGTGATACTACTAGCATTGGTATAACACTATACTTATATAGCAGTAGATTAGATACATACATACAAGCAATCAGATCTGATCAGAATTTTTTCATACAGCAGTGGTTCTAGTGGCAGATTATAAATTTGAAAATAAATTTCAGTAAGAAGCTAACAACACCAATTGCCTTTTTATGTGCATAAAATCTTTCACCTGATACATTGATATAGCTTGCTTTGTAGCAAGTTACTTATGTTACAGTATTAGTTGACAAAACCTTTCCACTCGTTTTTTTTCATACACTTTTCTCTTACTCTCTTTCTCTTGTTCTTGCACGTAGCTGGCTCTAACAATAATGGTAATTGTTATTGTTTCAGTTAAATTACTAAGAGTTCATTTTTTGTTAAATGGTTGGTTATCATGTTTTGAAACTTGGAACATTTCAGTTCTTATTTTGAAAATTTTGGTACTTTCACGGTGTTTTTTGTTGTTTTACCAATGGATAAGGTATAACAGGATTGCCAGCTGCACCCTTGTATCATGTATTATAACTTTTGCCATGATTGGAATATAGATGTTTTTGGGAGTCGCCAAAACCAGTGACCCCTACAAGGTCAGCAGCCATGGTAGTAGAATTTTACGCAGTATCCGAGATGCATATTGCTGATCGTCAAAACAGCATTGAGTTGTCTTCTCGTTAGAAAAAATAACTACGCAAACTCACATGGAAAATGTGACGTGTTTCCGGTACGTACATAAACTGCGGCCCGTTACTTTGCGTGTATCACGACTCCATTGAGTAAGTCTCGATTACAGTCTACATCCGGTACGGATTTGGCATTCAAAATTGGACACATCTGATAGGATGCAGCTGGCAATCCTGTTATACTTCGTCCATGGTTATACCCAAATCACAGGTATAATGCCCAAATTTGGTTGATTTTGGGCTGCTTTTAGAGACATGAATGACAAAACTCAACATCAGGTTCCTAAAAGTGGCCTGAACCAACAAATTTTCAGCAGTAGGCCTGTGACCCAAATGATGGTCATTCTCACTTTTGTTGTTGTGTTGTCCAAGTTTCAATGAATGATCAATGATGACAATGTTCAATAAACATTGAACTAGTTGTGTAGTTGACAGGTCTGTCCCCACAGGCTTACCACAGAAAATTGGTGGGTTTTGGGCCACTTTTAGGAGCATTATGTTGTGTTTTGCTTTTGGTGTTGTTATATACATGCATGTCCACCTGACATCGTGGATACTTATGGTGATCGTGTTTCCTGGTGTCCCTTGTGGAAGTCTGTCACATGCTATTTGCTATGTAGAGATTGGCGCTCGCGGGATTCATCCATTCTTCTACTGTGCTTACCAGTAAGTGCTACTACGCTTTGGAACATGTGTCACCAACAACAAAATGCAACACAATGTTCCTAAAAGTGGCTCAAAACTATTTTTACGATTAATGCGAACAATTTCTACAAAAGATTAACGTAATTACAAAGCATATTTTAATTAATCGCCATTAGTAGAGACTTTCTTGTTTTATTTTTTTTCTACACTTGGCAATAGCAATTTTGCTTGACTAATGGTATATTTTATGATTATTACTTTTAGTAAATTTTCAAGTTCACCATTTTTATGACTGAGAATGAATTCGAATCCACCATAATGCAATTTCATGCTTATAATTTTCACTCAGAGCAGAAAAATCGGCATTATAAACCGGAGAATCGGAGCTAATTATAGGCATCACAAGAGATTAATTTTGTGATTTAATCAAGATCAATAAATAGGAAAAATCTTGACTAAATTTCTTAACCATGTCAAAGCCTTACTCAAAACCCACCAATTTTCTGCAGCAGTAGCCTGTTGTAGGCCTTTGTTGTTGTCTCTGCAACCTTAGTATTATTAATTATTATTCAAATTGTATTATTGTAGAATTTTCTCTCAATTTATTCTGAACATTATTTCTTTTCACTGTGATATTTCATGGAAAACATAATGACTGATGAAATATGAAATAATAATTAATTATTTTCAACTGAAACATATATTCCAAGCTTCCATAGAAGCAGGGCAACTCCCTCAACAATGGAAACCGGTATATGTCATCCCAATACATAAAGTGGGGTATAAGGAGGCAGCAAACAACTATCGCCGTAAATCTCTTACTAGTATTCCACATAAAGTGCTGGAATACTTCATACTTCACTACTTGAATAAAAAACTGACTGACTTTTTCCACAACAGGCAACAGAGATTTAGGAGAGGCATGTCCTGCAAAACCCAACTGGGCTCTACCTTCCATAAAATAGCCAAAACAGCTGAATCATCCAAAACTACATGCGGTGTAGTGCTTGACTTCAAAAAGGTTTATGACAGAAATCAGAGAAGTTCCCGATCTACATCCCCAGCTATTGAACTGGATTAAAAATTTTCTAACCGACAGGAAACAAAAAGTCATCATCAACGGACAGGTTTTTTCAGAGATGACAGTTACCTCAGGGGCCACCAGGGTTCAGTCCTTGGCCCAACACTGTTCTTGATATGCATATGCATAAATGCTGATGACACATTACTACATCAGCAGGTTACCACTCCTACTGATGCTGCCAAATTTCAGACTAAAATTGATGCTGTTTACAAACGGTCCGTACAATAGGAAATGTGCTTCAATGAAACCAAATGCCATATGATTGTCTTCAGAGACTAGAAGTACAAACCTCAGTACAAACTAGGAACTAAAAGTATGGAATGGGCCAGTACCACAAAGTACCTGGGAGTTATCATGCAATCTGATCTAAAGTTAAACCAACATATGACACTTGTGAAAGAAAAGCCTCATACTGTCGTCTTCTAGCTTATACAAGTCTATGCCACCCAGTACTAGAGTATGCTGGTACAGTATGGGATCCTAAGCATCCCAAATATATTGAGTCCCTTGAAATGATTCAGCGCAGTGCAGTTAGGTTCATTAGCCGCCTCAGAGGAAGGGTGAGTATCTCTGAAGTCAGTTCTGAGCTTGGCCTTCAGACATTGGAAAAAAGGAGGAAACATCACAAATAACTAGCCCTCCTTATGAAGATTGTCCAGGATAAAGAGCGACACAATACCCTATCCTATGATGAAACTTCTCAGGGTCGCCAACAGATATCTATGACAACTGGAACAGCTGCCAGAGGTGAGCTGACCTCCATGTATGCAGCATCATATGTTTACCATAGTAGTTTCCTACCAAAAACCATCAGAAACACCAGAAGAAACATGAAACAGATGCACAAACCCCAGGACTTAACTAACTAAAAGCAAAAGGGTAGTAGTTATAATAACTACCTTACTTATTATTAATATTATTATTATTCACTACCAATTGATTGATAAAAAAATGAACAGCAGGTTGTTGCTGTAACCCCTGTGAATATTATACACATAAACACTCTGTTAGCTAACAACTGACTGAGGCACTCCTTTTACTCTAAGTTCCTGAGTGTTCTATCTATGTCTTCAAAGATATTGTGCAGGATTTTTCTATCTGTCTGATACAGGCGAGGCAGCAGGCACCTGCACTTCCCTCAGCTCAGCGGAGCGAGTCCGTAGGCTATGGTCAAGCACTTTAGGCGTCACAACTAGTAGTGCTGGCCTGCATTGCTGGACCAAGTCCAACGCTGTACTGCGCAGCCTACTTGCTGGACCGTACAGAAGTGTAGGCCACTCGCTGGTCAGTGCTTTGTGTGCAAGTTAATGCTGGACCACAACTACAAGCTTGTTATTATTGCAGACTTCTAGTAATGCAATACAAAAGAGAGTGTGCGGTTGAGAGTAATTGTATTCTTCTATTCTTCTGGCTTGGCTCCTCCGATTACTCTGATTTATTACGGAGCTTCAGCCAGTATTTATACAAAAGGTTATGCAACAGTTTCTTTGTCCCTTTAGGTGCAGCCTTAGATAGATAATATAATAAAAGGTTTGGCTGGCTCACACAAAAGAGTACATAAACATAGTGTTATATACGTGCATAGTGTAGCTGTTGGATTAGTGTAAGGTTTACTCCACACAGTGTGTAAGATTACTCCACACAGGTAACTGATATAAAAAGGAATATGCATAGTGTTGAGTGTTACAGCAGTATGAAGGTATGCAGCATTTACAATGGTCAATCTGCTGCGAAATATGGTAGGTATGCTGAAAAATGTGCGGGAAAAATAAAAGGTGAGGCCAGCCATGATGATTATAGGTCTGCTCATGGTAGAAATTATAGGTCTACTAGGCATTCTAACAATGAAAGGTTCATGCATGAATGGCGTAGAAGAGACCCCAGTAGGAGCAGGGTTGAAAGTGATAGAAGAAATAATAGGACTAAGTCCAGAGGTTATTTGGCTTTCCATGATGCTAAAGCATGTTTTTGCTGTGGCAAAGGTGACCACCAGATCAGGTTTTGCCCAGTTGTACACTCATGGGTTTGTAAACGTATAGGTCATACTTCCCAGGACTGCCCTAATAAAAGGTATAAACATACTGGTAGGCGTAGTTATCGGGGTAGTAGTAGTGAAGGGAGTTGTGCGAGTAAATTCAGTGAGGGTTACATTGGTTGTGTAAGGGCTGTTGATTCTGAGGAGCCATGTTGTAAGGCCCAGAATATAGAGGCCTGTGCACCTCTATCTGTAAGAGGTTTACCTCTTCCAGAAAACAAGAACTGCATGCGTAATAAGGTTAAAGAGTCACCTGTGGCCCTGCTTGCATGTGCTGCCATTGCTGAGGTAAAGGATGAAAGTATTCACTTCGGTGAGTCAAAGGTTAAGGAATCCGACAATAGGGAAGACCAGTCAGGCTCTGGTTCTGAACTTGCGTCTGGGATTGGCAATGGGGAAGACCAGTCAGGTTCTGGTTCTAACCCGGCGCCCTTGAGAGTGATTGAGGTAGTGCGAAATGTGGTGTGACCTGAGGGTCTTGAGTGTATGGCTTTAGGTTTGGAGAAAGAGGAGAAAGGTTGTTCTGAGATGTTGAATAGTAAAGATATGGGCGGCTAGCCAGTTTGTAGAGCAAATGGAGTGATGTGATTGAGCATGAGTAAAGTTTCAGTTTTGGTTTTGGATGTGTAATGTTCATGTATGATAACATGTCAATGATCTATGTTGAGGTTTACATGCTTGTGAGTTATGTCAGGATTCTGGGTTTAGTAATATGCTATACTAGCTTGGAAAAAAAGGGCATGTTATATACGTGCATAGTGTAGCTGTTGGATTAGTGTAAGGTTAAGGGTAGCTAAAGGATTGTGTATAGCTCGAAGGGATTAAGAAGCTAGGGAACTTTTGGAGTGACGACACTGGATGGTGGTTGTGTCGTGTGGGGAGCTGCTATCTATATTATACCTAGTGAGTGATACAACACATAGAATGATTGTACAGTAATTAGGACTGTTATAATGTAAATGCAGAGCTTTTGTTAGTAGCTATATTATTCAAGCATTCACTATAGCAGTTATTAATGTGCACAATACTTCTTACCTTGTAATTATGTTTGTAGGTAGAAGTCAGTATCGTCTAAACTGTAACTTGTTCTGCTGTGACATCAGAGGGACACGTCTGTCTTCTGTTGTAGCCAAGCCAAGAGTGTTCGTCACTGATTCAGCAATCTCTTGTTCGTCAGTCTACAAGCGACCACTCAGAGGGCAGTATCTGGTAAGGGTTGGGCTGACACCATATTTGGTGTACAAATGCAGCAATGTGGACCAATCAGATTGTGCACCTTCGTTGCCTTATGGGTGCACGTCAAGGAGGGAAGGACTGCATCAAGAAAGAATTATTGATGCTGAAATCAGGTTTAATGCTGATTTCTCATTTCTTGACACTGACCAGTAATGTCTTATTATTATGCGATGAGGTCTATCTGATTGCGTCTCTTGCCGCTATGCTGCCTAATGGCCTATTGTTAAGTGTTACAACATTGCCAGTACAGTGTGGTACCAGCTGTGAAGTCAAAGGGGTTTCGCCCATAAACTATCTAGTTGCAGCTGGTGCACTCGCTTAATAATCGAGTTCAAGCATCAATCCATATTCTGGTAGATAGATAAATGGATTGCTAGGGGTGTACATTATTCAATTCCTATCATCATTTATTTTATAGTTAAACTTAGTAGTTAGTGTTTAGAATAATGATCTTTTTCCCACAACTGTACGATGATGCAGCTTGCTTGCCTACCTTCCAATACTTTAGTGTTTACTGAAGACAGCGTGTCTTTTGATGTTGATTAAAATAAATATGTATATTTCTGTTTATAACATCCAGCCGACCTTAGAGCAGTTGGTCCCCAACTGCCAACTACTACTAGGTGCGAATTGGCATAAGTTTAGTCTTTTTGTTGATAAGGAACCCTTAACTGCGTGACGATTGTCCATTTTCGGGTCGAACGAATAATTTTGACGGCTGTTGTGCGGATCAAGTCTCGTCCGCCTCATAGTCATTCTCATACACGCGTTTTAGTAGTTTTTGAATACTACCCGAGGAGTAGAGATGTCACTATTAAACAACATTGCTCTTCTTTTCCTCCTTGCAGTGGTTTCGTTTGTTGAGGCGTTGACCACGACGGTGGGTACAGCAATTTAGTAAAAATACAATGTATTCTATAAGATTAAGTATCAATTACTATAGATTATTAAAAATTTATAATAAATAATATGGTTAAGATAATAATACATACATAGCCTTGTAATATATATAATATTGTAATTAATTCCGATGCCCTTCTGCGATTGCTAACTTATTGTAGTTGCTTTTCTAATTCTATGGTTTACAATTTTAATTGGTTGGTAGCGTAATTGACCACCCTATCATAGTAATAATATAATAATGACAATAATAGTGATAGAGAGGTAACGTCTACATACATAGATACAGTTAGTAATAACTAGTGCTGAGGAGATAAGATAAGTACCTAGGAAAATATGAGTAGCTTGATGAAGTAATTGAAAATGATACCATAAGCTTCCAGTTGTCTTCCAATATTAATTGTTTTTGGAAGATAATAACTACCTCATTGCATAATAAGCTAAGACGTAAAAAGGAGGTTTTCACTCTCTTTTCAACTGGTGTTTTCATCAGAGGCCGCTATCAGGGTTAGTTATTACAGTTTAGGTTACTTCTCAGCATTGATTTGGTCACTACCACCACCATAGAATCAGA
The DNA here is from genome assembly GCA_945261195.1 of Cryptosula pallasiana. Taxonomy (NCBI): domain Eukaryota; kingdom Metazoa; phylum Bryozoa; class Gymnolaemata; order Cheilostomatida; family Cryptosulidae; genus Cryptosula; species Cryptosula pallasiana. The sequence continues at coordinate 15,786,904 of OX183133.1, read as the reverse complement.
ATAAGGGCTAGGTAATTCGCGATAGCACATATTAGTAGATTATTTCAATTCCATTAATTATATGTGCTTGGTTGAACATTGATAATTCATCAAAGAATTTCGCGGTAGTTCCATTTCTATATATGATTTTTTTTCCAATTCTTTCTTTCCGTTTAGGTGTGTCCTCCTGGTTGTATTTGCCACCAGGGGTTCAGCGCAAAGTGGTGCCCAGATGGGGGCACCATCAGTCTCACCTCTAGTGAGGACTCTGTATTAACTACAGATCTCCCTCTTGGGACAGGTGAGATTACATGGGTTAAATAATTTTCAGACTATTTCAATATTCTTTATTGATCAATTTTATATAAGAGTAATTTGTCTCATGTAGCGTCCATTTAGTTTCTTAAAGGATCATTTACACAACAATACTTCCTCTTTTTATCGTAGACTGGACCGTGGTTGGGCCCTTGTTGGGTGCCCTGGGGGGTGTTTTGTGTACCCTGTTAGTAGTGTGTTGTTGCGCCTGGCTTTGCCGGTGGCGGCGAATCATCGCCAGAGTAATTTTGCGTAATCAGGAAAACACTGATTCTATTTCAATGGAATAAATATGTCCTTCAGTTCAGTCTTGTATTCAATATCCAAGTTGTGCTGTATAGCATAATTTATTGTGGTATAGTCATGAGACTGTCGTTTCCTCATAAAAGTATATAAGCATTCAATTCAAATTGAACAGCAACAAAAAAAAGTAAATCATGATACAGTATAAGCCAATGATTGAATCAGTATCTCTGAGTTAATGTTTCTGTCCTCCCTGGAAATGAGGATAATCACTCCGTGGTTATGTATAGCTATAAATTGGACAGTAGAATCAGAATTACATGTTCATAGACTCTCTTCGCATTGGCTAAGTATTTCTGTGGGTATAATATGTATAGATATTGTTGATGTTCACGGTGTCGAGTATATCTGAGGTGAGCATCTATTGGCTTGTATATACAAAGCCTCGCTCTCGTTTCTTCTTTGGTCGTCTCTTCAATGAGTAACGACCATTGGCAGCGTTCCTTGTTGTCGGCTTGGTGGCACCTGCTGATTGGTCTACCTTCTTACTATCATACGAGCTGAGCCTTCTGTCGTTAGTATGTTCGATGAGGCTTCATCTCTCTTTCTATCAACGTCTGCCTCAGAGTTGTCTGTCTTGTCCTTATCTGAGGTGTCCACCTCTCCTGTTGATGACCTGTGATTATCTGTAGGTTGTCCAGGTGATTTCCCATCCTGTCCACTGAAGCTCTGACTTGGATACGAGTGCGCTGAGAAGCTCGACGTCTCTCCATCTGAACTATTCGCTTTCTCAGAGCCTGATTCGGCATCGGTTTCGTCATCGGGTGAGTACCCTAAATCTAGTTCTAATTCATGACTACTTCCCCTTACAGCAGGACCCCTATATCTTTTCAGAATGTCCAAGTGAACCCGGAATGGAGCCTGATCTGGGTCATCAAATAGCTGGATCTCCGCGTTAGTGTCAGATACACCTTTGACAATGTAGATCCCTGTCCAGCGCTTCAGTAATTTTGATGTGCGGTTCCTATATCCTCTTGGATTGTAATATAAGACGGCGTCTCCTACCTGTATATTGGATGGGAGGGCCTTTCTGTCGTATTGCCTCTTCTGTGTCAGTTTTCCTTTCTCTGTGGCTTGTCTGGCTATGGACCAGACCTCTGCCATCCTTTTATGTAATTCCGCAGCATAGGTACCTGGTTCTACCCTTGCAGGTAGTCGCGGCTGGGTGAGATCATATGGCAAGCGTACCTCCCGACAGAACATGAGCATGCTGGGTGAAGCGTTGATGACAGTATGCCTAGCTGAGTTATGGGCCAATTGGACAAAAGGAACATAACTATCCCAGTCTCGATGGTTTTCTGCTACAAGGTGGGACAGCATGTTTCCAATCGTTTGATTTGTAACTTCTGTCAACCCGTTTGTCTGAGGCCTATACGGGGTGGTTTTTCGGTGCTCCACCTGAAGTAGCCTGTTGATATTAGCTATTATTTCACTCAAAAAGTTCTTTGCTCGGTCACTGAGCAGGATTCGACTGCAGCCAAATCTACAACATATCCTCTCCATGTAGGACTTCGCCACCGTGGTAGCAAGCTGGTCTTTGCAAGCTTCCAGCTCTGTGTATTCCGTGAAGTGGTCAGTCCAAACCAGAATGTGTTTCATACCGGAGTCTGACTCAACAAAAGGACCTTGGAAATCCAGGGACAACACTTCAAAAGGCTCGGTGGCCATTTGGTTTTTCATGGGTACCCGGATTGGCAACTTTGGGTTCTTTTTCTGCTGGCAGGAACCACATGCCTCTGTGTCTTTCGACATCTTCCCTCATTTTTGGCCACCAATAACGGCTACCTAGTTTTAGCATCGTCTTCATAACCCCAGGGTGTATTGACATGAGAGATTCGTGAGCGGCGTAGAGGAGGTCCTTACGCTTAGTGGAGGGTACTGCAAGCAGCCTCTCACCGTCTTTCACGTGATAAAGTACTTCCTTCACCAGCTGGAGCATTCCACTTTTCTCCTTGATCACAGTTGTTTCCCTCTTCATGGTGTCCGGTGGGAATTTTCCCTTGGTCAGGTACAGCATGATTGGAGATAGATAGTAATCTCTTGATTGGCTCTGCGCCATCTGACTATCGTTTTCTTCGATCTCCTCAGCTTTTACTACATTCACTTGCTCTGCCCTCGAAAGAGCGTCAGCCACTAAATTTTCCTTGCCAGCCTTATGTTCTATGTCGAACGAGTAGTCGGCCAACTGAACTGCCCACTTTGCCAGCCTAGGTGTCAGTTCGCTCTTTTTCACTATGTAAGTGCAAGCTCCGTTGTCCGTTTGCACACTGAAGTGTGTATTCATCAGGAACGCCCTATAGTGTTTGACTGCGCATAGAATCGCGAATAGCTCCTGTTCGCAGGCGTCCTATCTCTTCTCGGCTGTTTTCAGGGCTCGAGAATAAAACAACACGGGATGCATCTTCCCATCATCCCCTTCTTGGGAGAGAACTGCTCAAATTGCTACTGCACTGGCGTCTGTAGTCAGCACAAACGTTTTCACAAAGTTATGGGAAGTTCAGGATTGGGGCTGACGTGATCTTCCTCTTAAGCGTGTTCATGGCCTGCTCACACTGTTCGGTCGATTGAAATGGCTCGTCTTTCTTGGTAAGATGAATTAGTGGGGCGGCCAAGAGGGAAAAACCTTTGATGAACGCCCTGTAGAAAGAGAATAAACCCAGGAGTCTCCGGACTCCTGTCTTGTCTTCTGGGGTGGGGAAATTATCAATTTTTATTGTGTTATGAGGGGCCACCGTGATGCCGTGTTGGGTTATGACGTGGCCCAAATAGACTATTTCCCTTTGACAGAAATTACTCTTGGATAACCGATATTTCAGCCCCGCGAACCTGAGCCTCGAGAACACTGTTCTCAGCAACTTCATATGAGACTCAAAGTCCGTGGATGTCATCAACCAGTCGTCCAGGTAGACACAGCTGCTACCTTCACTTATAAGATCTGCCATAATGGCCAATGCAAGGCGTTGGAAGGTGCTTGGGGATCCAGAGGCACCTTGGGGCATCACATTCCACTGATATGTCCCAAACGGAGTTATGAAGGAGGACTTCTCTCTGGAGTCCTTGTGTAGGGACACTTGGAAGAAACCGGAGCACAGGTCTATGCTGCTAAAATACTTTTTATTGTGCATTATTTCCATCGCATTTTCAATATTAGAAAGGGCCATGGAATGCTTTGTAGTGATCGCGTTCAATTTGCGATAATCGACACAAAACCTCCACGTCCCATCCTTTTTCTTTACTAATACGATGAGTGATGACCATGATCCTGTGCTCATCGATATCAGTCCCTGTTCCATCATTTTATCAATTTGGCCTTTCACTTCCGCTCTTAAATGAACTGGTATGTTGTAAGGCCTGCTCCTCACTGGGGTGGCATCAGGGATTGTTTCAATCACATGTTCCACTATGGAGGTTCTTCCTAATTCCTCCACTCCTTTGGCTATGATGTCGTGGAACTCATTAATTAGTTTCCGAAGTTTCTCTTTTTCTGACCTTTTCAGGTCGGTGTTATCTATATTGAGTGCGTCTCCCGGTTTATTGTTGTGGGTCCCTGTGGAACCATTTCTCAGTAGACAAAGATCTTTCTCGAGTGTCTCCACACTCCCAACCACAGTATTCTCAGAAAGAGTTTGGTATGTGGCGCTCGTATTCATCACTGGGAAGTGAACTAACCCGGTGCGGACCTCGTCTACTGACTTTCCCACGAGTAAGTTCCGGGGAGTAGAGAGTTGATCACCCTCAAATAGACACTTTTCCATCCTTGACCCCGTTTTCGAGCTCTGCTGTCATGTAAGATTGAGAGAGAGGAGGTAGTTGTACTGATCGAATCATGCGAACCACATGTTTGTTTGATCTCCCAATCGAACATACTGCGTCCGCTTTCCTCATTGTTCTCTTTCCCATGGGTAGACTCTCGTCGCCTATTTTTAATGTACAATTTTGAAAGTTATAGGCTACCTCACCCAATTTAGCCAGAAAATCCGTTCCCAGAATTACCTCATGGGTTATTCTGTCAGCAACGTGTAAGCAGTGATTGTAAGTTTTCTTGCCAACGACTATCTTCGCAGCTGTCCTGCCAACAATATGTAAGGCGTCATTGGTCACTCCCGTGGCCGACACCTTACGGTTATGTATAGGCAGTTTCAACTTACGAGCGATGTTTAAGCTGAGGAGCGTTATGGTGGCTCCCGCGTCAGCCAAAGCAAGACAAGTTTGTCCCGCTATTTGCACTTGAATCACTGCATCACGGCATTTGGATGTCCGATTCTGGTTAATTCCGTTAACATTTTCTGGTGGATTTGGTGAGTAGCCTAATTGTCAACATCTAGGTGCGTACAGATCTTGGGGAAAGTAGGTGAGGTGGGGTAGACATTCTTCATCTATTGGAGTAAATGCTGTAATTGGTCCCTGGTCCGGGGCCTGTTGCAGTAGCTCGGACGCCAGTGACGGGGCTGTAGGCACTACAGCACGGTTAATAAGTTGACAGCCACAAACGTCCGTAGTCGGATCGCGAGTCATCATGACATAGATCCCTATACATAGGGGATTCCTCTGTAGCTGCTTCTACATTTTCATCCGTCACTTCCTCATCCACTACCGCTACCACTGCTTTGGTGAAAATCCGAAACCTATTCATCAGACACCTTTGGTAAATGAACCTGAGTACCACAAAAGCAAACACTAATGTGACACCAATGTTCACCATGACAAACCAAACCTCAAACCCACTGGCCACGTGTCCTCCAGTGAGAAAGTTGAAGTATGCTCTTCCGAGCACTTCCTTTGACTCTCTCACATTTATCGCCAATGACTGGTGTTTGGTGGTTACTACCCCCATAGCTTCCAAGACTTGTCTCTGTCGACTCAATGTGGCCAACAGGTTGTTCAGACTGCTATGGTCACTCAATTGTTGCCAGTTTAGTCGATGGGCACGGCTGTAAATTGCTTCGTGGATTTTAGGAGGGTTGGCCCCCAGGTGTACGTTAGGTAAGGTCAAGTTATGCAGCGGGGAAGTTTGTGTCAACGTCCCATCCCACTTGTATATGAAGATAGTGTCATTGATCTTCAGCAATGATCTGTCCCTCATGCGGCAGTTGACTTCAATGCTATCTGAGTGTACCACATTTGTTGAGGGGTCCAGGAATCCTGTCTGGTTGTTTCCACCTAAGGATATATTTAATGGGAGGTACTCGGTACAGTTACCATCCTTCATCGGAATGAACTCATACATGTTTCCCGCTAGCTCAGTACACCGGTAGACTTCTAGAAAGTCAGGGCCGGGTCTGGCGATTATGTTGGGGTTTTGTAACAGATACCTTGCGCTGATGGTAGGGTGTTGACCTAAAAGCATCGCCACTATTCTTAGAGTTTCAGCAATGTTGTTGCAAGCATAGGCATAGTTCGACCAAAATAGGTTCTTTTGGGTGTTCGCTAGGTTGAAGGCCAGTGGTTGGATCATGCTATTGAAAAGCGCTGCTCCTTGTCCTATTGCGGTATAGCTTACCAGGGTGTGATTCTTCAAATCGGTGTCTACGATCGCAGTCAGGAATCTCACCACTAGCCCCTGATCAGAGACAGTGATGGGTTTCCCATGGCAGTTGTTCCCTGTATTGAGTCCGTGCTTCGAGAAGGTGAGGGCGACATTGGCGTCGTCGCTCACGAAGTGGTGCTGGAAGTAAGTGCCTGAGATCCTGTAATCTTCGGTGAACTGGCAGGTGCTGTTTTTGTTTGACTCCCATATCAGCATGGTATCGTCATTTAGAAGATAGCTTCGGTCCTTGTATCAGCAGTGTGATACATCACCTGCTATGGACTCAAATTCATCCTGGCCAAAACGTTTATATACGCTAGCCTCGATCACTGAGCACTGGTCAGCACTAAAGCTATTAAGCTTTTAACAATACAGGTACTTTGCGTCAATTGTGTTTCGCGTTACATAGACACCGTTACCACCAATCAATTTTCCAGCCTTGCATTTTAAGTTTTTCACCATATTGTTACATTCCTCCCAGGTGACGCTTTGTTGAGCCGAGGAGACTTTCTTGGTTTTGATGTCCGTGAAGAAACTGGTTTGGGTGGTGATAGTCTGAGTGAATTTACTACACTGAAATGCTGGGCTTGTCCATTGTACCAGGTTTCTCTGGTATACCACCAGCTGCAGGGGCTGGGGCTTGGTGGTGGTGTTTTGTACATTCTGTTTATCACAAACATATTCTATGTTTATGGCGTATATGTGTGGTTGATCCAAAGGAGAGGATCCACAGACTAAGGGACCCGTAGGATGAGTAGCTGCGCTTGGGCTGATCAAACAGGCAAGCGCTAAGGTAGCCACAATGGCTGTGGGAACTTGTCCCGGTGGGCTTACACCACCCTTGCTTCTTCTGTTTCTTCGCTTCGTTTGTACAGTACAAACCTTTTCTTCCTCCTGAGGCTGAGAGAGAAGGTGATGTGCAAACTGTTCATCATTCATTACTTCTACACCCTCTTGTTGGGGTTCGCTCGAGACTACTGACACTTTAGGCTTATCCAGCTTGGCGTAGCACTCGAATGTCCAGTGATTTGTTCGTTTGCACCTTAGGCAAAACTTCTTCTTGGGTTTAGACTTGTTTCTTCTATCCTTATTGAATTTTCTATTGTGGACCAGTTTAGGTCCATTCTGGGGCTTTTTGTTTTCCGCCCTATTGCTAGGGGGGTTTTTAGCTGCTTGAGCTGTCACCAATTCAGTCAAAGCTTTCATTTGCTTTGACAGCGCCCTTACCTCAGGATCCTTATTTTTGTGTTGTGACTGGTGGCTTACTTCATTTACTGAATGAGCGTTAGCCTGAACCAGTTTCTGACCTTTTCCGACCTTCTCGTTACATTCCATGGTCTTCGCCATGGTTAATGCCTTCTCAAGGCTCACTTCACCAGCTGCAAGTATCTTTTCTTGGTACTTTTCCTTTAGTCCATTTATAAAAGCATCCCTGACAAACTGGTCTTTGAAATGTTCTGGCATCCCAACATAAGCTGCTTTTCCCGCCGTCACGATTTTGTCATAGAACTGCCCCACGGACTTACAGCATTGGCCTAGTGTAAACAGAGCCCTGCCTTTCATCGACTTATGGCGAAGGAAAGTCTTGTCCAGCTCTGCCTTCAGAGCTGTATAGCTTCTGATGGCCGGATTCCTCTCATTTACCAATTTGATGTAAGCTTGGTAAGCCGAACCACTCAGGGATTTTGGCAGACATTGGGCTAGCTGTTCATCATTTAACCCAAATGTTAACATATCGACTTCCCATTTCTCCATGAATCCGAGCCAGCTCTCCTCCGGCTCATCGGCGAAGGATGCTTTACTCTCGAAGTTGGGCAGTATCACAGGCGCAGATACAGCATTCCTGCTCCCATAAAAAGCTGTGAGCAGGGAGATGGGTTGGCTCATTATTGGAAATTGGGGCATTAGTGGTGCCATTGGCTGTGTTGATGGCCATTGGCTAAAACCCGGTGGCGGATTAATAGGAGGATATCCTGGTGTGGGGTACATTGGAGCATAGCTGGCTGGATAAATTGGTCCAGTAACTACTGGATCCGTGCCAGCTGGGTGACTCGGGACAGCTCTCTCAAATGAGAGCTCGGAAGGTAGGGGACCTCTGGTTGTATGACTCACAGGTCTGGCATCCTGCATATAGTTTTGTACCTGTTGGGGAGGGGCGACCTGTGGGTTGGAAGGAGGGACTGCCTGTTGCTGAGGAATATGGGTGACCTGTGGGTTTGGAGGAGGGACTACTTGTTGTTGAGGAATATGGGTGACCTGTGGGTTTGTAGGTGCCTCTCTCATTGGCTGGTGGTCCCGTAAAATCATCTCCCGGAGGTCATTTGGTATGGATCGCCATACCTTATAGGCTTCCGCCCTTCTTGAAGTATCCTGCCTCTGTGGGGCAGGTGACCCGTGTGCGAGCTGTGGGGAAGCTGCTCTTGGTGGGGTCTGCTGGCTGTATGCTCCCAGCTGGGGAGCCCTAAGGAGGGTTGGAGGAAGGGGTTGTCGGGGCTGGGCAGGTGGTGTTTGTTGGGATCCGGCTAAGGTGTTTCTTTGTTGGGGAGGGGGGAAGTGGCTGGGGTGGCTAATTGACTATGGTCCAGCTGCTGTTGGCGAGGGGTTTGAGTAGGTGCTTGGGTGTTTGTCGGAGGGTTACTCCGTTGCACTCTGGATTGATAATAACTCAAGTGTAGTGACCTTGAGGTGGGATGCCTCGTCACTGCAGCTGGGTTCGTGTGAGTCGTAGCTATCTCACTGGCTGATACGACGTCTTCTGCATTCAGTGACAGGTACAGGCCAGTGGCAGCTTGCCCTTCCTCGGTGGCCACTGGTTGGTAATCTCTACCCGACCTTGTCCGGCCTGTAGCCCATGGTGCTGCACTTTGTAGGGCTTGCATTTTAAAATTTTATACTTAACCTCCTTTATTTTTGGTGCCGTTTATTGGCACTGACAGTAGTTGTATATACAAACTTACTGTTAATACAGCCTTGTGAGTGACCCAATAATTACAGTATTGATGTCCTCATTATTTCAGTTACAATAATTTTTGTTGTACTGAATTATCTGCCTTTGTTTATATTTTCAACAATGATCAATTATTGAACAATACTTTTGACACAAATTCCTGAAGTTTTCTAGAATTTTCAGAAAATTTATTTTTCTGTCAAAAATTATTTTTTTTTCCGCAGATTTCTGTTGCTAATTTCAAACTGAACGGTTTTACTCTCAGCTTATTGTGGAATAAATTTTGTTATCACTTTGATAAATGTTAATTTTAATCAGTGGGTCGATCCCTGCAAGATGACGGGTGACCTCACACGACAATAACAAACAAACCACAATCTCAAGCAATGCAATGTGGTTAATCACACAATATGCAAATTGCTCAAGCCAAATGGGAAGCGGGCACGAAACCTCTCGCCTCCACCAATTGTTATAATGTAAATGCAGAGCTTTTGTCAGTAGCTATATTATTCAAGCATTCACTATAGCAGTTATTAATGTGCACAATACTTCTTACCTTGTAATTATGTTTGTAGGTAGAAGTCAGTATCGTCTAGACCGTAACTTGTTTTGCTGTGACATCAGAGGGACACGTCTGTCTTCTGTTGTAGCCAAGCCAAGAGTGTTCGTCACTGATTCAGCAATCTCTTGTTCGTCAGTCTACAAGCGACCACTCAGAGGGTAGTATCTGGTAAGGGTTGGGCTGACACCATATTTGGTGGACAAATGCAGCAATGTGGACCAATCAGATTGTGCACCTTCGTTGCCTTATGGGTGCACGTCAAGGAGGGAAGGACTGCATCAAGAAAGAATTATTGATGCTGAAATCAGGTTTAATGCTGATTTCTCATTTCTTGACACTGACCAGTAATGTCTTATTATAATGCGATGAGGTCTATCTGATTGCGTCTCTTGCCGCTATGCTGCCTAATGGCCTATTGTTAAGTGTTACAACATTGCCAGTACAGTGTGGTACCAGCTGTGAAGTCAAAGGGGTTTCGCCCATAAATTATCTAGTTGCAGCTGGTGCACTCGCTTAATAATCGAGTTCAAGCATCAATCCATCTTCTGGTAGATAGATAAATGGATTGCTAGGGGTGTACATTATTCAATTCCTATCATCATTTATTTTATAGTTAAACTTAGTAGTTAGTGTTTAGAATAATGATCTTTTTCCCACAACTGTACGATGATGCAGCTTGCTTGCCTACCTTCCAATACTTTAGTGTTTACTGAAGACAGTGTGTCTTTTGATGTTGATTAAAATAAATATGTATATTTCTGTTTATAACAGGACATAGGGCTATAATGCATAGAATTGATAAAGTTACATATAGTGATTATATATGGATCGCACACGCCAGTATGTGCGTGTATCTAGTGATGTCAGTTTTCTGTCTAATAAATAAAATAATGTTTTTGCAAGAAGCAGGCTTATTATTAGAATTAGTCATTTCCAGCACAACATTCAAAGGTAAAAGTAATTTACTAATGGAATATATAATGACAATTAATAGTAATAATTCTTATTAATACTAATAATTATTAATAGTAATAATAATTAATAATAATAATAGTCACAGACAACAGTGAGTGAGTAGTAATAATAATATATATAATTAAATAATAATAATAATATTTATTTAATAATAATAAAACTTATTAATAATAGTTGATAAATAACAATTATTATTATAAATAACAATTAATACTATACTAACAACGAACAATAACAATTAATTGTTAATAATTAATAACAATTAACAAAACACTAACAATAAAAATAACAATATAAAAAGAAAAAATAATAATAAAATTTATTTGCCAAGGCCATGCAAATGAATATTTGTCATAAACAGATTAATATGAATCGGCAATGCTTACCAAGAATCCTATCACTACAATGGTCAATAGATTTGTCATTTTGTCATTGACTTTCATAATCAACTCAATGTTAGTTGCAATTTTGAATAGCAGACATTTTATCTCATGACAGATCTATTTTCTTGGGGTACTTTCTAGGGCTATACTAAACAATTCTTTTGCTAAGCGGTCCCTGGGATTTTTTTTTATTGTTGTTGTTGCTGCACGCATGTTTTAAAACGCACTCTCCGTCCCAGGTTTGTTGGAGCATGGTGGTTAATTATTTATTAATAATGTATTATAATTCAAGCAAAAGATTGCTTGCAATCAAACATTCACCGGAAGTTATTGTTGTGTGAACTATTATTATTCTTCTTCTGCCACGACTGCTGTCAGTGTTTTCGTTATATTTATTATAATAATAATGAAAACAGCAGTCGTGGCAGAAGAAGTTATTATTATTATTGTAAGCATCATCATCATCATGAATGATATAATAATTAATAATCACTCTTGGTTGTGGTAGTAGTGAATTGTTTTTTTGTAATAATTAATTAATAATAATAGAGAGGTAGCATCAGAATAATAATAATAATTATAATTAATAATCATTGAAGATAATATTCATAATTTTTTTTATTATTAATTATTATTATTATTATCAATAGATTATTGATTAAACAAGTTGTTGTTGCTGTTGTTACGATCGAAGATGGAGACGAATCGTTTCAATTTGCTTGAAATATCACCAAAGCTATCCGCAGGAGCTGTTGCGCTTTATTATCAGCAGGGGCTAATCATCATGATCGTGGTGCAAATCAATACTGAGAATGACATCTTCAAATTCTAGGACCTTAAGCACATTGAGCATGTCATGAATAATAACACGCTGACTAATCAAGTATCCAAGCTGCTCTTTTTCTCAAATCGGGTCAGTAGCATAACGTTATTAAACATGCAAATGAAACTGCCATACCACAACTACAACCGTCTGTGGTCAGTAGCTGGGGTGCTATCTGTCATTGGCTCACCAACTAGTCAATTTGACTGTCACTGAATTGATAAGCTGTTAAAAACCAAGTGAAACTCTAAAGATATCTGGGCCGAAAGTCTCAAAGATCAAAAGCTGCCTTTGGCACCAATTATTTAAGAGCTTAAGATGCTTGTTATTCATTAATTCATATAGGCGCATTAAGCGCTGCCAAAAACATAATACCAAACAGATTGCTGAACAGTCAGTGTTATCACCGTGTTGCTCTCGGTCTGCAATACACGACTAACCTAAAAAACACTGTGCAAACATTGAAACCAGCTTTAAATGTGGTGCCACCAAATCTAGTTACCGATATTACTCTTGCTGTAAAATAACTCCAGAATTTTACCACAGTATGTCCTGCAACATTATAAATGGCGTTGGTGAAGCACTGTACAAGACATCTAATCAACCCAGTGTGTTGCAAGAAGCATGCACGAGGCATTGTGCTAGAGCTATGTCAGTGCAAAGTGTATATATACTGTCTGCAAGTATTGGTGTTGCAAGTTCTGTTGTGTACTGGCTTCAGAGTACCAACAATTTGTTTATAAAACAATCAAACGGCGCCATAGGCTTTCTTATCATTTTTTTACACCGGTTTATTGTGTACTTCCCTCACATAGCGATGACATGCGCTTGGGAGGTTGTTCCTCCTTTGCGTTAGCCTTTTCTTAGATCTAAATCTTTTAGGTATTTAATTTTTTAGGCTTCATTCCAAACATCCTAGTTTCCTCGGTGTTTATTACAACTATGACAACCCGTTGACCTATTTTCTGCCGATTTTATATGTGGATTTTTATGAACATATTTATGCGCAAACAAGCATTCTGTCACTGTCCTGTTGAATTGCTCGACAAAAGCAGCCTATAGTTTGTTTAGGCTTTTAGATATCATAATTTCATATTCCTTGGTCAGCTAGATAGGCACGTCCATAAACTAATGGCCTTTGTCAACTATAATTGTATTGGGGTCTGCCGCTTTGTATTTAGAAGTAATGTCCACCAAGTATGTGCTCTTAAGATCGACAAGTTTTTTCTTACAGTATCCAGGTCACCGTTTTTCCATGAAGATGACCTAGAGTAATTAGTAAATATCCTTTCATCACCCATTTATTGATTGACAGTTTTTAAAATCATTGAGCAGGTTTTTTCATTTGGTTGGGGGTCAGGTTCAAATGCACTAGCCTGACTAATGGAAACTCAAGTCTAGGCTGTAATAAAGAAGCAGAGTACAATAAGCAAACATTACATGCACAACTGCTCATCAGTTATGTGTCACATTGTGACAGTCATAATCATAACAACTGACTCCCAAGCATTAACTTTCCTTCTCACTATCTTCTGCAGTTAAAGGGCTTAGGACATATAATTTGAAGAAAATTTTGTTTAAATTAAACTTTTTGATGTTGAAATTTGTTTAAAAGAAATTATCTGGAGTTACCTTCTCACAAGTAAGGCGATTCCTATAGACGCAGTCAACACTCACCAGGTTATATAGAGCTTTAAAGCGAGTTTTCGAAATTTTGGCTTATTGTATAGAAGTAGGGCCACCTAAATATTGGCATTGTGCAGAGACGTTTGCGATTGCGCAAAAATGAGATTGCAACAAATTTTAATTTTCTTGGAGCTGTTTTTCTCTAGTCATAAATTTTTTCATCTTTGGTAAGCTCGCTATTATGTGCACACCAGCCTTCATATGACAGTGTTTGTATTCAAAATCAAAAAAAATAATGGAAGATTTTTATCAAAATAATAATTTTCAATTGAAAAACTAATTAATAATATTAGTATAGTTTTAGAATAATATGAGAGGGAAAAAAGAGATTGCCGAGATTTTATTTTCGGTGTTTTTTTTTCCACAAAAACAACAATAATTGTTACTGAAATACTGGCTATTTTTCTGAGGAAAAATTAAAATACATTTGATAATAATAATTAAGATTTTTAAAAGCAAATTTTAAACTGGAAACAATAAAAGTTGTTCAATTACTTGTTGGAATATACTATATAATACATCATAATGGTAATGCCCCTTGCAGATAGCCCCTTTTGTTGATCGGGCTGTCATAGACTTCCATAAACCTCTACAGACCTATTGCATTTTTTGTTGCCGCAAGTGAATTTTCTCAATAGTTTTACAATGCTTGATGAGAGAACAACTCTACACACTAAGTGTGTCTTGAGAAGCCCATCTTAGCCCTTTAAAACTGTGAAAAATGAACAATAATATCGACTTCACATTAATAGTTCGGGAGAAAATAACTTACGGTTCTGATCAACTAGTTTACATACCACTTTTTTATATATGGCTATGACTGCAATTCACCTTCACATTGATTTTTTCATGATTGTGTAATCAGGCGAGTAATCGGCAATAAATTAGAAGCTATTATTAAGTAGCAGCGAGTGAGCCAACTTTGCATATTTGCAAATGCAATTACTATTCTGAATATGGCTGCGAAAAAGTGGTTATCATCATTAGCTATTAGCCAACATGAGTTGTTCATCAGTGACCAATTGTGATCTCATTTATCTCACACTCTTTAAAGCATGACAGCATTGAACAATTTTTCGTTGATTTTGTGAATATTCAAGTCTTAAGCAGCAGATTGGTGTATTAAACAGCCCTCTAGGCCTACTCAGTGCTGATCTGCAAGCCTGCAAAATAGCCCTCTTCCAGAAATGCTCGCCAATTTTTACACTGCTTAAAATTGACGTCATCTTCGGGATTTACTTCTTTGCTGCGCAGTATTTATTTGACCAATCAGATCCCGTTATTTATTTTTATTATTATTTTTATTTATTATTATTATTCTACCAACATACTACTGTCCATTCTTGTATGAAAAACATTTATTGTTCCCTTACTCACCAAAAGAAGCACAATTTTTTTCTATCCTATTAATGTAAAGAGTATCAGATGAGATGATCCTTGTGATTGTGATCACATTAGACAACCTGAAAAATCCCGCAATCGTCTCTTGTTGTTGCCATTTCACATAAGAAAATTGCGTAATAAACAAGCGTTGATTTCGTTAACTATGTGTGTGCACTAATTGCATCCATATTGATGGAAACCACTAATTCCGTTTTTATGCGTGCAGCGTGCAATTTCAAGCTAGATAAAAAATGGCGCGTAATAATAAATCTCAACAATAATTCTTAGAATCCATTATTGATGGGGTGTCTTCGTAAGGATCCTTTATTCCTGTTGCAATGGCCTTCATCAGACCTAAGACTAAATGAATTGCCCAATCAGATTTCATTTTAAACGCAGACGATGTAACTTCATTTATAAAAGTTTGCTATTATTTATTATAACTGACCACGCCCACATCCCGAAGATGACGTACACGGCAATCAATGGAAGTTATAGTAAGCTAAATTTCGGCTGATGCACCGAGCATTTGAGGCCAATGACTTTTTGGCAAGCTTGTAAATCAGGACTGAGTAGGCCTAGAGAGTTATTTAATACATCAATCTGCTGCTTAAGACTTGAATATTCAGAAACTCAACCAAAAAGTGATCAGTGCTGTCATGCTTTAATGGACTTACGACCACAATGGCACCACATATACAAATCCAGCAAAGCAGGGACCGAAACGCTGCATGTTCAGGTTATAGTTTATTGAATTTCATTTGTGCTGTAACACAGAGGAGATATGTCATGCAGGGAAGCTTGCTATGTATATGTAAAAAAAAAAGTACCTATAGACAGCAAAAAAGAACACGATTTTAGAAATATTGGAAAAGTCATCAATAATAGAGCTGCAAATAATCCGTGCCACTCAGCTTGTAATACTCACACAGAACTGCAACCCAAATAAATTTGAATATTCAGATATGTTGTTTATGAGTCTTTTGGTACAATACTCTCCTAGCAGGTTTGTATGATGAGTGGTGAGAGTTTAGCAAAGTATTTATGAGTTACTGTTTATAAATTGTGTTAACGGAAATACGTGCAACTAGTTCTGAAAGTAATGCAAAGTCACCTGACTAAAAAATTGATGTCTGAACATCTCCTTTATTGGTCTCAGCTTTGTTACTTGTTATGTGCTAGGTGTTCACTACAACGTAAAGATGCCAAGTAAGTGTTTTGATTTTTGGTTGCTCGCTGAGTTACTAGGTATGCACTTATCAGTCTTTGGTAGATGAAGTGATAAAATAATCAGTTTGGCTGTTAGACAATCTACTCATTTAGCGACCTTTACCACAATAACATATGGCTAGAGCAGATATTATATAGCAAGCCAAGTGTGTGAGTGTTTCTTGTTTATCACTATCTTTGTCAGTCATTATCTGCACAACAAAGAAATAGAGAATCGTGGATGTTCTTTGCACTGACATGATCTGGTCCGTAATCTAGGTTTGCGTCATGCGTATCAGATCAGGCAACCCTGCAATACTTAGCTTTCGAAAAGTCTAATCTTATTACGTTTCATAAGTCATGTAGGCAAAGTGATTGGAGCTATCAAAGATGAGGTGTGGAGTGATAAGCTAGTATGGCTTTTACTTGATATTAAATGTGAAACTTAAAATTCCCTAGTATTTGTGTTAACCACCATTAGAAATATTCAATACATTTAATGTGTGCGTTTATTTTTGCCTTCAGAAGTAGAGCACCTACTTGCTTCTGGAAAATTCAAAAAGACTCACCACTGAGGAGTGTGTGTTATCAAAGATGGCAGAATCAGCATTTTCCATCTCCATAAATAAACAGCCCTACAAAGGTATTGGACACGGATGTTTCATTCATAGTTTTGTTGAGTAAGGAATGTATCTTGAAAGAGCTTACAACACCGAAGAATATCCTGAAAAATTTTTTTGCGTTTGAGGCATTTTTTTGTTTTTAAAAATTTACAACATTCCATTTTATTTACTATGAACTAAAGTTCTCAATCTCAAAGGACTGGTTTGGTTTAGGTAGTGCAAAAAAGTTAGTATTATTCATCGCGTGTTGCTCCACAATAATGTCTTACATGGAATGAAGTATTTTTTTTTGATTTTCTCTTCTCTGTGATGAAGCGCTGCGTATTACAGTTGACCCAACGCAGCTGTCTGCTGCCTATTCACTCAACGACTACATCAGAGAGAATGCTCTACTCAAAGGAACCAAAGTGATGTGCAGAGAAGGTGGATGTGGTGCTTGTACAGTTACCGTGGATACTGGACAAGGGAATCCCCACTCAGTCAACTCTGTAAGTTATCTCAAGGTATCAATGTGTATGTCTGTTGAATATTTTACCATGCTGTCTTTACAATATCATATTACAATATACATGATATAATACTTGATGTGTATTGTGCAGTGTTTGGTGCCTATCAACATGTGCAGTGGATGGGAGATAACTACCATAGAAGGATTGGGTAGTGAGAAGACTGGTTATAATAACATACAGAAGTCTCTAGCAGATAATAATGGTTCGCAATGTGGATATTGTAGTCCTGGGATGGTTATGTCTATGTATGGGTAGGTAAACTATGTGTGTACATTGACATTGATATGTGCTCTATTAGTGTGTGTATGTAGATAAAATATGTTTATGTACTGTTTAGGAAGATGCAGCAGGCACCAAAAGAGTTACCAGCTAAACTGGAGGGAACATTTGATGGTAATATATGTCGTTGTACAGGATACAGAGCTATTATGACTGCAATGCATCAGTGTGTACCTGATATAGAGGTAAGACAACTTCTATATGTCGGCTGTTACTAGGATATACGCAGTTATGTTTACTATATGTTACCAAAATATAGACAGTTATATATACTATTTTACCAGGATATAGACAGTTTTGTACACTATATATTACCAAGATGTAGACAGGTATATATACTATATGTTACCAAGATATAAACAGCTATGTATACTATATGTTACCAAGATATACACAGTTATGTTTACTATATTTTTCGAAGATATAGACAGTTATTTATACTATATATTACCAGGATATAGTCAGATGTGAAGACTGCCCTAATAAACCAACAAAACCTGAGGATACTCTGTCTAACTGGTCAACTGCAGATGGTAGTGCGTGGCACATTCCTAGCTCTATTGGTGAGCTGAAGTCTCTCATAGCTCAGGTTGGTCCTCATGCTACAGTATGTACACTCACAGCATTATGCCATGTTATAGCCAGTATTTCATTGTTAATTTTATGAGGTTAGCTTGTTCTTTTGCATTAAGTGTATATATGTTCTACTAGCTGTTTTATCCATTAACAACAACAAAGGGATGTATATAATCAAATATATTGTTACCCCTCTCCCCAGCCACTTCCCCCCCCCCCCCCCCCCCCCGGTCTCCTCCTGTGGTTGCCTCCTCCTGTGGTTGCCTCCTCCCGTGGTTACCTCCTCCTCCTGTGGTTGCCTCCTCCTCCTCCTGTGGTTGCCTCATATAATCACCTGTCCACATTTTGTAACACTTTTGTCATGAATTCATACTTTGACAGTAGCTATCAAAATTAATCAAGTGGAAAATACATAACAGCAGCATTGTGGTATTAATGAAACAAAATAACTATATTATTAAATGATAATATTAAAACGATAATATATCATAATGTTCTAACATCTTTTCTTATATTGAAACTATCAATGAAACGTTTGGAAGTCGATTTTGTAGTGATTTTTTTTAAATTTGTCACCAACCAAGTTTTATAAAAGAAAAACAAACAATTGAAAAGCGAACAATATCGACAGTAGCTGGGGAGTAGCTGGTAATAATTAGTATTATTAATAATAGTATTCTAAGTATAAGAAAACACTGTTACTAGTTTGAATAACTGAAGTAAATAACAATATTTACTGAATCCCATAATTACCTCGAATTGTAATAAATGGATAAAATTAATAATAATAACAACAATAATAATTATCAATAGCAACAGTACGGCAACAATATCAATAATAAAAGTGATATTAATGATAATAATGAAAAAAACAACTACCATAGGTAAGGATGATAAACTCTGATTATGTCATTTAATATTGTTTGCCCAGAAAACTCTAAGTGAAAATTGTGATTAAAATTATTATGCCAAGTTATGATAATATTTATCATTATCCTTTTTGAGGTGATATGAATAACATCTGTAATTCAATAAGGTAATTGTCCCAGAAGATGCGCAAATCAATAAAACACACTTGCCGAAAAATTTTTTACCCTGTTTTCTAACTGCAATTTATCGCAATATTAAACCAATCATCATCGCAATCTATTGTGCACCTCCATAGTATCCAACTTCAATAAGAAATACCCGGATCAAGGCGCGATCATCGCACAAGTTAGTGTCGTTTTAACCATTTAAACCCGCTAAATACACCAAAGTCTTCGGGTTCAGAACAATTTGAAAATTTCAACCCCCCTTCCCCCCCGGCATACATTGATTAATACAGGGATATGTTTTTACACTATTTGTTATTTCTCTCAGTGTAATGGTTTACGTGTCTATCCACTTGGAATGACAGACAAATACTCATACATATGGACACACAGACAGACATGTGTATAAAAATTAAAAGTGCTTGACTGTTTATGCGCGTCCTAAACATTTACGCTTGTTCCACTACACCTAGAGGGTTGAAAGTTGCTGTCTCTACAGCTATTGGGTCAATTGATTTTAACATCAAGGTTTGGTTTTGACATTTGCTCTGACACCAGAAATATTTGTGTTACTTGATTTGTTTATTGGTGTAATGGGAGGAGAAAAATTACAAAAGATAGTTTCTTTTAAATACTACGGCGTTGAATGAACAACTCCACGGTGGTTTATGACTCGTATGTTGTTACTCTACTGTTTATAGACTCCATAATTTTTTTTTTATAACTGGTACTTTGTTTGTGTAAGCCTGTCAGTAGTAGTTGACTGCACCAGTTGATACAATATATTTGATTGGTCAATTTGAACGTTGAGCCCGAAGAAACATGTGCCAGCACTCTAACTGGCTGTGTCTTCTATCAACATTATTGGGGGAAAGAGAGAGGGAGAGCGGAGGTTTGGGTAGGGCTAGTGTTGAAAGTATATATATTATATTATATTACAGTATGTAGACGACAATTACTACCTCGCTGCTGGACACACAGGCGTTGGTGTTTATAAACAAGATGGACCTTTTACCGTCTACATAGACATGAAGAAAGTACCAGAGTTAACTAATATATCACATGTAAGTATAGACTAGATGTCTATGTATTGTATAACTAACTACACACATAGACACGTGTCGTATTGTATACTTTAGACTAGTGACACTCTAGAAGTAGGTGCTTCTGTCACATTAACTGACCTGATGAACACATTTGAGGAGTTGTCTGCTACACCTGCATTCAGTTATCTAAAGGGAGCAGCTGATTACTTGGATAAAGTGGCTAATGTTCAGATAAGGAATGTAAGTTCTATGTCTATGTGTGGTCATGGAGTTACTGTATATCTCTAAGTATAAGCTCTATGTCTATGCACAAGTAATAACTAGATACAATACTCTAAAGATTTGGTATGTTTTGTAGCTGGGAAGTTGGGGAGGAAATCTGATGATGAAACAGAAACACAATGATTTTATATCAGATGTATTTACTTTGTTGGAGTCTATTGGAGCTACATTGATTGTGTGTGAGTATATTGTATCTACGGTATGTATATATCTCACTAGCTGGTACTTACCTCAGTATATTGTATCTACTGTATGTATATATCTCACTAGCTGGTACTTACCTCAGTATATTGTATCTACGGTATGTATATATCTCACTAGCTGGTACTTACCTCAGTATATTGTATCTACTGTATGTATATATCTCACTAGCTGGTACTTACCTTACGTTGTACCTACTGTACGTACATACAATTGATGTATTTACAGGGGACTGTGTCAATGACTTCCAGCTACTAGAGGTTTCACCAAGTGATCTTCTCACTATGGATATGAAAGGAAACTTTATACAGAGTATGGTTATAAACAGTAAAGTTGGTTGGGCTTTGCATCATTATAAGGTCATGCCTCGATACAGAGTAAGTGGTTTCTGTCGTGTGCTCAATATCCACAACCGTTTGCTTAGGTCATGCCTCGATACAGAGTAAGTGGTTTCTGTTGTGTGCTCAATATCCACAACCATTTGCTTAGGCCATGCCTCGATACAGAGTAAGTGGTTTCTATTGTGTGCTCAATATCCACAACCGTTTGCTTAGGCCAATGATCCAATAGTGAATATATATATAATCCATCTTGTACCAACATAAATACATGTATGTATGTTGGTACCAAGTGAGTACATTTGGGGTAATCACTATCAAGTATTTTTCATATTTTGTGAAAATCGAACGTAGGTAAACTAACTAAAACTTGTTGTCTTTTGTTGTTCTGTGTCACAAATTTTGAGCTGAATTAAACCCAAGTTGTTTATTTTTAGTGATTTTTCGCCAAAAAACTTTTCCTGTAGCTATTGTTAGATTTATCTATATTATAAGTGCAATAGATACTGACTTGTTCGCAGTTTTTTTTCGATACTTTACAACTGATATAAGACCATAAAGCAGATTTGCAAAAATCCGGCTTATTTACACGGAAGGAGGCATCCCAGTAGAGCAATGTTTACACTAGAGCGACTGCGTCTCTGTCTTATTTGATGCCCGAAATGCATTTGCAAGTTGCCAGTACGCGTATGCCGCACTCGCAATTTTCGTGTTTGCAACTTTGGACTTGCCCAACCATCATAGTTAATATAATTTAGTGCGTTCCTGCTCATGCAGTTGGGTTGGTGGGTTAAGGTTTAATTACTGATGGTTTTCTACCAGGTAGTAATTCTCTAGGCATTCAGAGCATTTCTTTTATTTACCTGCAGTGTGGAGTTTTCATTTAGCTGCCAAAGATTGTTATATATTTTTGAAATTAAATAATACTTTGAAGAAAATCTCATTTCTTTTTATGATTACACCCATGAAAATAATTACAGCAAATATAAATTAATTATTAACATTAAACATGAAGATTTTGATTTATTGCATAAAAATAATAATCAAGATTTATTAACAATGGTGATAATATTGAATCATCTTATAACAACCATTGTTTACGTTATATCTAGGATTGAATAAACAGAATATTGCACGCGCTATACAAAGCAGCGTAATTGGTTCATCTGTTTCACACTGCAACAACCCTACACTGCTGGGTTGATGAGTCTCAGCCTCCAAAAACCCTGCGTCTCCACCAAAACTTGCATAGTTTTTTGCCGTCAAGATGCATGGGCAAAATTTAAAGGAAAGTTGCCTCATGTAATGACGATTTAATAGTCATTGTGCAGAGACTTTCGAAAACATCAAACTTTGGGCTTGCAGTTGTTTTCAGGTTCTTTGAAGGTGTTTTAATTGAGTCAGCATTTTAGTTTGCTCTTGGTGGATCTGGTATTGTATACACACTGGCGCCCACATGATCAACTGCATGGTAAATATCTACAAAAAAAACTACAGCAATATTACAGTCGAAAATTATTTTCCAATCAAGTAATACCAAATATTTAAATTATGTTAATTTAGAATTTATTTGTGAAGTCGAAAAAAATGTCAGATTTTGCATTTTTTTATCGTTGTAACAGCATATTGATTTTAAAATCTGAATTACATGTTATTTGACTAAATAAACAGTCACACAATGTAGAATGTAAGTAAATATGAACTAGTTTATGATTAATTTTAGTATTTTGGTTGAGATTATTTAGCACACTAAAGAAGGATAACTCTGACTAGTAGATTGCTTTTCGAATCCGTTACAGTTCACCTTCAAGTGGGGCTTTGGGCAGACTGTTCACTGATGGCCACAGTCTACCTGAGAGAATTTATAAATAATCATAAACAACTTGAACTTGATTTATCTTATTGTTTGTAGAATGCGCACTCCTTGCTCAGCCTGGCCTTCTTTGTTAAGTTAGATGACTCTATGTTAGTGACTGAGAAACCTACTGTTGTATATGCTGGAGTCAGTGACAAGTTTGTATGTTGTATAGAAGTTATCTGCTCTTACATAGAGTTCACAACTCTTTGTCAGATTGAGTTGGTTGCTAATACATCCAGTACAATACTTACCTGCACACATTATGTAGGTACATGCAGAGGATGTGGAGAACTTACTACAAAATAAGAGTTTACTTGACAACTCAACAATTCAAGGTAGTTATACATTTTATACTCTAGATGTGAGATTGTTTAGGTGATACGAGACACGTAGAATACATCTAAAGTGTATATACAATATATATATATATATATATATATATATATATATATATATATATATATATATATATATATATATATATATATATATATATATATGAATATATATATATATATATATGATGGAGTTGTACATTTGCATATAATGTGTTGTAGAGTGTATGGCTGCTCTAGATAAGATTGTATGTGAGGAGAGTTTACTTCTTCCATCAGTACAATTCAGAAAGTCTTCGCTCAAAACTCTCTTCTACAAGGTTTGTGTTGTTTGTACTCTATAGAACTCATTGCACATATCTATTGTGTACTATACCGTCTACTAGTCTACTTGTGTTTGTCATCTATGAGCTGTTAAACCCACACTATGCCTGATGTGATTGGCTGATGTGATTGGCTGATGTGATGGGTTTGTGTGATCGGTTAATGTGATCAGTCGATGTAATCGACTGATGCGTACTCTTACATACCACACTGTAATATTCTACAGGCTGTACTCAACATAACGAGCTCTCAGTGTTCACCAGTTGTAAAGTCTGGAGGAGATCTGTTAGTCAGACCAGATACATCGACTGGTAAACAAGACTTCCCTACAGACCCAACACAATATCCAATGACTCAGCCCCTACCTAAACTGGATGCACGCAAACAGACTGCTGGTGAGGCTCAATATGTCGGAGATATACCAGAGATGAAAGGACAACTCCACGCTGTGTTTGTAAAGTCTACAGTTGGGTCTGCTAAGATAAGCAGTATAGATGTGACATCAGCAGTGCAGATGCCTGGAGTGATCAAGTAGGTTTTGCTATAGCATCGCATTAGTTATGGCATAAGTATAATTATTTTCATGGGTGCAACCAAATGAAAAATGAAGTTTTCTTCCACGTATTAGTATATTATGGTTGGTGCTGTCATCTACTTTTCTACCATCAGTGGTAACGCCACGTCCCAATGTGTGATATTTTATTGTATCATTTCCACATTTTTGTTTTAAAACCCGTCTTGGTCTTGAGTTTCTAATAATGTTGACTTTCCGCACTTTTGTCTTAAAACCCATTTTGTTTTTTAATTGTTCTAATAAAATCAACTCTCAGGGTTGACTGTATACTTCACCGTAAGATGCCTGTTTTAGGGTTCTGTTGAACACAGACATTCCAGGAACTAATGCTATTCTGGGAGGGGAGACTTTTTTGTGTGACGGTCAAGTGCAATACTATGGACAGCCTGTAGCCATCGTTGTAGCTGGTTAGTACTTTGTTTCTGGTAGTAGCTCATCGCTGAATGTGGGTTTCCTGACTAATATCAAATACTCATAATCTGTATCTAAGTTCAATGAAACGATTAAGAATAATTATTAAACAAGACAAAGTGATGGTGAAATGAAGACATTATACTTATACCACAATCAACTATGAAACAAATAGTTAATGAGAATCGATTAGTTTTTGAAAATTTTTCATTGTAACTGGCAGTCATTGGCTTGAATCCATGCAGCTCCATTTTCGACTCACTAACAACCCTTTAATGTATGAATTAGTGTTTCCTTGCATTGGCATTCTGGGGGTGAACATGTAAACCCCCAAATACATTATTGTTTGAACGATTAAAAACTATATTGTTAGACACTGTTTGGTTTTCACTAGAAGGACTGATTGAGTTAGCAAACAATTCATTGGCTACTTTGGATGTTTGTAAGGTTGCTTTGGTTAACGGCGTTTGAGCTTATTGCTTGTCTTGTATCACTCACTGAACTATGAAACATCAATTTCCTTTGAAAAGTTACTTACCAAACAGACCACAAAGTGTTTTAGCAGCTAAATGTACTTCTCTCTATCACTTGTACAGCTTATTGTGTTCTGTTTTTGGGCCTGCTCTGCTTTTACTACACATAAACGATTTAATTAAATCATTTGAGCACTCCAAAGTTCTACCTGTTCACCAGCTCTGTACTCTATGGATCTGCATGCAAGCTCGCTATAACTACTATAGCTACACGTATACTTTCTTCACTCTTTACTCTCACTCCCGTTTCCTATTTCTTTAATCGTGTGTGAGCACATCAGTAGATCTTTTATCGAGTGACACGTTTGTGGAGTATATTGCCTGCCAAAATCTATCCGGTAGAACATGCAAAAAATTTTGGAGTGGCTTTAAACAGGCAATTTCTGGATGTGCCAAAAGTTAGTTTTTTTTTGCGTTGACTGCTAGATTGGTACTGGTGTCTTGATTGTCTTTGCTATTGCAGTGGATCCCAAAATTCACTAAAATACACACAAAGCCTACTTTTTCCAATTCACGCGATTGCAGGGAGACTTGTGCTGTGGGAGTTTATTATTTTATTGTACTTTGATCAATAATAATTACAAATTACTAAACTGTTTTATTTTATTAATATAACTGTTGAAGTTCGAATCCGCTTCCAAAACAATTAAAATATTCTTTACCGATGCATTATTGGACCCTTTATTATTAGCCGCTTATTATTATTATTACTTTATTACCTACCAGAAAGTGAAGCTGAGGCTATGGCAGCCAGAATGGAAGTAAAGATTGCATACTCTGATGTCAAGACTCCAATATTGTCTACTGAAGAGGCAGTGAAGGCTCAATCATTTCATCCAGACCAACCAAACAATGTGGTTGACAAGGGCAAGGCGAAAGGTTGGTCCACGTGCACTGTGATACATCTGATATGTAGGAAACAACCAAGTCACTGCTCTCTATATCAGATGTCTGTAGCACTGTTCTGTTGTATTGTAGAGGTGCTGAAGACTTGTGATCTGGTTGTATCTGGTGCAGTAGAAACTGGTGAACAATACCCAATGCATACAGAGACTCAGGTTTGTCTGGCAGATCCACAAGAAGGGTTTTATATCCTACACGCTGCCACTCAATCATTTGGACCTGTACAGGGCAGCGTGGCAGCCCTACTAGGCCTGAGCACCAATGAGTAAGTAGATGCTAGTATGTGGTTGGTTGTGGTTGATTTATTAGTATTAGTGAGTTCTAGCTGGTGGTTGTACTTCTATGTGAGGAATATACAATGTTGAACAGGTTTACATCCAGTATTCATTTTTCATCGGGCATTATTTTTTTTATCATTGCCATTGTATTCATACAACTATTTAGTTTTCATTATTGTATAATTTATATTATAAAATTAAATTTCAAAGGAATTATATATTTTACTAGTAACAGCTTCTTTGAGTTTTAATATTATCTGTGCTCTGTACTCCTTTGTATTGAGCACTCTTTACGAAAAGCTAAACTACTTCATCTGAATTTGTAGTGTCTCCGCCTCATATGTATAAAGTTATATTGTTTTTGTGTAGAATATGTATGTGAGATTTTTTAACTACTTATTTTTTGTATATTTTCATGCATTCCTGTGGTCTGAGATGTATATTTTCTAAAAATTGACCCAATTTAATTCCTGGTAGTTAACTTTTATTATTCATTTAGCATTGAGGTGAAGGTGAGACGCCTGGGAGGAGGTTTTGGCGGTAAGTTATCGCGGTCTCTATACTGTGCCAATGCATCAGCACTGGCAGCATACCACACACAGAGACCTGTGAGTATGCGTCTATCTCTGAGCGACAATATGGAGATATTGGGGAGGAGAAATCCTTACAGATTTGAATTTCAGGTTTGTAATATGTTTACTCTGTGAGATTTTTTGCTCCTTTTTTGTTGTCGGAATGTGCCACTGTTGAACTTTCACAAATTACATTATTTTTATTTGCATCATTTAACCATATCCATATTTGGTGATAAGGTTGGTAGTATCCATTAACAGGTTGGGGTCACCAGAAAGGACATGAAGATGCAAGCGATAGTTGGTAACATATATGAAAACTGTGGTTTCTACAACAGTGATTCAACAGGCGTTAATTGTTTCCTCTGGATGGACAATGGTGAGTATATGTGGTTCTGTGGTTACTCACCTCTTCACACAACATAACATGTTTTGTATATCTGAAGACTAACTATATGTACGTACATATATGTTCCAGCTTACTATGTACCCAACTGGTATGTTACATGTCGTCAATGTAAGACAAACCAACCAAATCATTCGCCTGTCAGAGCTCCTGGTACGTATTATTCAATTGTTCATTTCTGTGTAAGTGCGCTTTCGGTTACCCTCTGTGTAGGATATGTGAAAGCACCTTATATGTCTATGTACTGTCTGTGTGTTCACTTACTACAGATGTCTATGTGCTGTGTTTGTCTATATATCTGTATAAATGGAACTTCTGTTCACATGAAAACAATATTTTGTCAGGTGTTTTCTCAAGATATAGATGTAATTTTTACACTCAGTGTTTTCTCACATTGCTAGACATGTATGAAGAAGGGGTCATACGTTTGTGTGTGTGTGTCACAGGGATGGTGTCCATGCTGACCTTGCCAGGTTATGAGGTCTGCAGGTATTGTACTTGACTAACACACATATACATACTCATAGTTTTGCTGGGCATGTTGCAGGGATGGTGTCAATGCTGCACTTTGCGGAACAGATAGTAGACGAAGTTGCTCTTAAGCTAGGAGTCACCCCAGAGCAAGTAAAAGAAGCTAACCTCTACCAGGATGGACAAACATCTCCACTAAATGCTGTTGTCTCCCCTTGTTACTCCACAGAACTTTGGTCAACCGTGAGACAGTCTTCAGACTTTGATAAACGAGCTGCTGAAATCGCCACGTTTAATGCGGTATGTTCCAGCAAATTAATTGCTATTTTTTACAATTATATTTGTTTAAGGTTGTTTGACTAGACATTCATTGCTAGCATCATGAATTCCTTCAAAACCATCCATCAACACAGAAAATGGGTCTGCGTGTTTTTCCATGTGACATTCAATCGTATATTCGTGGGTTTTGGTATGATTATTATGGTGAAGTTTTCTGATCAATTGGATTACGTTTGTTCCATTGTATGAGAGATGTCACTCATTGAAAATTTTTATGAGATGTGTGGAAATTTTGTCTGGTTATATTTTTGCAAGTATTTGCTTTTAAACAAAGTGCACCTTTCTCATTTCTCACACTGTATAAAAGCTCCAAAAGTGGAAAATTGTTGGTTTTAGACAGTAGTATAATAGGAGCAGATGTCCATATGAAAGTGCCAGTTATTTTTATTGAAAACTCACTCAGCTTTCTTAGTGAGTTTTTTTTTATTATTATAGGCAAACAAATGGAGAAAGAAGGCTATTAGCTTAACTCCACTCAAATATACATTTGCTTTCTGGCCTGGTACTACATTTCTTGTACACGTGTCTATCAACTATATCGATGGCAAAGTGATACTTGTACATGCTGGAGTGGAGATGGGCCAGGGGATAAA
Source organism: Cryptosula pallasiana (assembly GCA_945261195.1). Classification (NCBI taxonomy): domain Eukaryota; kingdom Metazoa; phylum Bryozoa; class Gymnolaemata; order Cheilostomatida; family Cryptosulidae; genus Cryptosula; species Cryptosula pallasiana. Next base: position 15,758,327 of record OX183133.1, on the reverse strand, counting down.
CACCAAGGTAACACTGCAATCTAACTGGTACCTGCGATTTATAGCCCGAGAGCTCTATCTAGCAATAAACTATCAACAATATAACTTAATGACATGGAGACCTGTTCATTGAACAAAGTACAAAAAATAATAGGTGTTTGTATGTCACAGATGAAACGGAGCATTAGTTTAGAACAACATAATTATTCAATAAACTGTTATAGTTTACTGAACTAATCATAAAGAAGATAACTCCCAAGTTTCAGAGTAAGATTGAGGAATAAAAACTAAAAATTGAACTGCTATAAGATGGAATAGTGTCTAAAGCTGCCCTTCAATTTAGTAAATTTTGAACAATCGCAATGATTCGGAATTATTTTCAAGGATATAGATTCGGCCCATGAAAATGAAAAAAATCAACTCGCTCTTTACAATTGTAAAGAGCGAGTTGATTTTTTCGTGTTTAGTTTCATTTGCGACCTACGAACAATATAAATAAATGCTCATTGATCATTTTGTTTTATTCAGTGTGCGACTTTTTGCTGACCCTCGAGTTTTGAACAAAATGGTTATTTATTGATTAATTTTATTGCGGGTCTGATAATTTTTCTTGCATTTTGTTCGGCGAACAGAAGTCGCGAATAACCTTTTAGACACAGTACTTACGTTATAATTTTGCACCTATTCGGTTGTTGTCACCGTATAATTTACCTTTTAATGCGTGTTTGTGGACTTCTGCGGTAGACATTTTTTTGCAATCAGCTTACATATATAATGGAGCACGTTAAAAGTCACAGACTCTTTGTGACAGAGGTTTGCCTTTGGCCACTTTTAGCTGTTTGGAAACCAATAGTCTGACTCGTGTTTTTTATTGCATTGTCGTGGTATTGTACCATGTTATCTCACCGGTATTTAACGTAGCAAAGCACTCGCATCCATGTTTATAATAGGTTATACAACAGTAGCAAAGGTTCTACCTCATGAGGAAGAGATCACTAGATAGATAGAAAGGATGCATCCTACGTACATGTGTATTGCACATCGTAGCATATATAACCTGCTGTATGTATATTTAGGCTATACAAGTGGCAGCCCACACACTGGGTATAGCATATATAACCTGCTGTATGTATATTTAGGCTATACAAGTGGCAGCCCACACACTGGGTATAGCATATATAACCTGCTGTATGTATATTTAGGCTATACAAGTGGCAGCCCACACACTGGGTATAGCTGTTGACCAGATAAAAGTACACCCGATCTCTTCATCCTTCAACACCAACTCTTCACCATCAGGAGGTTCTGTAACTAGTGATATGAACTGTATGGTTAGTGACTCTTGCATTCCTCAGACTTGTAATGCAAGATATAGTTCTCTTACGCCAAACTTCGAGATTTACATTCTAACTTATACTTGATTGTGGACCATTTTTGGTAACTGTCGTGTGAGGCCTGTGGCTTGTGAGAGTTATCTTCCTTCTGTTACAGGCGGTGAAGAGTGCTTGTGATGTTCTAGTGAAGAGAATGGCTCCCTACAAAAAAGATGGAATGAAGTGGATGGATGTGGTCAGCAAGTGTCAGGCTGACGAGGTAGACCTGCATGCAAAGTTTTAGTAAGTTAATGTTGTGACTGTTCATTATCCATTGGTTCACAGTTGCGAATTTGTGGTGACCTCAAACTGTGTGTTTGTATAGTGTGAATGAGAAGTTGTGTGCCCCTTCCTCCAAGGATCCAAACCACAGCTATGATATATTTGGTGCTGCATGTGCTGAGGTGGAGCTTGATGCTCTGACAGGAAACTTTCTCATCCATCGAATGGATATCTTATACGACTGTGGTGCCAGGTATCCTTTGTTCTTTGTTAATCTAGGTCATATTGTGCTGTAGCATTCAACCACTAATGTGAGATTGTTGTTAGCCTCTCAGGCTATCAACAAGTATCCACTCCTTTGGAAGCCTACCCCGGGTTGGGTCAGTCTAACTACTGTGTAGGAGATCTTTTCTACTAGAGCCCTTAGCACAAAAATACAGGTTGAATGTCCAGTGTACAGTAATTAATTCCTTTCCCTATTGTATAGCTGTATACAAGTGTACAGTAACTTATTTCTTTCACTATTGTATAGCTGTATACAAGTGAACAGTAGAGCGTAAAAAGGATGAATGAGGATAGCGCTCAGACTTTACAGGCTTCAATTCCTGGATGCAATTGGCATGAATGCAATTAAAAATCACAATTATGACAAATAAACATCCATAACATTAAAACATATACTACACAATTGTTTGTAAATAATAGCCATTGCCCTAAGAAGTGTGTTTAGCTCTTAGTTGTGGTTCCTCGCACAAAGTATCTGCAGCTTCACCAATTACTAACTCGTCCTTACTTTTTATGGTACCCATCTTGGATGACAGTTCCGGAGTGCTACCCAGTGCCTGGGTAGTTGTAACATATATGAAGAGAGACAGTGACACCTGGCACTAGAGGCCTGTGGCAGCTGTCGCTAGAGATATGTGACAGCTGTCACTAAAGACATGTGGCAGCTGTCACTAGAGGCATGTGGCAGCTGTCACTAGAGGCATGTGACAGCTGTCACTAGAAGCATGTGACAGCTGTCACTAGAGGCATGTGACAGCTGCCACTAAAGACATGTGACAACTGTCACTAGAGGCCTGTGGCAGCTGTCACAAGAAACATGTGACAGTTGTCAATAGAGACATGTGACAGCTGTCACTAGAAACTTGTGGCAGCTGTCACTAGAGACATGTGACAGCTGTCGCTAGAGACATGTGGCAGCTGTCACTAGAGACATGTGACAGCTGTCACTAGAGACATGTGACAGGTGTCACTAGAGACATCTGACAGCTTTCACTAGAGACATGTGAGAGGTGTCACTAGAGGCATGTGGCAGCTGTCACTAAAGACATGTGACAGTATGAGGCAGTGCGTAGGGGAAATCATGCACCTACATTTCCCACAATATTCAAATTCGAAAATTATTCTCAAACCTTTTTTCCATTTCGAGTAACTTCTTATTTGTCCTGCAAATATCAGTTGGTCCAGAGTAAATTGTTATCATTGCTGAGCAGAAACTAGAACTGCTGTTTGACTGTATTTCTCTTTCAATTTTATTCTTTTAACTATCAAGTCCTCCGATGATTCAATATGAAATAATAATATCTGTAGATGACAACTTTATCAATAAAGCATCCAGTCACTTTCGTGCTGTGATCATTTAGGTGTTGTGTGAATATTGTAGTTACTCCCCAGAGATAGACGTGGGGCAGATTGAGGGTGCGATAGTTATGGCACTCGGGCTATTCTTCTTTGAAGAGATAAAATATTCACCTACTACCGGGCAAATGATAACCCCAAACACATGGGTAAATAATACATAATATTATGTGTAAACTTTTTTGTAAACTTTCTCATGCGTTTTTTGGGCAGACGTACCCTGTATCATTCCTGGTTTACCCTCTCTCATGTGTTTTGTATGCAGACCTACCATGTGCCGATGAACCGTGACATCCCCTTGGACTTGAGGGTTTCTCTCCTCCGCAATCGACCAAATCCAGTTTTTGTTCTCAGATCAAAGGGTAAGTGTGGCGTGTACATCAGGAACCACATGTGAGGTTTGTATTGCATCAAATTTGTTCAGTAAGTCCATCAATGATAGTTGTTGTTGACATCTTGCAGCGGAGTTCCGTATCAAAAATACATGTACATCGTGTTGTGACTAGCTGTTTTTTACAGTTGTTGCTGAGCCGCCGATGGTATTGGCTGAGTGTGCAATGACCTCTCTAAGGAAATGTATATCAGAGCTGAGAAAACAGCAAGGATTGTCTGATTCATTCACTGCAAGTCAGTGCTTTTTATTAACCTTTTCTGATTAGGAGTTGTGTGCTCTCTGTCTGTTTAGACTTTTCTCCCCCTCCCTATATAAACTTGTATATGTTACAGATGCACCCCTAACTGTAGAGAAGATACACGTTGCCTCTGCTCTGGACTCTACCAATTTTATTGTCAAATAAAGTACTGTGTCAGCAATATATGGTAGACTGGAGAGCAAGGGAGCTATACTGACAGTGACAAATTTGTTTTTGTTGAACATTTCATATTTTAGTGGCTATTAATCATTCTAGTTTATCGATCAAATTATTTTTATAAAATTTTTTCATATCATAACGGTTATATTTTATTTTTCGTATCTTTCATATTTTGCTCCTTAAGTTTTTGTGCAATCACATTCTGATGCAATGAGTATTTGCTAAATGTTTCCCAAAACTTGCTCAATCTGATTCTAGAAGTGATAATAAAACATCATCTAGTTCATGTTGTACGCAATTAGAAGGGTTTGTGGAGCTGTCGCATATCTAAATGATTGAAAAATTATCTTTTGTATCGCAAGAATTCTTGGAGAACATGGGCACATTGTCGATTGCACCAAAACACTGAGTCATTGTAATGGTGTGTCCAATCACCTTGCCTTTAGTGGCAAAAGAGAATAAGCCAAGACGGTCCAGGTGCTACCTAGGAGCTGTGATTATCAACTTGGTAATAGCATGTGTTCATAAATTTAGGTTGAGCATCCAGTGTTTTGCTGGATATGATAGTACTGAAGTGTTGTCTCTATGGCTATGGATACAACTGCACTTGCTTTTACTGCTGAATACAAGGTCTTCTCTGCAAAGAGAGTCAATAACCACGCCGTTTCTTTATACGCGTTTCAGTACATTTCACTTCCTCTCAGCTCTTTCTTGGTTTCTATTGGTAGCGCTCGCTCACTTCTTGCCTCGCCCCAACCAGCCCTGGTTTTTTAATTTTGCTAGTGCTCTTTGTCACTATCTTTGGTTACTCAGAAATACGCCCATGGCTCAGAATCAAAACAAATATTATTCACATAACGTCTATGTGTACTTTATTGCCCGCAAACAACCATAATAAACTGCATTCAGCAGAAGTATGTACAACTCTGCTGTACAACCCTTTATATCGTCAGAATGAAGAAAGCACTGCCATATTAGGGAGCTACAGCACCTATAGACATTTTGTTATTTGCTCTAGCATAAGTGGTGAGTCCCCAGGTGTTATTCTTGCATCTGTATTCTTTAGCTTGTCCAGTCAATTACACCAATCACACCTGGACCAATACCAGATTAGTCCAGGAATACCAATCTGGTATTGATCCAGGAAGTGTAGCATGGGTACCTTGCTTGCTAGTGCCACTTCTTGTTTCAACTTCATTTACCATGGATTTCCACCTTAAAGGTTTACATTTTCTATACCTCGATGTCGTAAGAGTCAAGGGACTTGGAAGCTCATGCTAAATTATAATAGATGGGAACAAACCTTGCTGGGTTAGCAAGCAGGCACTAGATAAAACCTGTTTGTTATCTACCAATGTACTCTTTTGTTTCTGGTAAATAATTATTGATGTGGGTACAGAGCTCATTTTTGTCTTTGGTAAGTTTTTCTGAAATATTGTGGGAGTGGTTGCATCATTTCCTCTCCGGCTGGGCTCTTTTATTTCTTTTTTGATTATATCTTTCAAAGATTTGTGGTTCAGAGAAAAAGTAAATAGCTCTATTGTGAAGGATTCACACGACCTTCACCTGTTATGACTCATGAGAGTCCCAAATCTCTGCAACCACTTCACCTCACTACATATGTACACCTCTACCCACTCGTACAACCCTATTAACCTACAAACCTTCTAACTAACTCAATCAAGAACTCACTAACAACCAAAAGCCATCCACTATCAGGGTACTTAAAATGGTTTTGGAGTTGTCTTCTCCTCTGAGGCTACACTTTAGTTATACCACTCCATTATCATCATAGAGTTGAAGTTGCCTTCCCTTACCCAGAGGAGTTTTGGACCAATACGAAAACACTCGTCAGGTGATTAAATCAATACAACTGACCACTTTTGTTGAAGTCTCTAATTCAAATTTAGTATATGGCTTCCGTTTTACCATACCCAAACTGTTGTTGAAGCAAAATTCTAATATTTCTCAAGTTCTCAAGTTATTCCCAAAATGTCAATGAAAAACCATGAAAAAGAAAGTAAATGTTAATAGGCCTGGGTTGGTTGATGGATAATACTCAAAGAGTTGGCCAGCTGGCCCTTTGAAATTGTATTTTTAGCATGGAATGCCTGGTTTGTTTTTATGTAATTTGTAATTGGATTATGTGTAAGTTAACTGATAAATTTTTACCTTATTTTCAACTCATTCATTTGCATATCTCAATCTTTATTATCCTGCATAATTGTAAGTATTTGAGAAAGCTATTTTCTTGTAAACTTCAGCACACAGTTCAGTTAATAAAATCTATTTATTTCTGTAAAATGAGGTGTAAACTGTGTGGAGGTGGCCTGTTAAGGGAAGCGGTCAGTCAGTTGGGTTGCTGTTGGTGACCCAGTTGGAGGCTTGTTGAAGACTGAGAACCGCCTTTGGAGCCTTTAGAGCCTTGGGGTTCTGTTATTATAAAAGTCACAGTAATTGAAGAGATTCTGCCCGGAGCAGATGTGAGACACTTCAATCAAACACTTCAACATGTAAGAAAAAATTCAAAAATTTAGCAAGTTTTACATCTATTTTTCTATTACGTTTAGGTAGAAATCTACAAAAATTATGCTGTGTGGAATTTTTGTTTTAAACAAGAAGCCATTTTACATTAAAATCAATCTAAATAGGTAATCAGCTTGTCATCCAGATTCGGTGAGAGGTTGTCGCTGGCATCAAATGATTTGAGAGTTTACTAGTTGCTAGTCTTCATCATTATTTGGACAGCCATGGAGTCTTTGCTGATGGAGAGAGCAATAGTGGTTACCTGCAGAAAAACAACTGGTTACGTTGTGTTTCTGTTAGAACTCGCGCTTGCTGCAATTATGCATTTTCTCACCAAGTATGACTCAGAGCACCCTATTGTTTTTTTTTTAAACTGGTTTCTGTGGTTAGTAGACCCAGGCTAGAGATTCGATGCTTTCAATCTTGTACGAACACACATACGATTCCTGCTCCAACTTTGTAGGTTCGAGTTGGCTTCGATTCAAGGACAGAATGAATTGATCATTTCTGCGGAGCCACGTTAATTGCATTAAAAAATTCACGCTAGACATAGCTAGACATGGTTCAAGCAGTTTTTTGTAAAGTCTAGAGGTGGCGAAGATCATTGGGAGAGGTAAAAGTTGATAAATATTTTTCATAGTTTGCTAGTGTTTGGTATGTTGAGACATTATTGACGAAGTAGCATCACTGGTAAACAATTGCTTGGGTATGCTTAAAAGGTGTGTGATCACACTCATACCTGACACTGATTTGAACATGTGATCTATTTCACATATCTGCATAGTAGCTGAACGTCATCAGTATATATTTATCTCTGAGCTCTATGGGCTAGGTACCCACTTATCAGTGTGTGGTATATGAGGTGATAAAATAATCAGTTTGGCTGTTTGCCAATCTGCTTGTTACAGCTACCCCTGCCTCAATAACTCATGACTGCGGCGCAAGGCAAGTAGAACTTTTTTTGTTAATCAAACACTTTTTAGTTTTAACTTGTAATAAAAAGCCTCCAGGATCTGGGTGATTGCTGTATGAAAGTTTTATATAATACTAGTATTAATTGTATCAGCGCAGACAACCTGCGTCACCTGCAAACTACTTACCATCCAGATCTCGTACTATTCATTAAGTCATGTAGGCTAGTGAAGTGAGGCCATTGTATATCGGATATCAAATTTTCACTTAGTTTGAGTTGAGAGTGATCTGAGGTCAAATCAGACGAACTTGAAATCGAGATGTTGGCTTTCTTTGAATCATTTTGATAAAGAAAGCTATGAGTTCTCTTTCAGTAGTAAAAGCACCTATCCAGTATTACCAATTGCTGAGACGCAAGCTACCGGAGAGTGCGTGTTATCTAAGATGGCGGATCCAGGGTTTTCCATCTCCATAAACAAAAAAGCCTATAAAGGTATGTTAAAAAGATATTTCACTGATAGTTTGTTGTCAGTGTACATAAGTTATAACAAATACAATTCCTGGTGAAAAAGTGGGAAATTTTCATATTTTCAATGTTTTTTATGAGCCAACTGCTAGCTGAAGATTTCCCTGCATGTATAATGTCCTCATTACTTCAATTGATCAAAATTATGGAGTGGAACTGGGAGCTAGTTTGGTCCAGAGAAGATAGCAGGGACCGGGTAGATAGGCCAGCTTGTGAAGATGCAAAGGATGTGGTATTTTACAAATGTGGGAGAATTAGATTCACAAGCATTATATTTTGGTAGTTTTTGAAGACTTGTGGATAAGGTTAAAAAATTTCATGAAGCGTCAAGAAAAATGGTTTATTATTTTCCCCTCTGCTTGATGAAGTACTGTGTATTACAGTTGACCCAACACAGCTGTCTGCTGCCTACTCACTCAACGACTACATCAGAGAGAATGCTCTACTCAAAGGAACCAAAGTGATGTGCAGAGAAGGTGGATGTGGTGCTTGTACAGTTACCGTGGATACTGGACAAGGGAATCCCCACTCTGTCAACTCCGTAAGTTATCTCAAGGTATCAATGTGTATGTCTGTTGAATACTGTACCACGTGGCCTTTACAATATCATATTACAATATACATGATATAACACTTGATGTGTATTGTACAGTGTTTGGTGCCTATCAACATGTGCAGTGGATGGCAGATAACTACCATAGAAGGATTGGGTAGTGAGAAGACTGGTTATAATAACATACAGAAGTCTCTAGCAGATAATAATGGTTCACAATGTGGATATTGTAGTCCTGGAATGGTTATGTCTATGTATGGGTAGGTAAACTTTGTGTGTACATTGACATTGATATGTGCTCTATTAGTGTGTGTACGTAGATATAATATGTTTATGTACTGTTTAGGAAGATGCAGCAGGCACCAAAAGAGTTACCAGCTAAACTGGAGGGAACATTTGATGGTAATATATGTCGTTGTACAGGATACAGAGCTATTATGACTGCAATGCATCAGTGTGTACCTGATATAGAGGTAAGACAACTTCTATATGTCGGCTGCTACTAGGATATACACAGTTATGTTTACTATATGTTACCGAAATATAGACAGGTATATATACTATTTTACCAGGATATAGGCAGTTTTGTACACTATATATTACCAAGATGTAGACAGGTATATATACTATATGTTACCAAGATATAAACAGCTATGTATACTATCTGTTACCAAGATATACACAGTTATGTTTACTTTATTTTTCGAAGATATAGACAGTTATTTATACTATATATTACCAGGATATAGGCAGTTATATATACTATATATTACCAGGATATAGTCAGATGTGAAGACTGCCCTAATAAACCAACAAAACCCGAGGATACTCTGTCTAACTGGTCAACTGCAGATGGTAGTGTGTGGCACATTCCTAGCTCTATTGGTGAGCTGAAGTCTCTCATAGCTCAGGTTGGTCATTAGGCTACAGTACAGGCTACAGTTTGTTCTTTTATTGTCTTCATTGTTTTTTATTGTTTTGTTTGTTCATTTGATAAAGGACTGAGATGCCATGTAATCACAACGCTAATAAAGACTTTAAAATTACCCAAAATAATATTGGCTCGAACATTATTTTGTACGTACTGTAATATATTGCATATATGCTTTATATAAGCCCATAGAATATATGAATATTGTTTTATATAACACACAAATCACATAACACATGTAATATATATGACCCAGAAACAATCCTTGTGCTTGATATATATACACTCACTCACAGCATTATGCCCTATTTCAGTATTTAGTTGATGATGTTTATGAGTTTAGTGTGCTTTTTGTAGTAATGATATATGATATATATATGTTATATAACAAGTATTTATGTTTATTGTGGAAAAACTGTGTGCACATCGATTCCAATACCTAACCCACCATCCTCTGTACTTACATCCTTTCCCCTACCCCCAGTGTCTCTTACCATGCAGCAATCCGTCACCAGAGTTGTGTGTACAGGACCCCGAGCGTTTGACAACTCTTTCCCCCTCCCTACCCTTATACATTAATGGAACTTGGCAGGATACCAAATGGGAGATAGTCCGACAAATAAAAATTGCATTTTGATCTGGTTTGGACAAAAGGAAAGCTCTGTTTTTTCACTACACAGCTATTTTAAATTACCCCGAGCCACCCCGAGCGACACCGAGCGACCCCGAGCTACTCCGAGCGACCCCGAGCTACCCCGAGCTGTGTTACATCAGCCATAGGATGGTACCACTTTCTGCCAAGACTTATGGGGCAGGACTAATACAAGCAAGACTGTTACTCATGTGCAGGGGCAGGTAAGGGGAAGAGCACAAGCTAGGGAAGAAGAGATGATGGCATGATGGTGCGAGAGTGGGAGAGAGGCGGGGCCTAAAGCTAAAGACGAGAGACTATTTGTTTAGATACCATGCTCTGTTGTTTGTAAATGTATAATGTATTGATTATTGGTGTATTATTGTTTTACATGATTGGCTTTGCCTTTATTTGGTGGCATAGCATCCTTAGGGGAATGATATAAAAGCCTGGCTACTTTGTACGGCCAGGCGGAGCACCTTTAAGCCTCAGTAGGAATACTTACCTGTATTGTATCTTGGAGGAATAAACACTATTTATCACTACAAACCTGTGGAGCCTGTCCGGCCTGTTGGCTGTTGCTTGTAGCAGGAATAGTAGTAGGAGGAGAGGGAGAACTGCTGAATGTATCCTCAGTGATAGGCTCTGGTAACAGCTGGCAGCTGTGAGCCTGGATAGTAGCAGATGAGGAAACTGTTGGATTATAGTATTCGGTTTAGCTTGTGCAGTAGCAGGAGGAGTTGGTTGTAGTCACTGCTGTGTAACACGTTCGTTGTGTCTGTGAGGTGGGAAAAATTCTTGACAATATCACAATGAACAGTTTCAGTCCGCTGTTTGTGTGCCCCAAAAATTTACGAGTTAAAAACTGCCATACGCACAGCATTGAACTGCTTGTTTACAACACCAAGGTTGGGTTTTGACATTCGCTCTCACACCGGAACTGCTGGTGGGTTCATTTTTTAATTGGTGCAATGAGGGACAGGAAAAAAAGTGTATTTTGCTAATTCTAATAATCAGGATTGAATAAAACAAATCCATGTATGATGGTTTATGACTCACTTGATTTTCAGCCAGTATTTATTAACGAAAAAACATGTACTAGCACTCTAACTGGCTGTGTCGTCTATTAAACTTAATTGGGGAAAGAGAGAGAGAGGGAGAAGGTAGAGAGAGAATGAGAGAGGGGAAGGTGCAGCGGGGATAGAGCAAGGTAGAGGGTGAGAAGTAGAGCTGAACTGGGGTAGAGCAGGTAGGCATCTACGAAAGGTACAACAACTATTGTCATGCAAGACATATTATTTGATGCTTCAACTTTATATGTTATATTTTACAGTATGTAGACGACAATTACTACCTTGCTGCTGGACACACAGGCGTTGGTGTTTATAAACAGGATGGACCTTTTACCGTCTACATAGACATGAAGAAAGTACCAGATTTAACTAATATATCACATGTAAGTATAGACTAAATGTCTATGTATTGTATAACTAACTACATACATAGACATGTGTTTGTTATGTACTTTAGACAAGTGACACTCTAGAAGTAGGTGCTTCTGTCACATTAACTGACCTGATGAACACATTTGAGGAGTTGTCTGCTACACCTGCATTCAGTTATCTAAAGGGAGCAGCTGATTACTTGGATAAAGTGGCTAATGTTCAGATAAGAAATGTAAGTTCTATGTCTATGTGTGGTCATGGAGTTACTCTATATCTCTAGGTATAAGCTCTATGTCTATGCACAAGTATTAACTAGATAAAATACTCTAAAGATTTGGTATTGTTTTGTAGCTGGGAAGTTGGGCAGGAAATCTGATGATGAAACAAAAACACAATGATTTTATATCAGATGTATTTACATTGTTGGAGTCTATTGGAGCTACATTAATTGTGTGTGAGTATATTGTATCTACTGTATGTATATATGTTACTAGGTGGTACTTACCTCAGTATATTGTATCTACAGTATGTATATATCTCACTAGCTGGTACTTACCTTACGTTGTACCTACCGTACGTACATACAATTGATGTATTTACAGGGGACTGTGTCAATGACTTCCAGCTACTAGAGGTTTCACCAAGTGATCTTCTCACTATGGATATGAAAGGAAACTTTATACAGAGTATGGTTATAAACAGTAAAGTTGGTTGGGCTTTGCATCATTATAAGGTCATGCCTCGATACAGAGTAAGTAGTTTCTGTTGTGTGCCCAATATCCACAACCATTTGCTTAGGCCATGCCTCGATACAGAGTAAGTGGTTTCTATTGTGTGCTGAATATCCACAACCATTTGCTTAGGTCATGCCTCGATACAGAGTAAGTGGTTTCTATTGTGTGCTGAATATCCACAACCATTTGCTTAGGCCATGCCTCGATACAGAGTAAGTGGTTTCTATTGTGTGCTGAATATCCACAACCATTTGCTTAGGTCATGCCTCGATACAGAGTAAGTGGATTCTATTGTGTGCTCAATATCCACAACCATTTGCTTAGGCCATGCCTCGATACAGAGTAAGTGGTTTCTATTGTGTGCTGAATATCCACAACCATTTGCTTAGGTCATGCCTCGATACAGAGTAAGTGGTTTCTATTGTGTGCTGAATATCCACAACCATTTGCTTAGGCCATGCCTCGATACAGAGTAAGTGGTTTCTTTTGGGTGCTGAATATCCACAACCATTTGCTTAGGTCATGCCTCGATACAGAGTAAGTGGTTTCTATTGTGTGCTCAATATCCACAACCGTTTGCTTAGGCCATGCCTCGATACAGAGTAAGTGGTTTCTGTTGTGTGCTCAATATCCACAACCGTTTGTTTAGGCCATGCCTCGATACAGAGTAAGTGGTTTCTATTGTGTGCTCAATATCCACAACCGTTTGCTTAGGCCATGCCTCGATACAGAGTAAGTGGTTTCTGTTGTGTGCTCAATATCCACAACCGTTTGTTTAGGCCATGCCTCGATACAGAGTAAGTGGTTTCTATTGTGTGCTCAATATCCACAACCGTTTGCTTAGGCCATGCCTCGATACAGAGTAAGTGGTTTCTGTTGTGTGCTCAATATCCAAGACCGTTTGCTTAGGCCATGCCTCGATACAGAGTAAGTGGTTTCTATTGTGTGCTCAATATCCACAACCATTTGTTTAGGCCGATGATCGAATCTTTTCTAGCACAAAATATAGATATATTTATTTGTTAGCACCAAGAGAGTGGGTTAGCGATATCCACGGTACTATCGAGAGGGTGGCCCCACGCCGTGCTTTCAACTGACTGCCATTCTTCACATTGAATAAAACTTGAATGCAGACGAGCCAGCAGACGGGCCAGCAGACGGACCAGCAGACGGGCCAGCAGACAGGCCCGCTAAAACACTTTCTGTCTGCTAGTTGGTGTTAAAGGCAGACTGTCCACTGATGATCACAGTCTACCTGAGAGCATCTGTAAATAATCATGAAAAACATGAACTTTATTCCTCTTATTGTTTGTAGAATGCACACTCCTTGCTCAGCCTGGCCTTCTTTGTTAAGTTAGATGACTCTATGTTAGTGACTGAGAAACCTACTGTTGTGTATGCTGGAGTCAGTGACAAGTTTGTATGTTGTATAGAAGTTATCTGCTCTTACATAGAGTACACAACTCCTTGTCAGATTGAGTTGGTTGCTAATACATCCAGTACAATACTTACCTGTACATCTTATGTAGGTACATGCAGAGGATGTGGAGAACTTATTACCAAATAAGAGTTTACTTGACAACTCAACAATTCAAGGTAGTTATACATTTTATACTCTAGATGTGAGATTGTTTAGGTGATACAAGACAGGTAGAATACAGCTAAAGAGTATATACAACGTATATATATGTGAGTGAGCTGTACATTTGTATGTAATGTGTTGTAGAATGTATGGCTGCTCTAGATAAGATTGTATGTGAGGAGAGTTTACTTCTTCCATCAGTACAATTTAGAAAGTCTTCACTCAAAACTCTCTTCTACAAGGTCTGCGTTGTTTGTACTCTATAGTGCTCATTGCTTATATCTGTTGTGTACTACATCATCTACTAGTCTGTTTGTGTCTGTGATGTGACCAGCTGATGTGACCAGTTGATGTGATTGGCTGATGTGATTGGCTGATGTGATCGGCTGATGTGTACCCCTACATACCAAACTCTAGAATATTCTACAGGCTGTACTCAACATAACAAGCTCTCAGTGTTCACCAGTTGTAAAATCTGGAGGAGATCTATTAGTCAGACCAGATACATCAACTGGTAAACAAGACTTCCCTACAGACCCAACGCAGTATCCAATGACCCAGCCCCTACCTAAACTGGATGCACGCAAACAGACTGCTGGTGAGGCTCAGTATGTTGGAGATATACCAGAGATGAAAGGACAACTCCACGCTGTGTTTGTAAAGTCTACAGTTGGCTCTGCTAAGATAAGCAGTATAGATGTGACATCAGCAGTGCAGATGCCTGGAGTGATCAAGTAGGTTTTACTATAGCATCACATTAATTGTGTATGAAGTATATCAGTTAATGTTTATTTTAAAAAATAGCCTTGACGGTTAGTACAAATGGTGAAACTGTAACTTGATGCCTGGTATTAAATAACACCATCATTGGAACTCTGATCTAACAACCAGTTTTGTTTTTGTTACTAATAGAACTAACTTTCAGTTTTGACTCTGTACTTCACCATAAGATGTCTGTTTTAGGGTTCTGGTAAACAAAGACATTCCAGGAACTAATGCTATTCTAGGAGGGGAGACATTTTTGTGTGACGGTCAAGTGCAATACTATGGACAGCCTGTAGCCATCGTTGTAGCTGGTTAGTACTAAATATAGTAGTAAATGGTTGGTCTCATTTATGATTAAATGTGATTCTCTCGGCCACAAATTTATTAAAATAACAAGCAATGGTAATCCATTTTTAATTTCTTGTCACTGCGGAAAATCGGAATAATAATTAAACACAAAAAGTAAACGATTTCATCTTACAAGAAATTATTAAAATGGAACTGAAAAAATCGATCGGTATGCAAACATTCTGCATTACAGATGGTTTATCAGCATCCTAGGTTCTGACAGTTAGCTTTTGATCAACCACCAACTCTTTTAATGTAGGAACAAGTTTCAACTTGGGGAATACCTTAACATAGCATACTGGTTGTCAAATGCGTGGTGTTTGTAGAGCACATAAGATTTTTCTGATTCATAAACGTTCTGAAAAACTATTGTGCAACCATTGTCTATCTTGGTTTTTCATTGCTGAAATTTGAGGGATACTTGTACATGTATTTTGAGCATTTGGTAGGTCCAATAATGAATAATTAACCTGTTTTCTTATTAGCATAAATTTTGTTAAAGTTTCCATTGCATCTCAGAACTACCAAAATCTCGCTTCTTGAACTTATTATTACCATTCTTCTATCACTATTATTTCATTACCTACCAGAAAGTGAAGCTGAGGCTATGGCAGCCAGAATGGAAGTAAAGATTGCGTACTCTGATGTCAAGACTCCAATATTGTCTACTGAAGAGGCAGTGAAGGCTCAATCATTTCATCCAGACCAACCAAACAATGTGGTTGACAAGGGCAAGGCGAAAGGTTGGTCCACATGCACTGTGATACATCTGATATGTAGGAAACAACCAAGTCACTGCTCTATATCAGATGTCTGTAGCATCAATCTGTTGTATTGTAGATGTGTTGAAGACTTGTGATCTGGTTGTATCTGGTGCAGTAGAAACTGGTGAACAATACCCAATGCATACAGAGACTCAGGTTTGTCTGGCAGATCCACAAGAAGGATTTTATATCCTACACGCTGCCACACAGGCATTTGGACCGATGCAAGGCAGCGTGGCAGCCCTATTAGGCCTGAGCACCAATGAGTAAGTAGCTGGTATTCTGTGGTCGGCTGTGAATCTCATAAGGTTTTGTGTATTCTGCTAGTTATCACCAAAAAGCTGATGATTCTCAAGTTATATTTTCCAATTTTACCATTACCATCTTTTTTGCATAAATATTGTTTGTTAATATGACCCTTATTACAAGCTCTGTGCCTTGACAACAGATTCGTTTTAATTTTATGTACAAAGTGTGGAGGTGAAAGTGAGACGCCTTGGAGGAGGTTTTGGCGGTAAGATAATTCGATCAATTTACTGTGCCAACGCCTCAGCACTGGCCGCATACCACACACAGAGACCTGTGAGAATGCGGTTATCTCTGGAAGACAACATGGAGATATTGGGAAGGAGAAATCCATTTAGATTTGAGTATCAGGTATATAAGACACTACATAAATGTGTTGTAGTGTTTGGGGTTCAATTTTTTCTGTCAAGCTACTATTTGTTTTCACTGAAAGTTTTAAATTTGGGATCTAAATATACCAGGTTTACAATGTTTGTCTCCAGGTAGGAGTAAGCACAAAGGACATGAAGATGCAAGCGATAGTTGGTAACATATATGAAAACTGTGGTTTCTACACCAATGATTCAACAGGCGTTAACTGTTTCCTCTGGATGGACAATGGTGAGTGTATGTGGTTCTGTGGTTACTCACCTTTTCACACAACATAACACGTTTTTTTATATCTGAAGATTTTCTATATGTACGTACATGTATGTTACAGCTTACTATGTACCCAACTGGTATGTCACATCTCGTCAATGTAAGACAAACCAACCAAATCATTCTGCAGTTAGAGCTCCTGGTACGTATTATTAAAACAATTTTGTTTGTATAGATGACCATATAAGGTTTGTTTGACTTGTTTCTATATACGGTAAATCACGTTCAGTTCAAATGCCTGTGTACTGTCAGGCAGGCATACCTAATGTCACACGTGCCCACAGATCCATTATAATCCCAATGCCCTCTTTAAACATCTAAGCTAATTCTACCAAAGTTTTACTTTATTTAATGTTTTTGGTTACAATGCTAGTATTGAACCGAATTTCTTAGTTTACACCCATATATGTGGAAAACTTGCTGAGGTAGATCACCGGTGAAATTCCATTTTGTATGTGGTTATTTAAACTATCCAGTTGTACTCTCACCTGGTGTGCCATGTGTCCACCAGGTATATGTACCTGAATTAAAAGGAATAATAGTTTATACTCAAATGTTGATCATCGAACTAGTGCAGAAAATTTCAAACAAAATATTTTACTGGATGTGTGAAGTGAAACTAGAGTGAATAATTGAGGTAATGACGCTTTATGTCAAATTTGTCGTTATAATTCAGGCTATTCCATCGCTCTTTTCTATTCTAAGAATGATTATTAAAGCAAAGAGGTCAATAAAATCTGAATGAAAATGCATGTCAGGAAATTAGATTTTTGCTGAGAATAGTAAGGGGGGCATCAGAGTTTTAGAAAAAAGTGATAATAGAAAAGGATCAAGCAGATATTTAATATAATGGTCATGTGTACAGTGGGTGAGAAGGGGAAAAACTGGGGAAAAGGAAGAAGTTTGAGGGCAACATAAAGGTTAGGAGGGGGGGGGGGGGGGGGACGGAGAGAAAAAGGGAGGAGCTGAGCTGAAGTGTGTAGTAAAAGTTGGAAGGAGATAGGTGGAAATAAATGGTTTGGGGAGACAAGAAAGCTCTTGAAGTTGTAGAGGCTGAAGGGTGGTTCAGACCACCAAAAACTAGATGGGGAGTATATGAAAAGATTGACAGGTTATGAGGTCTGCGGGTATTGTACTTGAGTAACACACATCTACATACTCATAGTTTTGTGCTGGGCATGTCGCAGGGATGGTGTCAATGCTGCACTTTGCGGAACAGATAGTAGACGAAGTTGCTCTCAAGCTAGGAGTCACCCCAGAGCAAGTAAAAGAAGCTAACCTCTACCAGGATGGACAAACATCTCCACTAAATGCTGTTGTCTCCCCTTGTTACTCAACAGAACTTTGGTCAACCATGAGACAGTCTTCAGACTTTGATAAACGAGCTGCTGAAATCGCCACGTTTAATGCGGTATGTTCCAGAAAATTAATTGCTATTTTTTCGACAACTTCTTTATTGAAACTTTTGAATTGGAACTTAGTCACAAATTATAAAATTATTTTCTGTGATAGGTAAAAGATAAAATACCAATGATGCTGTTTGCTCAGAGTCGTTGATCAACAGTTGAACCGGTTATGCAATGTGACATTGAAACTTTGATTCTGGTTTTGTGGTGAGATTATTAAAGTTACTTTCCTTCAGCGTATCAAGACAACACCAAAAATAATATTGATCAAATTATGTTACCGAGACTATAATCAATACAAGGAAGTTCAATACTTTTAGATTTACCTTTCTACAAAAATCTAAAGTGATTCACTTTTAAATATTGTTGGATAAACCAGAAAACTGGAGCAGCAAGTTTATTATAAATAAAAAGTGACCTCAGCTTCTAGATCAGTTTTCTAATTTGAAAATTTACAAGTATGTGCTTTATTATAGGCAAACAAATGGAGAAAGAAGGCTATTAGCTTAACTCCACTCAAATATACATTTGCTTTCTGGCCTGGTACTACATTTCTTGTACACGTGTCTATCAACTATATCGATGGCAAAGTAATACTTGTACATGCTGGAGTGGAGATGGGCCAGGGGATAAACACCAAGGTAACACCAGGCTCATTTAAAAACTGTTTAAATTTGAATTCCGTCCAGTAAAACTAGAAAAGTTTCTAAGTTAGTTGTTTCATTGCTAAGAGTAAGCAACCCTCAAGAGCTTGCTATAATTCTTGTGGCTCATAGGTTTGTAATACTTTTAGCAAGTTCAAATATTGTTGTTCTGCTTGTGGTTTTCTTGTTAAAATTAATTTATGACGAGCTTCTCAAAACTTTAGGAAAAGAACTCGTAATAGAAGAGCTCGCTAAAGTTTTTGCAGAATATAAGATCATGCTTTTAGCTAAACAACTAAAATAGCTCGTTGTTGAGGTCTCCAAACCACATCAAATGAAGTTTGTAAAAACCTTACGGCGCAGCATTTATGCAAAACAATTTTCCTTTCAAGTTCGCGGATACGTTAGGCAGTGCAAAAGATGTGAAACCGAGACAAAAAATGTTGCATGCTGAAACACACCGATTCAGCAGTGTAGAGTTTGAGCTTGTGGTAGATTTTGGTAAATGTTAAAAGTAAACTGGATGTTTACTCCTCACACCTTAAAATTTGTGCGCTAGAATTCCACCCATAGCCCTTGGTAGACTGCTGTACAGGTGGAAAGCTATACTGTGCCAGTGGCACAGCATGCAGGGCCGGTATTGACCTCTGAGGAACGGTATTGACCTCTTATCGACCTGATATAGCTATACTCAATTGGTACAAGATGGCCGCCATAGTAGAAGACCTGCAAAACTATCTAGGATTCTACTCTAGAGCGATAACAGGAAGCACCCTTCTTCGGAACGACGAATACCATAACCACAAGCTAGCTGTAGCCCTGGAGCCCTGCAGATACCTGTGATTAGCCAATAGGAAATATAACTCCGCCCTTAGCCACTTGGCACCAATTACTTTTAATCCCTATGCATTGTATTGTAGTGGATTTTGGGGGCGACAAAATCCCTAGCTGTGTGCGGTAGCTTACTGCCACCAGTTGTTAGATTATCCTGTTACAACAACAGGGTCAGTGAGTTACCGAATGTATACCAGACAGAGTGTTGCCACTCTGCAACCAAATGGGAGCCCTCGGCTCAGACGCATATTTCAAAGTAGTTGAGCATACATGACTTTATTCAATCGGAACAAGAGAGCTAGCAAGAAGTCCCAATTACAACTGACTGTTATGGCAAGTGTTCTGCCTTTTATAGACAGGGCAAAAGAACAGTCATCCAATTAACAGGCAATGCTACGAAATACACCAATGATACAATATATATAAATAGACAACAAATAGGCATACAATAAAGGTTTAAAGAGAATAGGCGCCCTAGGGTAATGGGCGGAGTTATAATGTCTGTGTCCAATCACGTCCAGTCTCCGGGTACTCAGTCCTCTCAGCTCTTGATCCAGCTTCTTCGGTGAGGGGTAAGGGTGGTTACTTCCGTTAGATGGTACTTAGATTCTCCCAGGCTACTTTCGGGACCTCAGGCTCTGCTGACTCACTTCCTGCCGGCCCAGTGAGGTCGGTATGGGTGCATACAGGGTCGGTATAGGTGGTATGCAGGGTCGGTATAGGTGTACCCAGGGTCGGCATGGTAATAATTATAATTGTTATTCCATTTAGTAGTAACTACTAGGTATCCTGGCTGTCCAATGGCTATCGTAGTGAGGCCAGGATGTAGTAATAGTTGTGCGCAGAGGATGTGTACACTAAAATCCACTACAGTATGACTTGTCTACTATTTATATCTGGATTCCGATTGGTCTAATTACTTCAGGTGCCTTTACTTTTATATAATACTAGCCGCAATGACTACCCGTTACCAACGAATCATGCATGCAACAATCCATTATTGTGGACTTCCAAAGTTGACCAATTTGAAGTGCAAGCTCCAATTGTAAAGATATGAGAAGTTATGTAATCAGCCTCACTAATCAGACAACCCCTAATACAATGGCATATAGATAATACTTTCTTGCATGCAAAGTGTACATGGATGCTTCATGTTATTTCTTACTCTTGTTTACTATTTATACTTTGTAATTTGCATTTATGCTTTTCTCATATCATTGCTGTTGACCAAAAGAAAAACTGCAGTGTAAATATTAGTGACAATCACTTTTAATATTCATAAATGACAATAATATAAATATAAATAATAATAAAGTAGCTACGAATAATAATAAACTTTATTTTAGATTATTATTTAGAAATAAAATGTAAAACATAACAAACAAAAGTGAAAGTGAATTGAAATCACCGGCAAGTGGAACATCCGTGTTCGATACGTACGTTGGTAATGGAGAAAAGCAAAGCCCTGTAGTCTATAGCCTATAGGTGTTTTGAGTAAATAGTATAGCACGACGGGTCGTTACGGAGAAGCCACGTGCCGAAGCATCGTTTGTTAATAGCCGCGGCTCCTATCAGTACAAAGCGCAATTGCGGCAGGCACTACGTCCACGCCGGAGAATTGCTGTTGTTATGAAATATGTACGTTAATTCACAGGCGTTGTGCGTTTAGCATGTGTGGCAGGAAAACTGTTTTTGGGACTGTTCGTTTTAATTACCGGAAATCAGTTTCTGTCGCCGAATGATCCTGTTACGACTGAGAGTTGGGCTAAAAAATGTGCACAGACAAACAAACAGACAGACACGACTTCTCTTCATAAGGTAGATTATGGTGATCACTTCCTGCCAGCTTACCCATAGAAGGGCTGGAATCATATTTGTTCATTGCATTCATTCACTCATGTCTTGCCAATCACCCTAGTGGATAGCCACCCTAGGACTTTGGTGTTGAGGAATAAAAGCCATTATTCAAACAGCACTCTGTGTAGTTTGTTTGAGATGTTGGCTCTGTGTATGCCGAATGATCCGGCAGTGCTAAACCTAGTTGTCACTGTCAATCAGCACAGTGTCCCCTCTGGAGAGAGGTGCAATACTTGAGATTAGTGGAATTTCGTGGCAACAAGACCGAAATCCATTACTATATCTCACTAATTAGGCAAGTGCTCAAGCAAAAATCTGATAGAGAACAAAAATACATGATTAGTATAATAAGAGCAGATCTCTGAAAAGACGTCAGCACAATAAGTAGTGATATGGTTGGCGTATTTGGAAATAGAAACTGAATGCGCAAATATTTTAATCAAGAATTGAAACAATAATAAATAAATTAGCTGAAGTTTCACAGGTGAATGATCAGGATTGAGAGCGTCCTCGGCTAAATTCATTTTGAATGTGAAAAATACAAACACAATATATTAGGAACACTATGTACCTCCTTGCGGCACTGTTTCTGTTATTTACTACTATCATAACAACAACGATAAGATACTTATAGTCATGGACCCATAACTTGGACACATTGGCATCCAAGTGATACGTTGCATGGCCAATATCTCAAAAACTAAAACAAAAATACAGTTATTGTGGAGGATGGCCACGAACAAACCATTTTACTAGCACAGAATTATTTTACTTACTACATATTTACTTTTACCGTTCTATTGTATAGCGTTCCTATCAAACAAGTTCTACACCACCCAATCAGTAATCAATGGGTGTGACTTTTTCTCGTACTAGGTGTGTTTTATCAAGTAGTCAACCAATCACTAATCACTGGGCGTGACTTTCTTTTGTACCTACTATATCCTTTGTTATCCTGTCATATAAATATTCAAGCTTACACTAATAAAATCAGAGTCACATTGCGCACTTTCAGAAGTTCTTCGTTTAACAATTTACTTCACTTGAGCACTATAACACCACAAAGGAGGAGGTATCATACCATAGCTCTGCTATAGATACAGCCAATTGTGGTCGTTAGCACTACCTGTCAGAATAGTCCCCAGACTGTTCGACCTAGCCCAAACTACTGTTTGGCCTTGGCTGTGTGAGGGCAGGAACTCGACTAGCCAGTTCAGCCACATCCGGTAATGACTTAACATCATTGCTGGTGGAATCAACTGAACTAATAGGCAGTCATGACCTGTGTCAACATAAGCTAAGCCAACACTTGGCGACAAGAGGTAGTACAGGTACTTAGGCTACCAACCAGAGTGAAATCCTGTACATTATTATGGTTTCGGCGTTGTTGTTGAAATCAAATCTAACACTAATTTTTAAATCTGAATTACAGCTTATTTGACTGAAAAAAACTCAAACAGCATAAAATGTAAATAAATAATCAATTTAAATTACAATGAAAAAAATAAATCTGCACTTGTTTATGATTATTTTTGGTATTTTGGCTAAGAGTAATTAGCATGCTTTGACACTAAGGAAACACAACTTCGATGAGGGAGTTGCATAAGGAATCCACATTCACTGCATTTAATAAGGGTACCAAAACTCCAAATGGAATAACAATTACGATTAGAAATAGCAATATTTTACAAAAAAAATGCTGTGGCTGATGTTTCGCAATGGACACTTTTTTTAATGTGTATTTTTGCACCAGTCCAATCATGGTAAATTTTCAAATACACCTAATATCTTGCTAACTCGGTATGAACGCAAGTAGAACCTTGGTACAGTACAAGTTGATATGGCACAAACTCTACCTTTTAGAGGTAGAGGAGCTGGAACTGATTGCCCTAGATATACATGTAACCAATAACAACAATGTAACACATGAATAGATAAATAGTAAGCAACCAAATGCAAGAAATAGGATTAAATAGACAAAGCGCCCAGAAGTCGGAGAAAGAGTTTATGAGCAGATTAGTCAATCATGTAGAGCATTGCAGCATTTTTCTTCCTGTAGTAAGTCCAAGAGGTTTACCGACTTGTGGTCCAGGTTTCGGTGATGAGGTGGGTAGATATTTGGTCGACTTTAGCATCTGTAGTATTTAAGCTAATTTTGATTCTCAGTTATGGGAGCCATGTTGTTGCCAGTCTGGTAGAGATTGCTGCAGAGCCGGTAAGGTGACCTGCATGGGTGGTAAGGTGACCTGTAGGGGTGGTAAGGTGACCTGTAGGGGTGGTAAGGTAACCTGCAGGGGCAGTAAGGTGACCTGCGGGGGCGGTAAGGTGACCTGCAGGGGCGGTAAGGTGACCTGCAGAGCCGGTAAGGTGACTGCAGGGCCGGCAGGGTTGGTTTCCGTCTACTGAGATGTTTCTAGTAGTGTCAGGCTTATTGTAAAGTTTCTCCGAGACACTACAATTGTCAGTGGGAAACTTGTGTTTGCTATGTGTACCAAAAACATCCACTATAGAAGGTCAACTTTTGTAATGATTCTGAAGAAAAAAATGTACAATGTAGTTAAAAACTGCACAATCAAAACTCTTGCAGAAAATGTATGTATATTAAGTACAAGCAACAAAATGTTTTGTTACTTTAGATGTCTCAAAACTGTAGATCTGTCTGTTTTTGTCATATAAATGTTTTTATTTCAGTCTTTGTGGGAAAGCAATCATATACGTTACATATAAAGGCACAGTAACTGACTAGGCATACCGCTACTGGCAATCTGTTCCACCTCACAAGAAACCTCCGATAAATAAATAGAGATAATCGGTTATCAGACTAAATGTATGCTAGTACATGTATATTGTATATTGTGACATATATATCCTGCTGTATGTATATTTAGGCCATACAAGTGGCAGCCCACACACTGGGTATAGCTGTTGACCAGATAAAAGTACACCCGATCTCTTCATCCTTCAACACCAACTCTTCACCATCAGGAGGTTCTGTAACTAGTGATATGAATTGTATGGTTAGTGACTCTTGCATTCCTCCGTTTATAAAGTAATGCATTGTAATGGATTAAGTATTTTAGAGAATCTAAAATATTATCGTTCTTCTTTCTTTCATTTTTTTTTCTCCTTGTAATGTGAACTAGCCACTTTTCCTCAAAAACTGTTATAGATACAACCCGTAAAATCTTTTTCAGTGTAATATTAAAGTATTGGGCCTCAAAGTGGTTCATTTACATTTTTTTAGAGCATTCCAAAACCCAGCACTTCAAATGCAAAAAGGCTTCATGGTTAGAAAATGACCTTGAAAATTTAGAACCTATTGGCAAAAACTGAAAAATTTTTTTGGATGATGGAGATTTTTACTTATCCTTGGAGCTCTATTGATGAAACAACATCAAGATCAATGTGGAGGCGGCCATCTTAGTTATAAACAAAGAACTCATTTTTCAGCATAAAACAGCTTTCAATTTTGGAACTGGTCGGTCGATTCAGGTGAAATTCCCATCTCAGGTGTAAAAGATTTTATTGATACACCATTTTGGACTTCAAAGCAGTCGCACAAAGCTATTTTAAGTTTTTCCACTTTCAATTTTTACAAACTCACCAGAAAACAGCACTTATCAATCAATCAATGCTTTCCTGGAGTAAATAAAATATCAGAAAGAAATAAAAATGTAAGACATGTAGCGCAAGACAATGTTTTTAAAAACTTTGAGCTCTCAAGTTTCTCAACTGTTTACAACACACAGGGTTATTTTTTTTTAAAAGGAACCTTCTAAACCGAAAAATAGCCATAACTCAAGAACCACTACTCTGAATCGTGTAAACTATGTAGGGATGCAATCGCATTGTAATTGTTTTTCAGGTAAATACCATTTTGTTTCAAATCTTTGGTGGAAAAGGCAGAACACACACAAGAAAAACCATGTTAACAAAATGTTGGTATTTACATTTTTCCAAGCGAAATATTCTTTGCCGATTCAAGTATTATCAAAAATATTGTTTAGGCAGCTAGAGGAACAGAATTGATTAAACTTTGCAAGCTTTTGTGCAGTACTATGGGAGATTTACACGGTACTTAATCAAGTCAAGCCCCCCCTCCCACCCTAACACCCTCCTACACTCCTTGCTCTGCCAGTCAACAAAGATGACTAAAATGGATAGCCTGGGACCTAGCAGATTAGGTATCCACCTGTAGAAGCTGGTTACTAAGGATGAACAGCCTAAGAGCTGAGACTAGGAAGTACGGACTCCACATAAGGAATGGAAAGTTTCCACCATACTCAAAAAAGCAGGAAAGCAGCCCAGAGCCTCCCTGCCATGTGCACACCTTTCTTATTGGCTCAACTTGTTATTGTATTTTGTATCACTTCTTTCTATTCATGAATGTTTTGTATTGCGCTGTATTATTGGCTCACTGCTAATAAGGGAGTGAGGGTTCCTGTCTCTTCCTGTAAAGGGAATTGCTGCAGAGGGAGAGACAGAAGTCTTGTTCATTGTGCTAAATACCTTTATATTGTGTTGCTAAATAGATTATGGAATAAAGTATTTACTCATATAAATCTCTGTGTAGTGTGTCTGGGTCTTGGACCCCATGAAGTTGTTAAAATCTATCCGGAATAGACCCCGAAGTGTGGAGAAGAGAAGGAGTGGATGCTGCTGTGTCGGTGATAGTGGACATAAATCTATTACAGTACTTTGCGGAGTGAAACCAGGGAAATAATATTTTGTACATAGGACAAGCAAACTGCTTTCTATTAAAAGCTACTGATATGCAGCTGTCAGCAATTCTTGATGGTTTAATGGCTGACGATGGGACCTGCCGTTGACATGTTCCGGGTTTGATTACCAGGTAATTTTGCAGAAAAAACTATAACTATGTTAATGGTAGTAGCACAGCGTTTGCCTGGATGGCCCTATATCCAGAAACCTTCCAAGCACTCAAAAAGCTACTTTTCATAAATAAGTTAGTGGTCAACAGTTGTCGATATGTACTCAAGTGAGTTTTGGTATTGCTAAATGGCTTTGTGGTTTAATGGTGCCATGGAGTGGGTTCCGTGCCTGCACTGCATGGGATTTTTTTATTTATTGCAGTCACGATTTGCGAAAATGTATTTCATGACATAGCAAAATGTATAGCAATAACCAGGTTTTTTGACTTCTCTTTTCCATAAAAACCTGAAAGTGCGGTGAGTAGTAATGTACGAGCAGATCTCAGTAAAAAAAAACCTGCCAACATACCCCAAAAAATATTTTGCTAGATTTGTTGGATTGTTTACAGACCTGCAAAAACTGTGATTGCTAGTTTTTACATGATTATTGTTAGTATAATATGCATATGCATAAAAAAACAGATCTGCTAATATGTTACATTGTTGCTTTTTGGTATGAATATTTTTACAGACCTGTTACATTATAATATTTATATAGGGATGTATGTTTGGTAATGTAAACGATAGTTGACATTTGCACAGAGTTTTAAGATATTTATTGGTTTGTTATTTGCTTATGCTGGGGCTTCCCTCCCGATATAGATCGCGGTTGATACGGCCCGTTGTTTGTTTACTCTTGTTTTGGTAGTGGGTTAGGTATTATGTTTATTTGATTAAAATGGTAATAGTGAGCGTAATAAAGTATATAATAATAGTATAAGAAGTGAATGTAATAAAGTATAACATATTAGGCTAGAAAGTGTAGGTATAATGGATAACGCTTGTAATAGATACTATAAAATGGTGTAGTATGAAGTCTATAAAAACTTGTTAATTTGTAGAGTATTTAATGATATTGCAAGAAGTATCGTTACATTCGGGATAAATGATAATGAGAAGATTTTTTCCATTTTTAGTCCACTATTTTCCGACACGGCGAAATTCATTCCTGAAAAATTTTCCAAATCGATATAACTAAAATCTCTACAAAAAGGCGGTGGAGTTGTGAATGCTATCGAATTTGTTTTCGAATACGGTGTATTGTTTTTCACATGTGCCGTCATTAGTTGTTTCCAGAGTGTGTTGGTTGTCAGAACTGTAATTACTAACTCTGTTGTTGCTGTCGGAGCAGTTGTAGTTGCTTTTGTTCTCCGAGCTGTAGCTCTTGATCATTCCAAGTATATTTGGATGTATGACAAAGCTTCATCGATTTTGCAAACAAATTGGTATTCGTTCATCTTGTTGGTTTTGGAGCAGTTTGCTAGTTGACCGTCAGGAGCTACGGAACATTTGAGTGAGCACATTTGATATTTTAAAGTTTGATCCGAAAGATGAGCCGCTACTCGAAGAGCTCTGATACCAAGAGTTCCACGGTGACATCCCCAAGCCCGAGGAGATAAAATGAATGGAAGAGTCTCCGTTGCAAGACAATGTCTAAAAAGGATAGAAAAAATAGAAGATAAATTCGATATTTCATTTTTTTCTTGAGAGAGGGAGGGTTTTTTCACTCTTGTTTACGCTTTCAGCGTTTAGAGTTAACTGTCTCAAACATCAGCTGCACTCGATTAATATGATACGAGTAAAACTTGGTATGCAGGACGTTGGGATCGCATTTGTCTTTGTTATCTCCTCGATTCGTGATGCTAATGACGATCTTGCTTTGAACAGTCTGTAGACTTTCAAAACTCGATAAATAACAAACAAGTAAATATCTTACAGCTCTGTGTAAAGTCAACTATCATTTACATAACCAAACATGCATACATACCTATATAAATATTGTGATGGATTTTGGCAGCGCACATGCTTTGTACATACCTATACCCTAACCCAGAGGTGACTCTGACACTATTAACTAATCAGACAGGCCTCCCCAAGTGATGTAACCAGTAGCCATTGCTTAGAAGTAGATAATTTGTCACACCGATCCTGCATGCTTACCGACCCTGCAGCTACCGACTCTGCAGCTTTCCTTACCGACCCTGCAGTGACTTTTACCGACCCTGTAATGGCATACCGAGTCGGCAACAAGATGGCCACTCTAGCCACAGTTCTAAGAAGATCTGTATCAACTCCGGAGGACGTATCCAGGACCTAGCTACCTCCACTTATCGCCTACCTGTATCATAAGGCTAATTAGACTAAGGACTTAAGTGTATAGCTTATTCCATTGCCACTAGGCGCCTTATGCATTTAACATTGTGTGATTTTGTATGTATTGTCATCTGATTGGTTGCAGCACTTCCTGTTCCGTTTTATTGGTTGCACCAACATGATGCAATACACTTCCTGTGATCAGCCTATAGAAGGCTGCTTTTTCATATATACTTTGCCACTTATCACTTGCTGCTTGTGCTTTGGACTTCTCTAGGCATTTGCCTCCCTAGAGTTTGATATGTGGACAATAAATGTATTCTATCACATAAAACTATATTTAGTTTGTCTGAGCCGAGGGCTCACTAGTAGTGAAGTCATTACCGACTTTTCTGTTGCTACCAGCAGGTCTGACCGACCCTGCGTTACCTCTTGGAGAGAAGTGTTGGTTTGCTGTTTCACAAACTAGCGCTGTGAATGGCTGTTGTCAGTGGACGGTAGTATAGCAGCCCTACCGACAGAATCCACTACAATATTACACTGTAAAGGTCTGTAAAAACATTCATACTAAAAAAAAACAATGAAACATGTTAGCAGATCTTTTTTCTTATGCATATACATATTATACTAATCAACAATGAAAAATAATAAAAACTAACAGATATATTTTGGCAGGTCTGTAAACAATCCAACAAATCTAACAATCAAAAAAAGTTTCCAAGTGTGTTAGCAGGTCTTTTTTTTATCGAGATCTGCTCCAACATTACTACTGTGATGGGATGATTGACAGGTTTGTTGTCCCACCATATTGGAGTTACATTTCTGCAGGAACTTTTCTAAGAATAACCACAATCTCTAATGCATAGCGTTATGCAATATGTTGCTACTGGATTGAACAGACAATTAGATTGGCCATAACTGACTGCAAGATTGCACTTCTTCTGGGCAGTGCTGTACCACCAGTGCTGGAATCAGACAATACTATACTCTCAAACAGATGCAAGTTTTTGTAATTGCAGTGCATCCTCGTGACCTTATGGGTGAGGCATTGACCGAAGTCAGTGATGGGGAGGCTGTGTGCTACACCAAAAAATAGCAGACGATTTATGTTGATACTGAACTTTTTATATTGATGCAGATGCTGACGGCCTCTATTTCATGAGGGCCAAGTTCATTTGGACACTCATTTTGTTGAAGAAATATTTTCTAATAGGTTTGTCTCTGCAACAACCACCAATCAATTTTGTTATTTGCAAAATTGTTCTATGGTTTTGTTGGCTGTCAAAAGGATATGAAGAAGACTCTGAAAATATCCATTGTTGGTACGATGCTTTCAGTTTGTACTTCTTTTGATCGGAGTTCATACTGGAATTACAGATTCACAAATTATCTCAGCGACTGCAGAGCTTACGCTGTGTTAACCTTTTTGTCCCCAAGCGCCCATGACTTCACAAAAAAATGCAACCTGAAATTTCTTTAGTTTCATCACTGATAATCGAAAACCTAGTTTCACGTTAAGGTGGCAATATTGATGCTGTCTGTGTAATCCAAAAAGGTTTTCACACTCTATGTCGCAACCAGGAGTTTATTTGCCAGCCTAATTTTTCATGGTCACCAAGAATGATTGAGTCTTTGCTTGTTAGAGCTGGCATGGCGTTGCCAGTGTGGGGAATTGGTTTAGTTTGATACATTAATCTGCTTGCAGTTAGTGTTTAGACTCAAGTGGCTTCTGCCAATCCTCACAACATCCTGCCTCAGCAGATAGCTTCATACACTGTGGCAAAAACCGACCAAGATGAACAGTGCAAACAAGCCCTGTGATGGATAAATAGAAAACACCAGATCAGTATTTGAATTTTGAATGCAATCATCAAGCAGTAAAGTGAACCCGATTAGAGTACCTATACTTAATATTGTTACACTGCTCCAACTGAATCCCTACTTATTAACAGAAAGGTTACTTGTACCGACAGGCAAGACCTGCACATTCTGCTTGCTTTTCGAAAAGAAGTTGGCCAGATGTAAAAAATGGAAGCAGAAATGACAAACAAAGCACTTTCAATTGAAAGTGCTTTGTTTGTCATTTCTGCTTCCATTTAGTAGTTAGACACCCAATACAGTACCTAGTAGTTAGACACCCAATACAATCCCTAGTAGTTAGACACTCAATACAATACCTAGTAGTTAGACACCCAATACAGTACACTAGTTGGTGCCTAACATAAAACATATTATTCAATGAACATTGAATAATATGTTTTATGTTAGGCACCAACTAGTGTACTGTATTGGGTGTCTAACTACTAGGTATTGTATTGAGTGTCTAACTACTAGGGATTGTATTGGGTGTCTAACTACTAGGTACTGTATTGGGTGTCTAACTACTAGGTACTGTATTGGGTGTCTAACTACTAGGTACTGTACTGGGTGTCTAACTACTAGGTACTGTATTGTGTGTCTAACTACTAGGTATTGTATTGGGTGTCTAACTAGTAGTTGCTTTAATGGATTTCGGTCTGGTTTCTACAAACATCCACTATTCTGGAGTATTATGCCTCTCTTCAGAGGGGACACTGTGCTGCTCGACAGTGACAACTAGTTACTCAACCGAATCATTCGGTGTAGGCAGGGCCCTCGGCTCATACAAACAACACAGCGTGCAGTTTAAATATTGGCTTTACTTCTCAACAACTATAGTCCTAGGGTGGTAATCCACTAGGGTTATCGACAAGACATGAGAAATGATTGCGATGATTAGAGGTAAAGTCAGCCCTTTTATAGGTGAACTGACAGGGAGTAATTAGCATATTATATATGAGGGTAATAGCACAGGAAGTTGATAAGCCAATATAAAGAAATATATAAATATTCAACGAATCAGGTAAGGAGGGCCAAGTGGCTAGAGAGCGGTCCAATCATACGTCCTACAGGGCTCCCAGGCTATAGCTAGCTTATGGTCCACTTGTCTGGACGTTTGAGGAAGGGTATTTCCGGTTCTCGGTCTTGACTAAGATCCTATGTAAGTTTACGGTTCCTCCTCTATGGCGGCCATCTTTTACCGGGCCAGTATAGCTATCCCGGGTCGGTAAGAAGTCAATACCGGCCCTGCAGGGGTCAATACCGGCCCTGCATACCATGCCACCGGCACAGTACAACTTTCCACCTATTCAGCAGTCTACCGAAAGCTGTAGGTAGAAGTCTAGCGCATTATTCTCAAAGGGTGAACAGTAAACTACCCCTTTACCATAAGCTTTCACCAAAATCTACCACAGTATTGTATTGTACTAAAAACCATAAAGTGGTAAAGAAATAACCGACCTGATTCATCAATAAGTAATGGCCCAGAAAAGATTATTACATTCACTTTCATTAATAGTGGAAAGATAAGACACTAAAAAATCCCCAAAAGTTAAAACCTTCATATATTTAATGCAGTTTTATTTGTTTATAAGCTCTTCCTGACATACGCCATTATTGTTGCTCTATTGTGAAATTCCTGTAACAAAAATACAATTTTGTTAAGTTAGAATAAATTATAGTTTAAACTTTGGATACTTTGCACTGCACGTTATTGACAATAAATGATCTTGGACAACTTATCGTATATGTGAGTTATCTCCCTCTGTTACAGGCTGTGAAGAGTGCTTGTGATATTCTAGTGAAGAGGATGGCTCCCTACAAAAAAGATGGAATGAAGTGGATGGATGTGGTCAGCAAGTGTCAGGCTGACGAGGTAGACTTGCATGCAAAGTTTTAGTAAGTTAATGTTGTGACTACTCATTATCCATTGGTTCACAGTTGTGACCTTGTGGTGACCTCAAACTGTGTGTTTGTATAGTGTGAATGAGAAGTTGTGTGCCCCTTCCTCCAAGGATCCAAACCACAGCTATGATATATTTGGTGCTGCATGTGCTGAGGTGGAACTCGATGCTCTGACAGGAAACTTTCTCATCCATCGAATGGATATTCTGTACGACTGTGGTGCCAGGTAACCTTTTTGTTTTATTTTTTACTTTCACAACACAATTGAAATACCACTGAGCAGCAAAATCTTTATAAAGATTCAATAATTTTGGCTTAGTATACTTTTATTCATTTAAATGACACTTAATTCATATTTAATTAGTGTGACGTTTGAGTGAAAATCAGGAAAGTCGTTTGACAATATTTGAAAAAAAATTCTATTGTAATTTCCATGGTTTTTAGATTATAGAATTAACCAGAATTAAATAAATTATCATTTTGATGAGAGCTTGTGGTTTTAAGTGTGAGGTACTCACTTACCAACCATGTTGTACCAGTCTGGTTACTGTGTGAATGTTGTAGTTACTCACCAGAGATAGATGTGGGACAGATTGAGGGTGCGATAGTTATGGCACTTGGGCTATTCTTCTTTGAAGAGACAAAATATTCACCTACTACCGGGCAAATGATAACCCCCAACACTTGGGTAAGTAGTATGTATTATTTGTTGAAAATTTTTTGTAAACTTTTTCATTTGTTTTATG
Source organism: Cryptosula pallasiana (assembly GCA_945261195.1). NCBI lineage: Eukaryota > Metazoa > Bryozoa > Gymnolaemata > Cheilostomatida > Cryptosulidae > Cryptosula > Cryptosula pallasiana. The sequence goes on along the minus strand of OX183133.1, from coordinate 15,725,364 downwards.
CCCAGACCTACCATGTAGCACTCCCGGTTTACCCTCTCTCATGTGTTTTATGGGCAGACGTACCATGTGCCGATGAATCGTGACATCCCCTTGGACTTGAGGGTTTCCCTCCTCCGCAATCGACCAAATCCAGTTTTTGTTCTCAGATCAAAGGGTAAGTGTGGCGTGAACATCAGGAACCACATGTGAGGTTTGTATTGCATCAATTTGTTCAGTAAGTCCATCAATGATAGTTGTTGTTGACATCTTGCAGCGGAGTTTCGTATCAAAGACACATGTACATTGTGTTGTGATTAGCTGTTTTTTACAGTTGTTGCTGAGCCCCCGATGGTATTGGCTGAGTGTGCAATGACCTCTCTAAGGAAATGTATATCAGAGCTTAGAAAACAGCAAGGATTGTCTGATTCATTCACTGCAAGTCAGTGTTTTTTATTTGTCATTTTTTGATTAGGAGTTGTGTGTTATCTGTTTGTTTAGACTTATCTCCCCTCCCTATATAAACTTGTATATGTTACAGATGCACCCCTAACTGTGGAGAAGATACACGTTGCCTCTGCTCTGGACTCTACCAATTTTATTGTAAAATAAAGTGCTGTGTCAACAATGTATGGTAGACTGGAAAATAACGGAATTATACATGCTAGCAATCAATTTATCTTTTGGTAAACATTGCCCTTTTCTTCCTTTAATCTAATCGCTATTTTCTTGTTATAATTTCATATGCAAACGATTAAGTTTTAAAAACCTCACTTTAAACTAAAATTATTATATTGTCCACCAAATATTCTTTTATATTCAACAGTTTGTAATTTTGGCGCTTATTTAAACTTATTGTACAATGATTTTCTAAATACATGCAATTCTCAACAAATAATGTGTTCTTTTTCAGAACTTCTACTTAAAATATACTCTGATTGATCTTTAACTTATGTTTAGTATATCAGCATTTAGCGTCCACAAACTGATCACGAAACATGACGTCACACGTCAAAAGCATCGATATAAATATTTGTAGCACCTATTTTTTTTCAGTTTCCAAATATTCGGGAATTACTAAATTTTTAATAACTTGGGACCACAGGCTGCTAGAAACAAAATTTTAAAAGGGTTTAATAGGATACAATATGCCAAACGAGATTAACCAATCACTGCACTTCTTACATATCTGTAGTTTTGGGAAAAATTGTCTGGAAATGACGTTGTAAACGTGACTTTTCCCAGTGCGCCGATGGACCATATGATTTTAGTTTATGTTATATCACTAGCCTGTCTTATTACCGACCTGTTGATATACTATTTGTTATAGATCCTTTACATCTGGAGGTAGGAAAATAGATTTAATAATTTCCTTGCCAAATAAAAACGTAATTTTGTTTAATATATATTATCATGAAGCAATTAGTAACTAACCGCAAATTAATTACGCTCGCTTGGTCTTGCGTCACGGATTTCACTCTAATGTATCAATAATGAGGCGTAAAACTAACCGCAGTGCGAACATGAAACAAAGTAATTTTTTTGCTGAGAGGGTCATTTTTAAAACTCATTTTCTCAGTAACTATCAATGAGAGACAAAAAAGTTTACTACTATTGTGACTGCAAGATATGATTCTACGCCATGATATGTTTTTTAACGTCCCAAGGCTGATTTGAAAAATATGTTTGTATTGGCTACAGCATTTACTTCCTAACAATGTGAGAAATTACAAGTGAATAGCAAAGGATGCATGATCGGTGCAAGAATGGTTATTTTGTGATGTAGTCAACGATCATACAAGGGAAGATGGATAACGGTTAGACAGTATAATGGTGATCAATTGTAACGTGTATAAATATCAGACCAATGCGGGGAGACAACTCAATGTTATGTAAGTCATAATAGAACCAACAATTATATTCTATGATCATTGGTATAATGGAGATCATCTATCTTTTAATATATAAATGTAAGGCTGTTTTTGCGATGTTAGCTTAAAACTCCGGCACTACTAAGTCAATCTCAATAAAAAATACATGTTCAAAGTCATCATTTCCTTCTTTAGGTTATAACACGGTTGAATTTTTATTTTTTTAGAAGATTACAGCAATAGTTTCAATAAAAACCTAATTGTCATCAGTTATGCCAATTTATATCCGGTCAGATGTTTCTGCCTTTTGTGTAATGTTCGGTTCATTTTGTGTACATTCCGATATGCTACAGCCTTTTAGTTGGTCTGCAGTGGCTACAGCGAATCGAGTATTGATATTTGTGCGGCCAACAGTATCATTTTGCTACATTTGCTGACTTCACTAGATTTCATATTTTCTTTTCCACCAAATCAACCGTAAACTGTGGGGCTTCCTGCACATGAGGCTCTCTCCAGAATCTTCGGACTAACAACGAAATCTTCAAATCTTCAAGCTTGAGCAATGAAAAAAACTTACGTTAAAGACTGGTAGATTTTGGTGATATATTGTAGTGAATTTTTATGGTCACTACATCTGCACAAGGTCCCCCTGACAACTGCTTAGTGTCAGGCATACCTGAATTGAGTCTGGCACAGCCAGAAAACCTTGTGAGAAAGCTGGTAGAATCACTATCAGCCCTGCAGGATCACTACCGGCCCTGCAGGAACACTACCGGCCCTGCAGCAGTCACTACCTGGCTCTGCAGTACCATTACCAACCCTATACCGGGCCGAGGAAAATAGAAAGGCTAAAAGCTGTGGACCAAAAGGACCACCAAAAGAAGCAGAAGCCCGAGTTAGCTGCCCAACTACCACCCGAGCACCGAAAGACAACGACCACAAGCCGTAAAAGCCAAAAACCTGGACTACTATTGCACCATCACTTCCTAAGCTGACTCAGCACTATTGATTGTTGAAGCTCCGCCCTCTACTTCTAAGCGCCTTGTACATTTAACCCTAATTTAGCCAAGCCTATGCCATATTATTTACATCTCGTAGTTTCATTTGTGCAATTACCTCATGCTACTGGTGATGTGCTGCACCCTTAATTGGGCATTTGTTTTCTATTGTTCTGCTGATAAAAAGCAGAGCCCTGCTGTTATACATTGTAGTTGTATCAGTATTCTGTTTGAGACTGTTCCAAGCAGCAAGATACATTTCCATTCTTAGACCACACTGAGTTGTTGTTGCATAATGTAATGGATTCCGGTCTGTTACCACGGACATCCACTAATCTCGAGTATTCTACCTCTCTCCAGAGGGGACACTGTGCTGACCGACAGTGACAACTGTGCAGGGCAACCGAATTACCCGGTAATGCAAGAGCCCATGGCTCAAACAAACAGTACCTGTAGTGTTTGTAATAATGGCTTTATTCTCTAAGCTGTCCTGAGGGTAATTATTCCTCTAGGGTTTAGCAATATAAGAGCATATGCCATGGCAACATAGGAATGAATGCAAAGAGTAACACAGTGAGCTCTCCTTTTATAGGAGAGCTGATAAGTACAAAACATATAACAATCATAGCACAGGAAGCAGATTAGCCAATACAATTGATTATATAAATAAGTAGCCAATCAACAATGCAGTATGGTTAATTAACGGAGGTGCCAAGTGGCTAAGGGCGGAGTCCTTTCTCCTTATTGTCCAATCAGTAGTCCTGCAAGGCTCCCAGGCTGTATATAGAGTTGGGTCCATGAAGTTGGCAATCTAAGGGTAAGTACTTCCTGTTCTCGACCTTGACTAAGCTCCTACATACTTTTGAGGATCCTCATCTATGTCGGCCATCTTGTGCCGGCCCAGTACAGCTATACCGGGTCGGTAGGGGTCACTACCGGCCCTGCAGGGGTCACTACCGGCCCTGTTCACTATGCCACCGGCACAGTAGGACTTTCCACCCAAACAGCTGTTAACCGATCGCTGTGGGTGAAAGTCTAGCGCATTGTCCCGCAAGGTTCTAGAGTAAACGACCTGTTCACTACTAGTGTGCATCAAAATCTACCACAATAATACAATATGGTTTACACTCTGAAACGCTGAGTTGTGCGTTTGAGCCACGGGCTCTGATTATGGTTGTGGAGTTGGCATAATCCTCCGTTGAAGTAGGTTGAGAGGTGACCTCTGGAGTGAAGTTTTGTTGGTGGCATTGTGGTCTGCCCCCCAAAATCCACTACAACATGACAGTTCAACACCAAAATGAACTAATGGCCAAGAAATGTGCAAAAAGGGTACGAATGTTGAGATTTGTACCACTCAGACCTGAAGGCTTTTGTTTCGTAGTCATCTCTACTTGAAAACCAAACCGTTACGAAACTCAATCAATTCTTCACAAGACAATGTGAACAGGGTTAAAAGTATTTCAATCAAGATTTTGTAGTAGAGTTGCGACCTTTTTTGTTCTCAGTCGGAAATGTCGCAGTGAGTTTCATGAAATGCTTAAGAAGCACATGAAATGCTAAGCTGTAACCACAACAAAAAGCAATCTACGCGATGGTGCACTTCAGTTGAGTGAGTGCTTCTTGACACACCTCACAAACGTTGACTAATAGCTTGAAGGTAAGAAGATACACCTGTATGTGTAAATTCTTCATGTGTGTTTTTTTGTGAGTCACTACTTGTGTTTTGCAAAGCCTCTATGTGCCCTACCGTTCACGCAGTGTACTCACTGTTGAAACTGTCATAAAACAAGAAAACAGTAAAAAGATATCCAATTGAGACATCGTTAATTATCATTGCACACAAAAATATCATGTCTTTATAGCATTATCAAGAGTTGAAGATTGAGCTTGTATACAATACAAATAATAGTCGCCAAACATCTGAAAATGAACAGACAACCTGCTGTACTTTCCATGGTTTTCAAAAAAACATAAACTTCCCTTATCTGTACTGTTTTAAAGTGCTTGAACAGAATTCCCAAGAAGGTGAGCGCAGGGTCATTAAAAATGTAAGTGAATGAATGTTGGAGTCGCCGGAGCATGTTTATTGGACTTTGATGGAAATCCTCAGGTATAACTTGCAAGACCACCCAAGGGGGTGACTCCTTCAGTAACAAAGCGTTCAGTGTATTGACCAGTTGGCGATTTTATACTGTCGAATGCAGCTACTCATTATCTTGTTGTCTGCTTCAGCATCGGTTTTACTACATGGCAGGAAAAGCTACAGATGGGGAAAACGTTTTCGTAACCAGCAACACATGTACACTTGAGTGTAATGAGCGTGTAGACTGTTGTAGAGCGTCGCGGTGTTGAGAGGTAAGTGTGCTGCATCGGTCAAGGACCCGCCAGACAAAAAACTCACTCACACATGGTGTCACTGAGCATAAGAAACCAACGGTCCTGTTAGTGCATGCACTACTGGTACTGTCGATAACATTAGAAAAACGTTTCATTGATGTTACTTTGAGTTTTGTTGTGATGAAAGTCCTTACAAATCGATGGATCTCCTTGTGCATCTATCTATCTTTTAAGTGACTCGTGCGGTTGGCAATAACAGTGTTTTATCTGCGACAAATTACAACCATTTCAAGAACTTACTTCTGATGACACAATTGCCATGCTTTGTGTCACCAAATGCATCAATGCATTGTATAGCCAATCGCCTATTGGCCAATGAGTGTGTCAAAGTGGTGCATTTGTTGAGACCTGTACCACTCGGAGTTGAAAGCTGTTGTTTAGTAGTTATCTCTACTTGAAAACCAAAACTTTGCAAATCTCAACAAACTCTTCACGAAGCAATGTCAATAGCATCTAAAGTCTTTTAATGAACACTTTGTAGTAGAGTTTTGACAATTTTTTTGTTCTTTGTTAAAAGTGTTGGAGTGAGTTTCATGAGGGCTTTAATAGGCACTTGAAATGCTAAATTACAACCACAACAAACAGCATTAGACGAATAGTTGTACAACAGTTGAGTGAGTGCTTCATGACAACCCTCACAAACGTTTACTAACATTTTAAAGGTAAGTAGAGACACCTCTAGGCTTATGTGCGCTTGTGTCCTTTGTGTGAGTCACTATTTGTGTCTTGCAAATCCTCCGTTTGCCCTACGGTTCACACAGTGTATTCACTGTTGAAACTGTCATTTAGCAAGAAAACAGTAAAACTACTTCCAAATGAAACAGTGTTAAGCGGCGTTGCACACAAAAGTTTTCTGCCTTTATCGCAATTTTAAGAAATGGCGTGGGAGTTTGTATGCAATATAAATACTGAATGCTGATCGCCTGAAAATGAGTAGTCGAATTCCTGTACTCTTGATCGTTTTCAGAAGACTTAAAGTTCCCCCATCTGTACCAGTTTAAACTCCTTTTGCAGATATCCTGAACATGTGAGCACAAGGTCATAATAAATAGCAATAGGGTGAAAGCCGGGGTCGTTGGTGCATGTCTACTGTTATTGGAGGGATATCCTCATAGATTTATTGGTGAGACCACCCAAGTGGGTGACTCGACCTTCAGTAACGAAGTGTTCAGGGTATTGATGAGTGGGCAAAATTATACTGTCGAATGCAGCTACTTTTTATCTTGTTGTCTGCTTCAGCACCGCTTTTACTACATGGCAGGACTATCTAGAGATGGTGAGAATTCTTTCTTCACCAGCAACACATGTACACAAGGTGTAAACAGTGTGTAGTTTTTGTACACCTTCGCAGTGTTGAGAGGTAAGTGCACTACGTCACTCAAGGACCCGCCGGACAGAAAGCTCACTCACACATGGTGTCACTGGGGCATAGGAAACCAACAGTCCTGTTAGTGCATGCACTACTGGTACTGTCGTTAACATTAAAAAAACGTTCCCTTGGTGTTACTTTGAGTTTTGCTGTGATGAAAGTCCTTACAAACCCATGGCTCTCAGAGAACCAAGTCAGTCTTTTGTGCATCTATCTACCTTTAAAGTGACTCGAGTGTTTGGCATTATCAGTGTTTTATCTGCGACAAGTTACATCCATTTCAAGAACTTACTTCTGAAGACACAATTGCCATGCTTTGTGTCACCAAATGCATCAATGCATTGTATAGCCAATCGCTTATTGGCCAATGAGTGTGTCAAAGTGGTGCATTTGTTGAGATTGGTACCACTCGGAGTTGAAAGCTGTTGTTTCGTAGTTATCTTTACTTGAAAACCAAAACTTTGCAAATCTCAATAAACTCTTCGCGAAGCAATGTCAATAGCATCTAAAGTACTTTAATGAACATTTTGTAGTAGAGTTTTGACAATTTTTTTGTTCCTTGTCAAAAGTGTTGGAGTGAGTTTCATGAGGCCTTTAATAGGCACTCGAAATACTAAAGTACAACCACAGCAAACAGCATTAGACGAAAAGTTGTACAACAGCTGAGTGAGTGCTTCATGACAACCCTCACAAACGTTTACTAACATTTTAAAGGTAAGTAGATACACCTCTAGTCGTATGGGCTCTTGTGTCCTTTGTGTGAGTCACTATTTGTGTCTTGCAAAGCCTCCGTTTGCCCGTCGGTTCACACAGTGTATTGTGGTGGAATTTTGTGACTACTACCACTGCGCAAGGTCCCCCTGACAACTGTTGAGTGTCAGGCAAGCCTAAATAGAGCCTGGCACAGCCAGAACATAAGTAAGTCAGCCGGTAGAAACCCTACCGGCCCTGCAGCATTCACTGCCTGCCCTGCAGCATTCACTGCCTGCCCTGCAGAGGTACCACCGGCCCTGCAGCACACCCTGCCGGCCCTGCAGCATGTACTACCGGCCCTGCAGTGCCATTACCATACCTATACCGGGTCGGTGAGCAAAGAACTACTATAGCCTGAGAACCGAAATTGATACCAAAGGTGCAGGAGCCCAACTTTGCAACATAGCTGTCCTCAAACAAGACCAAAGCCAAGGACCACAAGCCACAAGGACCAAGAACCGGAGCTACTCATTGCACCACCATGAGTAAGCAAGATTGACTGAGAAGCTCCGCCCCCTACTTCTGGGCGCCTGGCACATTTAACTCTATATTAACCAATGACTGTATCGTATATTTATATCTCATGATCTGATTAGTGTAAACACTTTCTGCCATTACTGATTTGTTGCCCTTTGTTTGGGCATATGTTTTAATCATGTTCTGCCTATAAAAGGCAGAACATTTCACTAGACTCTTTGTATTGTATTGGGATTCTACCTGTGCTTAAGCCAAGTAGCATGATACATTTACCCTTATTATACATTGCTGGTTACGCTGTGTAATAAAGTATGGTTTACTCAACAAGTCATTGAGTCGTACGTTTGAGCCGCGGGCTCCGAGAACAGTTGTGGAATTGGCATACTCCTCTGTTGGAAGTTGACCTCTGGAGTGAGGCGTTGTTGGTGGACGCTTGGTCGGCCCCCCAAAATCCACTACACTGGTGGCAGCGGTGGGATTGTTCTCACGCTGTTGGACTGCGCTACCTTGGAACTGCATATTGCAGCCCAAAAATCCGGATCTGTATTCACTGTACAGACCCCCCATTTGGACACTCTTGAACAGACGTTGAGCTTGCTCCGCCTGAAGAAGTGCTCCCCAGAAAGTGTGCGTCACTTAGCTCTGCATAAACGTTGAGTTTACTCCGTTGCAGCAACCAGACAGCCCAGTATCTTTGATACCGGCCCTGCACACACTGATACCGGCCCTGTGTCTTCTGATACCGGCCCTGCTAACTTTGTGACCGGCCCTGCGCTTCTAAACGCCGGCCCTGTACACATTACTACCGGCCCTGTGCAATATTGTACCGGCCTTGTGCTACTTTCCAGTACTTTGTTTACTGAGACAACCTGATATAGACAGCCCTAGACGCTGTAGAGACCTGGTGCCGCTAAAAACGGACCAGCACACTATCCATTGTACACTTGAGTTGAGTTATTCCTCTAAGTCTAGACAATGGCAAACCAACGGGCACGCAGCGCTGGTAGGGTACCACCTGCAAACCCCGAAGCGAATGTGATGGAACGTTTGACAGAAGCGTTACAAGCCGTCATGCAACCAGCCGCTGCCAATCGCCGGTCTTTGTTCAAAATACCGAAGTTCGATGGAGATGGAGACGTGGACTATTTTATAGAACGCTTCATGGGAGTGGCAGAGGCGAGCGAATGGCCAGAGCAGACAGCGTTGCTGCACCTGCGAGAGTCCCTGAGAGGGAGTGCACTTGAATGTGGTAAGGCACCACAGTTGCAAGGAATATTTGCTGCTTTACGGGCAAGATTTGGCTTAACCCCCCGTGAAGCAAGGTACAAACTTACTGGCCTCCGCAGGACGTATAAGACTACGCTGCAGGAGCATGCCACTGAAGTAGAACGACTGGTGCAGGTCGCTTATGCGGACCTCCCCCACAGATCGTTGCAACGAATGATAATAGATGTCTTCAGCTCTACATTAGGCAACCCCTACTTGCAGAGACACCTCCTGGCAACACAACCAGTAGAGATTTTAGACGCAGTGAGAGCAGGGAATGATTACCTGCAGATAAAGACGGGCCCGGAGAAGAGGTCTACTCACGTGCTCACGGTAGAAGATGAATCTACGGATAAAGAGGAGAGCGTGGATGATACGTCAGACACACCGAATGCTTCGGTGAAGGACGTCCGCCCTACACCTCCGGGCAAAGAGGACCCTCTGACAGCAGTCATGGAGGCATTGTTGGACCTCACCAAGGAAATCAAGTCAATGAAGCCAGGAGTTACCCCTACCCCTCAGCCTCCTCCACCACTGCCCATGCCGCCATGCTTAGGTTGCGGAAAAGTCGGTCATATGCTAGGAACATGCCCCCAGCAGGCCAACAAACCAGCTATCCAAGACACTCCGTCAGAATTACAGGGTAACCCTTCAAATGGTGTTTCCTCCAGCGACAACAGCTGGCTGGTGACAAAGCGTGCCCGACAGTTACCACGCGTACAGAAATTTAATCCAGTCAAGGACGAGCCACGCAGGCCCAAAAGGCACCATCAGGAAGCAACGCCCCCGTGTGATTCAACAAGAATCCGGTCTAGAGACCAACCAGCTACTCCTGAAAATGGCACGCCGCCACTCAATTACTTCCTCCCAGGGAAGATTGATGGTAGGCCCCTGTCGGTGTTTATAGATGGCAGCTGTTCCACCAACCTGTTGTCTTACCACGTCTACCAATGCCTTCCCCCGGCTGTTAGAAATACATTAAAAAGCAGCCGCCTCTGTGACACCATGGTTCACGGCTCACAAGTGCCCTTCTACGGGACCATCACGGTTCCCCTGCGCCTTAGAGATTTTAAGTGTGAAGCTGTCTTCGTCGTTGGACGCATCCGTGAGGATGCCATCCTAGGCGAGCCATTCCTAACTGCGCATAAATGTAGGATCAAAGTTGATGAAGCGGCTGTTATGATTGGCGACCGCCAACTACCATGTACTGACCGGAATGGGAGGTTATTAGTTAACCGGGTGCAAGTGATACGAGCTATTACCTTACCCGCTTGTTCAGAGGTTACGTTGACGTGTAGACTCAATGCCAAAAACCACAGCCCCCTAGGATTGGTAGAGGGTCATCCTGATGCCCCCCCTCTAGCTACAAGCATCAACCAACCAGACGGACAGTGCCGCCTGGCAATTCGGTGTCTAAACCCCACCGACCAACCCTTGGAGCTGAAAGCTGGCCAGACCGTAGGTCGGTACACGGGCATAGACGCGGACCAGTGTTCTACCCCTGATGCCATACCCTGTTCCTCTCCCAAAGGCGAACCTCAGAGAAACCCAGAGTATCTGGTACCACTACACCTACAGGATCTCTACCATCAGGCAGTGGTCAACTGCAAGGACTCCCAGGAGAAAAAGAGACTAGCTCAATTGCTGGAGCAGTACGGGTCTACCTTCAGTATGGGAGATCATGACATAGGCCGTACCACCCTGGCAGAGCATAGCATTCCCCTCCTACCTGGCGCCAAACCTGTGCGCCAACACCCCCATCGATTGGGGCCCCAGAAAGAGGAAGAGGCGGAGAAACAGGTAGCCCACCTACTAGAGAAAGGCCTGATCGAGCCGGCATTGGGAGCCTGGAGCTCTCCGGTAGTACTTGTGAAAAAGAAAGATGGGTCGTGGCGGTTTTGCATCGATTACCGGCGACTGAATGCTGTCACTCAGCTGGATGCTCACCCCTTGCCACGTATAGATGAGAGTCTCGACGCACTCTCAGGGAGTAAATACTTCAGCACCTTGGACCTTGTCAGTAGGTACTGGCAAGTGCCGCTGGATGAAGATGCGCAGGAGAAGTCTGCATTTACCACCAGGGCTGGACTGTTTAAATGGAAGGTGCTGCCATTTGGTCTCACTTCCGCCCCAGCTACCTTTCAGCGGCTCATGGAGAAAGTTCTCCATGGGCTACACTGGAAGACCCTTCTCTTATATCTAGATGATATAATCGTGATTGCACCAAACTTCTCCACTCACCTGGAAAGATTGGCAGATGTGTTTGACCGGTTACAAGAAGCCGGGTTAAAACTCAAGCCCAATAAGTGCGAACTGCTACAGGAGCAGGTTCGTTACTTGGGCCATGTGGTCAGCAAGGACGGGGTAGCAACCGATCCTGAAAAAGTGAAGGCAGTAGAAGAATGGAGCCCGCCAAAGGATTTAAGGGACCTCCAAGCATTTCTTGGCACCGTCGGGTACTACCGACAGTATTTGCCCAATTTCTCCACGGTAGCCAAACCCCTCACCAAACTGACCGGGAAGAACACCCCCTGGAGGTGGGAACCAGAGCCAGAACAAGCTTTCCAGCAATTGAAAACCAGCTTGGTTACGGCTCCTATCTTGGGTTACCCCGAACACAAGGGTGCCTATGTGCTGGACACGGACGCCAGCAATGACGGATTAGGAGCAGTCCTGTCCCAGGTGCAAGAAGGCCGGGAAAAAGTCATATCTTACTACAGTAAGACACTCAACCCCGCCGAACGTAACTACTGTGTTACCAGGAAGGAACTCCTGGCGGTAGTAAAAGCGGTGTGCCACTTCAGACCGTATTTGTATGGGCAAAAATTCAAGTTACGAACTGACCATGCCTCCCTATTATGGCTCTGTCGCAAGAAGGAACCAACTAGCCAGGTAGCCCGGTGGCTGGAAATCCTTTCGGAATTCCACTACTCGATTGAACATCGAAAAGGCATCCACCACGGCAACGCTGATGGGCTTAGTAGACGCTGCCCAGCCGATTGTCGACAGTGCCAACACATTCAGAAAAGGGACGGTGGGCCAACAAAAGAGGAGGTAGCAGGAGAGTCCACTCCTGGAGACACAAAGCCCTTGGGGCCCTCTAGCACTTCAAAAACCCTTATCGGTGATACCGTGAGGGCGATACACAGAAGAGACCCGGCACCGCCTGATGCAGGGCTAGTCCACATGCAGAGAACTGGACAGCACCCGGTGGCCGTGGTCTATGAAGCCGTTAGAAATAACCATGCTCTGACTCAGGAACAACTAGACCTAGGAAGTCGTGAACTACGAGTACTCGCCCGTCGTCAATCCTCTATGAGGATTAGGCCAGACGGTGTCCTAGAAATCAGGATGGTTATGAACAAAAGGGCGCGGTGGTGTATCCTCTGCCCACCCGGCCTCCGAGGCACAACTATGTGGCAGACACATGCTCTGGCACACCAGGGCATAAAACGCACCCAACGAAGACTGCTATTGACCTGGTACTGGCCAGGAATCTATGCTGACACCCGCAGACTGGTTCGGAGCTGCAAGGTGTGTCAACGTGCCAAAAGTGGGGGCACACAGCCCAACCCTGCTCGGCAGCGCATGTACGCTGGACGACCATGGCAGAAATTGGCAGTTGATCTTGTGGGGCCACTACCGGAGACAAGGAGGGGAAATCAATGGATCCTCGTCCTGACGGAGCATTTTACAAGGTGGCAAGACGCACTAGCACTACCAGATGCCACGGCTGCAGTGGTGGCAACCGCCCTAGATGAAAGGGTTTTTGCTTACTTTGGCATCCCCAAGCAGGTCCACACCGATCAGGGAGCACAATTCGAGAGCAGTCTAATGAGGGAGCTATGTTCGTTGTGGAACATCGAGAAAACTCGGACCACCCCCTACCACCCTCAGGCCAATGGAGTGGTTGAGAGGAATAATAGGATCTTAGGAGATTCTTTAAGATCCTAATTACTGAAGCGCCAGCCCAATGAATGGGACCTGTTGCTACCGCAGTTGATGCGAGCCTTTCGGGCTACGCCCCATACAGTGACGGACGAGACGCCCAATTTCCTGATGTTGGGTCGAGAGCTCCGTTTGCCGGACCAGATTACCTACCATCCTCCACTCTCGGACAGTCTGCCGGTACATGCCTATGCCCAGGCACTCAAAGAACGCCTCGAAGAGGTGCACCAAACCCTACGGGAAGGACTGACACAGGTCAGGACCGAAGAGGGGCAAAAACCTACCCTGTTTGCACCTGGTGATCAAGTATGGCTGCAGAACATGAGACGGCGTAAGGGAGAAAATCCGAAGCTCCAGGCCAAATTTGTGGGGCCTTATGAAGTAAAGGAAGCCTACAGCAATCACACTTATTTAATTGCAAGGCATGGCCAAAGATCTGTACAGAACGGTTGCCGATTAAAACCGTATCACCCCTGCACAGACCCCCGGGGACAAGCCCCCGCTGCGCTGGAACCCACTCGACGACCTAACATGAGGGGGGCAGTGAGGAGAAGACAGCCGCGGGCCAGATCCCCGAGTTAGAGCAGCTAACACCCCCAACTCGTCAAGAACGAGCCGGTATAGCCAGAACCCCTATTCTTGAGGATCCGGTGCCGCCTCCTGAGCCAGTCATGGCCGAAGCCGCACCACCCTTGCCGGATAACGACCTAACGGCCACCCAGCCCCCGAGGAGGACCGAGCAAGACAACACAGGAGGACGCCCCCGACGGAATGTAGGACCACCCACCCGATACGGTGAAGCCTATTGTCACCAGATAGCGGAAGCCAGTCCTACCTACGAGGAAGAATTCCCTGCTCTGCCTCCACCAAGCCAAGCTATCCGTCAATCTTTTCCCACTCCCTCCTGTTTCACCAGGACCTGGGACACCTCCCCTAGAGATGCTAGGAAGCAGTAAGATGCTCTCCCCACAAACTTGACCGAGCACGGGTGTTGCTCGCCACTAGTATTCTCTTTGCTAAATTATGTAATTAAAGACCAAAGAGATACAGTCTTTAATGGAGAGAGGAATGTGGTGGAATTTTGTGACTACTACCACTGCGCAAGGTCCCCCTGACAACTGTTGAATGTCAGGCAAGCCTAAATAGAGCCTGGCACAGCCAGAACATAAGTAAGTCAGCCGGTAGAAACCCTACCGGCCCTGCAGCATTCACTGCCTGCCCTGCAGCATTCACTGCCTGCCCTGCAGAGGTACCACCGGCCCTGCAGCACACCCTGCCGGCCCTGCAGCATGTACTACCGGCCCTGCAGTGCCATTACCATACCTATACCGGGTCGGTGAGCAAAGAACTACTATAGCCTGAGAACCGAAATTGATACCAAAGGTGCAGGAGCCCGACTTTGCAACATAGCTGTCCTCAAACAAGGCCAAAGCCAAGGACCACAAGCCACAAGGACCAAGAACCAGAGCTACTCATTGCACCACCATGAGTAAGCAAGATTGACTGAGAAGCTCCGCCCCCTACTTCTGGGCGCCTGGCACATTTAACTCTATATTAACCAATGACTGTATCGTATATTTATATCTCATGATCTGATTAGTGTAAACACTTCCTGCCATTACTGATTTGTTGCCCCTTGTTTGGGCATATGTTTTAATCATGTTCTGCCTATAAAAGGCAGAATATTTCACTAGACTCTTTGTATTGTATTGGGATTCTACCTGTGCTTAAGCCAAGTAGCATGATACATTTACCCTTATTATACATTGCTGGTTACGCTGTGTAATAAAGTATGGTTTACTCAACAAGTCATTGAGTCGTACGTTTGAGCCGCGGGCTCCGAGAACAGTTGTGGAATTGGCATACTCCTCTGTTGGAAGTTGACCTCTGGAGTGAGGCGTTGTTGGTGGACGTTTGGTCGGCCCCCCAAAATCCACTACAGTATTCACTGTTGAAACTGTCAAATAGCAAGAAAACAGTAAAACTACTGCCAAATGAAACAGTGTTAAGCGGCATTGCACACGAAAGTTTTCTGCCTTTATCGCAATTTTAAGAAAAGACAACGGAGTTTGTATGCAATATAAATACTGAATGCTGATCGCCTGAAAATGAGCAGCCAAAACTCTTTATTTTTGATCGTTTTCCGAAGACTTTAAGTTCCCCCATCTGTACCAGTTTAAACTCCTTCAGCAAATTTCCCGAACACGTGAGCACAAGGTCATAATAAAAAGCAATAAGGTGAAAGCCGGAGTCGTCGGTGCATGTCTACTGTTATTGGAAAGATATCCTCATAGATTTATTGGTGAGACCACCAAAGTGGGTGACTGATCTTCAGTAACAAAGTGTTCAGGGTATTGATTAGTGGGCGAGTTTATACTGTCGAATGCAGCTACTTTGTATCTTGTTGTCTGCTTCAGCACCGCTTTTACTACATGGCAGGACTTTCTAGAGACGGTGAAAATTCTTTTTTCACCAGCAACACATGTACACATTGATGTAAACAGTGCGTAGTTTTTTTTACACCTTCGAGTGTTGAGAGGTAAGTGTGCTGCATCACTCAAGGACCCGCCGGGCAGAAAGTTCACTCACACGTGGTGTCACTGGGGCATAGGAAACCAACGGTCCTGTTAGTGCATGCACTACTGGTACTGTCGTTAACATTAAAAAATCGTTCCCTTGGTGTTACTTTGAGTTTTGCTGTGATGAAAGTCCTTACAAACCGATGGCTCTCAGAGAACCAAATCAGTCTTTTGTGCATCTATCTACCTTTAAAGTGCCTCGTGTTTGGCATTATCAGTGTTTAATCTGTGACAAGTTACATCCATTGCAAGAACTTATTTGTGAAGACACAATTGCCATGCTTTGTGTCACCAAATGCATCAATGCATTGTATAGCCAATCGCCTATTGGCCAATGAGTGTGTCAAAGTTGTGCAGTTGTTGAGACCTGTACCACTCGGAGTTGAAAGCTGTTGTTTCGTAGTTATCTCTACTTGAAAACCAAAACCTAACAAAACTCAAAAAACTCTTCGCAAAGCAATGTCAGTAGCATCTAAAGTCTTTCAATGAACACTTTTTAGTAGAGTTGTGACAATTTTTTTTGTTCTTTGTCAAAAGTGTTGGAGTGAGTGTCATGAGGCCTTTAATAGCCACTTTAAATACTAAATTACAACCACAGCAAACAGCATTAGACGAATAGTTGTTCAACAGCCGAGTGAGTGCTTCATGAAAACCATCACGAACGTTTACTAACATTTTAGAGGTAAGTAGATACACCGCTTGGCGTATGTGCGCTTGTGTCCTTGGTGTGAGTCACTATTTGTGTCTTGCAAAGCCTACGTTTGCCCTACGGTTCACACAGTGTAATCACTGTTGAAACTGTCATTTACCAAGAAAACAGTATAATTACTTCCAAATGAAGCAGTGTTAAGCGGCATTGCACACAAAAGTTTTCTGCCTTTATCGCAATTTTAAAAAGTGACGACGGAGTTTGTATGCAATATAAATACTGAATGCTGATCGCCTGAAAAGGAGCAGTCAAATTCCTGTACTCTTGATCGTTTTCAGAAGACTTTAAGTTCCCGCATCTGCACCAGTTTAAACTCCTTTAGCAGATATCCCGAACACGTGAGCACAAGGTCATAATAAAAAGCAATAGGGTGAAAGCCGCAGTCGTCGGTGCATGTCTACTGTTATTGGAAAAATATCCTCATAGATTTATTGGTGAGACCACCCAAGTGGGTGACTCGATCTTCAGTAACGAAGTGTTCAGGGTATTGATTAGTGGGCGAGTTTATACTGTCGAATGCAGCTACTTTGTATCTTGTTGTCTGCTTCAGCACCGCTTTTACTACATGGCAAGACTATCTAGAGATGGTGAGAATTCTTTCTTCACCAGGAACACATGTACACATAGGTGTAAACAGTGTGTAGTTTTTGTACACCTTCGAGTGTTGAGAGGTAAGTGTGCTGCATCACTCAAGGACCCGCCGGACAGAAAGCTCACTCACACATGGTGTCACTGGGGCATAGGAAACCAACGGTCCTGTTAGTGCATGCACTAATGGTACTGTTGTTAACATTAAAAAAACATTCCCTTGGTGTTAGTTTAAGTTTTGCTGTGATGAAAGTCCTTACAAACCAATGGCTCTCAGAGAACCAAGTCAGTCTTTTGTGCATCTATCTACCTTTAAAGTGACTCGTGTGTTTGGCATTATCAGTGTTTTATCTGCGACAAGTTACATCCATTGCAAGAACTTACTTCTGAAGACACAATTGCCATGCTTTGTGTCACCAAATGCATCAATGCATTGTATAGCCAATCGTCTTTTGGCCAATGAGTACGTCAAAGTGGTGCATTTGTTGAGACCTTTACCACTCGGAGTTCGAAGCTGTTGTTTCGTAGTTATCTTCACTTGAAAACCAAAAATTTACAAAACTCAATAAACTCTTCGCAAAGCAATGTCAATAGCATTTAAAGTGTTTTAATGAACATTTTGTAGTAGAGTTGTGACCATTTTATTGTTCTTTGCGAAAAGTGTTAGAGCGAGTTTCATGAGACGTTTAAGAGGCACTTGGAATACTAAATTACAACCACAGCAAACAGCATCAGACGAAAAGTTGTACAACAGCTTAGTGAGTCCTTCATGACAACCCTCACAAGCATTAACATTTTAGAGGTAAGTAGATACACCTCTTGGCGTATGTGCGCTTGTGTCCTTTGTGTGAGTCACTATTTGTGTCTTGCAAAGCTTCCGTTTGCCCTACGGTTCACACAGTGTATTCACTGTTGAAACTGTCATTTAGCAGAAACAAGAAAGAGAAAAACTATTTCCAAATGAAACAGTGTTAAGCGGCATTGCACACAAATGTTTTCTGCCTTTATCGCAATTTTAAAAAATGACTGCGGAGTTTGTATGCAATATAAATACTGAAGGCTGATCGCCTGAAAACGAGCAGTCAAATTCGTGTACTTTTGATCGTTTTCAGTAGAATTTAAGTTCCCACATCTGTACCAGTTTAAACTCCTTTAGCAGATATCCCGAAAATATGAGCACAAGGTCATACTAAAGAGCAATAGGGTGGAAGCCGGAGTCGTCGGTGCATGTCTACTGTTATTGGGGAGATATCCTCTTAGATTTATTACTGAGACCACCCAAGTGGGTGACTCGACCTTCAGTAACAAAGTGTTCAGGGTATTGATGAGTGGGCGAAGTTATACTGTCGAATGCAGCTACTCTATAGCTTGTTGTCTGCTTCAGCACCGCTTTTACTACATGGCAGGACTATCTAGAGACGGTGAGAGTTCTTTCTTCCTCAGCAACACATGTGCACACTGGTGTAAACAGTGTGTAGTTTTTGTACACCTTCGAGTGTTGAGAGGTAAGTGTGCTGCATCACTCAAGGACCCGCCGGACAGAAAGCTCACTCACACATGGTGTCACTGGGGCATAGGAAACCAACGGTCCTGTTAGTGCATGCACTACTGGTACTGTCGTTAACCTTAAAAAAACGTTCCCTTGGTGTTACATTGAGTTTTGCTGTGAAGAAAGTCCTTAGAAACCGATGGCTCTCAGAGAACCAAGTCAGTCTTTTGTGCATCTATCTACCTTTAAAGTGACTCGTGTGTTTGGCATTATCAGTGTTTTATCTGCGACAAGTTACATCCATTGCAAGAACTTACTTCTGAAGACACAATTGCCATGCTTTGTGTCACCAAATGCATCAATGCATTGTATAGCCACTCGCTTATTGGCCAATGAGTGTGTCAAAGTGGTGCATTTGTTGAGACCTGTACCACTCGGAGTTGAAAGCTGTTGTTTCGTAGTTATCTCTACTTGAAAACCAAAACTTTACAAAACTCAAAAAACTCTTCGCGAAGCAATGTCAATAGCATCTAAAGTCTTTCAATGAACACTTTGTAGTAGAGTTGTGACAGTTTTTTTGTTGTTTGTCAAAAGTGTTGGAGTGAGTTTCATGAGGCCTTTAATAGGCACTTGAAATGCTAAATTACAACCACAGCAAACAGCATTAGACGAATAGTTGTACAACAGTTGAGTGAGTGCTTCATGACAACCCTCACAAACGTATACTAACATTTTAGAGGTAAGTAGATACACTGCTTGGCGTATGTGCGCTTGTGTCCTTGGTGTGAGTCACTATTTGTGTCTTGCAAAGCCTCCGTTTGCCCTACGGTTCACACAGTGTATTCACTGTTGAAACTGTCAAATAGCAAGAAAACAGTAAAACTACTTCCAAATGAAACAGTGTTAATCGGCGTTGCACACAAAAGTTTTCTGCCTTTATCGCAGTTTTAAGAAATGACGACGGTGTTTGTATGCAATATAAATACTGAATGCTGATTGCCTTAAACTGAGCAGTCAAATTCCTGTACTCTTGATCGTTTTCAGAAGACTTTAAGTTCCCCCATCTGTACCGGTTTAAACTCCTTTAGCAGAGATCCCGAAAACGTGAGCACAAGTTCATAATAAATAGCAATAGAGTGAATGCCGGAGTCGTCGGTGCATGTCTACTGTTATTGGAAAGAAATCCTCATAGATTTATTGGTGAGACCACCCAAGTGGGTGACTCGATCTTCAGTAACGAAGTGTTCAGGGTATTGATTAGTGGGCGAGTTTATACTGTCGAATGCAGCTACTTTGTATCTTGTTGTCTGCTTCAGCACCGCTTTTACTACAAGGCAGGACTATCTATAGACGGTGACAATTCTTTCTTCACCAGCAAAACATGTACTCATTGGTGCAAACAGTGTGTAGTGTTTGTACACCTTCGAGTGTTGAGAGATAAGTGTGCTGCATCACTCAAGGACCCGCCGGACGGAATGCTCACTCACACATGGTGTCACTGGGGCATAAGAAACCAACGGTCCTGTTAGTGCATGCACTACTGGTACTGTCGTGAACATTAAAACAACGTTCCCTTGGTGTTACTTTGAGTTTTGCTGTGATGAAAGTCCTTATAAACCGATGGCTCTCAGAGAACCAAGTCGGTCTTTTGTGCATCTACCTACTTTTGAAGTGACTGGTGTGTTTGGCATTATCAGTGTTTTATCTGCGACAAGTTACATCCATTGCAAGAACTTACTTCTGAAGACACAATTGCCACGCTTTGTGTCACCAAATGCATCAGTGCATTGTATAGCCAATCGCCTATTGGCTAATGAGTGTGTCAAAGTTGTGCATTTGTTGAGACTTGTACCACTCGGAGTTGAAAGCTGTTGTTTCGTAGTTGTCTCTACTTGAAAACCAAAACTTTACAAAACTCAATAAACTCTTCGCGAAGCAATGTCAATAGCATCTAAAGTCTTTCAATGAACACGTTTTAGTAGAGTTGTGACACTTTTTTTGTTCTTTGTCAAAAATGTTGGAGTGAGTTTCATGAGGCCTTTAATAGGCACTTGAAATGCTAAATTACAACCACAGCAAACAGCATTAGACGAATAGTTGTACAACAGCTGAGTGAGTGTTTCATGACAACCCTCATGAACGTTTACTAACATTTTAGAGGTAAGTAGATACACCGCTTGGCGTATGTGAGATTGTGTCCTTGGTGTGGGTCACTATTTGTGTCTTGCAAAGCCTCTGTTTGCCCTACGGTTCACACAGTGTATTCACTGTTGAAACTGTCATTTAGCAAGAAAACAGTAAAACTACTTCCAAATGAAACAGTGGTAAGCGGCATTGCACACAATAGTTTTCGGCCTTTATCGCAATTTTAAGAAATGACGACGGAGTTTGTACGCATTATAAATACTGAATGCTGATCGCCTGAAAATGAGCAGTCAAAGTCCTGTACTCTTGATCGTTTTCAGAAGACTTTAAGTTCCCCCATCTGCACCAGTTTAAACTCCTTTAGCAGATATCCCGAACACAGGAGCACAAGGTCATAACAAAAAGCAATAGGGTGAAAGCCGGAATCGTCGGTGCATGTCTACTGTTATTGGAACGATATCCTCATAGATTTATTGGTGAGACCACCCAAGTGGGTGACTCGATCTTCAGTAACGAAGTGTTCAGGGTATTGATTAGTGGGCGAGTTTATACTGTCTAATGCAGCTACTTTGTATCTTGTTGTCTGCTTCAGCACCGCTTTTACTACATGGCAGGACTACCTAGAGACGGTGAGAATTCTTTCTGCCCCAGCAACACATGTGCACATAGTTGTAAACAGTGTGTAGTTTTTGTACACCTTTGCAGTGTTGAGAGGTAAGTGTGCTGCATCACTCAAGGACCCGCCGGACAGAAAGCTCACTCACACATGGTGTCACTGGGGCATAGGAAACCAACGGTCCTGTTAGTGCATGCACTACTGGTACTGTCGTTAACATTAAAAAAACGTTCCATTGGTGTTACTTTGAGTTTTGCTGTGATGAAAGTCCTTACAAAATGATGGTTTTCAGAGAACCAAGTCTGTATTTTGTGCATCTATCTACCTTTAAAGTGACTCGTGTGTTTGGCATTATCAATGTTTTATCTGCGACAAGTTACATCCATTTCAAGAACTTACTTCTGAAAAAACAATTGCCATGCTTTGTGTCACCAAATGCGACAATGCATTGTATAGCCAATCGTCTTTTGGCCAATGAGTACGTCAAAGTGGTACATTTGTTGAGACCTTTACCACTCGGAGTTCGAAGCTGTTGTTTTGTAGTTATCTTCACTTGAAAACCAAAACTTTACAAAACTCAATAAACTCTTCGCAAAGTAATGTCAATAGCATTTAAAGTGTTTTAATGAAAATTTTGTAGTAGAGTTGTGACCATTTTATTGTTCTTTGCGAAAAGTGTTAGAGCGAGTTTCATGAGACGTTTAAGAGGCACTTGGAATACTAAATTACAACCACAGCAAACAGCATCAGACGAAAAGTTGTACAACAGCTTAGTGAGTCCTTCATGACAACCCTCACAAGCATTAACATTTTAGAGGTAAATAGATACACCTCTTGGCGTATGTGCGCTTGTGTCCTTTGTGTGAGTCACTATTTGTGTCTTGCAAAGCTTCCGTTTGCCCTACGGTTCACACAGTGTATTCACTGTTGAAACTGTCATTTAGCAGAAACAAGAAAGAGAAAAACTATTTCCAAATGAAACAGTGTTAAGCGGCATTGCACACAAAAGTTTTCTGCCTTTATCGCAATTTTGAGAAATGATGACGGAGTTTGTATGCAATATAAATACTGAATGCTGATCGCCTGAAAATGAGCAGTCAAATTCCTGTACTCTTGATCAATTTCACAAGACTTTAAATTCTCCCATCTGTACCAGTTTAAACTCCTTTAGCAGATATCCCGAAAATATGAGCACAAGGTCATAATAAAGAGCAATAGGGTGGACGCCGGAGTCGTCGGTTCATGTCTACTGTTATTGGGGAGATATCCTCTTAGATTTATTACTGAGACCACCCAAGTGGGTGACTCGACCTTCAGTAACAAAGTGTTCAGGGTATTGATGAGTGGGCGAAGTTATACTGTCGAATGCAGCTACTCTGTAGCTTGTTGTCTGCTTCAGCACCGCTTTTACTACATGGCAGGACTATCTAGAGACGGTGAGAGTTCTTTCTTCCTCAGCAACACATGTGCACACTGGTGTAAACAGTGTGTAGTTTTTGTACACCTTCGAGTGTTGAGAGGTAAGTGTGCTGCATCACTCAAGGACCCGCCGGACAGAAAGCTCACTCACACATGGTGTCACTGGGGCATAGGAAACCAACGGTCCTGTTAGTGCATGCACTACTGGTACTGTCGTTAACATTAAATAAAACGTTCCTTTGGTGTTACTTTGAGTTTTGCTGTGATGAAAGTCCTTACAAACCGATGGCTCTCAGAGAACCAAGTCTGTCTTTTGTGCATCTATCTACCTTTAAAGTGACTCGTGTGTTTGGCATTATCAGTGTTTTATCTGCGACAAGTTACATCCATTGCAAGAACTTACTTCTGAAGACACAATTGCCATGCTTTGTGTCACCAAATGCATCAATGCATTGTATAGCCAATCGCCTATTGGCCAATGAGTGTGTCAAAGTGGTGCATTTGTTGAGACCTGTACCACTCGGAGTTGAAAGCTGTTGTTTCGTAGTTATCTCTACTTGAAAACCAAAACTTTACAAAACTCAAAAAACTCTTCGCGAAGCAATGTCAATAGCATCTAAAGTCTTTCAATGAACACTTTGTAGTAGAGTTGTGACAGTTTTTTTGTTGTTTGTCAAAAGTGTTGGAGTGAGTTTCATGAGGCCTTTAATAGGCACTTGAAATGCTAAATTACAACCACAGCAAACAGCATTAGACGAATAGTTGTACAACAGTTGAGTGAGTGCTTCATGACAACCCTCACAAACGTATACTAACATTTTAGAGGTAAGTAGATACACTGCTTGGCGTATGTGCGCTTGTGTCCTTGGTGTGAGTCACTATTTGTGTCTTGCAAAGCCTCTGTTTGCCCTACGGTTCACACAGTGTATTCACTGTTGAAACTGTCATTTGGAGAGAAAACAGTAAAACTACTTCCAAATGAAACAGTGTTAATCGGCGTTACACCCAAAAGTTTTCTGCCTTTATCGCAGTTTTAAGAAATGACGACGGAGTTTGTACGCAATATAAATACAGAATGCTGATTGCCTTAAAATGAGCAGTCAAATTCCTGTACTCTTGATCGTTTTCAGAAGACTTTAAGTTCCCCCATCTGTACCAGTTTAAACTCCTTTAGCAGATATCCCGAATACGTGAGCACAAGTTCATAATAAATAGCAATAGAGTGAATGCCGGAGTCGTCGGTGCATGTCTACTGTTATTGGAAAGAAATCCTCATAGATTTATTGGTGAGACCACCCAAGTGGGTGACTCGATCTTCAGTAACGAAGTGTTCAGGGTATTGATTAGTGGGCGAGTTTATACTGTCGAATGCAGCTACTTTGTATCTTGTTGTTTGCTTCAGCACCGCTTTTACTACATGGCAGGACTATCTAGAGATGGTGAGAATCCTTTCTTCACCAGCAAAACATGTACCAATTGGTGCAAACAGTGTGTAGTGTTTGTACACCTTCGAGTGTTGAGAGATAAGTGTGCTGCATCACTCAAGGACCCGCCGGACAGAAAGCTCACTCACACATGGTGTCACTGGGGCATAAGAAACCAACGGTCCTGTTAGTGCATGCACTACTGGTACTGTCGTTAACATTAAAAAAACGTTCCCTTGGTGTTACTTTGAGTTTTGCTGTGATGAAAGTCCTTACAAACCGATGGCTCTCAGAGAGCCAAGTCAGTCTTTTGTGCATCTATCTACCTTTAAAGTGACTCGTGTGTTTGGCATTATCAGTGTTTTATCTGCGACAAGTTACATCCATTGCAAGAACTTTTTTCTGAAGACACAATTGCCATGCTTTGTGTCACCAAATGCATCAATGCATTGTATAGCCAATCGCCAATTGGCCAATGCGTGCGTAAAAGTGGTGCATTTGTTGAGACCTGTAGCACTCGGAGTTGAAAGCTGTTGTTTTGTAGTTATCTCTACTTGAAAACCAAGACTTTACAAAACTCAAAAAACTCTACGCGAAGCAATGTCAATAGCATCTAAAGTCTTTCAATGAACACTTTTTAGTAGAGTTGTGACAATTTTTTTGTTCTTTGTCAAAAGTGTTGGAGTGAGTTTCATGAGGCCTTTAATAGGCACTTGAAATGCTAAATTACAACCACAGCAAACAGCATTAGACGAATAGTTGTACAACAGCTGAGTGAGTGCTTCATGACAACCCTCACAAACGTTTACTAACATTTTAGAGGTAAGTAGATACACCGCTTGGGGTATGTGCGCTTGTGTCCTTGGTGTGAGTCACTATTTGTGTTTTGCAAAGCCTCCGTTTGCCCTACGGTTCACACAGTGTATTGTAGCCGATTTTTATGTCCACTACCTTCCGCTAGGGGGTTGTGCTGGCAGACGCGCCGTCTGTGCAGCCACAACAAGGCAGTCAGCCTCTTCAGGCCTGACAAGTGGTGGTCGACCTCAACCCAGAGGTGACCCAGTACCGAATCGGTACAACGCAGTGTTTCAAAGCGAGTGGCTAACTTTAACAATGGTAGCAAGGAGCCCTCGGCTCAGACATACACAGCATAGTTTTGTGTGTATAGACCATTTATTCATTACAGAATAACAGGTAAGACTGGCAATACAAAGCAAGAGAACACACTCTTGCCATATCAGTAAGTGCAATGATTATGAGAAAACTTCTCCCTTTTATAGGCAGAGTTGTGGAAAATAACTGCCATGAACAGGAAGCATGGCAGGAAGTTATATGATACAAAGGCACAATATAATATATATAACAATGACATTGTCCAATAAGATAGCTAGGTAAGTAAAACATCACTGATGCCCATAAGTAAGAGGCGGAGTTCACAAGCAGCTTGGCCAGTGATTGGTTAATATTGTTCCTGGGCGTTACACAGCCTTGGGTCCACTGTCTCCTTTATCCAAGGGTAGTTATCTTTGGGAGGTGGCATCTGAAGGCTCTTAGGCTAGATTACGTCATCCTGGCCACGGCGGCCATCTTGTTGCCGACCCAGGATTGCCACCCAGGGTCGGTATAGTAAATACTGAGTGCCGAAGTAATAATAAATACTTATGAGAGCAATATAATTGCCATAACAGAGGCTGGCCTTCGTCTGTCATAATCAGGGGAGGCATGCCTGTGGTAACCACCAACAAGGGGGCCTCTGCGCAGTAGTGGTCACTGTATGTAGTCAGTAAAATCCACCACAGTATTCACTGTTGAAACTGTCATTTACCAAGAAAACAGTAAAACTACTTCCAAATGAAACAGTGTTAAGCGGCATTGCACACAAAAGTTTTCTGCCTTTATCGCAATTTTGAGAAATGATGACGGAGTTTGTATGCAATATAAATACTGAATGCTGATCGCCTGAAAATGAGCAGTCAAATTCCTGTACTCTTGATCAATTTCACAAGACTTTAAATTCTCCCATCTGTACCAGTTTAAACTCCTTTAGCAGATATCCCGAAAATATGAGCACAAGGTCATAATAAAGAGCAATAGGGTGGACGCCGGAGTCGTCGGTTCATGTCTACTGTTATTGGGGAGATATCCTCTTAGATTTATTACTGAGACCACCCAAGTGGGTGACTCGACCTTCAGTAACAAAGTGTTCAGGGTATTGATGAGTGGGCGAAGTTATACTGTCGAATGCAGCTACTCTGTAGCTTGTTGTCTGCTTCAGCACCGCTTTTACTACATGGCAGGACTATCTAGAGACGGTGAGAGTTCTTTCTTCCTCAGCAACACATGTGCACACTGGTGTAAACAGTGTGTAGTTTTTGTACACCTTCGAGTGTTGAGAGGTAAGTGTGCTGCATCACTCAAGGACCCGCCGGACAGAAAGCTCACTCACACATGGTGTCACTGGGGCATAGGAAACCAACGGTCCTGTTAGTGCATGCACTACTGGTACTGTCGTTAACATTAAATAAAACGTTCCTTTGGTGTTACTTTGAGTTTTGCTGTGATGAAAGTCCTTACAAACCGATGGCTCTCAGAGAACCAAGTCTGTCTTTTGTGCATCTATCTACCTTTAAAGTGACTCGTGTGTTTGGCATTATCAGTGTTTTATCTGCGACAAGTTACATCCATTGCAAGAACTTACTTCTGAAGACACAATTGCCATGCTTTGTGTCACCAAATGCATCAATGCATTGTATAGCCAATCGCCTATTGGCCAATGAGTGTGTCAAAGTGGTGCATTTGTTGAGACCTGTACCACTCGGAGTTGAAAGCTGTTGTTTCGTAGTTATCTCTACTTGAAAACCAAAACTTTACAAAACTCAAAAAACTCTTCGCGAAGCAATGTCAATAGCATCTAAAGTCTTTCAATGAACACTTTGTAGTAGAGTTGTGACAGTTTTTTTGTTGTTTGTCAAAAGTGTTGGAGTGAGTTTCATGAGGCCTTTAATAGGCACTTGAAATGCTAAATTACAACCACAGCAAACAGCATTAGACGAATAGTTGTACAACAGTTGAGTGAGTGCTTCATGACAACCCTCACAAACGTATACTAACATTTTAGAGGTAAGTAGATACACTGCTTGGCGTATGTGCGCTTGTGTCCTTGGTGTGAGTCACTATTTGTGTCTTGCAAAGCCTCTGTTTGCCCTACGGTTCACACAGTGTATTCACTGTTGAAACTGTCATTTGGAGAGAAAACAGTAAAACTACTTCCAAATGAAACAGTGTTAATCGGCGTTACACCCAAAAGTTTTCTGCCTTTATCGCAGTTTTAAGAAATGACGACGGAGTTTGTACGCAATATAAATACAGAATGCTGATTGCCTTAAAATGAGCAGTCAAATTCCTGTACTCTTGATCGTTTTCAGAAGACTTTAAGTTCCCCCATCTGTACCAGTTTAAACTCCTTTAGCAGATATCCCGAATACGTGAGCACAAGTTCATAATAAATAGCAATAGAGTGAATGCCGGAGTCGTCGGTGCATGTCTACTGTTATTGGAAAGAAATCCTCATAGATTTATTGGTGAGACCACCCAAGTGGGTGACTCGATCTTCAGTAACGAAGTGTTCAGGGTATTGATTAGTGGGCGAGTTTATACTGTCGAATGCAGCTACTTTGTATCTTGTTGTTTGCTTCAGCACCGCTTTTACTACATGGCAGGACTATCTAGAGATGGTGAGAATCCTTTCTTCACCAGCAAAACATGTACCAATTGGTGCAAACAGTGTGTAGTGTTTGTACACCTTCGAGTGTTGAGAGATAAGTGTGCTGCATCACTCAAGGACCCGCCGGACAGAAAGCTCACTCACACATGGTGTCACTGGGGCATAAGAAACCAACGGTCCTGTTAGTGCATGCACTACTGGTACTGTCGTTAACATTAAAAAAACGTTCCCTTGGTGTTACTTTGAGTTTTGCTGTGATGAAAGTCCTTACAAACCGATGGCTCTCAGAGAGCCAAGTCAGTCTTTTGTGCATCTATCTACCTTTAAAGTGACTCGTGTGTTTGGCATTATCAGTGTTTTATCTGCGACAAGTTACATCCATTGCAAGAACTTTTTTCTGAAGACACAATTGCCATGCTTTGTGTCACCAAATGCATCAATGCATTGTATAGCCAATCGCCAATTGGCCAATGCGTGCGTAAAAGTGGTGCATTTGTTGAGACCTGTAGCACTCGGAGTTGAAAGCTGTTGTTTTGTAGTTATCTCTACTTGAAAACCAAGACTTTACAAAACTCAAAAAACTCTACGCGAAGCAATGTCAATAGCATCTAAAGTCTTTCAATGAACACTTTTTAGTAGAGTTGTGACAATTTTTTTGTTCTTTGTCAAAAGTGTTGGAGTGAGTTTCATGAGGCCTTTAATAGGCACTTGAAATGCTAAATTACAACCACAGCAAACAGCATTAGACGAATAGTTGTACAACAGCTGAGTGAGTGCTTCATGACAACCCTCACAAACGTTTACTAACATTTTAGAGGTAAGTAGATACACCGCTTGGGGTATGTGCGCTTGTGTCCTTGGTGTGAGTCACTATTTGTGTTTTGCAAAGCCTCCGTTTGCCCTACGGTTCACACAGTGTATTGTAGCCGATTTTTATGTCCACTACCTTCCGCTAGGGGGTTGTGCTGGCAGACGCGCCGTCTGTGCAGCCACAACAAGGCAGTCAGCCTCTTCAGGCCTGACAAGTGGTGGTCGACCTCAACCCAGAGGTGACCCAGTACCGAATCGGTACAACGCAGTGTTTCAAAGCGAGTGGCTAACTTTAACAATGGTAGCAAGGAGCCCTCGGCTCAGACATACACAGCATAGTTTTGTGTGTATAGACCATTTATTCATTACAGAATAACAGGTAAGACTGGCAATACAAAGCAAGAGAACACACTCTTGCCATATCAGTAAGTGCAATGATTATGAGAAAACTTCTCCCTTTTATAGGCAGAGTTGTGGAAAATAACTGCCATGAACAGGAAGCATGGCAGGAAGTTATATGATACAAAGGCACAATATAATATATATAACAATGACATTGTCCAATAAGATAGCTAGGTAAGTAAAACATCACTGATGCCCATAAGTAAGAGGCGGAGTTCACAAGCAGCTTGGCCAGTGATTGGTTAATATTGTTCCTGGGCGTTACACAGCCTTGGGTCCACTGTCTCCTTTATCCAAGGGTAGTTATCTTTGGGAGGTGGCATCTGAAGGCTCTTAGGCTAGATTACGTCATCCTGGCCACGGCGGCCATCTTGTTGCCGACCCAGGATTGCCACCCAGGGTCGGTATAGTAAATACTGAGTGCCGAAGTAATAATAAATACTTATGAGAGCAATATAATTGCCATAACAGAGGCTGGCCTTCGTCTGTCATAATCAGGGGAGGCATGCCTGTGGTAACCACCAACAAGGGGGCCTCTGCGCAGTAGTGGTCACTGTATGTAGTCAGTAAAATCCACCACAGTATTCACTGTTGAAACTGTCATTTACCAAGAAAACAGTAAAACTACTTCCAAATGAAACAGTGTTAAGCGGCATTGCACACAAAAGTTTTCTGCCTTTATCGCACTTTTAAGAAATGAGGACGGAGTTTGTATGCAATATAAATACTGTATGCTGATCGCCTGAAAATGAGCGGTCAAATTCCTGTACTCTTGATCAATTTCAGAAGACTTTAAGTTCCCCATCTGTACCAGTTTAAACTCCTTTATCAAATATACCGAACACGTGAGCGCAAGGTCATAATAAAAAGCAATAGGGTGAAAGCCGGAGTCGTCGGTGCATGTCTACTGTTATTGGAAAGATATCCTCATAGATTTATTGGTGAGACCACCAAAGTGGGTGACTCGATCTTCAGTAACAAAGTGTTCAGGGTATTGATTAGTGGGCGAGCTTATACTGTCGAATGCAGCTACTTTGTATCTTGTTGTCTGCTTCAGCACCGCTTTTACTACATGGCAGGACTATCTAGAGACGGTGAGAATTTTTTCTTCACCAGCAACACATGTACACATTGATGTAAACAGTGCGTAGTTTTTTTACACCTTTGAGTGTTGAGAGGTAAGTGTGCTGCATCACTCAAGGACCCGCCGGACAGAAAGTTCACTCACACATGGTGTCACTGGGGCATAGGAAACCAACGGTCCTGTTAGTGCATGCACTACTGGTACTGTCGTTAACATTAAAAAATCGTTCCCTTGGTGTTACTTTGAGTTTTGCTGTGATGAAAGTCCTTACAAACCGATGGCTCTCAGAGAACCAAATCAGTCTTTTGTGCATCTATCTACCTTTAAAGTGCCTCGTGTTTGGCATTATCAGTGTTTTATCTGCGACAAGTTACATCCATTGCAAGAACTTATTTGTGAAGACACAATTGCCATGCTTTGTGTCACCAAATGCATCAATGCATTGTATAGCCAATCGCCTATTGGCCAATGAGTGTGCCAAAGTTGTGCATTTGTTGAGACCTGTACCACTCGGAGTTGAAAGCTGTTGTTTCGTAGTTATCTCTACTTGAAAACCAAAACTTTACAAAAATCAATAAACTCTTCGCGAAGCAATGTCAATAGCATCTAAAGTCTTTCAATGAACACTTTTTAGTAGAGTTGTGACACTTTTTTTGTTCTTTGTCAAAAATGTTGGAGTGAGTTTCATGAGGCCTTTAATAGGCACTTGAAATGCTAAATTACAACCACAGCAAACAGCATTAGACGAATCGTTGTACAACAGTTGAGTGAGTGCTTCATGACAACTTTCGCAAACGTTTACTAACGTTTCAGAGGTAAGTAGATACACCTCTTGGTGGATGTGCGCTTGTGTCCTTGGTGTGAGTCACTATTTGTGTTTTGCAAAGCCTCCGTTTGCCCTACGGTTCACACAGTGTATTCACTGTTGAAACTGTCATTTAGCAAGAAAACAGTAAAACTACTTCCAAATGAAACAGTGTTAAGCGGCATTGCACACAAAAGTTTTCTGCCTTCATCGCAATTTTAAGAAATGACGACGGAGTTTGTATGCAATATAAATACTGAATGCTGATCGCCTGAAAATGGGCTGTCAAATTCGTGTACTCTTGATCGTTTTCAGAAGACTTTAAAGAATTGGTGAAGTTAATCATTTTTATTTAATCATCTGCAAGTTATGACCCTATAGACTAGAAATCACCAAGAATTCGGCCAAAAAACATTATTCTTTAGCTTTTAGAAGGGCTGGAAAAAGTGGGTGTGTACTCATACGACCATTTCCGGTTGACAAACGGATGTAATTCTGTCTTACAGCGTTGCTGCGGTAACGGCGCCATTTCTATGACGTGTGAAAGGGAAACCACTGACACACCCGATGTTGATAGTCCGTGATCAAATCATTGTGTGAGAGACGCTTACATATAGCATCGCATAACTGTGAAATTCCAACTGCAGCGCTCAGTCGCAAAAATCTCCGAAAAAGGCAGAAGGCAACGTTTCTGTGCTTCAGCTTTTTGTGATGGGACAGAACATTTGCAAAGTTTTCCCTCTGACCTATCGTTAAAAGATAAGTGGATTATGCTTTTAAAGATCCACCAGAAGGAAGTAAAGATAACATCTGAGTCACGCCTATGTTTCAGGCATTTTCAGCCATCAGACTTCAGCAACTACAGTCATCACCAATTGATAAAAGATGAAAAGATAAGGTAGGGCAGTCTTATTCTGCATCTAATATATAATACTACGTAACCTAAATGGTGCCAAAAATAATATACATCTACAAATAATTACTTTATTATTTTTATTTTTTATATTTAATTTATTTATTTATTATTAATATAATAAATATTATTTTTATACTGGTCTCCACCATTGTTGTGTTGCAACGTTGACAAAGAACTGTAGGGGCCTCTACATGTTCAGAGATAAATAATGATCTCTACATATACATACAAATGAGTAACTGATTTTTGGATTGTTCGGTTCATAGTAGTATTTTATTTATTTACATATTATAATAATTTTTTATTTATTTATTATAATAAATATATATATTATGGGCGGAGATAATAGTAATACTTGTTATTATTAAAATTTTCTACTAACACTAACTACTACATACTACTACTATATATAGCTCTAGTCTAGTTTCTAGATGTTGATTTTTCACTGGGTGGCAATGTTGTTCAGTGAACTGTCTGTTTAATAATGACTGTCTATGTGATTGATCATAGCTTTGATAACAGATCCCTTTCATCTGAATTTTTGCAGCTTTTTTTTCCTAGTGGCTCTTAGCTCGTGCTTCCTATAATATGCCTACATCACAGTTTATCAGTAAATTATATCGCCATCAATTTGTCTATAGAAAGACACAAAACAATCACTCAGCAAGACACCAAACAATTTTTAGTTTGATTTTTTTTATTGAACATAAAGGGTTTAATGTTGATACTGTGCTACAAATCTATCATAGCACAGTACACAAATCAACCATAGTCCATAGCACAGTAGGCCTACATGTTTATTTTTTTATAGACTAAAACTCATACCAGGATCTATTCCCTCCAATGCAAGAGCTACCCAAGATCAGCTAACCCCAAGAAAGGCCAACGTCGTTACAACCCCGTCGAAGCGTCAGCGAAAAAGGATTGTTCGTGATTTGGTCGATCAGTGTGATGAAAGGTTGGTCGAAAACATGGTTTAAAATTAATAATGATCATCGGCCCAACTGCTGTTCACAATTATAATTTTCTACGGGAATTATGTTGTTATGATTTTGTTGAATGGAAGACTCTAATCATGTTATATGTATGAGAAGTTTTCAAAAACAATTCTTCTGTTTGTTGACAAACTTCACATGATAAATGTTATAGTTCTACTCCAAAAAGACCCCGAGCAGCCCCTTCTGCTACTATTCCCTCGACTTTCACTTCTACACCTGAACCTGAATCTCAACCTCTAATGGTTGCTGATGTGTCTGAGAGTGATGAGAGTGATGTTTCAAGAGCTCGGCCCAGCAGGATCTCCATTTCTTGTGGGAGACCAGTTGTAATGGTCAATGCTAGTAAGTTAATTTGAAAATACACGTTTTCGTTTAATTAACCATTTTAGCAATGTATATGTTACAGAAAGTGCGTTGTTGCTCTTCATAAAGTTATCGCAAGTGAGCACTAGTTGTTCCGTGTTTCTTGCTATATGAAATGTTGGTGTTGACGTAGTGGCATTGCATTGTATTTATCCCTATAATTGCAAATGTAGGTACTCAAGTGGAATACCTCTTTCTGAGAAAAAATATTCCACGCTTCAGATCGGAAGGAACCTTGACTGACAGTAAAATGTGAGTTGCTAAAAGAATGTACATTTAATTAATCATCAAAGTTTCCATGGGTTATGTGCACCATTGCACTCTTGAAGTTTTAATTTGTTACGGACTGCCTCACGTTGAGATAATCGCAGAATGAAACGACAGTCGGAAATTCTGGCTCCACGATACTACGTAATCTTTGAGCATGACAAGCAGATTAATAAATGCCAACTTTATTGCACACTATATTGACCAGTTGTTAAACTATATGACCGACTAATCCGCTGACATCATTCTAGATTATATTGACCAATTATTCAACCACATGGACAAGTGCGTGACAGAGGGAGCCATATCTGCTTGCAGTGATACACAGCCGCCAACGATGGCATCAACAGCAGAGCCATACACCGACCTCGACCAGCTAGAGGAGCAAATACAGATGAGGCGCAGAGGATTGGCTCATAAACCACACCGTATCAACAAATCTTAATATTGATTAGACTTTCAGCATATTGTTATGCTGCTTTATTATTAAATTATTAGTTACATACACTTTATAATCAATATCGATCAATATTATTCATCCTCATCACACTCTGGAACATATTTTGTAAAGTCATAATCAGCAAATTTTTCATCACTTGCTGTTGGCATAAAAACTGCTCTGACCATTAAATATACACATGATGGCAGTACTCTCCTTTCCTTTCTCCGTATGTCTGGATAGGTATGAAAGATAAGCATGCGATATGCTGCCAATCTCATCTGCTTGTTCTTCAGCTCTGCTATGGCTTCTTCTGTCCAGCGAGCTGATGGCACAAGTGTTTCTGCATCAGGATATCGTTGAGCTACAACAACAATACATGCTAGGTTGTCTCCTATATTAAATCAACATTGCTAACACTTGACAGTGCATTATTTGAATTCTAGTCTACATAATGGTGGCTAGATGAAAACATGTGTTCAGCAGATGCATTTTCATAAAATATTTTGTTGTATTGATAATGTTAAACCATGACACAATTATGCTGACTGGAATTAGGAGCTGGGCATCACTGCACTAAGATGCCTCTCAACAATTTAGGAGCTGTAAGCAGTTGAGTAACTTACCGTGATGACAGCAGAAGTTACGGTACATAACACGAAGAGGTGCTGGCTTCAAAAGATCTATGATGTTTTGAGATGAGGTTATACAGGAAATATCCTCATCTTGGCGGGGCACGTCCCAGATTTTGTGATCCTTGCAACAGATATTCATATCCCGTTGTAGCCATGCATGACATTTCCCACAGCGACACCACTCATGCACAGGCCTTGGAACATATGCAGCATCATCACCACAAGCCTAGAGATAATAAGTATTTACCATGAGTGTGTACATGAGACAGCTGAAGAAGACTATGAAGAACACAATGAACAGTTTTGTATGCACTGTTGATGTATGTATTATTGATATTGTTGACCCACTGTTGTCTGTAGTAAAGTAACAGACAACAGCAGTGTGATGAAAATATGATTTATTTATTATTAGTAGTTATTATTGATTGATAATAATAATAAATGATAATAGGTCTACTGTTGACCCACTACTATTGATTTTGAGGAAATATTATCAGCAACAAAGAATATTTGAAGTGGTGTTCAAATAAAATACCTACAATATATATTAAGTTAATGGTTTTAGTTAAATATATGCAATATTGTGCGTGGTAGTAATTTTTTTACTTATTTACCTGTCTTCCAAAAATGTCATCAGCTTCAACATCATCAATTTCAAAAGTCTTTTTACGTTTCGGCTGCTTTTCCCATCCCTTAGTTGAACGATGTTGTTCTACAGTGGAAGCTACAGACTTTGTCTCACTGTCACTCGACGACATAATAACATATATAATAATGTATACTTAATAAAACTGAAATACCGATGATAGCAACTTAGATTAAAAGAAGTTTGTTTTGACTCTTACACCGGAAACTAAATTTACTAGACTCGAATCGCATCAAAACTATTGACTGTTAACATAGTTCGGCACTATCGCCCCTTACGACAAGTTACTTTGATGAACACCGGTTAAGCGCACTGCTATTGGCTGGTGCGTCGCCTCCCTTTCACACGTCATGCAAATGGCGCTCCACGCCCCTTTACGCAAGCATTTCCGTTTCTTATAATGGAATCGCTAACGAGCAAACGCCCACTTTTTATTTTTAGGATTATAGGGTCAATAATCAACCAATCATTGTACTGCTTGTTTCAGTATGCAACTCGGAGCATGTGCTTTCCATGTGAGCCAATACAATACCTAACTTCACCAATTCTTTAAGATCCCCCATCTGTACCAGTTTAAACTCCTTTAGCGGACATCACGAACACGTGAGCACAAGGTCATAATAAATAGCAATAGGGTGAAAGCCGGAGTCGTCGGTGCATGTTCACTGTTATTGGAAGGATATCTTCATAGATTTATTGGTGAGACCACCCAAGTGGGTGACTCTATCTTCAGTAACGAAGTGTTCAGGGTATTGATTAGTGGGCGAGTTTATACTGTCGAATGCAGCTACTTTGTTTCTTGTTGTCTGCTTCAGCACCGCTTTTACTACATGGCAGGACTATCTATAGACGGTGAGAATTCTCTCTTCACCAGCAATACATGTGCACATAGGTGTAAACAGTGTGTAGTTTTTGTACACCTTCGAGTGTTGAGAGGTAATTGTGCTGCATCACTCAAGGACCCGCCGGACAGAAAGGTCACTCACACATGGTGTCACTGGGGCATAGGAAATACGAAACCAACGGTCCTGTTAGTGCATGCACTACTGGTACTGTCGTTAACATTAAAAAAACGTTCCCTTGGTGCTACTTTAAGTTTTGCTGTGATGAAAGTCCTTACAAACCGATGGCTCTCAGAAAACCAAGTCAGTCTTTTGTGCATCTATCTACCTTTAAAGTGACTCGTGTGTTTGGCATTATCAGTGTTTTATCTGCGACAAGTTACATCCATTGCAAGAACTTACTTCTGAAGACACAATTGCCATGCTTTGTGTCACCCAATGCATCAATGCATTGTATAGCCAATCGCCTATTGGCCAATGAGTGTGTCAAAGTTGTGCATTTGTTGAGACCTGTACCACTCGGAGTTGAAATCTGTTGTTTCGTAGTTATCTCTGCTTGAAAACCAAAGCTTTACAAAACTCAATAAACTCTTCACGAAGCAATGTCAATAGCATCTAAAGTCTTTCAATGAACACTTTATAGTAGAGTTGTGACAATTCACTGTTGCAACTGTCATTTAGCAAGAAAACAGTAAAACTACTTCCAAATGAAACAGTGTTAAGCGGCATTGCACACAAAAGTTTTCTGCCTTTATCGCAATTTTAAGAAATGACGACTGAGTTTGTATGCAATATTAATACTGAATGCTGATCGCCTGAAAATGAGCAGTCAAATTCCTGTTCTCTTGATCGTTAGTAGTAATATATGAGCAGATCTCCCTACCAAGTGTTTTTTTGTGGATTATACTTCGAGGGTTATGCAATGGGTTACGGCGTTGAATGAATTCGCCGAGTTTATGTTGCATTTCATTTGAGGGGCATTTGAGTGGCATTTGAGTGGCATTTAAGTGGCATTTGAGTTTTGATTATTTTTTTACTTAATTTGAACTCATATGGCAGCTAGATTTTGAATGTATGGCATTTAAGTTTTGATAATTTTTTTACATAATTCGAACTCATATGGCATCTTGAGAGAGAGGAGAGAGAAGAGAGAGAGGAGAGAGAGAGGAGAGAGGAGTTTTATCTACATTGAATAAATATATTGATCAAAAATGGAACATTATACGATTATATACATTGATTACATAATAAGTAGGGAAAATCTTCCTATATAATATAGCTAGAGTCAGTAATTACTAAGTAATACAAAGCACTACAACTTGTAATGACAATCAATGCATACATACATACATACATACATACATATGGTATCTTGAGAGAAAGAAAGAGATAGAGGAGAGAGGGAGAGAGAGGAGAGAGGGAGAGAGAGAGGAGAGAGAGATTTTTTAGTTTTCTATACATTCATATGTATATGGTTAATTATGTACATATTTATGGGTATATTTATATTTACATAGAGAGAGAGAGGAGATATATCTACATTGAATAAATATATTGATCAAAAATGAAACATATGATTATATACCTGATTACATAATAAGTAGGGAAAATCTTCCTATATAATATAGCTAGAGTCAGTAAATACTAAGTAATACAAAGCACCACAACTCTTAATGACAATCAATGCATACATACATACATACATATGGTATCTTGAGAGAAAGAAAGAGAGAGAGGAGAGAGAGAAGAAAGAGATTTTTTAGTTTTCTATACATTCATGTATATATGGTTAATTATGTACATATTTATGGGTATATTTATATCTACATAGAGAGAGGAGAGAGGAGAGAGGAGATATATCTACATTGAATAAATATATTGATCAAAAATGAATCATTGTATGATTATATACATTTATTACATACTAAGTAGGGAAAGTCCTCCTATATAATATAGCTAGAGTCAGTAAATACGCACATGTCCATATTCATGTACATGTGCATAAATGGATATGAATACGTACATGTCCATATTCATGTCCATATTCATGTCCATATTCATGTCCATTTATGTACATGTCCATATTTATGACCATTTATGTACATACCTATGTTCATACTTATGTACATGTGCATGTCCAAATTCATGTCCATATTAACATTTTATAGCTATGTACAGAGGAGAGAGAAGAGAGGAGAGAGAGAGGAGAGAGAGAGAGAGTTTTTAGTTTATTATACAACCATGTATATATGGATAATTATGTACATATTTATGGATATAATTATATCTAGTTTGAATAATATACATTTATGACATAATAACTATATTGAATGCTATAAAATATGTTGGAAAATCACCAAATTAGTCCTCTAGATGGTTAAAATTTACAGTATTTGGGAAATAACTGCAAGAGAGGAGAGAAGAGTATTTGGTAGAGGAGAGAGGAGAGAGGAGGGAGAGGAGGCTTGAGCGTAAATATTTCTTTTAGTTATTTACATAATAAGTATATTGAATACTATAAAATATCTTGGAAAATTGTCAAATTAGACCTCTAGATGGTTAAAATTTACAGTTTTTGGGAAATAACTACAATAGAAAACATTATGAATGTATGGCATTTAAGTATTGATAGTTTTTTACATAATTCGAACTCATATGGTATCTTGAGAGAAAGGAGAGAGGAAAAGAGGAGAGAGGAGGGGAAATAATTGCACTCAAATGAAAAAAATAGATAAAGCTAGAGATTCATCTATTTGTATATATCCACAAGAAAACTGGGGTATTTGGTGAAATATTCTTTTATTCCATTCAATTTTCATTAATTTTATTTGAGTTGAAGTATTATTGACAATGGTTAGAATTTATTAAAATTACTGCTCAATCCTTTATCCAACACCTACAATAATTCTTAGTAATAGTAGTGTAATGAGACTGAGTAATAATCTACACACACCTTGTTCACTCTGTATGCTGTAGCACATGTTTTTCCTTTAGTTATCTGCAGTTACTTCAATTGGATCTTATCCAGATGTTTTATAGTCTTTGCTGCTACTGCGTTTTGTTTCAAACAAGAGTCCAAAGTAGGTGCATTGTGTCTACAAAATACAAAAAAATTGATTGTTACAATTGATTCATTTATTTTCATTGGCTTTATCTACATATACATAAAGTAGCGAAGAAACAGTTTGTGTGAGTATGAAACTATCTAATAGAGATAAATTTATATCTAGGTTCAACTAGCATTAAATAATTACTTATTATTTTGTTAATAATAAATAATTAGAGTCAGTTACTTTACTAGTGCTCGGACAAACACACTATTTTGTTAATGTCAAAGTCTGTGATCTTACAAAGAAATAGCTTAGATATTATTAGCATAAAATTATCTAGTAAAGATAAATTACCTAGGAGTGAATTCTAGTTGAGGTTCGATTTTTTTAAATATAAATAATTAAAACCGCTTGGACAAACAGACAGATTTGTCAATGACACAGCTTGCGTTCTTGCGAGCGAATAACTTAGACACTGTGCGTATAAAATTATCAAGTAAAGTTGAAATTATGTCTAGAGGCGAAAATGGAGGATAACTCCGTATCGCAACTAGTTGAGCTTTTCTACTAGCGTTAAATAATTGTTTATTATTTATTTTAAACTTAAATAATTAGAGCTTTCTACTAGTGTTAAATAATTATCGATTATTTTTTACCTTATCACCACTTAGAGCCAGATGATTTAATTAACTAAAGACAAATAATTATTTTAGCATTTCTTACCTTGATGCTCTCCTAGTAGCTGTAGTAGATGATGCTTCTCCGCTTGCTGTTGAAGAACTGGATGCTTTCTATGTGAAAACAGTGGCTCTTAAATAGCTAAAGTTGCACTGATTAAACCCTATGAATCAGCATTTTTTCCAATGCTTTCGCGGGAATAAAAACTGTTTATTCCCGCGAAAGCAACAGTTTCCATTCGCGTGAAAATAAATTATTTATTCCCGCGAAAGCAACGGTTTCTATTCGCGTGAAAATAAATTATTTATTCCCGCGAAAGCAACGGTTTCCATTCGCGTGAAAAAAAATTATTTTTTCCCGCGAAAGCAACGGTTTCCATTCGCGTGAAAATAAATTATTTATTCCCGCGAAAGCAACGGTTTGTATTCGCCTGAAAATAAAATGTTTATTCCCGGGAAAGCAACGGTTTCCATTCGCGTGAAAATAAATTAATTATTCCCGCGAAAGCAACGGTTTGTATTCGCCTGAAAATAAAATGTTTATTCCCGCGAAAGCAACGGTTTCCATTCACGTGAAAATAAATTATTTATTCCCGCGAAAGCAACGGTATGTATTCACCTGAAAATAAAATGTTTATTCCCGCGAAAGCAACGGTTTCCATTCGCGTGAAAATAAAGTAATTATTCCCGCGAAAGCAACGGTTTCTATTCGCGTGAAAATAAATTATTTATTCCCGCGAAAGCAACGGTTTGTATTTGCGTGAAAATAAATTATTTATTCCCGCGAAAGCATTGGTTTGTATTCGCGTGAAAATAAACTTTTTATTCTCGCGAAAGCAACGGTTTCCATTCGCGTGAAAATAAATTATTTATTTCCGCGAAAGCAACGGTTTGTATTCACCTGAAAATAGAATGTTTATTCCCGCGAAAGCAACGGTTTCCATTCGCGTGAAAATAAATTAATTATTCCCGCGAAAGCAACGGTTTGTATTCGCCTAAAAATAAAATGTTTATTCCCGCGAAAGCAACGGTTTCTATTCACGTGAAAATAAATTACTTATTCCCGCGAAAGCAACGGTTTGTATTCGCCTAAAAATAAAGTGTTTATTCCCGCGAAAGCAACGGTTTCTATTCACGTGAAAATAAATTACTTATTCCCGCGAAAGCATTGGTTTGTATTCGCGTAAAAATAAATTATTTATTCCCGC
Organism: Cryptosula pallasiana; assembly: GCA_945261195.1. Lineage (NCBI taxonomy): Eukaryota > Metazoa > Bryozoa > Gymnolaemata > Cheilostomatida > Cryptosulidae > Cryptosula > Cryptosula pallasiana. The sequence continues at coordinate 15,684,474 of OX183133.1, read as the reverse complement.
GAAAGCATTGGTTTGTATTCGCGTGAAAATAAAGTTTTTATTCCCGCGAAAGCAACGGTTTCCATTTGTGTGAAAATAAATTATTTATTCCCGCGAAAACATTGTTTTTTATTCACGCGAAAAAACAGTTTTCATTTCCGCGAAAGCATTGGAAAAAAATGCTGATTCATAGGGTTTAATCAGTGCAACTTTAGCTATTTAAGAGCCACTGTTTTCACACAAAAAGCATCCAGTTCTTCAACAGCAAGCGGAGAAGCATCATCTACTACAGCTACTAGGAGAGCATCAAGGTAAGAAATGCTAAAATAATTATTTGTCTTTAGTTAATTAAATCATCTGGCTCTAAGTGGTGATAAGGCAAAAAATAATCAATAATTATTTAACACTAGTAGAAAGCTCTAATTATTTATTTTTAAAATAAATAATAAACAATTATTTAACGCTAGTAGAAAAGCTCAACTGGTTGCGTTTTGGAGTTGTCCTCCATTTTCGACTCTAGACATAATTTCAACTTTACTTGATAATTTTATATGCACAGTGTCTAAGTTATTCGCTCGCAAGAACGCAAGCTGTGTCATTGACAAATCTGTCTGTTTGTCCAAGCGGTTTTAATTATTTATATTTAAAAAAATCGAACCTCAACTAGAATTCACTCCTAGGTAATTTATCTTTACTAGATAATTTTATGCTAATAATGTCTAAGCTATTTCTTTGTAAGATCACAGACTTTGACATTAACAAAATTGTGTGTTTGTCCAAGCTCTAGTAAAGTAACTGACTCTAATTATTTATTATTAACAAAATAATAAGTAATTATTTAATGCTAGTTGAACCTAGATATAAATTTATCTCTACTAGATAGTTTCATACTCACACAAACTTTTTCTTCGCTACTTTATGTAGATAAAGCCAATGAAACTAAATGAATCAATTGTAACAATCAGTTTTTTGTATTTTGTAGACATGATGTCTAATTTGGACTCTTGTTTGAGACGAAACGCAGCAGTGCAAAGACTATAAAACATCTGGTCAAGATCTACCAACACCAACGATAGATGTAACACAACATGACTTTCTCTCCTATTATATGATACCAAACCAATGAAAACTCAAACTACATGGATCTTGAAGACAGCACACTTCTTCAACACAGCAAGAATTCCTTTCAAGATCTACCACCTACTTAGATGATGCCAAACCAATAAAGACTCAAACTACATGGATTTTGAAGACAGCATACTTCTCCAACACAGCAAGAATTCCTTTCAAGATCTATCACCTACTTAGATGATACCAAACCAATGAAGACTCAAACTACATGGATTTTGAAGACAGCACACTTCTCCAACACAGCAAGAATACCTTTCAAGATCTACCACCTTCTTAGATGATACCAAACCAATGAAGACTCAAACTACATGGATTTTGAAGACAGCACACTTCTCCAACACAGCAAGAATTCCTTTCAAGATCTACCACCTACTTAGACGATACCAAACCAATGAAGACTCAAACTACATGGATTTTGAAGACAGCATACTTCTCCAACACAGCAAGAATTCATTTCAAGATCTACCACCTACTTAGATGATACCAAACCAATGAAGACTCAAACTACATGGATTTTGAAGACAGCATACTTCTCCAACACTGCATGAACTCCTTTCAAGATCTACCACCTACTTAGATGATACCAAACCAATGAAGACTCAAACTACATGGATTTTGAAGACAGCACACTTCTCCAACACAGCAAGAATTCCTTTCAAGATCTACCACCTACTTAGATGATACCAAACCAATGAAGACTCAAACTACATGGATTTTGGAGACAGCATACTTCTCCAACACAGCAAGAATTCATTTCAAGATCTACCACCTACTTAGATGATACCAAACCAATGAAGACTCAAACTACATGGGTTCTACTTCGATGATGCTGAAAAAGAAAACTGTCCAGAACAAGAGCCAAGAAGCTAATCTATAACTCAAGGCAATCATATCACTATAGGTGAGTTTTACTAATTTTTACCATAAATTAAACAAAATGCTTAATGTATACATTTTCCAGGTGAAAAAAAGACTTTTTTGGTGAAATTAGTGTATTTTTTACAACAAAATGCTGAATATATACATTTTCCAGGTGAAAAAAGGAATTTTCTGGTGTAAATAATGTATTTTTTTACAACAAAATGCTGAATATATGCATTTTCCATGTCAAAAAAGGACTTTTTTGATGTAATTAGTGTAATTTTTACAACGAAATGCTGAATATATACATTTTCCAGGTGAAAAAGGGACTTTTTTGAAGTAATTAGCGTACTTTTTTTACAACAAAATGCTGAATATATACATTTTCCAGGTGAAAAAAGGACTTTTTTGATGTAATTAGTGTATTTTTTTACAACAAAATGCTCAATATATACATTTTCCAGGTGAAAAAAGGACTTTTTTGGTGTAAATAATGTATTTTTTACAACAAAATGCTGAATATAAACATTTTCCAGGTGAAAAAAGGACTTTTTTGATGTAATTAGTGTATTTTTTTTACAACAAAATGCTGAATATATACATTTTCCAGGTGAAAAAAGGACTTTTTTTTATGTAATTAGTGTATTTTTTTACAACAAAATGCTGAATATATACATTTTTCCATGTGAAAGAAGGACTTTTTTGGTGTAAATAATGTATTTTTCACAACAAAATGCTGAATATATACATTTTCCAGGTGAAAAAAGGACTTTTTTGATGTAATTAGTGTATTTTTTTTACAACAAAACGCTGAATATATACATTTTCCAAGTGAAAAAAGGACTTTTTTGGTGTAAAGAATGTATTTTTTACAACAAAATGCTGAATATATGCATTTTCCAGGTCAAAAAAGGACATTTTTGATGTAATTAGTGTACTTTTTTACAACAAAATGCTGAATATATACATTTTCCAGGTGAAAAAAGGACTTTTTTGATGTAATTAGTGTATTTTTTTACAACAAAATGCTGAATATATACATTTTCCAGGTCAAAAAAGGACTTTTTTGGTGTAAATAATGTATTTTTTACAACAAAATGCTGACTATATACATTTTCAAGGTAAGAAAAAGGACTTTTTTGATGTAATTAGTGTAGTTTTTACAACAAAATGTTGAATATATACATTTTCCAGGTAAAAAAAAGCACTTTTTTGGTGTAAGTAGTGTATTTTTTACAACATATTTATAAAGCAAGTATTTTTTGTTTTGTTTTAGATAGATGAAAGAGAATCAAAAGCACTTGGTGAAAATAATGCTCAAGAAAGAACAAGCTGAACAATGTAACCTGGTGAGTTATTTCCCTTTTCTAATAATGTAATTTATCCAATGTAACTACAACTATAATTCAAATTCATGTAATTATTTTACATTTTTGCTTAATCATTCTATACTAATACATAACTTTTTTATTTTAGTTCATTACGAAATTAAAAGCACATAGAACAGAAGTCTTCCTTCCTAAGATATAACATCAGTACATCAAAGACATCATTGTAAAGGAACAAACGATGCATTAACTGTTATTACTTTGTATTTATTACAAGTTGTAGTGCTTTGTATTACTTAGTATTTACTGACTCTAGCTATATTATATGCGGAGATTTTCCTTACTTATTATGTAATAAACGTATATAATCATATAATGATTTATTTTTAATCAATGTATTTATTCAATTTAGATATATCTCCTCTCTCCTCTCTTTCTCTCCTCTCTCTCTCCTCTCTCCTCTCTCTCAAGATGCCATATGAGTTCGAATTATGTAAAAAAAGTATCAAAACTTAAATGCCATACATTCAAAATCTAGCTGCCATATGAGTTCAAATTAAGTAAAAAAACAATCAAAACTCAAATGCCACTTAAATGCCACTCAAATGCCACTCAAATGCCCCTCAAATGAAATACAATATAAACTCGGCGAATTCATTTAACGCCGTAACCCATTGCATAACCCCCGAGATCTAATCCACAAAAAAAACACTTGGTAGGGAGATCTGCTCATATATTACTACTATGGTTTTCAGAAGACTTTAAGTTCGCCCATCTGCACCAGTTTAAACTCCTTTAGCAGATATCCCGAACACGTGAGCACAAGGTCATAATAAAAAGCAATAGGGTGAAAGCCGGAGTCGTCGGTGCATGTCTACTGTTAATGGAAAGATATCCTCATAGATTTATTGGTGAGACCACCCAAGTGGGTGACTCGATCTTCAGTAACGAAGTGTTCAGGGTATTGATTAGTGGGCGAGTTTATACTGACGAATGCAGCTACTTTGTATCTTGTTGTCTGCTTCAGCACCGCTTTTACTACATGGCAGGACTATCTAGAGACGGTGAGAATTCATTCTTCACCAGCAACACATGTACACATAGGTGTAAACAGTGTGTAGTTTTTGTACACCTTCGAGTGTTGAGAGGTAAGTGTGCTGCATCAATCAAGGACCCGCCGGACAGAAAGCTCACTCACACATGGTGTCACTCGGTCATAGGAAACCAAGGGTCCTGTTAGTGCATGCACTACTGGTACTGTCGTTAACCTTGAAAAAAACGTTTCCTTGGTGTTACTTTGAGTTTTGCTGTGATGAAAGTCCTTACAAACCGATGGCTCTCAGAGAACCAAGTCAGTCTTTTGTGCATCTATCTACCTTTAAAGTGACTCGTGTGTTTGGCATTATCAGTGTTTTATCTGCGACAAGTTACATCCATTGCAAGAACTGACTTCTGAAGACACAATTGCCATGCTTTGTGTCACCAAATGCATCAATGCATTGTATAGCCAATCGCCTATTGGCCAATGAGTGTGTCAAAGTTGTGCATTTGTTGAGACCTGTACCACTCGGAGTTGAAAGCTGTTGTTTCGTAGTTATCTCTACTTGAAAACCAAAACTTTACAAAACTCAATAAACTCTTCGCGAAGCAATGTCAATAGCATCTAATGTCTTTCTATGAACACTTTGTAGTAGAGTTGTGACAATTTTTTTGTTGTTTGTCAAAAGTGTTGGAGTGAGTTTCATGAGGCCTTTAATAGGCACTTGAAATCCTAAATTACAACCACAGCAAACAGCATTAGACGAATAGTTGTACAACAGTTGGGTGAGTGCTTCATGACAAGCCTAACAAACGTATACTAACATTTTAGAGGTAAGTAGATACACCGCTTGGCGTATGTGCGCTTGTGTCCTTGGTGTGAGTCACTATTTGTGTCTTGCAAAGCCTCCGTTTGCCCTACGGTTCACACAGTGTATTCACTGTTGAAACTGTCATTTAGCAAGAAAACAGTAAAACTACTTCCAAATGAAACAGTGTTAAGCGGCATTGCACACAAAAGTTTTCTGCCTTTATCGCAATTTTAAGAAATGACGACGAAGTTTGTATGCAATATAAATACTGAATGCTGATCGCCTGATAATGAGCAGTCAAATTCCTGTACTCTTGATCGTTTTCAGAAGACTTTAAGTTCCCCCATCTGTACCAGTTTAAACTCCTTTAGCAAATATCCCGAACACGTGAGCGCAAGGTCATAATAAAAAGCAATAGGGTGAAAGCCGGAGTCGTCGGTGCATGTCTACTGTTATTGGAAAGATATCCTCATAGATTTATTGGTGAGACCACCAAAGTGGGTGACTGATTTTCAGTAACAAAGTGTTCAGGGTATTGATTAGTGGGCGAGTTTATACTGTCGAATGCAGCTACTTTGTATCTTGTTGTCTGCTTCAGCACCGCTTTTACTACATGGCAGGACTATCTAGAGACGGTGAGAATTCTTTCTTCACCAGCAACACATGTACACATTGATGTAAACAGTGTGTAGTTTTTGTACACCTTCGAGTGTTGAGAGGTAAGTGTGCTGCATCACTCAAGGACCCGCCGGACAGAAAGTTCACTCACACATGGTGTCACTGGGGCATAGGAAACCAACGGTCCTGTTAGTGCATACACTACTGGTACTGTCGTTAACATTAAAAAAACGCTCCCTTGGTGTTACTTTGAGTTTTGCTGTGATGAAAGTCCTTACAAACCGATGGCTCTCAGAGAACCAAGTCAGTCTTTTGTGCATCTATCTACCTTTAAAGTGCCTCGTGTGTTTGGCATTATCAGTGTTTTATCTGCGACAAGTTACATCCATTGCAAGAACTTATTTGTGAAGACACAATTGCCATGCTTTGTGTCACCAAATGCATCAATGCATTGTATAGCCAATCGCCTATTGGCCAATGAGTGTGTAAAAGTGGTGCATTTGTTGAGACCTGTACAACTCGGAGTTGAAAGCTGTTGTTTCGTAGTTACCTCTACTTGAAAACCAAAACTTTACAAAACTCAATAAACTCTTCGCGAAGCAATGCGAATAGCATCTAAAGTCTTTCAATGAACACTTTGTAGTAGAGTTGTGACACTTTTTTTGTTCTTGGTCAAAAGTCTTGGAGTGAGTTTCATGAGGCTTTTAATAGGCACTTGAAAAACTAAATTACAACCACAGAAAACAGCATTAGACGAATCGTTGTACAACAGATGAGTGAGTGCTTCACGACAACCCTCACAAACGTATACTAACATTTTAGAGGTAAGTAGATACACCGCTTGGCGTCTGTGCGCTTGTGTCCTTGGTGTGAGTCACTATTTGTGTCTTGCAAAGCCTCCGTTTGCCCTACGGTTCACACGGTGTATTCACTGTTGAAACTGTCATTTAGCAAGAAAACAGTAAAACTATTTCCAAAAGAAAGAGTGTTAAGCGGCATTGCACACAAAAGTTTTCTGCCTTTATCGCAATTTTGAGAAATGATGACGGAGTTTGTATGCAATATAAATACTGAATGCTGATCGCCTGAAAATGAGCAGTCAAATTCCTGTACTCTTGATCAATTTCAGAAGACTTTAAATTCTCCCATCTGTACCAGTTTAAAGAATTGGTGAAGTTAGGTATTGTATTGGCTCACATGGAAAGCACTTGCTCCGAGTTGCATACTGAAACAAGCAGTACAATGATTGGTTGATTATTGACCCTATAATCCTAAAAATAAAAAGTGGGCGTTTGCTCGTTAGCGATTCCATTATAAGAAACGGAAATGCTTGCGTAAAGGGGCGTGGAGCGCCATTTGCATGACGTGTGAAAGGGAGGCGACGCACCAGCCAATAGCAGTGCGCTTAACCGGTGTTCATCAAAGTAACTTGTCGTAAGGGGCGATAGTGCCGAACTATGTTAACAGTCAATAGTTTTGATGCGATTCGAGTCTAGTAAATTTAGTTTCCGGTGTAAGAGTCAAAACAAACTTCTTGTAATCTAAGTTGCTATCATCGGTATTTCAGTTTTATTAAGTATACATTATTATATATGTTATTATGTCGTCGAGTGACAGTGAGACAGAGTCTGTAGCTTCCACTGTAGAACAACATTGTTCAACTAAGGGATGGGAAAAGCAGCCGAAACGTAAAAAGACTTTTGAAATTGATGATGTTGAAGCTGATGACAACAGTAGACCTATTATCATTCATTATTATTATCAATCAATAATAACTAATAATAATAAATAAATCATATTTTCATCACACTGCTGTTGTCTGTTACTTTACTACAGACAACAGTGGGTCAACAATATCAATAATACATACATCAACAGTGCATACAAAACTGTTCATTGTGTTCTTCATAGTCTTCTTCAGCTGTCTCATGTACACACTCATGGTAAATACTTATTATCTCTAGGCTTGTGGTGATGATGCTGCATATGTTCCAAGGCCTGTGCATGAGTGGTGTCGCTGTGGGAAATGTCATGCATGGCTACAACGGGACATGAATATCTGTTGCAAGGATCACAAAATCTGGGACGTGCCCCGCCAAGATGAGGATATTTCCTGTATAACCTCATCTCAAAACATCATAGATCTTTTGAAGCCAGCACCTCTTCGTGTTATGTACCGTAACTTCTGCTGTCATCACGGTAAGTTACTCAACTGCTTACAGCTCCTAAATTGTTGAGAGGCATCTTAGTGCAGTGATGCCCAGCTCCTAATTCCAGTCAGCATAATTGTGTAATGGTTTAACATTATCAATACAACAAAATATTTTATGAAAATGCATCTGCTGAACACATGTTTTCATCTAGCCACCATTATGTAGACTAGAATTCAAATAATGCACTGTCAAGTGTTAGCAATGTTGATTTAATATAGAAGACAACCTAGCATGTATTGGTGTTGTAGCTCAACGATATCCTGATGCAGAAACACTTGTGCCATCAGCTCGCTGGACAGAAGAAGCCATAGCAGAGCTGAAGAACAAGCAGATGAGATTGGCAGCATATCGCATGCTTATCTTTCATACCTATCCAGACATACGGAGAAAGGAAAGGAGAGTACTGCCATCATGTGTATATTTAATGGTCAGAGCAGTTTTTATGCCAACAGCAAGTGATGAAAAATTTGCTGATTATGACTTTACAAAATATGTTCCAGAGTGTGATGAGGATGAATAATATTGATCGATATTGATTATAAAGTGTATGTAACTAATAATTTAATAATAAAGCAGCATAACAATATGCTGAAAGTCTAATCAATATTAAGATTTGTTGATACGGTGTGGTTTATGAGCCAATCCTCTGCGCCTCATCTGCATTTGCTCCTCTAGCTGGTCGAGGTCGGTGTATGGCTCTGCTGTTGATGCCATCGTTGGCGGCTGTGTATCACTGCAAGCAGATATGGCTCCCTCTGTCACGCACTTGTCCATGTGGTTGAATAATTGGTCAATATAATCTAAAATGATGTCAGCGGATTAGTCGGTCATATAGTTTAACAACTGGTCAATATAGTGTGCAATAAAGTTGGCATTTATTAATCTGCTTGTCATGCTCAAAGATTACGTAGTATCGTGTAGCCAGAATTTCCGACTGTCGTTTCATTCTGCGATTATCTCAACGTGAGGCAGTCCGTAACGTTTTACAGATGAAATTCCAATGAAGAGAAATTACTTACTGTATGTAGGATCAGTGCGGACTTATTGCACACCTGGTCTCAATTTAGTAGCCTTTGATCTTTTTACTTGCCTCCATGGCTTGCCATCAGCTGTCAGTTTGATGGAGCGCTGACAATTCTCATTGTGGTGGAGGATTGTTAGCTGGACTCTGCAACAGATTATCAGCATTGTGATAGTTGAACAATTATAGGTGTATGTGAAGTATATTGTAAAAGTGATTAGTATTCAGATGCTTTCAAATGTCACTAGGCCTGAAACGATTCATAAATCTGAGCTCTATTCAATCTGATCGATCTGATTCAATCTGATCGATCTGATTCAATTACGATCTATAAACAAAATATAAATTTCAACTTGAAGAAATTACGTGAATTAATTTTAATAAAAGAAACAAATGTGTGAGTATAATTTAATACGTTTACTGCAGATGCAGAGTATATCTTGATTATAAAATCTCACACTATTTGATTCGATCCAAAGTATCGTTACAGGCCTAATTAACATTTAAAATATTTATTAAACATACACACCGAGACATAATCCCAGAATAGGAAAAGCCCTCCATCTTTGGAGCATTCCTGTTGATAGCTCCATGAAAGCTTTCCAACTCCGATGTGGCTGTGGGGCTTGCCATGTCTAGAGCCGCCAGAAGGAACTTATCATTCACCAACTTCCTTACTTCCGTGGCTAAGGGGGAATCTGCACAAAGTAGTGATGAGAATTAAATATTCCAGCGACATAAAACATTTTAACTATTGTACCAACCCCTCTAACAAACAGGATTTCGTATGTAATGCTTTCCACGCCACATTCAGCGAACTACGAACAATAAACTATACCTGGTTCTATGTATACAATCTCCCAGACATCGCCATTTTCGTCCACTATGTCCTCCGCATCGTCATGGATACAATGGGGGAAAGCCTCTAGGTCATGGTCATGAATGTTACAGATGTGATTGGCTGTAGATTTCCACCAGTCCTGGCGTAGCTGACCTCTGCCAGAGTTCTCCACAACGTGATACATATGATTCACTATAGCTGGAATCCACTTTAGAATCGGGCGGTATGCGACTCTTTTATTTCCCAGCTTCGAAAGTTTCTTTTGTAGACCTAAAGCAGACAGGTCCGAATAACTAATGATAAGCTTTTGCTCGCAGTCCACCATTTACTTTATCAAACTAAAAATTGTTTGGTGTCTTGCTGAGTGATTGTTTTGTGTCTTTCAATAGACAAATTGATGGCGATATACTTTACTGATAAACTGTGATGTAGGCATATTATAGGAAGCACAAGCTAAGAGCCACTAGGAAAAAAAGCTGCAAAAACTCAGATGAAAGGGATCTGTTATCAAAGCTATGATCAATCACATAGACAGTCATTATTAAACAGACAGTTCACTGAACAACATTGCACCCAGTGAAAAATCAACATCTAGAAACTAGACTAGAGCTATATATAGTAGTAGTATGTAGTAGTTAGTGTTAGTAGAAAATTTTAATAATAACAAGTATTACTATTATCTCCGCCCATAATATATATATTTATTATAATAAATAAATAAAAAATTATTATAATATGTGAATAAAGAAAATACTACTATGAACCGAACAATCCAAAAATCAGTTACTCATTTGTATGTATATGTAGAGATCATTATTTATCTCTGAACATGTAGAGGCCCCTACAGTTCTTTGTCAACGTTGCAACACAACAATGGTGGAGACCAGTATAAAAATAATATTTATTATATTAATTATAAATAAATAAATTAAATATAAAAAATAAAAATAATAAAGTAATTATTTGTAGATGTATATTATTTTTGGCACCATTTAGGTTAGGTAGTATTATATATTAGATGCAGAATAAGACTGCCCTACCTTATCTTTTCATCTTTCATCAATTGGTAATGACTGTAGTTGCTGAAGTCTGATGGCTGAAAATGCCTGAAACATAGGCGTAACTCAGATGTTATCTTTACTTCCTTCTGGTGGATCTTTAAAAACCTAATCCACTTATCTTCTAAAGATGGGTCAGAGGGAAAACTTTGCAAATGTTCTGTCCCATCACAAAAAGCTGAGGCACAGAAACGTTGCCTTCTGCCTTTTTCGGACATTTTTGCGACTGAGCGCTGCGGTTGGAATTTCACAGTTATGCGATGCTATATGTAAGCGTCTCTCACACAATGATTTGATCACGGACTATCAACATCGGGTGTGTCATTGGTTTCCCTTTCACACGTCATAGAAATGGCGCCGTTACCGCAGCAACGCTGTAAGAGAGAATTACATCCGTTTGTCAACCGGAAATGGTCGTATGAGTACACACCCACTTTTTCCAGCCCTTCTAAAAGCTAAAGAATAATGTTTTTTGGCCTAATTCTTGGTGATTTCTAGTCAATAGGGTCATAACTTGCAGATGATTAAATAAAAATGATTAACTTCACCAATTCTTTAAACTCCTTTAACAGATATCCCAAACACGTGAGCACAAGGTCATAATAAAAAGCAATAGGGTGAAAGCTGGAGTCGTCGGTGCATGTCTACTGTTAATGGAAAGATATCCTCATAGACTTATTGGTGAGACCACCCAAGTGGGTGACTCGATCTTCAGTAACGAAGTGTTCAGGGTATTGATTAGTGGGCGAGTTTATACTGTCTAATACAGCTACTTTGTATCTTGTCTGCTTCAGCACCGCTTTTACTACATGGCAAGACTATCTAGAGACGGTGAGAATTCATTCTTCACAAGCAACACATGTACACATAGGTGTAAACAGTGTGTAGTTTTTGTACACTTTCGAGTGTTGAGAGGTAAGTGTGCTGCATCACTCAAGGACCCGCCGGACAGAAAGCTCACTCACACATGGTGTCACTGGGGCATAGGAAACCAACGGTCCTGTTAGTGCATGCACTACTAGTACTGTCGTTAACCTTGAAAAAACGTTCCCTTGGTGTTACTTTGAGTTTTGCTGTGATGAAAGTCCTCACAAACCGATGGCTCTCAGAGAACCAAGTCAGTCTTTTGTGCATCTATCTACCTTTAAAGTGACTCGTGTGTTTGGCATTATCAGTGTTTTATCTGCGACAAGTTACATCCATTGCAAGAACTTATTTGTGAAGACACAATTGCCATGCTTTGTGTCACCCAATGCATCAATGCATTGTATAGCCAATCGCCTATTGGCCAATGAGTGTGTCAAAGTTGTGCATTTATCGAGACCTGTACCACTCGGAGTTGAAAGCTGTTGTTTCGTAGTTATCTCTACTTGAAAACCAAAACTTTACAAAACTTAATAAACTCTTCGCGAAGCAATGTCAATAGCATCTAAAGTCTTTCAATGAACACTTTTTAGTAGAGTTGCGACAATTTATTTGTTTTTTGTCAAAAGTGTTGGAGTGAGTTTCATGAGGCCTTTAATAGGCACTTGAAATACTAAATTACAACCACAGCAAACAGCATTAGACGAATAGTTGTACAACAGCTGAGTGAGTGCTTCATGACAACCCTCACAAACGTTTACTAACATTTTAGAGGTAAGTAGATACACCGCTTGGCGTATGTGCGCTTGTGTCCTTGGTGTGAGTCACTATTATGTGTCTTGCAAAGCCTCCGTTTGCCCTACGGTTCACACAGTGCATTCACTGTTGAAACTGTCATTTAGCAAGAAAACAGTAAAACTACTTCCAAATGAAACAGTGTTAAGCGGCGTTGCACACAAAAGTTTTCTGCCTTTATCGCAATTTTAAGAAAGGACGATGGAGTTTGTATGCAATATAAGTAGTAATATATGAGCAGATCTACCTACCAAGTGTTTTTTTGTGGATTACACTTCGGGGTGAATGCAATGGGTTACGGCATTGAATGCATTCGCCGAGTTTATATTGTATTTTATTTGAGAGGCATTTGAGTGGCATTTGAGTGGCATTTAAGTGGCGTTTGGGTTTTGATTATTTTTTTACTTAATTTGAACTTATGTGGCATATAGATTTTGAATGTATGGCATTTGATTTTTTTGATAGTTTTTACATTGTATAAAAATGAAACGTGATATGATTGTATGGTTATTGGAAGTTAAGATGTCGACAGAGGATGATGTTGAGATGAGACCAATGAATGAAGTTGATACTGTTGATGGTACTACACGTGATATGATAGATGTTTTACCGAGTATGAAGCGTAAAGCGTTGATAATTATGATGATTTTGGTATTTGTCGTAGGATTTTCCACTTTTGGAGGTGTTACTGAGTTTAGTATGTATGAAGAAGCTATGGAAAAACTACAAAAAGGGAGAAACTCTCCTGTTGGAATCATAAATGAAACTACTGTTGGTTGATGAACATCTTTTTATGAAGAATGGGAAACCTGAAAATTATGACACAAGGATGCGATCTCCTTTTACAGCAATGATTGCAGGACCAACTGGATCGGGAAAGATGCAAGCGATTTTTCGAATGATTGAAGCTAGTCAGACTATAGCACACCCCCCGCCAACAGAAATTCACTACTGTTATGGAGCCTACCAAAAAGCCTTTGATGATGTACCAGGAGTGATTTTTCATGAAGGCATGATAGATATAACAGTGAGTTTTCCCAGAGATGGTAAAAATCGATGGCTGATAATTGATGATCTCATGGATGAAGTTTCTGGTAAAGCCGATGCCAATGCTTTGTATGCAAAACATAGTCATCATTTGAACATAAGTGTGTTTTTTATTGTTCAGAATTTGTTTTTAAAAGGAAATCGTACAATTTCCTTGAATAGTCATTATTTTTTTCTTTTTAAAAACCCTAGAGATGCTTCTTCTATTTCCTATTTGGCTAGACAATGTTTTCCATCAAAAGTAAAATATGTACAAGAGGCTTTTGAAGATGCAACAAAAAAACCATACTCTTATTTACGAGTAGATACGACTCAACAAACGAATGATCAACATAGACTATTGGGAAATTATACATCAGATCTCCCTATGATATTTTATGTACCCAAGTAAAAGGATATAAATACAATTACTATTCGTTTCACCTCAATCATATTTTGTTATTCAACGACGCAACACGAAAGAGTTATAATGACTAAAGCTTTGGAGAAAAAATTAACAAAAAATGCTGCTGTGTTGTTATCACTCAACAATGCAACCTTTGCTATTCAAAAGTCTGTTATAGCCAAAGCCAAAAAGGAGTTTATTATGACTCTAATGGAATGTGTTAAAGCTATTATAAATCGAACGATACCATTGACAACATCTCAGTATAATCAGTTGCAGCGGAACGCGAAGGATATTAGCACTTTAGTAAGAAGATCAACGTTAGATGATAAGAAAGCTGTATTGCAAAAAGGAGGATTTTAAGGCGCTCTACTAGGACTTATCATCAGCAATATAGTTCCTGGGTTATTTAAAAGTGTGCTAGGAGGGGGAAGATAAAGATGAAAGTCTCAACACGAATGATGCGAAATAGATTGGCGATTTTAGCTCTGGATGATCTGAGTAAGAAAGGAAAAATCGCTATAGTCGAAAAGGCCAACTCAGATTTGCTTCAATCATTGATAGAAAGTGTTAAAAATATTATATTAGGTAATGTTCCTCTTGATTCTGAGCAGTTTATTGAGTTGCAGCGTTACAAGAAGGAACTACATAAACTTAGTGGTAGAGGGACAGTTGATGATAAGCGTAAAATTTTGATTCAGACTTGTAGAGGGAATCTTTTGGATGCTATTATAAACCCTATTGTATCTGTTTTGTCATCAATAAAAAGATGAATCGTCAGCCTTTAACATTCTCCAGACGTAATTTTACACTCACTGAAGATGAATACTATAGATTAATGGGAAAAAAAGAGAATAAAACAGTGGTAAAGGAAGAGAAGACCAGACCTCCATTGTATTACAATCCTATGGAAGCTATAACAGTGAGAAATATGAAGAGAAAGCGAAATGATCTACTGGAAACGGCTTATGATTCTGACTTATCCTCACACGAAAAGTTAGATGAAAATGTTGAAAACCTACGTAGGTATTTGCCTGATGTCAAAAAGATTAAAAATAACCAAAATCAGACACAAAAGGATAGTTGGAGCCCCATTAAGAAAAAGAAGATAGAGTCTACTTCTCCTTTAGCCAATAGCACAGTTATTGATGATAAACCTAATGGCTTTTCACCAAATGTTGATAAAGACATTGAGTTAGAATCAGTGAAAATGGATGATGATGATGACATCGGGATGGAATTAATAAAAGGGAGGTTGTTTGATACTGAAGACTCAACCCTACATGGAAATACATTTCTTACTGATGGAGAAGATGAGCACGATAGTGAAAGTGAAGATTTAAAAGAGTTTGAAAAAAAAGCAACTGAATTAACAACAAAAAAGAGTGATCAAACGATTGCTGTCAGAATGTTGAATAATCTGAGTAAAATTGGTAGATTTGACTCGGAGAAGAACAGACTGAAAATTGGAGAACATTGGTTGAATCCTAAGACTTCCAAAACTTTACTACGAGACGTTCTAACCGAAGGAGGTAAAATGCAATCGGGAAATACCAATTACAGTAGATTTAAAAGCTTGCTAACTGATGAAGGAATCACAACTGTCAGAAAATCCCCGCATCAAACACGTAAGAGTCAGAAGAAAAAGTTGGTCATTCCAGGTACTAATTCATGGACATCGACACGCTAAAAGAGTTGTATTACAATCCTGCATTACATACATCTCTACGAGGAGCTAGAGCTTTACTGAAAGCTCGTAGAAAGCGAGAGGGAGAAAAAAGAATCCGTGAATGGTTGAGTGGTGAGGATGCCTACACGTTACATAAAAGAGTTGTAACTAAGTTTAAACGCCGTCCTACAATTGTAGCTGGAATAGGGGAACAGTTACAGGTAGATTTGATGGATGTTCGATCTCGAAAAGAAGAAAATAATAATACAGCATTTTTACTGACTGCTGTTGATTCTTTATCTAGAAAAGGATGGGCTGTGTCGCTCATCTCCAAATCAGGGCAGGTTGTAGCCAGAGGATTGAGAAGAATACTAGAAGGGGAAAACTATAAAGCTTTACAATCCGATAAAGGTAAAGAGTTTGACAATGTCAATGTCAAGACTCTCCTGGCGGAAAAAAAAATCAAGCGCTTTACAACCGAAAATGAGACGATAAAGGCATCGATGGTGGAGCGTTTTAACAGAACTTTAAAAGAGAAGATATATAGATATTTGACATATAAAGATGATGACAGATACATTGATGTTTTACCAGAAACGGTTAATGCATACAATAACACAATTCATGGTGCTATAGGTATGAGACCGAATGATGTGAATTTTCAAAATCAGGAACTTGTATGGAATCGTGTGTATGAAGGAGGTGAACATAGTTTAGCTCAAGAAGCAAAACTAAAGATTGGGGATTATGTGAGAATAAGTAAGGCAAGAGGAGCGTTTGAAAGAGGATACACTCCGAATTGGACGATTGAGATTTTTATAATCACTGATGTACTTATTGATGAAAAACCTGTTGTATATAGGGTGAAAGATTTGGCTGAGGAGATGATTGATGGCACCTTTTACGAAAAAGAGTTGCAAAAAGTAAAAAAACCCACGATTTTCAGAATTGAAAAGATATTGGGAAGAAGAATGAGAAGAGGTAAAAGACAGATTCTGGTTAAGTGGTTAGGATACGGAGAAAAGTTCAACGAGTGGGTAGATGAATAGTTTATAAGGAAAGAACGCTCGATATAATCATCATACGTTGAGAAAATGTCGATGCTGATAACTTTACCCTCAAACTCTAGTGGTGAAGAGTTTCCTGATAATAACAATTCCGAATTTACAGTGAGACTGTATAAATATTTGGTTATCAACGGTGGTAAATGGGAGGTAGGTCTGCTAGATATGTCTTATTCTAATAATTGGAAGAATGTTACCGAAGGGAAAATATATCTAGAAAAGACTAATGTCTCTGGTAAAAGCGAAAAGTCCTTCATCTTAATCGGTAATGGAAGATATGATAGTATGGAGGAGTTGGAGGAGATTATACGAAAGAGAATGAGTGAAATGGATTTAGACAAAAAATTTGCCATCTCCTACAACAAGATCACCAACACCGCTTTACTAACTAACAGCGATCCTGATACTGCCATAAGCTTTTCCAAAGATATAGCATATATTTTTGGATTTGAACCAAAAACTATATACCCTCATGGTAGATACAATAATATCTCACTCCTTGATATAAATTCTGGTTTAACATCTCTGTATGTTTATTCCAACATTGTTGATAATAGAATGGTAGGAGATACGAATGTACCTTTACTGAGAGTAGTTCCGGTTCAAGGAAAGAAGAATAGTGTTGTGTATCAAGAATTTAAAAATCCTCACTATGTTGACGCTTCATCACTAAATAGTGATCTGATTCAAGTACTTATAACGAGTGACGACGGCCAACGAATACCATTTGATGGTGGAAAGGTTGTGTTGACGGTTCACTTTAGAGAGAAACTATTATAATGAGTTTGGTACGATACACCCCTGAGGACTCGAAAGATTTTTTTGATGAGTACTACAAGATGCAAGCTGGAAATGGAATTGGAGTGTATAGTGGACGGCGGGTGATGCCTAATATGAGAGGAAATGGACTTGGTAGTATTTTTTCAAGTATACTTAAATCCGCAGCACCAATGCTGAAAAGAGGAGCAATTAGTTTGGGGAAAAGAGCACTGTCTGTAGGTGAAAATGTAGCGCGTGATGTCATCGATGGACAAAGCTTTGCAGCATCAGCAAAGAAGAGGGGGTTGGCAGAGTTGAATGATCTGGGGGGAGATGTGCTCAATGCAGTCCGTCTAGATAGTATGAAAAGGAGAAAAACAAAAGGTGGAAAGAAGAGGAGAGGTGTTGGTAAACGTGGTATACACTGGCATTATAAGGCAAAGGGTCATTGCTGTGCTTGCTGGTATAAACAGCATGCTCATTCATTCATTGACTGCCAGTAGCGTTACGCTTACATTGTGTATATATAAAACCGTAAGCTTTCTATTCAAGGCTAGTTCAATGAATCCAAAAAACATGTTCTGTTTAAGTTTGATTGCTAATGAACTATTTTCAAAAGTTCTATTTGTTTTAGCATTATTTCCAAAAGAGTAATGTTTCTGCTTTTTCATTTTTAATCATTGTTCTTAAATGTAAGCAGCTGAAAATGGAGAGCTTACAGTAGTTTATTGTAAACTGAGATAATGACATTATAACTGCATTTCATTGCATGCTTTGCTTTGCTTTGTGACCCTGCAATCGAATCACTATGCATAGTAGCTGCTGCGCTAGACAGCAGACAACCTGTAGTGTTATTCTACAATTTGAATGTACTACCTCCTTATTGCTGCTTCTTCACATTGTCTTTCATCAACCGTACGAGGTAAGATATCAACAGTATTGATACTTTTTTAACCTGATAAACTGGTATAGTTACATACATACATACATGCTTGTGTGCGTGTGTACGCACATACATACATACATACACATATGTATTGGTCTGCATAGTTGAATAACATATTATTAAAGCAACAACATTATGATGCACAAGATATATGTTTATGTGGACACACCATGTACAGTATTCTCACAAAAGGATGGTTGTTACTATTATAGATCTACATGATGACCGCAGCAGCTAGCAATGCAGTTTCATCATTGTTTTGATCAAATTTTTTTCAATATGTGGCTCACAGCTTTCAGTTGCTTTAATGTTTCATCATCAATTGACACATCAATTACTCCTCTTTGCCTAAGCTGTTTGCTAACCAGTTTTTTTTCTTTTTCTCTAACAGACTTGAGCAATGTTGTTAGAAATGGCTTAATCTTAGTTCTTGCGTCTTTGAAAGCCAACTTCGTAGTGATTGTTTGACCAGCCTTGTACTTTCTTTTTGCAGAGATAAACTGTTCAAGAATGCTCTCTTCATATGGCCAAAAGGTTCTCAAATATTCTAAAACAAGCGGTAAGAACATTCACTTAAACTTTTTTGTAGCAGTTGTGAATTACCAACATTCAGTGTCTAGTTCAGTAAAATGTGGAACATTTATCAAATTTTACTCGTCCTCTTTGTGTAGCATCAGGGACTTGAAAGAACTGCAATAATTACCTGATACAGTTGTCAAGTTTTCATTCTTTGTTGATTCTTTGTTGCTATAATTTGCTTTTTTGTCAACTTTCTTTTGCTCTATGTTCTTGATGTTTATGTCAGCTACAAAATTGAAACAATCTGTCTAACAAGTTCTTAAGTCAGCGTGATGAAACAGGTGCTACAAGTGTTTTTTGATTTCGATGTTCACCTGTTGTGTGAGTTTCAATGGAACATTCTACACTGGTAGATGGTACAACTGATGTGTCTTCATATCCTACATCAGTTTCTGCACCTGCGGATAGGAGTTCAAAGTTATCTCAAAGTTTTTTCTCTACACTAGAGTAATATCATCAATCTATTCACTTCTTCAATATCAAGTTTAGAACCATTGTAACACATCACAACAATCATTCTCAGCACTACCAGCTGTTATTTTGTTTGCTAACTGGGTCAGTTGCACCTAGTGATTGGCATGCTGCCATAGGCAACATGCCACATGATGGCCTTACTAGAAGCAGATGTACTGAGTTGCTTGTCAAATATTGTGGTTAGCTTGATTTGATGTTTCCCACCAAGCTTAGGTAGTAGCTAGCTTTGCCCATACAGCTTAGTTTTTATTCATTCCACTCACATTTTGCTAGTAAAGGGACTGCCAAAACAAATGAGTTGGGCTCAGAAGCTCCAGCTTCTGATGGCAGTTCTAGGCTATGATCCGCTTCTTTTTCAACGGCAGCAGACACTGAGGGGCGTGAGGTCGATGTCAAGCTATGTTGATTCTCTAAAAACCAGCATACAAATATGACATAAAAATGACCAACAGCGCATCGAAAGCAGGCACACACCTAGCTCCTTTGGTGGGTTGCTGCCACACATTGACTGAGGTAAAAGCTAGTTGCAATACTACCCATAAAACAATACCAGTTGTTAAAATTCCATTAGTTAATTATTGGTTACCTGCAATGTCCTTAAATATACTGTTTTGTTGCCGGTTATGCGTACTTATTGGAGAATAATTATTTGCTCGTGTCGTGTTAATGGTGGTCTAAATAAGAAAACTGCTAATGCCAGTTGTCTGCCTGCTTTGCTGTAAGTTCGCTCAATTAGATGCTGCACTAATAATTACCTCCAATAATTGAACTAGTGTTTTCTTCAAAGGAATCCAGCAAAGGCAGCTGTAGTGATGCTTTGTTTTTCATACAACGAAACCAACTTCTCTCCAGTTTTTCTTTTATGTCTTTCATTTGATGTGTTCTAAAAATTTTCTCAAAATGAAATAGGCACAAAACCATGGAACAAATAAAATTAGTATTGCTGAGGGTATTTTAAAACTCAGCTGCAACTAGTAAACAGCTAACAATTCTTTTGGCGGTAAAAATTTGACACCATTGATGATGACTCTGCTTTAAGTTATGCTATCAAACGTTTACTGCTTTATATAAGCCTATGTCAACATTTTTCTCACCTGAAATGAGTGATTAGGGGTCCTTCATCATGGCAATCTGGTGCACTTTCACCATCGTAAAATACAATGTGGTCTTTCTCTATTTTATACCACACATCTTGCCCAAGCTCAATATAGTCTGCAATTCTTTTAAAATGGGTCAACGATGCAGTTCTGTGTTGTTCCAAGAAACTGAAGCGTAAAATATTTTGAATATGTAGCATGGAAAAGTTAATTTGTTGAAAAAAGACTAGAATTTGTGTCTCGGTAAAATATAAAAACATAGCTGTTATCAGGGTTTTTACCTCTTTTTCATAATTGTGTTGCAGCCCATTATTAAGCCTTTTGATGCATCAGATATAGGGGATTTTTCCAATGCTTTAGCAATGCTTTTATCGTGCATCTCGAAGCGACTGATTACCAAGTTACTTTTGTTCCGTTCCACAGCGATTCTCAACAGAGCACCAGATATAATAGATTTGGCTTGTCTATTTGTTGTTCTCATCGTTATCTCTCTGCAATAGCAAATATTTATCACTTTCTTATTTTTCTTGCATTGCTCATGCAACTTCCAACATCATTTTTGTTATCGCTGCTACTAGCTACAAGCTTCGAACGTACAAATTATAGCTTCCTTTGTTAGTGCTCAGAAATGTGGTCAATTAGTGAGTAGGATAGAGTGAGATTGCGTCACACTTTAAAACAACACATAAAGTTCATACTGTTTGCTTACCTCAACTTGTTGAAGTGGCGCTCTGCATGCTCTGCTACAATCGATCTGGCTGAAATCAATCGCAATGTTTCAGGCAAATGCACAACTATGCAATGAAATGGCATTCCAAAGAGTGATCGATGTGTACACTGATGAGTTTCTCTGAAGAGTTCGATGCATCTGCTTGCAAACAGAAAACTTTGATTGTAGCAGCGCAGGATAGTCCTTGATGATCTGTGAGCAGATGTGGAGTAAGCTATTTTCTGCAGCTCAATTAATGGAAGGAGAAGGCGGTATATTGTTCGTCCATCAGCGCTTTCTTGATGTTCAGAGAAGAGGTGAGCGGCTACTTTGATCAGATTTAGCCGACAATCTGTGCCCTTCATTTCTCTGTTTGAAGCTGCAAATAGACAAAATCTTCGGTAAATTCTTACGAAATATTAATTTACACAAGTTAATTTCGGCTTGTGAAAAGTTTTTTCAAAATTAACTTTCTAATCACTTGATATTTTGAAAGAAAACTGCCTTTAAAACTTTTAAGTTGCTCAAAAGAAATTACAAAGCTACTAACTAGCTGGTGTTATTTAAACAATAACCTTCAAGTTCTGTGAGTATATTGGTTAGTGAAATTTTCAAATCTTTTTCATCCGTTGCATAAGGAAGCTCCTTCAGCACTCTATTGATCATATTTTTGAAATCGTGAAGTGGCTCTGTCTGAGCTATTTCATAGCTGTGTAAATCAATGTGATCCTTTTTTAATGAGCATAACAAGGCTGGAGGTCGTTTCACACCTGTAATATACATGAGCAAATACAATGGTATCAATTAAAGCCTAAACTATGCTGTCAGCAGTAGTTAAGTGACATAACACCAAGTTATTCTTTACAAGTTGCGCAACAGCCAAAATTTAGTGTTATACAAAGCCAAAAAATTTCATTTATAAAGATTTGCTGTTAAAATGCTTTGCAAGTTACACTTCTTTTCAATCTGTGAGGTTAAATGCAGTTTGTTGTTGTCGATTTTAACCTACTAATGAAAATATTTGCTAAAATAAGCTGCTCAGCACAGAACTGATTTCTGAGTTTCAGTACACAATCATTCGAAATATAGTAATACCTCTCAAGGTTTTCGTAAGAGCTGTTTTAATTTCACTGAGTGACAATGACTTAGTGAAGTCATATGCGTCCCTGGCAATAAGTTCAGCTTCAATTTCTGCTTTCTGAAACCACAAATATAAATAGCTTTCGAGAAGCTTTGTCACAATAATCAATTAATAAATAAATTTTTGTTCTTATACAATATTTTGACTCAGCAGTATTCAATATAGGCACTTTCAGTTAGAGGCAATATTATTCCATCACTCACACTCAACGTCTCAAACACTGCTACTTTTCCACTGTCAAAGCCTCGATACCATGTATTTGTGAGGTTGAGATGAGCTAGTCTCTCTTGCAGTGAACAAAAGGGTCCCCTTCTATTAAACAAGCAGCTGTCCCCAAATTTGCTGTCCTCCACTCCACAAATGCATGGAAATTTTCCTGATGAAAATAAAATAGTAATTGAGTGAACATTTATTGATAGTTGTTGTACTTAAATTTCTGAAGAGGACCTATATTTACCTCCACATTGCTGCCCAGCTTCCAGCTGTCTTGCAGGTCCATCCCCACTAAAAAATCTTAGAACATCTCTGTATTCTGTTCCATCATCTAAACTCAACATTTGGTTCAATTCTTGAATGTCCTCAAGTCTTGTTGGCACATACAATAATTGATCCTTCACACTTGACCCAGATCTGGCCAAAATGTATACGAAAGGTGACTCCACAATTGATTGTATGTTCAGAGATGAAACCTGTAATGAAAGTAGCTTATAAACATTTATCCTCAATTGCTCTGGACAATACCAGGCTATTTTTAGCCAACTATACTTCTATTAAACATAAATAGACTGATCGACACCATAAGCTACTTGCCGAGTTATTTCGAAGTTTGTACTCTTCGTCTGTTAGATAAACTAGCTCGTCATAGAGAAACCACGTTATAAATAAGTAGTGGCTCTTTCCTGTTCGATAATGTACGTAATTGATTTAAGCAGTTAAAGCTGGAAAGCGGGCATAAATATTAAAGTCAATTGACTTGTGTTTCAGATTATTTACCTGCTATATCTGAATGATCATGCCAAATTGCTAGGTGTCTTGTGGTGGCAATCTCCTTCATACGCTTCCTAGGATCTTCATTGTCCATAAGAATTATACCTAAAAGTGTCAAAGCTTGTGATTAATTCCTAACATCACAGAACTACAGTCACAGAGGCAAGCAATTATTTGATAACATTGCTTTTTATTATTTATAGGTTGTGTCTGATGCCTAGTCTGACCATTGATCACAGAACAACTTCCTCACCATGTTTATCCGCCATACTCAGAAGTTCGCTCATGGATACACTCTGCCAATCAATCTGCCGCAGAATACCTCGACTTTCCATTCTACTAAGATGCTCTTTTCGTATTTGCAATAAAGAAAACCGTCTCCCTGACACCTCCTGGCGTGTTTTCTCCTGGACACAAAATGACAGTGTTATGTCTCTACACGCATTGCATGAAATGTATAATGTCTTATTGTATTTCTAACAACACCATACAGCTTTCTTGATAATATAATTTGGAATATTTTGTAAATAGCTGCTAAACTTACTAGCGTTCCGTTTTCCAAAACCCTGATAACATCATACTCAATCGGCACAATGGCATCACCAACATCCAGTTTTCCTGAAGCAATAAACTGTTGCTTTTGTTTCCTTAACTCAATTGCTGATGTTTTCTTTTGCATATTGAGCCGAAAGCCCTTGTAGTTGAGCCAAGAAGTTCTTTTTTTCGGTTTTGTGGATATTTTATACCCCATTGTCTTGGCTAACTCCGTAAGCACCTAGTATATAAAAAGCTTTGTTGTTAATTTCCAAGTACACGGTCTGGTTTTCCTCCGGGCAATTCGCATCGCTTGAGTATTTAAAATTGAGTAATACAACAATAATCAATATTTTATTAATTCAATTTTAAAATTAAACAAACAAACCAATTTCCAATATTACTGATTTTGTGAACATCTTCAGGAAATAGCCAGTAAAACTTTAGGTGATTTTATAAGTAGAATCTGAAAACAAAGCTATCCTGAAAACAAGTAAAACTCTTACCTGACCGCCATTTGCCATACTATTGTTGTGTCTGTTTTTTAGCTCTACCTCTTTGCTTAATTTGGTCCAGTTGACCTCGGTAGTTCCTTGCTGTAATTTTTCATGCAAAATATCTGTCTTTAGTGTCACTGATGTCAATCTACATGTGTGAGTCCGCTTCTTTGATTTTTTCTCTATACCATAGGAGTCCACACGTTGCCTCTCCCATTCAGATAATGATTGCTTTGAGCTATAGAGAGCAACGAAGTCTTTTTCTTTGACTGTTTGTGTGATCTCTTGATTTGCAGTTTGAATTATTTGGCGCTTTGCAGTTTTGGAGACCAAGTTTGCATTGGCAATTTTTCGTTTGCCTAGAATACTTTTGATAAAACTACTGCTATGCTCTGATTTGCTAATTGCCCTGCTAATTGGCTGCAGCTGTTTAACAACAGTGTCTACATCAGCCTGTGTAATCTCACTTGGTGTTTTCTCCAAAATCATTTTTACACTATCCTTTGCAGGCTTCTTAGCAGCTGGTGTCGTCATGTTAGCTCTTATTTTGTTCGATCGTTTTATAGAAAACTTACCACCATGACTTTTTTGGCACTGTTTACATTGTCTAAATGAATGTTCTGATTTATCAGCTTCATCCAGTGCCTCAAAATTGGCTAGAGAAAAATAATGACTGAACTCTTCCCTACTTGCCATGCTATTACCGTAGTATGAACTTGTAAGCAGAAGGTTGTTCCTGTTCGCTCTTCGAATCTTTGTCCATTGCTTCGAGGATAATCCTTTTAAAATACCGTTCTTCTCATTAAACTGTTCAACTTGCTGTGGTGAGCTAAACTCACAGAAATATATCACAGATAGAAAAGCACATTGGTTTTGGTTGGCCATTTTGTTGCTGAATGAACTGCTAGTCAAGTTTGGCGGGTTTTGCTAAAGGTTGTGTTATTTTAGCCATAGTTTCTTACAGCGTATGTTGAGTTTTTACCACCCATCCCTGATAGTGGCAATGAAGGCCTGGCTTAGATCAAGCAAGCAAAGGTTACATTGAATGGTATAGAGAATCACCACATGCTCACAAAATTGTCAATCGCTATAACAACAATTATATAGACATATATTGGTTGGCTATAACCAAATGCCTTGTGCACCTTACGATGTTGTCATTGAAAATTCCAATGACTATCACAACCATGCCCAGTGAAGCATGACCATTGAACTGCAGTATTAGTAAGCTAACTAAGCGCAGCGGCTAAAGCAGCAGGCCTCATGAGCGTATAAACATATCTTTAACCCTCCTTCATGTAAGAGATTATAGATGAACACTTGAATTGTTCAAATTTCGGTACTGCTGAAAAGTTTGACTTCACAATGATGCTTTTGGCAAAACTCTAAGACCACTGTAAGTGTAGATACAGCCAAAGCTTGTGCAAAAAGCAAAAAAATCAGCATTTCTATGACAGTTTATGCAAAATTCAGGTTGTGGCTTGTGTGAAACCTAAAAAAGTGAACTTTCGGTATTGAGTGTGAAAAATCCTATCTACCAGTGGCTAAAGTATTTCTATGTGACTTGTGGTTCACTAGTTATGACAAAAGTTAGCTATGCATCAATGATTAAAAGGGTGCGCTTCATTGCCAAATGCCTACTCGCATTCAAGCAATGGCAGTGCTTCTCCATACGCCTTATAACGCCAGTGTATTTTAATAGTAGCAGAATCCGCTATAAAGACAGCAGAGCTTGATATCTATATTCATTAAGCAGTAACACCTCAAGCAATCATCACTCGCAAAAGATGGCTAGCCTAAATGGAACAACAGGTAATAAGTTGGAAGGTTCTTCCTACAACATAAATCCAACGTTGGATGTATTTGCTACGGAACCAACAAACATATCGGTAGAAAGATCGGAATATGTTGTCATCAGACCTGATAGGTTAGATCCTTATGGTAGTATTGAGTTAACCTTGTCAGGGAGCACTGAACATTACACAGATCTCTACAACTCGTTTCTGCAAGTTGAAGCCACAGTTGTTCAAGATGATGGAACCGATATTACAGGTAATGATGATGATGCAGTTGTGTGGATGGGGGATTCAATGCATACATTATTCAACGAGTTGAAAATGTCGATAGAAGGAACCACTGTTGAATACGCTAACAACTACGGTTTACGCTCCTACTTTTCACAACTACTCGAAAACAGTGCAGAAAGAAAGAAATATCAAGGTAAGATGGAAGGATGGATGTATGATGATTCAACTAGCAAAGACGGTGCTGATCACAAAACCGCAGATAAGAAAAAGAGGAAAGCTCTAATCATAGGTGGAAAGACAACAGAATTAACTGGAAAACCTCATCTCGCATTATTTCAGCAGAAAAAACTAATAATTCCAGGTCCTAGTATGCAGCTGGAGTTTGAGCGTGCCTCCGGCAAACTAGCTTTGTTTGCTGCGAATGAGGTGCCTGCAGGAGGAGCAAAAATTAGAATTGATAAATTTGAACTTCATCTTTGTAAAGTTAAGGTGAATCCTACAATACAAAACTCCCAACTCAGTTTGGCGTTGGAAGGTCACAACTACATTTATCCAGTTGATCGAAAACGGATAAAACTATATGGAATTCGTGCTGGTGTTGCGCAGATTGACATCACTTTGGAAGAAAACAAACAAAAACCTAAACAAAATTATTTAGGTTTAGTTGATCACAATGCAATGAAAGGACGTTTCGCCTTGAATCCATATAGAATGAAACACGCTAATGTTGATAGTATTGTATTGAGAGTTGGTGATTGTCCAATTGGAAGGAGATTTGAGCCAAATTATGCTAGAGGGATTTTTGGAAGAGAATATCATCAGTTTCTACATGCTACCGGAACTTTGCTTGAAGGTGATAGTCTTGGTATTACGAAAGAACAATACCTTGATGGTACTACACTTTATGGATTTGATTTGACTGGTGATTTTCTTAAAGAAGGATTTCACTCTATGAAAAATGTCACAACAAGTGTGGAAATTTGTTTTAGCACTAACACGACTGATGGATTATCCTTGGTAGCATACTTTGTAAAAGACGGTGTGTTGGAGATGGATAGCATTCTTCAATTAACTATCGGGGGAGACGCAGTGCTTTAAACAGAAAGTTAGAGATGAATACCGTGCAAATTCGTTCGATCTTATCTTCAGACGTTTTATGTCAAAGCGTAGGGATTCATGTTGGAGCTAGAGAACAGTTTTGGAAGCAAATTTACAATTTTCCAAGAGGATGTTTCGTATTCAACACCCATTATTCTCACCAACCTGGAGAGCATTGGTTGGCTGTGTACGCTAATGATTCAGAGGTGGATTTTTTTGACTCATTTGGGCGTTCTGTTTCCTTTTTATCCAGATGTAAATGAAATACTAAGTATTCATGGAGGATATGAAACAATACAAAGTAATGAAACACAACTACAAAATTTGTTGTCAACTGTATGTGGCGATTATTGTGTATACTTTTGTTTACTGAGAAGTAGAGGGTGGAGTATGGATGAAATTGTTAGAAGTTTACGAGACATAGGAGATAGTGAGATGAGAGATCACTCAATACGGAGATTTATCATACAGACTTATCCTAACTTCGAGTTCATACAAGATAATACAGTAGAAGGAATAGATGGTGTGCATATACAAGGAACTAATTTACTAAGTAAATTGTTAAAATAAATTATTATAATTGATTTTTATTTGATATAACAAATAAAATGAATAAAATACAACTTATCTCATTATTTGTGCTAAACACTACAGAACCTATAAAAACTATTATTTTGTAATGTTTCAAGCAAGAAGTAAATAAGATCTTCTCATTTTCTTCCTCAGGAGCGCTCTTTAGTTATATCTAAAAGACATAGTAACTAATGACTCTATCATACATAGTTATATGAATTAATTTTACAAAAATACTTCAGATCTTTCTTTAAATAGATATGAAACTTACCATCATAGAAGACGAGTCACATCCTTTGTGTTATCGATTAAGACTCCGATGTGCTGTTCTGGACAATTCTCTTTTTCATTTTCATCAAAGTAGGAGACATAGGTGTGTTGCAGCAAAGTATCAAACAGTTCTGAGGCTTGAATGAAAGCTTGAATAGCCGAGAGTAGAATGACGTCGTAGGAAATCATGTTGTTCGTATTTTGTTTTAGTCCTTTGAATACGATTACACCGCTTTTTTCCGCCACCACAGATGAAGCTATTTGAGCAGGGATGCTAAGATCTCCAATCAATAGCTCTCCTTTCACCATACATCTGTAATTAGCCACTATAATATTAGCAGTCTTGTTCCAACGAGTATCACATTTTCTTAGCATTCCAGGATTCTCATAAGCTATAACACTTCCTGTCGGAAAATCGTGTAGGTGAGCAACACTGAAATAAGCCTGTATTTGTCTCAAACTCTTGCCGTACAATGAGTTGAATGGATCGTTGATCTTTTGATTACATCCTTGAGATTCAACGGTACGAAAAATCGCATCTCCTGTCTTTCCTTCTCCCATATAAATTAAAACAATTAGACGTGTTTGCTTAGCTTTATTAACAAGCAGTCCTATTTCGGTTGAAACATCACTCTTCACCCGAGTTCTCTTTTTATCCTTTCGGTAGTTGTAAATGATGGCGCACTTTGATTCATCAGGAAATTCAACAGAAAACACCTCCATAACTGTTGGTACTGGTAGTTCGCAGATTTCCATGGACTCTTCAAGTTTTTCTAGACTATCTGGAGGGAGAGAGTTTATTAACCCGGCGCTCTTGTAGGTGAGAGTGGTTAGTTCATTACTTCCAGCATATTGAAACGGTATTCTGGTGTGACGAAAAAGCGTTTCGTCTCCAACATCCGTCAAAACTAGTTTTTTGCACTTTGAGCCAGTTTCATTATCATCTTTTGTCAAATCAATGAAAGATCGTTTCCTCATTGATGTTCTTTTTGAAGGTAGCTTGTTAGTAGGAGATGTGAATGAAGTAAAATCTTGTTGGGATTCTGGTTCATCAACCACCAATTGACTTTCTGGCATATCAAAGATAGGAGAAGGTGATGGGGAAAGGGTTTGCTGGGGTCCTGCTTCTTCATTCATCGGTTGACTTCCTTCGTCTTGAGTATTCATTCTAAAAAAACAAAACATTTTGTTTAATTTTTCGTAATTAATTTTAAAAGATCATAAAGATCATAAGCCTTCAGCTAGTTGTGTTAGCTAACAGAAAATAAATATTTTTACTCTTACCTTTATAAAGAAGGTGAGCTCCTAGTAGTTGCAATAGACGGTTTAGTAGATGTTGCTTCTCCGCTAGCTGTTGTAAAACTGGATGCTTTCTGTGTGAAAACAGTGGCTCTTAAATAGGTAAAGTTGCACTGATTAAATCCTATGAATCAACATTTTTTCACGCAAATACAACTCAATGCTTTCGTGGGAATAAATAATTTATTTTCACGCGAATGGAAACTGTTTCTTTCGCGGGAATAAAAATTTATTTTCACGCGAATACAAACCAATGCTTTCGCGGGAATATATAAATTATTTTCACACGAATGGAAACCGTTGCTTTCGCGGGAATAACAATGTTATTTTCACGCGAATACAAACCAATGTTTTCGCGGGAATAAATAATTTATTTTCACACGAATGGAAACCGTTGCTTTCGCGGGAATAAATAATTTATTTTCATGCGAATGGAAACCGTTGCTTTCGCGGGAATAAACATTTTATTTTCACCCGAATACAAACCAATGCTTTCGCGGGAATAAATAATTTTTTTTCACGCGAATGGAAATCGTTGCTTTCGCGGGAATACAAATTTTATTTTCACGCGAATACAAACCAATGTTTTCGCGGGAATAAATAATTTATTTTCACACAAATGGAAACCGTTGCATTCGCGGGAATACAAATTTTATTTTCACGCGAATACAAACCAATGCTTCCGCGGGAATAAATACTTTATTTTCACGCGAATGGAAACCGTTGCTTTCGCGGGAATAAAAAATTTATTTTCACGCGAATAAAACAGGAATATTTCACGCGAATAACACTATTCTGATAGAGTTTCCGCGTGAGTGTTTTTAATGGTTATAAGTTAAATGAGTGGGAGTGTCTTATAGTATATAAGAACAGCTCACTCTACATAGAAATCATTCTCTTCAGCAATAACATCAGGAGCATCAACTACTACAATAACCTCAGGAGCATCAACTACTACAGCTGATTTTCTTGGTGATAAGGTAAGAATTAATAAAAAACTATTTTAATCGAAGCTAAAATGTAATTATTTTACAACACTGTTTAATCATCCTATACTAACACATAACTTTTTTTATTTTAGTTCATTATGAGTTCAAAGCCATATACAATAACAGACTTCCTCCCAGAGATTTATCACAAGTAAATCAAAGAAAATGTAGCCGTGCAGGGAAATGCGAAATATCCATTAACATTGCAAGCTGCGTTATTCTGTATAACGCAGCATTTGCTAACTTTAGCATCTTTATACGGAGAGCTACCCATACAGTACCAACCACATACATTACACCAGAATGCTGACAATCAGGAAACATTATTAAAACTAACAATTCAAAACAATTTTGAGACAGTTTTGAAAATGTCTAAAATCGTGAATATTAACCAGTTTTTAAAAAAAATTAAAAGAAAGGTATGGGATCAAGATCTCACACAAAGATTAGTTAAAGCCCAATGGACTGAAGAATTAATGCTTGAGTTTAAGCCTAATATTTTACGTTATATTCAAACAGATGAATGTTTATATACATCTATTGCTTCGTTTGAAGTTATGTGATGGCTTTTTCAAGAAAATAAAATTTAATATATACAATCATACAATATTTAGTTTCTATTCAATGTACATAAATATATATATAGCTATCGAAAAAATTATCGAAACTTAAATGCCATACATTCAAAAGTTAGATGTCATATAAGCTCAAATTAAGTTCGAGTTATGTAAAAAAATTATCAAAACTTGAATGCCATACATTCAAAATCTATATGCCATATAAGTTCAAATCAAGTAAAAAAAAAATCAAAACTCAAATGCCACTTAAGTGCCACTCAAATGCCACTCAAATGCCCCTCAAATAAAACACAATATAAACTCGGCGAAGCCATCCAACGTCGTAACCCATTGCCTCAACTCCAAGGTCAGATCCACAAAAAAACACTTGGTAGGGAGATCTGCTCAAATATTACTACTAATACAAATACTGAATGCTGATCGCCTGAAAAAGAGCAGTCAAATTCCTGTACTCTTGATCGTATTCAGAAGACTTTAAGTTCCCCCATCTGTACCAGTTTAAACTCCTTTAGCAGATATCCCGAACACGTGAGCACAAGGTCATAATAAAAAGCAATAAGGTGAAAGCCGGAGTCGACGGTGCATGTCTACTGTTAATGGAAAGATATCCTCATAGACTTATTGGTGAAACCACCCAAGTGGGTGACTCGATCTTCAGTAACGAAGTGTTCAAGGTATTGATTAGTGGGTGAGTTTATACTGCTGAGTGCAGCTACTTTGAATCTTGTTGTCTGCTTCAGCACCGCTTTTACTACATGGCAGGACTATCTATAGACGGTGAGAATTCTCTGTTCACCAGCAACACATGTGCACATAGGTGTAAACAGTGTGTAGTTTTTGTACACCTTCGAGTGTTGAGAGGTAAGTGTGCTGCATCACTCAAGGATCCGCCGGACAGAAAGCTCACTCACACATGGTGTCACTGGGGCATAGGAAACCAACGGTCCTGTTAGTGTATGCACTACTGGTACTGTCGTTAACATTAAAAAAACGTTCCCTTGTTGTTACTTTAAGTTTTGCTGTGATGGAAGTCCTTACAAACCGATGGCTCTCAGAGAACCGTGTCAGTCTTTTGTGCATCTATCTACCTTTAAAGTGACTAGTGTGTTTGGCATTATCAGTGTTTTATCTGCGACAAGTTACATCCATTGCAAGAACTTACTTCTGGAGACACAATTGCCATGCTTTGTGTCACCAAATGCATCAATGCATTGTATAGCCAATCGCCTATTGGCCAATGATTGTGTCAAAGTTGTGCATTTGTTGAGACCTGTACCACTCGGAGTTGAAAGCTGTTGTTTCGTAGTTATGTCTACTTGAAAACCAAAACTTTACAAATCGCAATAAACTCTTCGCGAAGCAATGTCAATAGCATCTAAAGTCTTTCAATGAACACTTTGTAGTAGAATTGTGACAATTTTTTTGTTCTTTGTCAAAAGTGTTGGAGTGAGTTTCATGAGGCCTTTAATAGGCACTTGAAATACTGAATTACAACCACAGCAAACAGCATTAGACGAATGGTTGTACAACAGTTGAGTGAGTGCTTCATGACAACCTTCACAAACAATTACTAACAATTTAGAGGTAAGTAGATACACCGCTTGGCGTATGTGCGCTTGTGTCCTTGGTGTGAGTCACTATTTGTGTCTTGCAAAGCCTCCGTTTGCCCTACGGTTCACACAGTGTATTCACTGTTGAAACTGTCATTTAGCAGCAAAACTACTTCCAAATGAAACAGTGTTAAGCGGCGTTGCACACAAAAGTTTTCTGCTTTTATCGCAATTTTAAAAAATGACGACGGAGTTTGTATGCAATAAAAACACTGAATGTTGATCGCTTGAAAATGAGCAGCCAATGGCCTGTACTCTTGATCGTTTTCAGAAGACTTTAAGTTCCCCCATCTGCACCAGTTTAAACTCCTTTAGCAGATATCCCGAACATGTGAGCACAAGGTCATAATAAAAAGCAATAGGGTGAAAGCCGGAGTCGTCGGTGCATGTCTACTGTTATTGGAAAGATATCCAAATAGATTTATTGGTGAGACCACCCAAGTGGGTGACTCGATCTTCAGTAACGAAGTGTTCAGGGTATTGATTAGTGGGCGAGTTTATACTGTCGAATGCAGCTACTTTGTATCTTGCTGTCTGCTTCCGCACCGCTTTTACTACATGGCAGGACTAGCTAGAGACGGTGAGAATTCGTTCTTCACCACCAACACATGTACACATACGTGTAAACAGTATGTAGTTTTTGTACACCTTCGCAGTGTTGAGAGGTAAGTGTGCTGCATCACTCAAGGACCCGCCGGACAGAAAGTTCACTCACACACGGTGTCACTGGGGCATAGGAAACCAACGGTCCTGTTAGTGCATGCACTACTGGTACTGTCGTTAACATTAAAAAAACGTTCCCTCGGTGTTACTTTGAGTTTTGCTGTCATGAAAGTCCTTACAAACCGATGGCTCTCAGAGAGCCAAGTCAGTCTTTTGTGCATCTATCTACCTTTAAAGTGACTCGTGTGTTTGGCATTATCAGTGTTTTCTCTGCGACAAGTTACATCCATTGCAAGAACTGACTTCTGGAGACACAATTGCCATGCTTTGTGTCACCAAATGCATCAATGCATTGTATAGCCAATCGCCTATTGGCCAATGAGTGTGTCAAAGTTGTGCATTTGTTGAGACCTGTACCACTCGGAGTTGAAAGCTGTTGTTTCGTAGTTATCTCTACTTGAAAACCAAAACTTTACAAAAGACAAAAAACTCTTCGCGAAGCAATGTCAGTAGCATCTAAAGTCTTTCAATGAACATTTTGTAGTAGAGTTGTGACAATTTTTTTGTTCTTTGTCAAAAGTGTTGGAGTGAGTTTCATGAGGCCTTTAATAGGCACTTGAAACACTAAATTACAACCACAGCAAACAGCATTAGACGAATAGTTGTACAACAGTTGAGTGAGTGTTTCATGACAACCCTCACAAACGTTTACTAACATTTTAGAGGTAAGTAGATACACGGCTTGGCGTATGTGCGCTTGTGTCCTTGGTGTGAGTCACTATTTGTGTCTTGCAAAGCCTCCGTTTGCCCTACGGTTCACACAGTGTATTCACTGTTGAAACTGTCATTTAGCAAGAAAACAGTAAAACTACTTCCAAATGAAACAATGTTAAGCGGCATTGCACGCAAAAGTTTTCCGCCTTTATCGCAAGGTTAAGAAATGACGACAGAGTTTGTATGCAATATAAATACTGAATGCTGATCGCCTGAAAATGAGCAGTCAAATTCCTGTACTCTTGATCGTTTTCAGAAGACTTTAAGTTCCCCCATCTGTACCAGTCTAAACTCCTTTAGCAGATATCCCGAACACGTGAGCACAAGGTCATAATAAATAGCAATAGGGTGAAAGCCGGAGTCGTCGGTGCATGTCTACTGTTTTTGGAAAAATATCCTCATAGATTTATTGGTGAGACCACCCAAGTGGGTGACTCGACATTCAGTAACGAAGTGTTCAGGGTATTGATCAGTGAGCGAGTTTATACTGTCGAATGCAGCTACTTTGTATCTTGTTGTCTGCTTCAGCACCGCTTTTACTACATGGCAGGACTAGCTAGAGACGGTGAGAATTCGTTCTTCACCACCAACACATGTACACATACGTGTAAACAGTATGTAGTTTTTGTACACCTTCGCAGTGTTGAGAGGTAAGTGTGCTGCATCACTCAAGGACCCGCCGGACAGAAAGCTCACTCACACATGATGTCACTGGGGCATAGGAAACCAACGGTCCTGTTAGTGCATGCACTACTGGTACTGTCGTTAACATTAAAAAAACATTCCCTTGGTGTTACTTTTAGTTTTGCTGTGATGAAAGTCCTTGCAAACCGGTGGCTCTCAGAAAACCAAGTCAGTCTTTTGTGCATCTATCTACCTTTAAAGTGACTCGTGTGTTTGGCATTATCAGTGTTTTATCTGCGACAAGTTACATCCATTGCAAGAACTGACTTCTGAAGACACCATTGCCATGCTTTGTGTCACCAAATGCATCATTGCATTGTATAGACAATCGCCTATTGGCCATTGCGTGTGTAAAAGTGGTGCATTTGTTGAGACCTGTACCACTCGAAGTTGAAAGCTGTTGTTTCGTAGTTATCTCTACTTGAAAATCATAACTTTACAAAACTCAATAACTTCTTCGCCAAGCATTGTCAATAGCAACTAAAGTCTTTTAATAAACACTTTGTAGTAGAGTTGTGACAATTTTTTTGTTTTTTGTCAAAAGTGTTGGAGTGAGTTTCATGAAGCCTTTAATAGGCACTTGAAATACTGAATTACAACCACTGCAAACAGCATTAGACGAAAAGTTGTACAGCAGCTGAGTGAGTGCTTGATGACAACCCTCACGAACGTTTACTAACATTTTAGAGGTAAGTAGATACACCGCTTGGCGTATGTGCGCTTGTGTCCTTGGTGTGAGTCACTATTTGTGTCTTGCAAAGCCTCCGTTTGCCCTACGGTTCACACAGTGTATTCACTGTTGAAACTGTCATTTAGCAGGAAAACAGTAAAATACTTCCAAATGAAACAATGTTAAGCGGCATTGCACACAAAAGTCTTCTGCCTTTATCGCAATTATAAGAAATGACGACAGAGTTTTTATGCAATATAAATACTGAATGCTGATCGCCTGAAAATGAGCAGTCAAATTCCTGTACTCGTGATCGTTTTCAGAAGACTTTAAGTTCCCCCATCTGTACCAGTCTAAACTCCTTTAGCAGATATCCCGAACACGTGAGCACAAGTTCATAACAAATAGCAATAGGGAGAAAGCCGGAGTCGTTGGTGCATGTCTACTGTTTTTGGAAAGTTATCCTCATAGATTTATTGGTGAGACCACCCAAGTGGGTGACTCGACATTCAGTAACGAGTTGTTCAGGGTATTGATCAGTGAGCGAGTTTATACTGTCGAATGCAGCTACTTTGTATCTTGTTGTCTGCTTCAGCACCGCTTTTACTACATGGCAGGACTAGCTAGAGACGGTGAGAATTCTTTCTTCACCACCAACACATGTACACATACGTGTAAACAGTATGTAGTTTTTGTACACCTTCGCACTGTTGAGAGGTAAGTGTGCTGCATCACTCAAGGACTTGCCGGACAGAAAGCTCACTCACACATGATGTCACTGGGGCATAGGAAACCAACGGTCCTGTTAGTGCATGCACTACTGGTACTGTCGTTAACATTAAAAAAACGTTCCCTTGGTGTTACTTTGAGTTTTGCTGTGATGAAAGTCCTTACAAACCGATGGCTCTCAGAGAACCAAGTCAGTCTTTTGTGCATATATCTACCTTTAAGGTGACTCGTGTGTTTGGCATTATCAGTGTTTTATCTGCGACAAAGTACATCCATTGCAAGAATTTACTTCTGAAGACACAATTGCCATGCTTTGTGTCACCAAATGCATCAATGCATTGTATAGCCAATCGCCTATTGGCCAATGAGTGTGTCAAAGTTGTGCATTTGTTGAGACCTGTACCACTCGGAGTTGAAAGCTGTTGTTTCGTAGTTATCTCTACTTGAAAACCAAAACTTTAAAAAGCTCAATAAACTCTTCGCGAAGCAATGTCAATAGCATCTAAAGTCTTTCAATGAACACTTTGTAGTAGAGTTGTGACAACTTTTTTGTTCTTTGTCAAAAGTGTTGGAGTGAGTTTCATGAGGCCTTTAATAGGCACTTGAAATCCTAAATTACAACCACAGCAAACAGCATTAGACGAATAGTTGTACAACAGTTGAGTGAGTGCTTCATGACAACCCTCACAAACGTTTACTAACATTTTAAAGGTAAGTAGATACACTTCTAGGCGTATGTGCGCTTGTGTTTTTTGCGTGAGTCACTATTTGTGTCTTGCGAAGCTTCCGTTTGCGCTACGGTTCACACAGTGTATTCACTGTTAAAACTGTCATTTAGCAAGAAAACAGTATAACTACTTCCAAATGAAACAGTGTTAAGCGGCATTGCACACAAAAGTTTTCTGCCTTTATCGCATTTTTAAGAAATGACGACAGAGTTTGTATGCAATATAAATAGTGAATGCTGATCGCCTGAAAATGAGCTGCCAAAATTCTGTACTTTTGATCGTTTTCAGAAGACTTTAAGTTCCCCCATCTGTACCAGTTTAAACTCCTTTAGCAGATATCCCGAACATGTGAGCACAAGGTCATAATAAATAGCTATAGGATGAAAGCCGGAGTCGTCGGTGCATGTCTACTGTTATTTGAGGGATATCCTCATAGAGTTATTGGTGAAACCACCCAAGTGGGTGACTCGATCTTCAGTAACGAAGTGTTCAGGGTATCGATCAGTGAGCGAGTTTATACTGTCGAATGCAGCTACTTTGTATCTTGTTGTCTGCTTCAGCACCGCTTTTACTACATGGCAGGACTAGCTAGAGACGGTGAGAATTCTTTCTTCACCACCAACACATGTACACATACGTGTAAACAGTATGTAGTTTTTGTACACCTTCGCACTGTTGAGAGGTAAGTGTGCTGCATCACTCAAGGACTTGCCGGACAGAAAGCTCACTCACACATGATGTCACTGGGGCATAGGAAACCAACGGTCCTGTTAGTGCATGCACTACTGGTACTGTCGTTAACATTAAAAAAACATTCCCTTGGTGTTACTTTTAGTTTTGCTGTGATGAAAGTCCTTACAAACCGGTGGCTCTCAGAAAGCCAAGTCAGTCTTTTGTGCATCTATCTACCTTTAAAGTGACTCGTGTGTTTGGCATTATCAGTGTTTTATCTGCGACAAGTTACATCCATTGCAAGAACTGACTTCTGAAGACACCATTGCCATGCTTTGTGTCACCAAATGCATCAATGCATTGTATAGACAATCGCCTATTGGCCATTGCGTGTGTAAAAGTGGTGCATTTGTTGAGACCTGTACCACTCGGAGTTGAAAGCTGTTGTTTAGCAGTTATCTCTACTTGAAAATCATACCTTTACAAAATTCAATAAACTCTTCGCCAAGCATTGTCAATAGCAACTAAAGTCTTTTAATAAACACTTTGTAGTAGAGTTGTGACAATTTTTTTGTTCTTTGTCAAAAGTGTTGGAGTGAGTTTCATGAGGCCTTTAATAGGCACTTGAAATACTGAATTACAACCACAGCAAACAGCATTAGACGAATGGTTGTACAACAGTTGAGTGAGTGTTTCATGACAACCCTCACGAACGTTTACTAACATTTTAGAGGTAAGTAGATACACCGTTTGGCGTATTTGCGCTTGTGTCCTTTGGGTGAGTCACTATTTGTGTCTTGCAAAGCCTCCGTTTGCCCTACGGTTCACACAGTGTATTCACTGTTGAAACTGTCATTTAGCAAGAAAACAGTAAAACTACTTCCAAATGAAACAATGTTAAGCGGCATTGCACAGAAAAGTTTTCCGCCTTTATTGCAATTTTAAGAAATGACGACGGAGTTTGTATGCAATATAAATACTGAATGCTGATCGCCTGAAAATGCGCAGTCAAATTCCTGTACTCTCGATCGTTTTCAGAAGACTTTAAGTTCCCCCATCTGTACCAGTTTAAACTCCTTTAGCAGATATCCCGAACACGTGAGCACAAGGTCATAATAAAAAGCAATAGGGTGAAAGCCGGAGTCGTCGGTGCATGTCTACTGTTAT
The DNA here is from genome assembly GCA_945261195.1 of Cryptosula pallasiana. NCBI lineage: Eukaryota > Metazoa > Bryozoa > Gymnolaemata > Cheilostomatida > Cryptosulidae > Cryptosula > Cryptosula pallasiana. The sequence continues at coordinate 15,645,496 of OX183133.1, read as the reverse complement.
TGGATAGATATCCTCATAGATTTATTGGTGAGACCACCCAAGTGGGTGACTCGATCATCAGTAACGAAGTGTTCAGGGTATAAATTAGTAGGCGAAATTATACTGTCGAATGCAGCTACTTTGTATCACGTTGTCTGCTTCAGCACCGCTTTTACTACATGGCAGGACTATCTAAACACGGTGAGAATTCTTTCTTCACCAGCAACACATGTACTCATAGGTGTAAACAGTGTGTAGTTTTTGTACACCTTCGAGTGTTGAGAGGTAAGTGTGCTGCATCAATCAAGGACTCGCCGGACAGAAAGCTCACTCACACATGGTGTCACTGGGGCACAGGAAACCAACGGTCCTGTTAGTGCATGCACTACTGGTACTGTCGTTAACATTAAAAAAACATTCCCTTGGTGTTACTTTTAGTTTTGCTGTGATGAAAGTCCTTGCAAACCGGTGGCTCTCAGAAAACCAAGTCAGTCTTTTGTGCATCTCTCTACCTTTAAAGTGACTCGTGTGTTTGGCATTATCAGTGTTTTATCTGCGACAAGTTACATCCATTGCAAGAACTGACTTCTGAAGACACCATTGCCATGCTTTGTGTCAACAAATGCATCAATGCATTGTATAGACAATCGCCTATTGGCCATTGCGTGTGTAAAAGTGGTGCATTTGTTGAGAACTGTACCACTCGGAGTTGAAAGCTGTTGTTTCGTAGTTATCTCTACTTGAAAATCATAACTTTACAAAACTCAATAAACTCTTCGCCAAGCATTGTCAATAGCAACTAAAGTCTTTTAATAAACACTTTGTAGTAGAGTTGTGACAATTTTTTTGTTTTTTGTCAAAAGTGTTGGAGTGAGTTTCATGAAGCCTTTAATAGGCACTTGAAATACTGAATTACAACCACTGCAAACGGCATTAGACGAAAAGTTGTACAGCAGCTGAGTGAGTGCTTGATGACAACCCTCACGAACGTTTACTAACACTTTAGAGGTAAGTAGATACACCGCTTGGCGTATGTGCGCTTGTGTCCTTGGTGTGAGTCACTATTTGTGTCTTGCAAAGCCTCCGTTTGCCCTACGGTTCACACAGTGTATTCACTGTTGAAACTGTCATTTAGCAAGAAAACAGTAAAATAGTTCCAAATGAAACAATGTTAAGCGGCATTGCACACAAAAGTCTTCTGCCTTTATCGCAATTATAAGAATCGACGACGGAGTTTTTATGCAATATAAATACTGAATGCTGATCGCCTGAAAATGAGCAGTCAAATTCCTGTACTCTTGATCGTTTTCAGAAGACTTTAAGTTCCCCCATCTGTATCAGTTTAAACTCCTTTAGCAGATATCCCGAACACAGGAGCACAAGGTCATAATAAAAAGCAATAGGGTGAAAGCCGGAGTCGTCGGTGCATGTCTACTGTTATTGGAAAGTTATCCAAATAGATTTATTGGTGAGACCACCCAAGTGGGTGACTCGATCTTCAGTAACAAATTGTTCAGGGTATTATTAGTTGGCGAGTTTATACTGCCGAATGCAGCTACTTTGGATCTTGTTGTCTGCTTCAGCACCGCTTTTACTACATGGCAGGACTATCAAGAGACGGTGAGAATTCTTTCTTCACCAGCAACACATGTGCACATAGGTGTAAACAGCGTGTAGTTTTGTACACCTTCGAGTGTTGAGAGGTAAGTGTGCTGCATCACTCAAGGACCCGCCGGACAGAAAGGTCACTCACACATGGTGTCACTGGGGCATAGGAAATTAACGGTCCTGTTAGTGCATGCACTACTGGTACTGTCGTTAACATTAAAAAAACGTTCCCTTGGTGTTACTTTGAGTTTTGCTGTGATGAAAGTCCTTAGAAACCGATGGCTCTCAGAGAACCAAGTCAGTCTTTTGTGCATCTATCTACCTTTAAAGTGACTCGTGTGTTTGGCATTATCAGTGTTTTATCTGCGACAAGTTACGTCCATTGCAAGAACTTACTTCTGAAGACACCATTGCCATGCTTTGTGTCACCAAATGCATCAATGCATTCTATAGCCAATTGCCTATTGGCCAATGAGTGTGTCAAAGTTGTGCATTTGTTGAGACCTGTACCACTCGGTGTTGAAAGCTGTTGTTTCGTAGTTATCTCTACTTGAAAACCAAAACTTTACAAAACTCAATAAGCTCTTCGCGAAGCAATGTCAATAGCATCTAAAGTCATTCAATGAACATTTTGTAGTAGAGTTGTGACAATTTTTTTGTTCTTTGTCAAAAGTGTTGGAGTGAGTTTCATGAGGCCTTTAATAGGCACTTGAAATACTAAATTACAACCACAGCAAACAGCATTAGACGAATAGTTGTACAACAGTTGAGTGAGTGCTTCATGGCAACCCTCACAAACGTTTACTAACATTTTAGAGGTAAGTAGATACACCGCTTGGCGTATGTGCGCTTGTGTCCCTGGTGTGAGTCACTATTTGTGTCCTGCAAAGCCTCAGTTTGCCCTACGGTTCACACAGTGTATTCACTTTTGAAACTGTCATTTAGCAGTAAAACTACTTCCAAATGAAACAGTGTTAAGCGGCATTGCACACAAAAGTTTTCTGCCTTTATCGCAATTTTAAGAAATGACGACGGAGTTTGTCTGCAATATAAATACTGAATGCTGATCGCCTTAAAATGAGCAGTCAAATTCCTGTACTCTTGATCGTTTTCAGAAGACTTTAAGATCCCCCATCTGTACCAGTTTAAACTCCTTTAGCAGATATCCCGAACACGTGAGCACAAGGTCATACTAAAAAGCAATAGGGTGAAAGCCGGAGTTGTCGGTGCATGTCTACTGTTATTGGAAAGATCTCCTCATAGACTTATTGGTGAGACCACCCAAGTGGGTGACTCGATCTTCAGTAATGAAGTGTTCAGGGTATTGATTAGTGGGCGAGTTTATACTGACGAATGCAGCTACTTTGTATCTTGTTGTCTGCTTCAGCACCGCTTTTACTACATGGCAGGACTGTTTAGAGACGGTGAGAATTCTTTCTTCACCAGCAACACATGTACACATAGGTGTAAACAGTGTATAGTAGTTGTACACCTTCGCAGTGTTGAGAGGTAAGTGTGCTGCATTACTCAAGGACCTGCCGGACAGAAAGCTCACTCACACATGGTGTCACTGGGGCATAGGAAACCGACGGTCCTGTTAGTGCATGCACTACTGGTACTGTCGTTAACATTAAAAAAACGTTCCCTTGGTGTTACTTTGAGTTTTGCTGTGATGAAAGTCCTTACAAACCGATGGCTCTCAGAGAACCAAGTCAGTCTTTTGTGCATCTATCTACCTTTAAGGTGACTCGTGTGTTTGGCATTATCAGTGTTTTATCTGCGACAAAGTACATCCATTGCAAGAATTTACTTCTGAAGACACAATTGCCCTGCTTTGTGTCACCAAATGCATCAATGCATTGTATAGCCATTCGCCTATTGGCCAATGAGTGTGTCAAAGTTGTGCATTTGTTGAGACCTGTACCACTCGGAGTTGAAAGCTGTTGTTTCGTAGTTATCTCTACTTGAAAACCAAAACTTTAAAAAGCTCAATAAACTCTTCGCGAAGCAATGTCAATAGCATCTAAAGTCTTTCAATGAACACTTTGTAGTAGAGTTGTGACAACTTTTTTGTTCTTTGTCAAAAGTGTTGGAGTGAGTTTCATGAGGCCTTTAATAGGCACTTGAAATCCTAAATTACAACCACAGCAAACAGCATTAGACGAATAGTTGTACAACAGCTGAGTGAGTGCTTCATGACAACCCTCACAAACGTTTACTAACATTTTAAAGGTAAGTAGATACACTTCTAGGCGTATGTGCGCTTGTGTTTTTTGCGTGAGTCACTATTTGTGTCTTGCGAAGCTTCCGTTTGCGCTACGGTTCACACAGTGTATTCACTGTTAAAACTGTCATTTAGCAAGAAAACAGTATAACTACTTCCAAATGAAACAGTGTTAAGCGGCATTGCACACAAAAGTTTTCTGCCTTTATCGCATTTTTAAGAAATGACGACAGAGTTTGTATGCAATATAAATAGTGAATGCTGATCGCCTGAAAATGAGCTGCCAACATTCTGTACTTTTGATCGTTTTCAGAAGACTTTAAGTTCCCCCATCTGTACCAGTTTAAACTCCTTTAGCAGATATCCCGAACATGTGAGCACAAGGTCATAATAAATAGCTATAGGATGAAAGCCGGAGTCGTCGGTGCATGTCTACTGTTATTTGAGGGATATCCTCATAGAGTTATTGGTGAAACCACCCAAGTGGGTGACTCGACCTTCTGTAACGAAGTGTTCAGGGTATTGATGAGTGGGCGAATTTATACTGTCGAATGCAGCTACTTTTTATCTCGTTGTCTGCTTCAGCACCGCTTTTACTACATGGCAGGACTAGCTAGAAACGGTGAGAATTCTTTCTTCACCAGCATCACATGTACACATAGGTGTAAACAGTGTGTAGTTTTTGTACACCTTCGCAGTGTTGAGAGGTAAGTGTGCTGCATCACTCAAAGACCCGCCGGATGGAAAGCTCACTCACACATGGTGTCACTGGGGCATAGGAAACCAACGGTCCTGTTAGTGCATGCACTACTGGTACTGTCGTTAACATTAAAAATACGTTCCCTTGGTGTTACTTTGAGTTTTGCTGTGATGAAAGTCCTTACAAACCGATGGCTCCCAGAGAACCAAGTCAGTCTTTTGTGCATCTATCTACCTTTAAAGTGACTCGAGTGTTTGGCATTATCAGTGTTTTATCTGCGACAAGTAACATCCATTTCAAGAACTTACTTCTGAAGAAACAATTGCCATGAGTAGTAATACATGAGCAGATCTCCCTACCAAGTGTTTTTTTGTGGATTACACCTCGGGGTTGAGGCAATGGGTTAAGGCGTTGAATGACTTCGCCGAGTTAATATTGTATTTCATTTGAGTGGCATTTGAGTGGCATTTAAGTGGCATTTGAGTTTTGTTTATTTTTTTACTCAATTTGAACTTATATGGCATATAGATTTTGAATGTATGGCATTTGATTTTTTTGATATTTTTTACATTGTATAAAAATGGAACGTGATATGATTGTATTGTTATTGGAAGTTAAGATGTCGACAGAGGATGATGTTGAGATGAGACCAATGAATGAAGTTGATACTGTTGATGGTACTACACGTGATATGATAGATGTTTTACCGAGTATGAAGCGTAAAGCATTGATAATTATGATGATTTTGGTATTTGTCGTAGGATTTTCCACTTTTGGAGGTGTTACTGAGTTTAGTATGTATGAAGAAGCTATGGAAAAACTACAAAAAGGGAGAAACTCTCCTGTTGGAATCATAAATGAAACTACTGTTGGTTGATGAACATCTTTTTATGATGAATGGGAAACCTGAAGATTATGACCCAAGGATGCGATCTCCTTTTACAGCAATGATTGCAGGACCAACTGGATCGGGAAAGACACAAGCGATTTTACGAATGATATAAGCTAGTCAGACTATAGCGCACCCCCCACCAACAGAAATTCACTACTGTTATGGAGCCTACCAAAAAGCCTTTGATGATGTACCAGGAGTGATTTTTCATGAAGGCATGATAGATATAACAGTGAGTTTTCCCAGAGATGGTCGAAATCGATGGCTGATAATTGATGATCTCATGGATGAAGTTTCTGGTAAAGCCGATGGCAATGTTTTGTACACAAAACATAGTCATCATTTGAACATAAGTGTGTTTTTTATTGTTCAGAATCTGTTTTTAAAAGGAAATCGTACAATTTCCTTGAATAGTCATTATTTTTTTCTTTTTAAAAACCCTAGAGATGCTTCTTCTATTTCCTATTTGGCTCGACAATGTTTTCCATCAAAAGTAAAATATGTACAAGAGGCTTTTGAAGATGCAACAAAAAAACCATACTCTTATTTACAAATAAATACGACTCAACAAACGAATGATCAACATAGACTATTGGGAACTTTTACATCAGATCTCCCTATGATATTATATGTACCCAAGTAAAAGGATATAAATACAATTACTATTCGTTTCACCTCAATCATATTTTGTTATTCAACGACGCAACACGAAAGCGTTATAATGACTAAAGCTTTGGAGAAAAAATTAACAAAAAATGCTGCTGTGTTGTTATCACTCAACAATGCAACCTTTGCTATTCAAAAGTCTGTTATAGCCAAAGCCAAAAAGGAGTTTATTATGACTCTAATGGAATGCGCTAAAGCTATTATAAATGGAACGATACCATTGACAACATCTCAGTATAATCAGTTGCAGCGGAACGCGAAGGATATTAGCGCTTTAGTAAGAAGATCAACGTTAGATGATAAGAAAGTTGTATTGCAAAAAGGAGGAGTTTTAGGCGCTCTACTAGGACCTATCATCAGCAATATAGTTCCTGGGTTATTTACAAGTGTGCTAGGAGGAGGGAGAAGATGAAGATGAAAGTCTCAACACGAATGATGCGAAATAGAATGGCGATTTTAGCTCTGGATGATCTGAGTAAGAAAGGAAAAATCGCTATAGTCGAAAAGGCCAACTCAGATTTGTTTCAATCATTGATAGAAAGTGTTAAAAATATTATATTAGGTAATGTTCCTCTTGATTCTGAGCAGTTTATTGAGTTGCAGCGTTACAAGAAGGAACTACATAAACTTAGTGGTAGAGGGACAGTTGATGATAAGCGTAAAATTTTGATTCAGACTGGTAGAGGGAATCTTTTGGACGCTATTATAACTCCTATTGTATCTGTTTTGTCATTAATAAAAAGATGAATCGTCAGCCTTTAACATTTTCCAGACGTATTTTTATACTCACTGAAAATGAATACTATAGATTAACGGAAAAAAAGGAGAATAAAACAGTGGTAAAGGAAGAGAAGACCAGACCTCCATTGTATTATAATCCTATGGAAGCTATAGCAGTGAGAAATATGAAGAGAAAGCGAAATGATCTACTGGAAACGGCTTATGATTCTGACTTATCCTCACACGAAAAGTTAGATGAAAATGTTGAAAACCTACGTAGGTATTTGTCTGATGTCAAAAAGATTAAAAATAACCAAAATCAGGCACAAAAGGATAGTTGGAGTCCCATTAAGAAAAAAAAGATAGAGTCTACTTCCCCTTTGGCCAATAGCACAGTTATTGATGATAAACCTAATGCCTTTTCACCAAATGTTGATAAAGACATTGAGTTAGAATCAGTGAGAATGAATGATGATGATGATGACATCGGGATGGAATTAATAAAAGGGAAGTTGTTTGATACTGAAGACTCAACCCTACTTGGAAATACATTTCTTACTGATGGAGAAGATGAGCATGATAGTGAAAGCGAAGACTTAAAAGAGTTTGAAAAAAAAGCAACTGATTTAACAACAAAAAAGAGTGATCAAACGATTGCTGTCAGAATGTTGAATAATCTGAGTAAAATTGGTAGATTCGACTCGGAGAAGAACAGACTGAAAATTGGAGAACATTGGTTGAATCCTAAGACTTCCAAAACTTTACTACGAGACGTTCTTACCGAAGGAGGTAAAATACAATCAGGAAATACCAATTACAGTAGATTTAAAAGCTTGCTAACTGATGAATGAATCACAACTGTCAGGAAATCCCCGCATCAAACACATAGGAGTCAGAAGAAAAAGTTGGTCATTCCCGGTACTAATTCATGGACATCGACACGCTAAAAGAGTTGTATTACAATCCTGCATTACATACATCTCTACGAGGAGCTAGAGCTTTACTGAAAGCTCGTAGAAAACGAGAGGGAGAAAAAAGAATCCGTGAATGGTTGAGTGGTGAGGATGCCTACACGTTACATAAAAGAGTTGTAACTAACTTTAAACGTCGTCCTACAATTGTAGCTGGAATAGGGGAACAGTTACAGGTAGATTTGATGGATGTTCGATCTCGAAAAGAAGAAAATAACAATACAGCATTTTTACTGACTGCTGTTGATTCTCTATCTAAAAAAGGATGGGCTGTGCCGCTCATCTCCAAATCAGGGCAGGTTGTAGCCAGAGGATTGAGAAGAATACTTGAAGGGGAAAACTATAAAGCTTTACAATCCGATAAAGGTAAAGAGTTTGACAACGTCAATGTCAAGACTCTCCTGGCGGAAAATAAAATCAAGCGCTTTACAACCGAAAATGAAACGATAAAGGCATCGATGGTGGAGCGTTTTAACAGAACTTTAAAAGAGAAGATATATAGATATTTGACATATAAAGATGATGACAGATACATTGATGTTTTACCAGAAATGGTTAATGCATACAACAACACAATTCATGGTGCTATAGGTATGAGACCGAATGATGTGAATTTTCAAAATCAGGAACTTGTATGGAATCGTGTGTATGAAGGAGGTGAACATAGTTTAACTCAAGAAGCAAAACTAAAGATTGGGGATTATGTGAGAATAAGTAAGGCAAGAGGAGCGTTTGAAAGAGGATACACCCCGAATTGGATGATTGAGATTTTTATAATCACTGATGTACTTATTGATGAAAAACCTGTTGTATATAGGGTGAAAGATTTGGCTGAGGAGATGATTGATGGTACCTTTTACGAAAAAGAGTTGCAAAAAGTAAAAAAACCCACAATTTTCAGAATTGAAAAGATATTGGGAAGAAGAACGAGAAGAGGTAAAAGACAGATTCTGGTTAAGTGGTTAGGTTACGGAGAAAAGTTCAACGAGTGGGTAGATGAATAGTTTATAAGGAAAGAACGCTCGATATAATCATCATACGTTGGGAAAATGTCGATGCTGATAACTTTACCCTCAAACTCTAGTGGTGAAGAGTTTCCTGATAATAACAATTCCGAATTTACAGTGAAACTGTATAAATATTTGGTTATCAATGGTGGTAAATGGGAGGTAGGTCTGCTAGATATGTCTTATTCTAATAATTGGAAGAATGTTACCGAAGGGAAAATATATCTAGAAAAGACTAATGTCTCTGGTAAAAGCGAAAATCCTTCATCTTAATCGGTAATGGAAGATATGATAGTATGGAGGAGTTGGAGGAGATTATACGAAAGAGAATGAGTGAAATGGATTTAGACAAAAAATTCGCCATCTCCTACAACAAGATCACCAACACCGCTTTACTAACTAACAGCGATCCTGATACTGCCATAAGCTTTTCCAAAGATATAGCATATATTTTTGGATTTGAACCAAAAACTATATATCCTCATGGTAGATACAATAATATCTCACCCCCTGATATAAATTCCGGTTTAACATCTCTGTATGTTTATTCCAACATTGTTGATAATAGAATGGTAGGAGATACTAATGTACCTTTACTGAGAGTAGTTCCGGTTCAAGGAAAGAAGAATAATGTTGTGTATCAAGAATTTAAAAATCCTCACTATGTCAACGCTTCATCACTAAATAGTGATCTGATTCAAGTACTTATAACGAGTGACGACGGCCAACGAATACCATTTGATGGTGGAAAGGTTGTGTTGACGGTTCACTTTAGAGAGAAACAATTATAATGAGTTTGGTACGATACACCCCTGAGGACTCGAAAGATTTTTTTGATGAGTACTACAAGATGCAAGCTGGAAATGGAATTGGAGTGTATAGTGGACGGCGGGTGATGCCTAATATGAGAGGAAATGGGCTCGGTAGTATTTTTTCAAGTATACTTAAATCCGCAGCACCAATGCTGAAAAGAGGAGCAATTAGTTTGGGGAAAAGAGCACTGTCTGTAGGTGAAAATGTAGCGCGTGATGTCATCGATGGACAAAGCTTTGCAGCATCAGCAAAGAAGAGGGGGTTGGCAGAGTTGAATGATCTGGGAGGAGATGTGCTCAATGCAGTCCGTCTAGATAGTATGAAAAGGAGAAAAACAAGAGGTGGAAAGAAGAGGAGAGGTGTTGGTAAACGTGGCATATTTTAATAGCAGCAGAATCCGCTATAAAGACAGCAGAGCTTGATATCTATATTCATTAAGTGATAACGCTTCAAGCAATCATCACTCGCAAAAGATGGCTAGCCTAAATGGAACAACAGGTAATAAGTTGGAAGGTTCTTCCTACAACATAAATCCAACGTTGGATGTATTTTCTACGGAACCAACAAACATTTCGGTAGAGAGATCGGAATATGTTGTCATCAGACCTGATAGGTTAGATCCTTATGGTAGTATTGAGTTAACCTTGTCAGGGAGCACTGAACTTTACACAGATCTCTACAACTCGTTTCTGCAAGTTGAAGCCACAGTTGTTCAAGATGATGGAACCGATATTACAGGTAATGATGATGATGCAGCTGTGTGGATGGGGGATTCAATGCATACATTATTCAGCGAGTTGAAAATGTCGATAGAAGGAACCACTGTTGAATACGCTAACAACTACGGTTTACGCTCCTACTTTTCACAACTACTCGAAAACAGTGCAGAAAGAAAGAAATATCAAGGTAAGATGGAAGGATGGATGTATGATGATTCAACTAGCAAAGACGCTGCTGATCACAAAACCGCAGATAAGAAAAAGAGGAAAGCTCTAATCATAGGTGGAAAGACAATAGAATTAACTGGAAAACCTCATCTCGCATTATTTCAGCAAAAAAAACTAATAATTCCAGGTCCTAGTATGCAGCTGGAGTTTGAGCGTGCCTCCGGCAAACTAGCTTTGTTTGCTGCAGATGAAGCGCCTACAGGAGGAGCAAAGATTAGAATTGATAAATTTGAACTTCATCTTTGTAAAGTTAAGGTGAATCCTACAATACAAAACTCCCAACTCAGTTTGGCGTTGGAAGGTCACAACTACATTTATCCAGTTGATCGAAAACGGATAAAACTATATGGAATTCGTGCTGGTGTTGCGCAGATTGACATCACTTTGGAAGAAAACAAACAAAAACCTAAACAAAATTATTTAGGTTTAGTTGATCACAATGCAATGAACGGACGTTTCGCCTTGACTCCATATAGAATGAAACACGCTAATGTTGATAGTATTGTATTGAGAGTTGGTGATTGTCCAATTGGAAGGAGATTTGAGCCAAATTATGCTAGAGGGATTTTTGGAAGAGAATATCATCAGTTTCTACATGCTACCGGAACTTTGCTTGAAGGTGATAGTCTTGGTATTACGAAAGAACAATACCTTGATGGTACTACACTTTATGGATTTGATTTGACTGGTGATTTTCTTAAAGAAGGATTTCACTCTATGAAAAATGTCACAGCAAGTGTGGAAATTCGTTTTAGCACTAACACGACTGATGGATTATCCCTGGTAGCATACTTTGTAAAAGACGGTGTGTTGGAGCTGGATAGCATTCTTCAATTAACTATCGGGGGAGACGCAGTGCTTTAAACAGAAAGTTAGAGATGAATACCGTGCAAATTCGTTCGATCTTATCTTCAGACGTTTTATGTCAAAGCGTAGGGATTCATGTTGGAGCTAGAGAACAGTTTTGGAAGCAAATTTGCAATTTTCCAACAGGATGTTTCGTATTCAACACCCATTATTCTCACCAACCTGGAGAGCATTGGTTGGCTGTGTACGCTAATGATTCAGAGGTGGATTTTTTTGACTCGTTTGGACGTTCTGTTTCCTTTTACCCAGATGTAAATGAAATACTAAGTATTCATGGAGGATATGAAACAATACAAAGTAATGAAACACAACTACAAAATTTTTTGTCAACTGTATGTGGCGATTATTGTGTATACTTTTGTTTACTGAGAAGTAGAGGGTGGAGTATGGATGAAATTGTTAGAAGTTCACGAGATATAGGAGATAGTGAGATGAGAGCTCACTCAATACGGAGGTTTATCATACAGACTTATCCTAACTTTGAGTTCATACAAGATAATACAGTAGAAGGAATAGATGGAGTGCATATACAAGGAACTAATTTACTAAGTAAATTGTTAAAATAAATTATTATAATTGATTTTTATTTGTTATAACAAATAAAATGAATAAAATACAACTTATCTCATTATTTGTGCTAAACACTACAGAACCTATAAAAACTATTATTTTGTAATGTTTCAAGCAAGAAGTAAATAAGATCTTCTCATTTTCTTCCTCAGGAGCGCTCTTTAGTTATATCTAAAAGACATAGTAACTAATGACTCTATCATACATAGTTATATGAATTAATTTTACAAAAATACTTCGGAACTTTCTTTAAATAGATATGAAACTTACCATCATAGAAGACGAGACATGTCCTTTGTGTTATCGATTAAGGTTCCGATGTGCTGTTCTGGACAATTCTCTTTTTCATTTTCATCAAAGTAGGAGAGACAGGTGTGTTGCGGCAAAGTATCAAACAGTTCTGAGGCTTGAATGAAAGCTTGAAGAGCCGAGAGTAGAATGACATCGTAGGAAATCATGTTGTTCGTATTTTGTCTTAGTCCTTTGAATACGATTACACCGCTTTTTTCCGCCACCACAGATGAAGCTATTTGAGCAAGGATGCTAATATCTCCAATCAATAGCTCTCCATTCACCATACATCTGTAATTAGCCACTATAATATCGGCAGTCTTGTTCCAACGAGTATCACATTTTCTTAGCATTCCAGGATTCTCATAAGCTATAACACTTCCTGTCAAAAAATCGTGTAGGTGAGCAACACTGAAATAAGCCTGTATTTGTCTCAAACTCTTGCCGTACAATGAGTTGAATGGATCGTTGATCTTTCGATTACATCCTTGAAATTCAGCGGTACGAAAAATCGCATCTCCTGTCTTTCCTTCTCCCATATAAGTTAAAACAATTGGACGTGTTTGCTTAGCTTTATTAACAAGCAGTCCTATTTCGGTTGAAACATCACTCTTCACTAGAGTTCTCTTTTTATCCTTTCGATAGTTCCAAATGATGACACACTTTGATTCATCAGGAAATTCAACAGACAACACCTCCATAACTGTTGGTACTGGTAGTTCGCAGATTTCCATGGCCTCTTCAAGTTTTTCTAGACTATCTGGAGAGAGAGAGTTTATTAACCCGGCGCTCTTGTAGGTGAGAGTGGTTAGTTCATTACTTCCGGCATCTTGAAAGGGTATTCTGGTGTGACGAAAAAGCGTTTCGTCTCCAACATCCGCCAAAACTAGTTTTTTGCACTTCGAGCCAGTTTCATTATCATCTTTTGTCAAATCAATGAAAGATCGTTTCCTCATTGATGTTCTTTTTGAAGACAGCTTGTTAGTAGGAGATGTGAATGAAGTAAAATCTTGTTGGGATTCTGGTTCATCAACCACCAATTGACTTTCTGGCATATCAAAGATAGGAGAAGGTGATGGGGAAAGGGTTTGCTGGGGTCCTGCTTCTTCATTCATCGGTTGACTTCCTTCGTCTTGAGTATTCATTCTGAAAAAAAAACAAAACATTTTGTTTAATTTTTTGTAATTAATTTTAAAAGATCATAAAGATCATAAGCCTTCAGCTAGTTGTGTTAGCTAACAGAAAATAAATATTTTTACTCTTACCTCTATAAAGAAGGTGAGCTCCTAGTAGTTGCAATAGAAGGTTTAGTAGATGTTGCTTCTCCGCTACCCGTTGTAGAACTGGATGCTTTCTGTGTGAAAACAGTGGCTCTTAAATAGGTAAAGTTGCACTGATTAAATCCTATGAATCAGCATTTTTTCACGCGAATACAACCCAATGCTTTTGCGGGAATAAATAATTTATTTTCACGCGAATGGAAACCGTTGCTTTCGCGGGAATAAAAATTTTATTTTCACGCGAATACAAACCAATGCTTTCGCGGGAATAAATAATTTATTTTCACGCGAATGGAAACCGTTGCTTTCGCGAGAATAACAATTTTATTTTCACGCGAATACAAACCAATGCTTTCGCGGGAATAAATAACTTATTTTCCCGCGAATGGAAACCGTTGCTTTCGCGAGAATAAAAATTTTATTTTCACGCGAATACAAACCAATGCTTTCGCAGGAATAAATAATTTATTTTCACGCGAATGGAAACCGTTGCTTTCGCGGGAAAAAATTATTTATTTTCACGTGATGGAAACCGTTGCTTTCGCGGGAATAAATAATTTATTTTCACGCGAATAACAACAAATGTTTTCGCGGGAATAACTCATTTATTTTCACGCGAATGGAAACCATTGCTTTCGCGGGAATAAATAATTTATTTTCACGCAAATAACAACAAATGGATTCGCGGGAATAACTCAGTTATTTTCACGCGAATGGAAACCGTTGTTTTCGCGGGAATAAAAATTTTGTTTTCACGTGAATACAAACCAATGTTTTCGCGGGAATAAATAATTTATTTTCACGCGAATGGAAACCGTTGCTTTCGCGGGAATAAAAATTTTATTTTCACGCGAATACAAACCAATGTTTTCGCGGGAATAAATAATTTATTTTCACGCGAATACAAACAAATGCTTTCGCGGGAATAAATAATTTATTTTCACGCGAATAGAAACCGTTGCTTTCGCGGGAATAAAAAATTTATTTTCACGCGAATAAAACAGGAATATTTCACGCAAATAACACTATATTGATAGAGTTCTCACGCGAGGGTTTTTAATGGTTATAAGCTAAATGAGCAGGAGTGGCTTATAGTATATAAGAACAGCTCTCTCTGCATAGAAATCATTCTCTCCAGCAATAACCTCAGGAGCGTCAACTACTACAACTGATAATAACCTCAGGAGCATCAACTACTACAACTGATTTCTTGGTGATAAGGCAAGAATTAATAGAAAAACTATTTAATAGAAGTTAAAATGTAATTATTTTACAACACCGTTTAATCATCCTATACTAATACATAACATTTTATTTTAGTTCATTATGAGTTTAAAAAGATATACAATCCAAGACTACCTCCCGAAGATATATCATAGATATATTAAAGAAAATGTCGAGGTACAGGAAAAGGCTGGATATCGCTTGACATTACAAGCTATATTATTATGTATGACACAACATTTGCTAACTGTAGCTTCTTTATATGGAGAACTTTCACCGGTACAATACCGACCATACACTACACATAAAGACGTTGACAATCCAGTAGAAGTATTTAAGCTCATGACTAAAAAAAATTTTCAAACAGTTGTAAAAATGTCAAAAACTGTCAGTATTAATGATTACTTGAAGAAAATTCAAAGAAAGGTGTGGAATAAAGAGCTCACTCAAAAATTAATTTCAATACAATGGACTAATGAATTATTATATCATTTTCAATCAGATAGATGTAGATACATACAAACAGATGAACATCTCTCATCATCCATTTTTTCATTCGAAGTGATATTGGAACTGTTTCAAGTTCATAATATTTAATATTTACTCTTCATGTATCCCTACTTATTATGCAATAAACGTATATAATCATATATTGATTCATTTTAATCAATGTATTTATTCAAAGTAGATATATCTCCTCTCTCCCGTCTCTCCTCTTTTTTTCTCTCCTCTCTCTCAAGATACCATATGAGTTCAAATTATGTAAGAAACTATCAAAACTTGACTGTCATACATTCAAAATCTATATGCCATATAAGTTCAAATTAAGTAAAAAATAATCAAAACTCAAATGCCACTTAAATGCCACTCAAATGCCACTGAAATGCCTCTCAAATGAAATACAATATAAACTCGGCGAATTCATTCAACGCCGTAACCCATTGCCTCAACCCCGAGATCTAATCCACAAAAAAACACTTGGTAGGGAGATCTGCTCATATTTTACTACTGTCATGCTTTGTGTCACCAACTGCATCAATGCGTTGTGATGCCAATCGCCTATTGGCCAATGAGTGTGTCAAAGTGGTGCATTTGTGGAGACCTGTACCACTCAGAGTTGGAAGCTTTTGTTTCGTGGTTATCTCTACTTGAAAACCAAAACTTTGCAAAACTCAATAAACTCTTCGAGAAGCAATGTCAATAGCATTTAAAGTATTTTAATGAACATTTTGTAGTAGAGTTGTGACAATTTTTTTGTTCTTTGCGAAAAGTGTTGGAGTGAGTTTCATGAGGCGTTTAATAGGCACTTGAAATACTAAATTACAACCACAGCAAACAGCATTAGACGAAGAGTTGTACAACAGCTGAGTGAATGCTTCATGACAACCCTAACGGTTACTAACATTTTAAAGGTAAGTAGAAGTAGTAATATATGAGCAGATCTCCCTACCAAGCGTTTTTTTGTGGATTAGATCTTGGAGGTTATGCAATGAGTTACGACGTTGGATGAATTCGCCTAGTTTATATTGTATTTTATTTGATGGGTATTTGAGTGGCATTTGAGTGGCATTTAAGTGGCATTTGAGTTTTGATTATTTTTTTACTTGATTTGAACTTATATGACATATAGATTTTGAATGTATGGCATTTAAGTTTCGATAACTTTTTCGATAGCTATATATATATATATATTTATGTACATTGAATAGAAATTAAATATTATATGATTGTATATATTAAAGTTTATGTTCTTGAAAAAGCCATAACATAACTTCAAACGAAGTAATAGATGAATATAAACATTCATCTGTTTGAATATAGCGTAAAATAATAGGTTTAAACTTGAGCATTAGTTCTTCACTCCATTGGGCTTTAACTAATCTTTGTGTGAGATCTTGATCCCATACCTTTTTCTTAATTTTTTTTAAAAAATGGTTAATATTTACGATTTTAGACATTTTCAAAACTGTCTCAAAATTGTTTTGAATTGTTAGTTTTAATAATGTTTTCTGATTGTCAGCATTCTGGTGTAATGAATGTGGTTGGTACTGTTTGGGTAGCTCTCCGTATAAAGATGCTAAAGTTAGCAAATGCTGTGTTATACAGAATAACACAGCTTGCAATGTTAATGGATATTTCGCATTTTCCTGCACGGCTACATTTTCTTTGATATACTGGTGATAAATCTCTGGGAGGAAGTCTGTTATTGTACATGACTTTGAACTCATAATGAACTAAAATAAAAAAGTTATGTGTTAGTATAGGATGATTAAACAGTGTTGTAAAATAATTACATTTTAGCTTCGATTAAAATAGTTTTTTTTATTAATTCTTACCTTATCACCAAGAAAATCAGCTGTAGTAGTTGATACTCCTGAGGTTATTGTAGTAGTTAATGCTCCTGAGGTTATTGCTGAAGAGAATGATTTTCATGTAGAGAGAGTTGTTCTTATATACTATAACACACTCCTACTCATTTAACTTATAACCAATAAAAACACTCACGCGAAAACTCTATCAGAATAGTGTTATTCGCGTGAAATATTCCTGTTTCATTCGCGTGAAAATAATTTTTTTATTCCCGCGAAAGCAACGGTTCCCATTCGCGTGAAAATAAAGTATTTATTCCCGCGGAAGAATTGGTTTGTATTCGCGTGAAAATAAAATGTTTATTCCCGCGAAAGCATTGGTTTGTATTCGCGTGAAAATGAAATGTTTATTCCCGCGAAAGCAACTGTTTCCATTCGTGTGAAAATAAATTAGTTATTCCCGCGAAAGCAACAGTTTCTATTCGCGTGAAAATAAATAATTTATTCCCGCGAAAGTATTGGTTTGTATTCGCGTGAAAATGAAATGTTTATTCCCGCGAAAGCAACTGTTTCTATTCGCGTGAAAATAAATTAGTTATTCCCGCGAAGCATTGGTTTGTATTCGCGTGAAAATAAAATGTTTATTCCCGCGAAAGCAACGGTTTCCATTCGCGTGAAAAGAAATTATTTATTCCCGCGAAAGCATTGGTTTGTATTCGCGGGAAAATAAAATTTTTATTCCCGCGAAAGCAACAGGTTCCATTCGCGGGAAAATAAATTATTTATTCCCGCGAAAGCAAGGGTTTCTATTCGCGTGAAAATAAAATGTTTATTCCCGCGAAAGCATTGGTTTGTATTCGTGGGAAAATAAAATGTTTATTCCCGCGAAAGCAACTGTTTCCATTCGCGTGAAAATAAATTAGTTATTCCCGCGAAAGCATTGGTTTGTATTCGCGTGAAAATAAAATGTTTATTCCCGCGAAAGCAACGGTTTCCATTCGCGTGAAAAGAAATTATTTATTCCCGCGAAAGCATTGGTTTGTATTCGCGGGAAAATAAAATTTTTATTCCCGCGAAAGCAACAGGTTCCATTCGCGGGAAAATAAATTATTTATTCCCGCGAAAGCATTGGTTTGTATTCGCGGGAAAATAAAATTTTTATTCCCGCGAAAGCAACAGGTTCCATTCGCGGGAAAATAAATTATTTATTCCCGCGAAAGCAAGGGTTTCTATTCGCGTGAAAATAAAATATTTATTCCCGCGAAAGCATTGGTTTTCGCGTGGACAAAATGTTGTTTCATAGTTATATTATAAAGAAGGTTGGTATTCATAGGATTTAATCAGCGTAACTTTACCTATTTAAGAGCCACTGTTTTCACACAGAAAGCATCCAGTTCTACAACAGCTAGCGGAGAAGCAACATCTACTAAACCTTCTATTGCAACTACTAGGAGCTCACCTTCTTTATAAAGGTAAGAGTAAAAATATTTATTTTCTGTTAGCTAACACAACTAGCTGAAGGCTTATGATCTTTATGATCTTTTAAAATTAATTACGAAAAATTAAACAAAATGTTTTGTTTTTTAGAATGAATACTCAAGACGAAGGAAGTCAACCAATGAATGAAGAAGCAGAACCCCAGCAAACCTTTTCCCCATCACCTTCTCCTATCTTTGACATGCCAGAAAGTCAATTGGTGGTTGATGAACCAGAATCCCAAAAAGATTTTACTTCATTCACATCTCCTACTAACAAGCTGTCTTCAAAAAGAACATCAATGAGGAAACGATCTTTTATTGATTTGACAAAAGATGATAATGAAACTGGCTCGAAGTGCAAAAAACTAGTTTTGACGGATGTTGGAGATGAAACGCTTTTTCGTCACACCAGAATACCCTTTCAAGATGCTGGAAGTAATGAACTAACCACTCTCACCTACAAGAGTGCTGGGTTAATAAACTCTCTCTCTCCAGATAGTCTAGAAAAACTTGAAGAATCCATGGAAATCCGCGAACTACCAGTACCAACAGTTATGGAGGTGTTGTCTGTTGAATTTCGTGATGAATCAAAGTGCACCATGATTTACAACTACCGAAAGGATAAGAAGATAACTCGGGTGAAGAGCGATGTTTCAACCAAAATAGGACTGCTTGTTAATAAAGCTAAGCAAACACGTCCAATTGTTTTAATTTATATGGGAGAAGGAAAGACAGGAGATGCGATTTTTCGTACTGCTGAATCTCATGGATGTAATCGAAAGATCAACGATCCATTCAACTCATTGTATGGCAAGAGTTTGAGACAAATACAGGCTTATTTCAGTGTTGCTCACCTACACGATTTTCCGACAGGAAGTGTTATAGCTTATGAGAATCCTGGAATGCTAAGAAAATGTGATACTCGTTGGAACAAGACTGCCGATGTTATAGTGGCTAATTACAGATGTATGGTGAAAGGAGAGCTATTGATTGGAGATATTAGCATCCCTGCTCAAATAGCTTCATCTGTGGTGGCGGAAAAAAGTGGTGTAATCGTATTCAGAGGACTAAAACAAAATACGAACAACATGATTTCCTACGACATCATTCTACTCTCAGCTCTTCAAGCTTTCATTCAAGTCTCAGAACTGTTTGATACTTCGCTGCAGCACACCTGTCTCTCCTACTTTGATGAAAATGAAAAAGAGAATTGTCTAGAACAGCATATCGAAGTCTTAATCGATAACACAAAGGACGTGACTCGTCTTCTATGATGGTAAGTTTCATATCTATTTAAAGAAAGATCTGAAGTATTTTTGTAAAATTAATTCATATAACTATGTATGATAGAGTCATTAGTTACTATGTCTTTTAGATATAACTAAAGAGCGCTCCTGAGGAAGAAAATGAGAAGATCTTATTTACTTCTTGCTTGAAACATTACAAAATAATAGTTTTTATAGGTTCTGTAGTGTTTAGCACAAATAATGAGATAAGTTGTATTTTATTCATTTTATTTGTTATATCAAATAAAAATCAATTATAATAATTTATTTTAACAATTTACTTAGTAAATTAGTTCCTTGTATATGTACACCATCTATTCCTTCTACTGTATTATCTTCTATGAACTCGAAGTTAGGATAGGTCTGTATGATAAATCTTCGTATTGAGTGATCTCTCATCTCACTATCTCCTATGTCTCGTAAACTTCTAACAATTTCATCCATACTCCATCCTCTACTTCTCAGTAAACAAAAGTATACACAATAGTCGCCACATACAGTTGACAAAAAATTTTGTAGTTGTGTTTCATTACTTCGTATTGTTTCATATCCTCCATGAATACTTAGTATTTCATTTACATCCGGATAAAAGGAAACAGAACGCCCAAATGAGTCAAAAAAATCCACCTCTGAATCATTAGCGTACACAGCCAACCAATGCTCTCCAGGTTGGTGAGAATAATGGGTGTTGAATACGAAACATCCTCTTGGAAAATTGTAAATTTGCTTCCAAAACTGTTCTCTAGCTCCAACATGAATCCCTACGCTTTGACATAAAACGTCTGAAGATAAGATCGAACGAATTTGCACGGTATTCATCTCTAACTTTCTGTTTAAAGCACTGCGTCTCCCCCGATAGTTAATTGAAGAATGCTATCCATCTCCAGCACACCGTCTTTTACAAAGTATGCTACCAAGGATAATCCATCAGTCGTGTTAGTGCTAAAACGAATTTCCACACTTGTTGTAACATTTTTCATAGAGTGAAATCCTTCTTTAAGAAAATCACCAGTCAAATCAAATCCATAAAGTGTAGTACCATCAAGGTATTGTTCTTTCGTAATACCGAGACTATCACCTTCAAGCAAAGTTCCGGTAGCGTGTAGAAACTGATGATATTCTCTTCCAAAAACCCCTCTAGCATAATTTGGCTCAAATCTTCTTCCAATTGGACAATCACCAACTCTCAATACAATACTATCAACATTAGCGTGTATCATTCTATATGGATTCAAGGCAAAACGTCCGTTCATTGCGTTGTGATCAACTAAACCTAAATAGATCTGTTTAGGTTTTTGTTTGTTTTCTTCCAAAGTGATGTCAATCTGCGCAACCCCAGCACGAATTCCATATAGTTTTATCCGTTTTCGATCAACTGGATAAATGTAGTTGTGACCTTCCAACGCCAAACTGAGTTGGGAGTTTTGTATTGTAGGATTCACCTTAACTTTACAAAGATGAAGTTCAAATTTATCAATTCTAATCTTTGCTCCTCCTGCAGGCACCTCATTTGCAGCAAACAAAGCTAGTTTGCCGGAGGCACGCTCAAACTCCAGCTGCATACTAGGACCTGGAATTATTAGTTTTTTCTGCTGAAATAACGCAAGATGAGGTTTTCCAGTTAATTCTATTGTCTTTCCACTTATGATTAGAGCTCTCCTCTTTTTCTTATCTGCGGTTTTATGATTAGCAGCGTCTTTGCTAGTTGAATCATCATACAGCCAACCTTCCATCTTACCTTGATACTTCTTTCTTTCTGCACTGTTTTCGAGTAGTTGTGAAAAGTAGGAGCGTAAACCGTAGTTGTTAGCGTATTCAACGGTGGTTCCTTCTATCGACATTTTCAACTCACTGAATAATGTATGCATTGAATCCCCCATCCACACAACTGCATCATCATCATTACCTGTAATATCGCTTCCATCATCTTGAACAACAGTGGCTTCAACTTGCAGAAACGAGTTGTAGAGATCTGTGTAATGTTCAGTGCTCCCTGACAAGGTTAACTCAATACTACCATAAGGATCTAACCTATCAGGTCTGATGACAACATATTCTGATCTTTCTACCGATATGTTTGTTGGTTCCGTAGCAAATACATCCAATGTTGGATTTATGTTGTAGGAAGAACCTTCCAATTTATTACCTGTTGTTCCATTTAGGCTAGCCATCTTTTGCGAATGATGAATGCTTGAGGTGTTACTGCTTAATGAATATAGTTATCAAGCTCTGCTGTCTTTATAGCAGATTCTGCTACTATTAAAATATGCCACGTTTACCAACACCTCTTCTCTTCTTTCCACCTTTTGTTTTTCTCCTTTTCATACTATCTAGACGGACTGCATTGAGCACATCTCCCCCCAAATCATTCAACTCCGCCAACCCCCTCTTCTTTGCTGATGCTGCAAAGCTTTGTCCATCGATGACATCACTCGCTACATTTTCACCTACAGACAGTGCTCTTTTCCCCAAACTAATTGCTCCTCTTTTCAGCATTGGTGCTGCGGATTTAAGTATACTTGAAAAAATACTACCAAGTCCATTTCCTCTCATATTAGGCATCACCCGCCGTCCACTATACACTCCAATTCCATTTCCAGCTTGCATCTTGTAGTACTCATCAAAAAAATCTTTTGAGTCCTCAGGGGTGTATCGTACCAAACTCATGATAATATTTTCTCTCTAAAGTGAACCGTCAACACAACCTTTCCACCATCAAATGGTATTCGTTGGCCGTCGTCACTCGTTATAAGTACTTGAATCATATCACTATTTATTGATGAAGCGTCAACATAGTGAGGATTTTTAAATTCTTGATACACAACACTATTCTTCTTTCCTTGAACCGGAACTACTCTCAGTAAAGGTACATTCGTATCTCCTACCATTCGATTATCAACAATGTTGGAATAAACATACAGAGATGTTAAACCAGAATTTATATCAGGGGGTGAGATATTATTGTATCTACCATGAGGGTACATAGTTTTTGGTTCAAAACCAAAAATATATGCTATATCTTTGGAAAAGCTTATGGCAGTATCAGGATCGCTGTTAGTTAGTAAAGTGGTGTTGGTGATCTTGTTGTAGGAGATGGCAAATTTTTTGTCTAAATCCATTTCACTCATTCTCTTTCGTATAATCTCCTCCAACTCCTCCATACTATCATATCTTCCATTACCGATTAAGATGAAGGACTTTTCGCTTTTACCAGAGACATTAGTCTTTTCTAGATATATTTTCCCTTCGGTAACATTCTTCCAATTATTAGAATAAGACATATCTAGCAAAGCTACTTCCCATTTTCCGCCATCGATAACCAAATATTTATACAGTCTCACTGTAAATTCGGAATTGTTATTATCAGGAAACTCTTCAGCGCTAGAGTTTGAGGGTAAAGTTATCAACATCGACATTTTCTCAACGTATGATGATTATATCAAGTGTTCTTTCCTTATAAACTATTCATCTACCCACTCGTTGAACTTTTCTCCATATCCTAACCACTTAACTAGAATCTGACTTTTACCTCTTCTCATTCTTCTTCCCAATATCTTTTCAATTCTGAAAATTGTGGGTTTTTTTACTTTTTGCAACTCTTTTTCGTAAAAGGTGCCGTCAATCATCTCCTCAGCCAAATCTTTCACCCTATATACAACAGGTTTTTCATCAATAAGTACATCAGTGATTATAAAAATCTCAATCGTCCAATTCGGAGTGTATCCTCTTTCAAACGCTCCTCTTGCCTTACTTATTCTCACATAATCCCCAATCTTTAGTTTTGCTTCTTGAGCTAAACTATGTTCACCTCCTTCATACACACGATTCCATACAAGTTCCTGATTTTGAAAATTCACATCATTCGGTCTCATACCTATAGCACCATGAATTGTGTTGTTGTATGCATCAACCATTTCTGGTAAAACATCAATGTACCTGTCATCATCTTTATATGTCAAATATCTATATATCTTTTCCTTTAAAGTTCTGTTAAAACGTTCCACCATCGATGCCTTTATCATCTCATTTTCGGTTGTAAAGCGCTTGATTTTTTTTTCCGCCAGGAGAGTCTTTACATTGACATTGTCAAACTCTTTACCTTTATCGGATTGTAAAGCTTTATAGTTTTCCCCTTCTACTATTCTTCTCAATCCTCTTGCCACTACCTGTCCTGATTTGTTGATGAGCGGTACAGCTCAACCTTTTCTAGATAGAGAATCAACAGCAGTCAGTAAAAATGCTGTATTATTATTTTCTTCTTTTCGAGATCGAACATCCATCAAATCTACCTGTAACTGTTCCCCTATTCCAGCTACAATTGTAGGACGACGTTTAAACTTAGTTACAGCTCTTTTATGTAACGTGTAGGCATCCTCACCACTCAACCATTCACGGATTCTTTTTTCCCCCTCTCGCTTTCTACGAGCTTTCAGTAAAGCTCTAGCTCCTCGTAGAGATGTATGTAATGCAGGATTGTAATACAACTCTTTTAGCGTGTCGATGTCCATGAATTAGTACCTGGAATGACCAACTTTTTCCTCTTACGTGTTTGATGCGGGGATTTTCTGACAGTTGTGATTCCTTCATCAGTTAGCAAGCTTTTAAATCTACTGTAATTGGTATTTCCCGATTGTATTTTACCTCCTTCAGTTAGAACGTCTCGTAGTAAAGTTTTGGAAGTCTTAGGATTCAACCAATGTTCTCCAATTTTCACTCTGTTCTTGTCCGAGTCGAATCTACCAATTTTACTCAGATTATTCAACATTCTGACAGCGATCGTTCGATCACTCTTTTTTGTTGTTAATTCAGTTGCTTTTTTTTCAAACTCTTTTAAATTTTCGCTTTCACTATCATGCTCATCTTCTCCATCAGTAAGAAATGTATTTCCAAGTAGGGTTGAGTCTTCAGTATCAAACAACTTCCCTTTTATTAATTCCATCCCAATATCATCATCATCATCCATTTTCACTGATTCTAACTCAATGTCTTTATGAGCATTCGGTGAAAGGGTATTAGGTTTATCATCAATAACTGTGCTATTGGCTAAAGGAGAATAAGACTCTATCTTCTTTTTCTTAATGGGACTCCAACTATCCTTCTGTGTCTGATTTTGGTTATTTTTAATCTTTTTGACATCAGACAAATACTTACGTAAGTTTTCAACATTTTCATCTAACTTTTCGTGTGAGGATAAGTCAGAATCATAAGCCGTTTCCAGTAGATCATTTCGCTTTCTCTTCATATTCTTCACTGTTATACCTTCCATAGGATTATAATACAATGGAGGTCTGGTCTTCTCTTCCTTTACCACTGTTTTATTTTCCTTTTTTCCGTTAATCTATAGTATTCATTTTCAGTGAGTATAAAAATACGTCTGGAGAATGTTAAAGGCTGTCGATTCATCTTTTTATTGATGACAAAACAGATACAATAGGGTTTATAATAGCATCCAAAAGATTTCCTCTACCAGTCTGAATCAAAATTTTACGCTTATCATCAACTGTCCCTCTACCACTAAGTTTATGTAGTTCCTTCTTGTAACGCTGCAACTCAATAAACTGCTCAGAATCAAGAGGAACATTACCTAATATAATATTTTTAACACTTTCTATCAATGATTGAAACAAATCTGAGTTAGCCTTTTCGACTATAGCGATTTTTCCTTTCTTACTCAGTTCATCCAGAGCTAAAATTGCTGTTTTATTTCGCATCATTCGTGTTGAGACTTTCATCTTTATCTTCTCCCTCCTCCTAGCACACTTTTAAATAACCCAGGAACTATATTGCTGATGATAGGTCCTAGTAGAGCACCTAAAAATCCTCCTTTTTGCAATACAGCTTTCTTATCATCTAACGTTGATCTTCTTACTAAAGCGCTAATATCCTTCGCGTTCCGCTGCAACTGATTGTACTGAGATGTTGTCAATGGTATCGTTCCATTTATAATAGCTTTAGCACATTCCATTAGAGTCATAATAAACTCCTTTTTGGCTTTGGCTATAACAGACTTTTGAATAGCAAAGGTTGCATTGTTGAGTGATAACAACACAGCAGCATTTCTTGTTAATTTTTTCTCCAAATCTTTAGTCATTATAACTCTTTCGTGTTGCGTCGTTGAATAACAAAATATGATTGAGGTGAAATGAATAGTAATTGTATTTATATCCTTTTACTTGGGTACATATAATATCATAGGGAGATCCGATGTAAAATTTCCCAATAGTCTATGTTGATCATTCGTTTGTTGAGTCGTATCTATTCGTAAACAAGAGTATGGTTTTTTTGTTGCATTTTCAAAAGCCTCTTGTACATATTTTACTTTTGATGGAAAACATTGTCGAGCCAAATAGGAAATAGAAGAAGCATCTCTAGGATTTTTAAAAAGAAAAAAATAATGACTATTCAAGGAAATTGTACGATTTCCTTTTAAAAACAGATTCTGAACAATAAAAAACACACTTATGTTCAAATGATGACTATGTTTTGTATACAGAGCATTGGCATCAGCTTTACCAGAAACTTCATCCATGAGATCATCAATTATCAGCCATCGATTTTTACCATCTCTGGGAAAACTCACTGTTATATCTATCATCCCTTCATGAAAAATCACTCCTGGTACATCATCAAAGGCTTTTTGGTAGGCTCCATAACAGTAGTGAATTTCTGTTGGTGGGGCTGTGCTATAGTCTGACTAGCTTCAATCATTCTAAAAATCGCTTGCGTCTTTCCCGATCCAGTTGGTCCTGCAATCATTGCTGTAAAAGGAGATCGCATCCATGGGTCATAATCTTCAGGTTTCCCATTCATCATAAAAAGATGTTCATCAACCAACAGTAGTTTCATTTATGATTCCAACAGGAGAGTTTCTCGCTTTTTGTATTTTTTCCATAGCTTCTTCATACATACTAAACTCAGTAACACCTCCAACAGTGGAAAATCCTACGACAAATACCAAAATCATCATAATTATCAACGCTTTACGCTTCATACTCGGTAAAACATCTATCATATCACGTGTAGTACCATCAACAGTATCAACTTCATTCATCGGTCTCATCTCAACATCATCCTCTGTCGACATCTTAACTTCCAATAACAATACAATCATATCACGCTCCATATTTATACAATGTAAAAAATATCAAAAAAAATCAAATGTCATACATTCAAAATCTATAAGCCATATATGTTCAAATCAAGTAAAAAATAATCAAAACTCAAATGCCACTTAATTGCCACTCAAATGCCACTCAAATACCCCTCAAATGAAATACAATATAAACTCGGCGAATTCATCCAACATCGTAACCCATTGCATAACCTCCAAGATTTAATCCACAAAAAAACACTTGGTAGGGAGATCTGCTCATATATTACTACTAGTAGATACACCTTTTGGCGTATGTGCGCTTGTGTGCTTTGTGCGAGTCACTATTTGTGTCTTGCAAAGCCTCCATTTGCCCTACGGTTCACACAGTGTATTCACTGTTGAAACTGTCAATTAGCAAGAAAACAGTAAAACTACTTCCAAATGAAACAGTGTTAAGCGGCATTGCACACAAAAGTTTTCTGCCTTTATCGCAATTTTGAGAAACGACGACGGAGTTTGCATGCAATATAAATACTGAATGCTGATCGCCTGAAAATGAGCTGCAAAAATTCTGTACTTTTGATCGTTTTCAGAAGACTTTAAGTTCCCCCATCTGTACCAGTTTAAACTCCTTTAGCAGATATCCCGAACACGTGAGCACAAGGTCATAATAAATAGCAATAGGGTGAAAGCCGGAGTGCATGTCTACTGTTATTGGAGGGATATCCTCATAGATTTATTGGTGAGACCACCCAAGTGGGTGACTCGACTTTCAGTAACGAAGTGTTCAGGGTATTGATTAGTGGGCGAGTTTATACTGTCGAATGCAGCTACTTTTTATCTTGTTGTCTGCTTCAGCACCGCCTTTACTACATGGCAGGACTAGCTAAAGACGGTGAGAATTCTTTCTTCACCAGCAACACATGTACACATAGGTGTAAACAGTGTGTAGTCTTTGTACACCTTCGCAGTGTTGAGAGGTAAGTGTTCTGCATCACTCAAGGACCCGCCGGACAGAAAGTTCACTCACACATGGTGTTACTGGGGCATAGGAAACCAACGGTCCTGTTAGTGCATGCACTACTTGTACTGTCGTTAGCATTAAAAGAACATTCCCTTGGTGTTACTTTGAGTTTTGCTGTGATGAAAGTCCTCACAAACCGATGGCTCTCAGAGAACCAAGTCAGTCTTTTGTGCATCTATCTACCTTTAAAGTGACTCGTGTGTTTGGCATTATCAGTGTTTTATCTGCGACAAGTTACATCCATTGCAAGAACTTACTTCTGAAGACACAATTGCCATGCTTTGTGTCACCAAATGCATCAATGCATTGTATAGCCAATCGCCTATTGGCCAATGACTGTGTCAAAGTGGTGCATTTGTTGAGACCTTCACCACTCGGAGTTGAAAGCTGTTGTTTCGTAGCTATCTCTACTTGAAAACCAAAACTTTACAAAACTCAATAAACTCTTCGCGAAGCAATGACAATAGCATCTAAAGTCTTTTAATGAACACTTTGTAGTAGAGTTGTGACAGTTTTTTTGTTCTTTGTCAACAGTGTTGGAGTGAGTTTCATGAGGCCTTTAATAGGCACTTGAAACACTAAATTACAACCACAGCAAACGGCATTAGACGAATAGTTGTACAACAGTTGAGTGAGTGCTTCATGGCAACCCTCACAAACGTTTACTAACATTTTAGAGGTAAGTAGATACACCTCTAGGCGTATGTGCGCTTGTGTCCTTGGTGTGAGTCACTATTTGTGTCTTGCAAAGCCTCCATTGCCCTACGGTTCACACAGTGTATTCACTGTTGAAACTGTCAATTAGCAAGAAAACAGTAAAACTACTTCCAAATGAAACAGTGTTAAGCGGCATTGCACACAAAAGTTTTCTGCCTTTATCGCAATTTTGAGAAACGACGACGGAGTTTGCATGCAATATAAATACTGAATGCTGATCGCCTGAAAATGAGCTGCAAAAATTCTGTACTTTTGATCGTTTTCAGAAGACTTTAAGTTCCCCCATCTGTACCAGTTTAAACTCCTTTAGCAGATATCCCGAACACGTGAGCACAAGGTCATAATAAATAGCAATAGGGTGAAAGCCGGAGTCGTCGGTGCATGTCTACTGTTATTGGAGGGATATCCTCATAGATTTATTGGTGAGACCACCCAAGTGGGTGACTCGACCTTCAGTAGCGAAGTGTTCAGGGTATTGATGAGTCGGCGAGTTTATACTGTCGAATGCAGCTACTTTTTATCTTGTTGTCTGCTTCAGCACCGCTTTTACTACATGGCAGGACTAGCTAGAGGCGGTGAGAATTCTTTCTTCACCAGCAACACATGTACACATAGGTGTAAACAGTGTGTAGTCTTTGTACACCTTCGCAGTGTTGAGAGGCAAGTGTGCTGCATCACTCAAGGACCCGCCGGACAGAAAGTTCACTCAAACATGGTGTTACTGGGGCATAGGAAACCAACGGTCCTGTTAGTGCATGCACTACTGGTACTGTCGTTAACATTAAAAAATTGTTCTCTTGGTGTTACTCTGAGTTTTGCTGTGATGAAAGTCCTTACAAACCGATGGCTCTCAGAAAACCAAGTTCGTTTTTTGTGCATCTATCTACCTTTAAAGTGACTCGTGTGTTTGGCAATATCAGTGTTTTATCTGCGACAAGTTACAACCATTTCAAGAACTTACTTCTGATGACACAATTGCCATGCTTTGTGTCACCAAATGCATCAATGCATTGTATAGCCAATCGCCTATTGGCCAATGAGTGTGTCAAAGTGGTGCATTTGTTGAGACTTGTACCACTCGGAGTTGAAAGCTGTTGTTTCGTAGTTGTCTCTACTTGAAAACCAAAACTTTACAAAACTCAATAAACTCTTCGCGAAGCAATGTCAATAGCATCTAAAGTCTTTTAATGAACACTTTGTAGTAGAGTTTTGACAATTTTTTTGTTCTTTGTCAAAACTGTTGGAGCGAGTTTCACGAGGCCTTTAATAGGCACTTGAAATACTAAATTACAACCACAGCAAACAGCATTAGACGAATAGTTGTACAACAGTTGGGTGAGTGCTTCATGACAACCCTCACAAACATTTACTAACATTTTAAAGGTAAGTAGATACACCTCTAGGCGTATGTGCGCTTGTGTCCTTTGTGTGAGTCACTATTTGTGTCTTGCAAAGCTTCTGTTTGCCCTACGGATCACACAGTAGGCATTTTCGGATCAAGAACGTTCATGCCTTGAAAAAATTGGCACGTGAAAGCGCTTCCAATGCAATTTTGACGTTCGTTCCTGGCATAATTTCTATGCATGAACGTTCAAAATCAAAAGTTCACTTCATCGGAGTTATCTTCTTCTTTTTTTCTAGTGTCGCAGTGAATAGTAAAAGACGCATCCTGCTGAGGTGACAGCTTTTCGGTTATATATTATAAAAAAAAAGTAAATAATAATTTTGATAATTATTACCAGCTACTTATGTGTTTTACTAATTACTTTTTTTTCATTCTTAACAATGTTTATTATCAGTTGGTGATGTTTGGCTGTTTGAATAATTGTTTTTTTTACTAACTAAAGTATAATAAAATAATTAAAAAAACTATAAGAACTTATAATAATATTAATGATGATATCATTCGAATAACAGTAATATTAATAATGATTATCATACATTTTTGTTATATTATAATTATTTATTACAATTTTTATTTTAATTCACCATCCTCAGTAAATGTGTCCAAAAATAATTTCAACATCAACATGCTTCAACCAAGACTTGTTATTATTTATTTTATTATTATTGTTAGAAATGAAACTTGAGGCCTCATCACTCTTGTCTTGTTATTGTAACTAACGTAAAAGGGCTCATTATTTGTAAAAATATTTATTATAGGAGAACTCTACGCATTCGGATCAAAAACGTCATAGGGTGGACGACCCCCTGAACGGTAAAACCACCGTTCAGCATAGAGTTCCAAAAAACAGGTTTTGTACTCGCCGAAAAACGAAAATTTCGCCCATTTTGGCATGAACGTTCTCGATCCGAAAATGCCTAGTGTATTCACTGTCGAAACTGTCATTTAGCAACAAAACAGTAAAACTACTTCTGACTGGAACCGTGTTAAGCGACATTGCAGACAAAGGTTCAATGCTTAATCGCATCTTCAAGAAATGACGACGGAATCTGTATGCAATATAGATGCTGATCGCCTGAAAATGAGCAGCCAAAATTCTGTACTTTTGATCGTTTTCAGAAGACATTAAGTTCCCCCATCTGTAACAGTTTAAACTCATTTAGCAGATAGTGGGTGACTCGACATTCAGTAACGAAGTGTTCAGGGTATTGATGAGTGGGCGAATTTATACTGTCGAATGCAGCTACTCCTTATCTTGTTGTCTGCTTCAGCACCGCTTTTACTACATGGCAGGACTAGCTAAAGACGGTGAGAATTCTTTCTTCACCAGCAACACATGTACCCATAGGTGTAAACAGTGTGTAGTTTTTGTACACCTTCGCAGTGTTGAGAGGTAAGTGTGCTGCATCACTCAAAGACCCGCCGGACAGAAAGCTCACTCACACATGGTGTCACTGGGGCATAGGAAACCAACGGTCCTGTTAGTGCATGCACTACTGGTACTGTCGTTAACATTAAAAAAACGTTCCATTGGTGGTACTTTGAGCTTTGCTGCGATGAAAGTCCTTACAAACGGATGGTTCTCAGAGAACCAAGTCAGTCCTTTGTGCATCTATCTACCTTTAAAGTGACTCATGTGTTTGGCATTATCAGTGTTTTATCTGCGACAAGTTACATCCATTTCAAGAACTTACTTCTGAAGACACAATTGCCATGCTTTGTGTCACCAACTGCATCAATGCATTGTATAGCCAAACGCCTATTGACCAATGAGTTTGTCAAAGTGGTGCATTTGCGGAGACCTGTACCACTCGGAGTTGGAAGCTTTTGTTTCGTAGTTATCTTTACTTGAAAACCAAAACTTTACAAAACTCAATAAACTCTTCGCGAAGTAATGTCAATAGCATCTAAAGTGTTTTAATGAACATCTTACAGTAGAGTTGTGACAATTTTTTTGTTCTTCGCGAAATGTGTTGGAGTGAGTTTCATGAAGCCTGTTTCAAGTTCTACTACGAGCAATGCTCGTAGTGGAGTTATCTGTCCAACTTTTTTCTACGAGCAATGCTCGTAGCAAAAACCGTCACGTTTTCGGAAAGGATTGCAAACGTTTGTTTAGACTGACATGAATAATTTTTATACCATCGTGTAAAGCAGAGAATTGACTATTTTCTGGTTTTTGTTTGAAGACTGTACGACCTTCTAAACGGAAACAGTTCCAAATATCCTTGACCCGACATTTCCTGTTTTCAATTTCGGAATATTTTTGATAATTATGGACAATTTTTTTCTGGAAAGGAGCAAGCACATTGTTTTCTTCTTCTGATTTAGTTAGTTTATTAATATCTTAGCTTGTTTGAGCCCTCTGATAATGGAATTGAAGGTTAGTAAGCTAGTAATTAATTATTTAGATACGGCATTGATAATAAATAATTAATTTTAATTTTTTTTTGTTATTTTTGAAAAGTTGTTGATTGATGTTGTTCTTTACATCAAAATGTAGCTCTAAATGTTTCTAGTTCATTCGTGCACCAATGAGGGCTTTATTTTTGCCTGTAATGAAAATAATAATTATTTTCAGAAAAAAAATTTTCCGAAATTTTCGGTCATTTGTGCAACAAGTGTCCAAATGTTGTTGCAGTGTTCTAACACTTTTCTTGCATATTTTTGCTTCAAATTTGGCTAGTTTTATCAGAATTTTGTCCTCTTTTCATCTGTGCTATCAGTTTCTTGTATAGTGTGTTATTTTTTTTGTAACTGGTTGATCTGTTGAGAGCATTACTAAAAAATGGTCTCCGAACTAAAAAAATAATAAAAGTAGTTTAGACAAGTGAAATCAAACTGTTATTTATTCTACTAAGAGAAAAGAGAATGCTGATTCTCATGAGCTTAAATTTGTTACCATATCATGTATAGATGAATTTTAAAAAAATTTTGAAAATCAAACTTTTTTTGCAAAAAGCGGGTGAATCCTGTGGTAATTTATTGGTCAAAGCGATTGAATTTCAAAGAGTTTTAATAGGCACTTGAATCACTAAATTACAACCACAGCAACCAGCATTAGACGAATAGTTGTACAACAGCTGAGTGAGTGCTTCATGACAACCCTCACAAACGTTGACTAACATTTTAAATGTAAGTAGATACACCTCTTGGCGGATGTGCGCTTGTGTCCTTTGCGTGAGTCACTATTTGTGTCTTGCAAAGCCTCCGTGTGCCCTACGGTTCACACAGTGTATTCACTGTTGAAACTGTAATTTAGCAAGAAAACAGTAAAATTACTTCCAAATGAAACAGTGTTAAGCGGCATTGCACACGAAAGTTTTCTGCCTTTATCGCATTTTCAAGAAATGACGACTTAGTTTGTATGCAATATGGATGCTGATCGACTGAAAATGAGCAGCCAAAATTCTGTACTTTTGATCATTTTCAGAATACTGTAGAAGTGGTTATTACGGCCGGAGTTTAATATAGCGAATTTTGACAAATTAGACAAGATACGGTCTTTATAATAGCGTTTTCTCCTATGTAACTGGTGATGTGCGGATGTAATGTTAGCGTTTTCGTCATATTGGATTCAGAAAATTAAACTGCATGTTTTGCATTCATACATACATATAGTTTCAATGCATCACAATGCATGGTACTGATAACTCCACAACACTGCAGTGACTCATTGCTGAATGATCTTGTGCTTTAGATCTCCTGTCAGCAACAAGCAGCATTTGTCATTACAGTATAGTGCTGGTCGCTGAGTTCTACTGCATATTGTCTGCTGATGAGCCATTCACCATTGCGTAATAAAGTTCATAATTTAACAAACTACTGTACTGTGAATGTGGTCTTATACTATTTATTACTATTTAATGAATATGTAGTCAATCAGACTTGCAAATAATAACCTTGTCTCTTATGACATAGTAACAAGAAAGAAACATAAATTCTACTGATTTTTAGACAAACATCAGTTTTTATCAGCATTTATCATAGCACATCGAGAATCCAGTTCATAGCATCTTGCACCATATCATCACAGATCTTCATTACAACAGTGACAGTACTGCATGAGTCAGCTTATGGGCTTGGTGGTTCAGTTTCTGCATCTGAATTATCAGGTATGGCTTTAAGAATCCCAGACTTGATAAACCCATTCCTGATTAAGGCCTTTTGGGTGCTCAGACGCTCTAACACCTCTATCATCCATCCTGCGTGTATTGGCTTCATTATGCTCAAGTTCAAGTTAACTTTTTGTACTGGACCTCCATGATTGGCCTCCAAGCCTTCAACAATTACACAGCTATACCACAGCAAAAACCGTTCTTTCATTAATGACTTGAACCGTTCGTTGACTGTCAAATCCAAGGGCTGAAGCTCTCCTGTGCATGATGCAGGGATAAAGACAGGGATGATGTTATTACTCTTTAGCTTGTCGAGAAAACTTGCCGTTTTGTGTGCAGCGAACACGTCGAACAGACAAATTGTTTTCTGCCCCTCTGGTAGTTTGAGAGCAGATATTTTGGCACGAATGTACGGCAAAATGATGGTGTCAATGTAACGATCCATTGTATCACCATTAGACCAGTGGTTCTGACTGTGCCAAGTGTCCCATTCCTGAGGGAATTCCTTTGATGGATGACACCGTTCAGTTGTACCTGCATATATCAACTGTGGTGGAAGCATGTCACCAGAGGCAGCAATCGCAAAGAGCCCAGTTATTTCTCTTTTGTCATCAAGAGCATAGAGCTCTACTTGCTTGCTCCCCTTCTTAGCCATCGTGTAGTGTGATTGCGGAATAATTTTGACTCCTGTTTGATCCCAATTGATGATTAGCTCCAATGGCACATTTTCGGATTACCTGGCATCATTGACCCTCTGAAGAAAATCCATCTTGATCTGCTCAAAATTCTCTGGGACTTTCCTTGCTGTTTTAGTTCCTTTGCGTTTCACTAGATTCATCCAGCTCATAATGCTCCTTGACCATCCATCACTTAATTCTACCTCAGTGTAGGTGCGCGGCATGTGATATTTTACTACACCTAACGCTGTGGCTTTCACTATGTGACGGTTTATTGCCGCTCCTTCTTTCATAAGTTTGGTGAGATAACTAAAATAAATCACAATGGTAACAGAAAGTTTTCCAGCTAGAAGGTACTCGGATACACATTTCAAAAGTTCAATCAAGGTGGGTCAAAGACAATATCGACATAGCCTCAACAACTATAGCAGCAACCTTCTTCAGATCAATTTGGAGTTATCTGTTTTGTATTATAATTCACTTCAGTGAACGGATAACTCCTAATTCCAAGAACATGGGCATAATACTAGAATTGTGTACAGCTAGCTACTGCAATAAATTCTCATATCAACTGTTTTGTGACTTGATATTAATATAGTAACCAATAATATTACTGATAATAAACTGCCACTCCTGTTTATTTTGGTGGAATTCAAACCAACTACAGGAACCCATTATTAATTCAACTAACTCACAACAACCATCTACTAGCATCACTGCTGTTAGTAACATTTTTTTTAATAAATAAGTCAACCTTTATCAAAAATAAGTGATCTTCTTATGAAATTTATGAATCAATAAAAACAAACAACATTTCTTTCTTTGTATTTATTATAATTATTATTATTTATCATCATATCAATCCAGCAGCTACCAATTTGATTTTGGTAGTATTTTTTTTCTAATATTGTTTGAAGTACCAATAACATTGCAATGGTGGACATTATATTTTATTATTATTCTTTCATCAAATAAACAGGAACATTCCATTTTCTTCTAACCTTTGAACGACTTTATCCAAAGATCCCAGTCTGAGAGGTTGCCCTCTAAGCTTAGTCACAAGTTCTTTAGGAGGTGCTCCAATTCCTCTTGTTTTCTCAACATACATCTTTTTGAAGTTGCGCACAGTGGACTCTGGAACATCATACTTCTTCACAGCAACTATATTCCCGTTTTCAACAGCACATTTTGCAACTTTAGCTCGGAACTCAGCAGTATATTTCTTATTACTGCTGCTTGCACTCCTTTTTCTCATTTGAATAGTTGCTTCAGCAACCTCCTTTTCTACATGCTCTTCCTCTGTGGAAGCAACATCAGCTTTTGAAGGCTTACTGACATTTAAATATCTCCACATACTGAAAGTGATGTATAATTATTATAAGTACTCCAGTCTGCCCAACAATGATACGTAATGGCTGCTAGGCATTGATTCACATGTTAGGTGTCACTTGCAAAAAAAACATATTAGCAGTGAACCAATATTATAAACATCTTCCAGATATTAGGCATTCTGCAGGCCCCCATTAAATGTTCAAAATCCTAACAAGGAACTGAGGTTATTTATATCTAAATGCAAATACTACCTTACGAATCATGCCCTTGAGCTCTACAACTCCACTGAGGATAACCACTGACTCATTAGTTTAGAGCTATACGTGTCTGACTAGTTTCCTTGTAATACGTGATTACTAGCTAGTACGCTTACTAGTAGTAGCGAGTAGTAGTAAGTAAAACTGGATGTTGCTTCATATCAATATTATATTTGACAACCATTCATTCATATGTATAATAATAATGAATTACTGGGTACAACCTAATGCTAATAATTGTTTGTTAACAAAACTCAATCATGCATATTAATTAATTTAATAATAATATTAAAGAAAATATAAAACAATGATAGCATGGGATTCTCTTCATCACTGCGGCTGCGGAAATAGCGTTTCGGTGAGAATAGTTCATGTTTGCTGATCCTAAAATAGCGTTCATAACAAAATCGCTATTCGCTATGTATTAAGATCCGCGCAATAATAACCACTTCTACAGTACTTTAAGTTCCCCCATCTGTACCAGTTTAAACTCCTTTAGCAGACATCCCGAACACGTGAGCACAAGGTCATAATAAATAGCAATAGGGTGAAAGCCGGAGTCGTCGGTGCATGTCTACTGTTATTTGAGGGATATCCTCATGTATTTATTAGTAAGACCATCCAATTGGGTGACTCGACCTTCAGTAACGAAGTTTTCAGGTTATTGACCAGTGGGCGAAGTTATACTGTGTAATGCAGCTACTCTTTATCTTGTTGTCTGCTTCAGCACCGCTTTTACTACATGGCAGGACTACCTAGAGACGGTTAGAATTCTTTCTTCACCAGCAACACATGTACACATAGGTGTAAACAGTGTGTAGTTTTTGTACGCTGTCGAAGTGTGGAGAGGTAAGTGTGCTGCATCACTCAAAGACCCGCTTGACAGAAAGCTCACTCACACATGGTGTCACTGGGGCATAGGAAACCAACGGTCCTGTTAGTGCATGCACTACTGGTACTGTCGTTAACATTAAAAAAGCGTTCCATTGGTGTTAATTTGAGTTTTGCTGTGTTGAAAGTCCTTACAAACCGATGGTTCTCAGAGAACCAAGTCAGTCTTTTGTGCATCTATCTACCTTCTAGATGACTCGTGTGTGTGGCAATATCAGTGTTTCATCTGCGACAAGTTACATCCATTTCAAGAACTTACTTCTGAAGACACAATTGCCATGTTTTCTGTCACCAAATGCATCAATGCATTGTATTGCCAATCGCCTATTGGCCAATGAGTATGTCAAAGTGGTGCATTTGTTGAGACCTGTACCACTCGGAGTTGGAAGCTTTTGTTTCGTAGTCATCTCTACTTGAAAACCAAAACTTTACAAAACTCAATAAACTCTTCGCAAAGCAATGTCAATAGCATCTAAATTACTTTAATGAACATTTTGTAGTAGAGTTGTGACATTTTTTTTGTTCTTTGTCAAAAGTGTTGGAGTGAGTTTCATGAGGCGTTTAATAGGCACTTGAAATGCTAAATTACAACCACAGCAAACAGCATTATTCGAATAGTTGTACAACAGCTGAGTGAGTGCTTCTTGACAACCCTCACAAACGTTTACTAATATTTTAAAGGTAAGTAGATACACCTCTAGGCGTATGTGCGCTTGTGTCCTTTGTATGCGTCACTATTTGTGTCTTGCAAAGCCTCCGTTTGCCCTACGGTTCACACAGTGTATTCACTGTTGAAACTGTCATTTAGCAAGAAAACAGTAAAACTACTTCCAAATGAAACAGTGTTAAGCGGCATTGCACACGAAAGTTTTATGCCTAATCGCATTTTCAAGAAATGACGACGGAGGTTGTATGCAATATAGATACTGAATGCTATTCGACTGAAAATGAGCCGCCAAAAGTCTGTACTTTTGATCATTTTCAGAAGACTTTAAGTTCCCCCATCTGTACCAGTTTAAACTCCTTTAGCAGATATCCCGAACTTGTGAGCACAAGGTCATAATAAATAGCAATAGGGTGAAAGCCGCAGTCGTCGATGCATGTTTACTGTTATTGGAGGGATATCCTCATAGATTTATTGGTGAGACCACCCAAGTGGGTGACTCGACCTTCAGTAACGAAGTGTTCAGGGTATTGATCAGTGGGCGAGTTTATACTGTCGAATGCAGCTTCTCTTTATCTTGTTGTTTGCTTCAGCACCGCTTTTACTACATGGCAGGACTAGCTAGAGACAGTGAGAATTCTTTCTTCACCAGCAACACATGTACACATAGGTGCAAACAGTGTGTAGTTTTTGTACACTGTCGCAGTGTTGAGAGGTAAGTGTGCTGCATCGCTCAAGGACCCGCCGGACAGAAAGCTCACTCACACATGGTGTCACTGGGGCATAGGCAACCAACGGTCCTGTTAGTGCATGCACTACTGGTACTGTCGTTAACATTAAAAAAACGTTCCATTGGTGTTACTTTGAGTTTTGCTGTGACGAAAGTCCTTACAAACCAATGGTTCTCAAAGAAGCAAGTCAGTCTTTTGTGCATCTATCTACCTTTAAAGTGACTCGTGTGTTTGGCATTATCAGTGTTTTATCTGCGACAAGTTACATCCATTTCAAAAACTTACTTCTGAAGACACAATTGCCATGCTTTGTGTCACCAACTTCATCAATGCATTGTATAGCCAATCGCTTATTGGCCAATGAATGTGTCAAATTGGTGCATATGTTGAGACCTGTACCACTCGGAGTTGAAAGCTGTTGTTTCGTAGTTATCTCTACTTGAAAACCAAAACTTTACAAAACTCAAAAAACTCTTCGCGAAGCAATGTCAATAGCATCTAAAGTCTTTCAATGAACACTTTGTAGTAGAGTTTTGACAATTTTTTTGTTCTTTGTCAAATGGGTTGGAGTGAGTTTCACGAGGCCTTTAATAGGCACTTGAAATACTAAATTACAACCACAGCAAACAGCATTAGACGAATAGTTGTACAACAGTTGAGTGAGTGCTTCTTGACAACCCTCACAAACGTATACCAACATTTTAAAGGTAAGTAGATACACCTCTAGGCGTATGTGCGCTTGTGTTCTTTGTGTGAGTCACTAATTGTGTCTTGCAAAGCCTCCGTTTGCCCTACGGTTCACACAGTGTATTCACTGTTGAAACTGTCATTTAGCAAGAAAACAGTAAAACTACTTCCAAATGAAACAGTGTTAAAGCATGACAGCACTGATCACTTTTTGGTTGAGTTTCTGAATATTCAAGTCTTAAGCAGCAGATTGATGTATTAAATAACCCTCTAGGCCTACTCAGTCCTGATTTACAAGCTTGCCAAAAAGTCATTGGCCTCAAATGCTCGGTGCATCAGCCGAAATTTAGCTTACTATAACTTCCATTGATTGCCGTGTACGTCATCTTCGGGATGTGGGCGTGGTCAGTTATAATAAATAATAGCAAACTTTTATAAATGAAGTTACATCGTCTGCGTTTAAAATGAAATCTGATTGGGCAATTCATTTAGTCTTAGGTCTGATGAAGGCCATTGCAACAGGAATAAAGGATCCTTACGAAGACACCCCATCAATAATGGATTCTAAGAATTATTGTTGAGATTTATTATTACGCGCCATTTTTTATCTAGCTTGAAATTGCACGCTGCACGCATAAAAACGGAATTAGTGGTTTCCATCAATATGGATGCAATTAGTGCACACACATAGTTAACGAAATCAACGCTTGTTTATTACGCAATTTTCTTATGTGAAATGGCAACAACAAGAGACGATTGCGGGATTTTTCAGGTTGTCTAATGTGATCACAATCACAAGGATCATCTCATCTGATACTCTTTACATTAATAGGATAGAAAAAAATTGTGCTTCTTTTGGTGAGTAAGGGAACAATAAATGTTTTTCATACAAGAATGGACAGTAGTATGTTGGTAGAATTAATAATAATAATAAATAAAATAATAATAAAAATAAATAACGGGATCTGATTGGTCGAATAAATACTGCGCAGCGAAGAAATAAATCCCGAAGATGACGTCAATTTTAAGCAGTGTAAAAATTGGCGAGCATTTCTGGAAGAGGGCTATTTTGCAGGCTTGCAGATCAGCACTGAGTAGGCCTAGAGGGTTGTTTAATACACCAATCTGCTGCTTAAGACTTGAATATTCACAAAATCAACGAAAAATTGTTCAATGCTGTCATGCTTTAAGCGGCATTGCACACAAAAGTTTTATGCCTTATCGCATTTTCACGAAGTGACGACGGAGTTTGCATGCAATATAGATGCTAATTGCTTGAAAATGAGCAGCCACAGTATAAACAATCCCTGCACAATAAATACTTATTTCAAACGAAAATACTAAAAATCAAATTATAACACCTGGTGCACACCAAAAGGTACCTCACAGTTTCTCATGGTAACTGGTGCCAACAAAAAGACACGTGGTACCAGGAGAACCTTCATCTAGACTCAATGCCAGACATCTGCTCCTACAT
Organism: Cryptosula pallasiana; assembly: GCA_945261195.1. Lineage (NCBI taxonomy): Eukaryota > Metazoa > Bryozoa > Gymnolaemata > Cheilostomatida > Cryptosulidae > Cryptosula > Cryptosula pallasiana. The sequence goes on along the minus strand of OX183133.1, from coordinate 15,604,594 downwards.
TACTACTCACGCTGACTATCATTTTGAAAGCAAGCCAATAACAGGTATTTCCATACACCAAAGAGAAAACAAGAAAGTCAATACAGTAAAATTAGTTGCTATAAACTGATCCTTGATGATACAGTGCAAAAATCTTTACTGCATTTGGCAACAATTGTCTCAGTAAGCATTCAGTCCTTTCTCTAAAACTCATAAGAATGAAGAAACAGTTGTTTGATATTCTCTGATTGATGATTCTAAATAATGTTCGGCTTGATAAAAAGTTTCCCTCTTTCTTCCCGCACACCCGTAAATTGACCATAAAGTAAGAATTTTTGTCTACATGTTGGAAGTGTTGTGATGATTTTATATGGCATCTGGTTTTGACTCTTTTGATCCTGTTGACAAAAGTTCATACAAAGCAATGTAGAAAAATATATAGTTGTTTGCTTTTGAACTCTCACTCTTCCTGTTGTATATGTTGTATCCCTATTGAAAAAGGTAGGTAGAACCTTGCACAGGAAAGGCAGATGAGAAACAAACAAACGGCAACTCGAAACTTTTCTAGTAACATGGAAACAGTAAGGAGATTTAAGGTAAGGGAAACCTGTCTGATTAAAAATCTTTAGAATTTAATAAAATTAAATTTTTATTTTATGGATTGTGACTGCAAAGCCAACTCAATTAATATCTAATATGTAACATTTTTTTGTTGATTAATCTTCTAACTTTTAGAAAACATTGCAGTATATCTACTTTTCTTTGTGCTTTCGAACACTCATGAGGATGTTTATATAGAAGATGTACATGACTAAAATAACATAGCAATGGATTTTGCGTACAATAGAGATACTTTTGTTATAGTCTGCAGTATATTACGCTGTGTATGACATGATGTTTGTGGTAGTGCATGCACCAGGGCGTTATGTAATACACAACTAACTTCAACCACTTATAATGGTTAAAACTAGAAAGGAGCAATGTCCGTCCTTGCTGTATTTCTTATAATTTTAATTTGTTTGATTTCTCACAGTGATGGAAGGTTACTGACAAGTCAAGATGTCACACATCTTGAAGGTTCTTGTGAATGGAGGCATCAAATAATACAGGTTAGTGGGCTCACTAAGTGATAAATCGCCAATACGTTACTAGCATATATATTATTGTAGCGGATTTTGTGGCTTTCAATCCACTAACTGATCACTGTCACTTGCGAAACTCCTCATTTGTTGCACAGTGAGGTCAGTAGCGTTCTGTTGGCCTGCTGCCACCAATTACTGTACTCATAGAGGCAATACTAGGTCGGTATTATACCGAATCAGAAGTGAAGGAGTGTTCTCTACTCCACAACTAGTATAGAGCCCTCGGCTCAGACACATAACTCAGAGCTTTAGAGTAAAATGCGTTTATTATTGTCCAAAGAATATGAGTAAGTACATTATCCAATAATACAGTACTGCTTGCTCATGGCAAAAGCTCTATCTTGTATAGGCTGAGCACAGGAAGTTAAACAGTGAAACAACCAATGGCACATAAGTAGTTTATAATACAACAAATAGGCATACATATACACATATACTAGCGAATGGGATCAGGCATATGAGATTAAATGTATACGGGACCCAGAAGTGGTGGGCAGAGTTATGGGCTCTCTAGCCAATTATAGGCAGTCCCACTCCCTGTGGTTGGTATCTTGGTCTTTCTAGGCTTGGTTCCTTAACTTTCTTGGATGTTGTAAAGGATTTTGCCGTGCCTTCACCAGACAACTGCTAGAGAGAAGTATACCCTGTGTGATCTGCCTGACAACTGACAAGGTTGTCGTGCTAACAACACATTGTGGTGCACGGTAGCAACTATACGAAGCTGTACCGGGTCGGGATCGTCTGTAAACAGTAGTGATGGTTCCTGTTACTAACTGTATGTGTATAAAGTTACAATGTGTTTACCGTGTACGGAAGAATCAACAAGTAAGCCGGGCAACCTGCCAAACTTAACACGGGGTAGCGGCGGTAGCGATAGTGGCAGTAGCAGTGGTAGTAGCCGTGGTAGTAGTGGTAGTTGTGGTAGCGATTGTGATAGCGGTAGCAGTTGTGGTAGCAGTTGTGGGCCTGACTTGACTATCCATTATGTAAATCTCCTACGATACTCCAGGGCCGGTATGTTGCTGCAGGGCCGGTAGTGATGGTATCGGCTTTCCTACAAGGTTTTCTGGCAGTGCCAAGGTCAATTCAGGCATGCCTGACACTGCAGTTGTCAGGGGAGCCCTGCGCAGACATAGTAACCATAAAAATTCACTACAGTATGCAGCAAAGATTAATGATAATTAGTTTTCTATTTCCTACAGATAAATCATGATGGAACAATCAAAGTAGTCACAAGAGTTGATGTGACTGATACTAAAGTAGTGATAACTGAGAACTCTTCACTTCTTAATGCTGATACCTACAACTATTTATCAGCAAATGTGAGTTGGTTACAATTTCCTATTAAATGATATTTCTCTAGGTTGACCCACAATTCGAATGAATGGCTACCAATATATCTGTCCAGTAAAACACTGACAGCACCAACATAGTCTGATTCGATGTTTTTGTAGGGAACTTTGATGGCATACAGAAACATGTTACAGCTGGGTATATATTGTAACAACTCCTATTCATCGGCAGCAAGTTTGTTGGTCGCTGAGCATGACTTTACACTCTACGTGCATGTAAGCACTTCTCGTATTGATCGTTATCTTCATCACACAGGTAAAGAATTGCGCTCTTTGTCTTAAAATATATATGTTCAAGTAAATTTTTCCCATGAAGTTATGTTTCCTTACAGCTAATCGTTATTGACAAAATATATTCTTATACCTGCCGCTTGAAAGTGGTGAATGCTTACGATTCACCCTTGGATTAACTGATGTGACATTAACTAAATAAAGTAAAAACAACTTATTTTTGTTCTATGTTTACCAATACTTAGTTTAAATGTATAACTAATGTAGATGTTAACTTTAGCATTAGATTTATGTCAATTAATTCAAAAATTAGATTTTACTTGTTTTTAAATGAAAAGATCTTTTACAAATAGCAGTATCTCAAGCATGTAGTAAACAATAATTCTCATTGAAAAACAAAAATTATAATTTTACTTATTAAAATAAGGTGAGCATTAATACAGCATTTTAGTTTACCATAATGCATTGCAATTAATCTAAATGTATAGTGTAAATGCCGAAATACTAGAAATCAGCTGTATTTAGATTCAAATAATCAAATGATGAATTCATGTTTTCAATATTCTTGTCTCACAAATTTTTTGTTAGCAATTTTGTATTTTAAAAAGTCTCCGTGAGCATTTGGAAATAAATTACAACTTAAACACCGCACTGTGGATGAATTTACCGTAAGCAACCCCTGGAATGGTGGCTACACCCCTAAACCTTCCCCTTCAACCTTTTGGACATCTGCCCCTTTCCCTCAGTCCCCTACGCCCCTTCCATCTCTAATCAGGAGCTTTCTCTCCATCAGCTGATAGAAATGGTCAAAGCAGGGATGCCAGCGGCCCAGGCTTAAGGAACTAGTTGTACCCCCTTCCCCACCCCCACCCCCTCCCCACCCCAATGCCAAAGGAACTTATTTTAATTATCCAGAGGATAAGGACAATAGACGAGCAGTTCCCACTCAAAATACATCCTGTAACTTCCCTCAAAGTCTATTTCCCTGCCCTTCTGAGCTACCCGAGGAAGGGTAGCTACCTCGACTTATTCGCAGTCCTGCATAACTATGTGCAAGCATGCCCTAAAGAAAAGGAATAGATTTTGTGCAGACTGAGGACCTAAAACTATCACCAGCCCTTCCTGTTATGCTCATCAGCTTACAGTCACACAAGCTATCAGAAGCAGGTTGATGAAATACACAGGAAGCGTTGTGTAATCTTACAAGAAAGGTGCAGCATATCTTATAGTATTTTGCTGCTTCTTCTTACTCATAACTGTTTCATTTATTATTGTATATAGTATGTTTTAGGACTGCCTAACACATTGAATTATAATTGTTGTGATTGGTGCATTCTATTGATAGCACTGTTATTCCCTAGGGTCGCTACTATAGATGCCAGACCATCTAGTACGGTTTGGCAGTAGTTACTTGGAGTACTCTCAAGTACATTGTGTTTTTGTGGCTTTTTCAGCAATAAACCTGTTATGTTAGATAAAATTCTGTCGTGTGTCTAGTAGGTTGGCCCTTAGAAGGACGATTGATTGTTGACTTGTGGAGAGGAGGTGTAGCAAAGCAGGAGGAGTATAAATCCTGTAACAGCTGGAAGCTGTAGATCTGAGTTTGGACGTCGTTGCAAGTTTAGGAGAACTTGTGTTTGGAAACTGTTGGTCTAGATTTGTTGGAGTCGTTCATTAGTAGTTAGTTGTGTCCGTGAAGGTGGTGATAAAATCCTTAACAACACATCCGTTTGTTGCAATGTATGAGATATCTTGCAAATATCACATTGTATTATTTTTCCACTTTCCACTACTGGCACACCCTCTGTGGTCACTCCACTGCCTTCTCTCAGGTAATGGTAATAATGGTAATAACGGCAATAACGGCAATAACGGTAATAATGGTAATAATGGTAATAATAATAATAATAATAATATATCACAATGCAATGTAAATAAGAACCACCAAGCATGCAGCCCCCACTTGGTCCAATGCTCTGGGATGATGTTTTATCCAATCACAGGTAGGGGAAGGCCAGAGTGTTTGAATACACAGAGTGGGGAGTTAGCACATATAGTCGCCATTTTGGTGCATACCAACGGCCAGCTAGTTTTAGACATAATGTAAACCAGCTGATATTGCATAAAGCATAGCTGAGCATCTATGAATGCTATGAATGTTTTTAGTGCACCAAATGAAAGCCTTAGATATTGTAGTGGATTTTGGGGGGCCGATCAAAGATCCACCAACAACACCTCACTCCAGAGGTCACCTTCCAATCTACTTCCAACGGAGGAGTATGCCAACTCCACAACCGTATTCAGAGCCCACGGCTCAAACGCACAATTCAGTGTTTCAATGAGTAAACCATATTATATTATACAACAACCCAGTGTGGTATAATAACGGCAAATGTATCTTGCTGCTTAGATCAGTCTCAAGCAGAATACCAATGCAAGTATAAGGATCAGTTAGAAAGCTCTTCCTTTTATAGGCAAAGTAGCAGAAAACATACGCCCATATAAGGGGACAACAAATCAGTAGCAGCAGGAAGTGATTATACGAATGAAAAGACAAGATATAAATAACACAGTGCGATATTGGCTAGAATAAGATTAAACATATGAACCGCCCAGAAGTAAGGGGCGGAGCTTCACAGTCAATAGTGCTGAGTCAGGGTGGTGCAGTAGGTAGCACAGGTTTCTAGCTGTTATGGCTTGTGTTCCTCGTCTTTTGTCCTTCCGGTGGTAGCTAGGCAGCAAACTTGGGCTTCTGCATCTTTTGGTAGTACTTTAGGTCTACAGGATATAGCTTTTCTTTCCTCCCCGACCCGGTATAGGGTCGGTAGTGACACTGAAGGGCCGGTAGTGCATGCTGCAGGGCTGGCAGTGACTGCTGCAGAGACTGCAGTGATTGCTGCAGGGCTGGTAGTGCTTCTGCAGGGCCGGTAGTGATTCTACCGGCTCTCTCACTTGGTTTTCTGGCTGTGCCAGACGCAATCTAGGTGTGCCTGACACTCAGCAGTTGTCAGGGGACCTTGCGCACATGTAGTGGTCATGAAAATCCACCACATTATGTAGACTGTCACTGTTCCATATTGTGAAACTGACAAGATTTTCTTTTTGTTACTAGATCGTGCCACTAAACTTTTGTGATATATTACATAATAAAATTATTTTTTTTGCATTCTGTCAATTGTGAACTATTTAAAAACAAAACGTGATTGAGGGCACTGAGTGGCATGATATACCCAATTTTTTGACACAAAATTGTTATCTGCACTGTTCCACTATCACAATAAGCTGTGACAAATCCAATTTTAAAGGCCCCCAATCAGATTACTAGCTTAATATTAGGCACACAATAAATTGATATTAAAACTTTAAAATGGTCTGAAGTGTGAACAGTTTGCTTTTACCATATTAAGATAAATGGTAAGAGAAATCAATTTGTAATTGCCATTCTAATAAGCCGCACAATTTTGAGGCAATGAAAATTATATGGAAAAGGGTGGGCGGTTTTTGGTTCTTTTTGCACCAAGATAGGATTGCTTGTTATGTATTTTTGAGTCATATTGAAAGTCCCCACTCTGTGTATTAAATCACTCAGAGGGAGGCTAGCTCTCTATGTTTTGCACAGTAACTTCCGTAGGAAAAGCTCCAACTCTGTTGATTCATTCTCTCTATCGCATATACATGTCGGTGGGTGTGTTGACCTCTGGTTCACAGAGGGGTTCTCCAGCTAACTATGTCTGGATACTGGCCCGGGATAGGCTCTTTAAAATTTATAAGAGTGATACCGAGCAGGATACTGGATCGGTATAACCTATACTTGGCCGGCATAGGTTATATAACTTAAAATGGGGTGATACCTTGGGTGATACCTGGTAGCACCAATTGGGGATTAATAAGCAACAGAGCGGACAAGGACGTGTAAGGTGGATGTATGGGGTGGGAGGGTGGAAGAGAAAGAGGTGCTGTGTGTAATTGGCACATGTTATAGGTGTCATACAGAACACATTTGAGGCAGCGCTGACAGATAGCTCAGTTTTGACTGGAACAAAGAAAACGTGTAGATCTGTCTTGTGCAATCCAAAGTGGGTGATACCATTGCCTGTGGGTGATGATGCAATATATTTAGAAGTTGCCATAGAGCAATCACCAGAAGTTGTCTTCTCTGTCCCTCTCAGGTAGGTTTAATTTTAGTACTTCAGAAGCCTTTTGAGTTTTTTCTGTGCATTTATATGATTTACTAATGTTGAAACCTACATTTTATTGTACACACTGTTATAATGGGCAATATCTATTTACATTTTAGGTCCTACATAGCTCTAAATCCTTTCTGTAGAGACAGTTGTGTATTCGGAACTTTAGTAGACTTCAATAATGATATCACAAACAGTATACTGGAGAAAGGTTCGAAAATTCTCACCTACCTCTCACATTTATATATTATTCGATATCGCCCTTAGATTCAGGCTGCATACATTTGTAATTATCGGCTCTCATATATGCTTGTTTATACAGGAAGTCAGCCTATTGTGTCAACTGCAACGTTCTCAGTGATGGATATGTTAGGAATCGGGCTGGACACTGTACTGGTCAGCGATGACCAATGGAATACAGTTCTGGCTGTCAAGGTAACGTTAGATATAGGGTTGGACACCGTACTAGTCAGCGATGACGAATGGAATGCAGTTCTGGCTGTCAAGGTTTAATTTTGGATCTGTTGAGCTTTCTAGTCGACGAATATCAAAGACTAGACCATTAAAATGTATATTATTTATTATGGCACCTTCAGTTGGTTAGTTTGTTTGAGTTTTATGCTGCCAGGCTTAATCTATTACACCAGCGGTATTTTCAGCTATTTTATGTATCTATATTGGGTGTATCTGTATTAATGGTATCTCTATTTTATACTTCTCTATTTCATGTATCTCTATCGTGTGCATCTCTATTGTTGTTTTTATCTTTATTGCATGGACCTCTATTGCATGTCACCCTACTGTATTTATCTCTATAGTTTGTATCTCTAATGTATGTACTTCTATGTATCTACCACGTAGGTACACCTGAGTGAAATTGGTGCTTACCTCTAATGTATGTACTTCTATGTTATGTATCTACCACGTAGGTACACCTGAGTGAAATTGGTGCTTACCTCTAATGTATGTACTTCGATGTTATGTATCTACCACGTAGGTACACCTGAGTGACATTGATGCTTACCTCTAATGTATGTACTTCTATGTTATGTATCTACCACGTAGGTACACCTGAGTGAAATTGGTGCTTACCTCTAATGTATGTACTTCTATGTTATGTATCCACCATGCAGGTACACCTGAGTGACATTGGTGCTAAAGATAATGTATGTGGAGATGACACAACTTTATCACAGTTTGCCATCTATACTGCAGCTGTGATAGGGGCTAAAATATTTCTTGCTTCCAATGTGAGTTCATCATAACTGCATACGGCACCTTAACATGCTTAACTAACACGTCACAAAATTGACTGGTCAACATAACATAACAGGTTGTTTCAGTATGACACGAGAGATATCAGGCAATTTCAATATCAAACTTTCACCCCTGCTACATTTGCAGGTTGGTTTACTAGAAGTGATATTAGATGGCAGAGGGGAAGTGTCTTACACCATTGTGTCTTCTGCTTGTGTCAGCAGACTGAAAGTGCAGCAACTACCAGACAAACATATCAGATCTCTGCTAGCCTTTGGTCATAGAAACAGCAAGCCTGTGGTCTTACACCCTATCAATAGTTAGTAAAATAGTTACACGCTACAAAAAAGTCAATCGCCTTATTGAGATTTCTTTTTTAATATTTCCATTGCAGATGGCTTTTGTTATAGTAACAAAATGAATAGCAAAAATGGCTAAATGAATTGGTATAATGTGGACATTAATTACTAATCTTGATGTGGGGTTTGATTGGAAAGTTTTGTTAAGTTTTTTTCAATAATCTTCCAACGAATTGCACCTTGACAAGAGCAGTAGTCAATTTTCTTGCAAGTTTTACCCACAACCTGCAGTGAAGATAAATGAAGTTTTAGGTAGACGATTATTTTATTTGTGTGCTCTCAAAACAGTCCTTTCAGACTGTTTCTAGCTCAGCTGTTATGGCAGCCATCTAGTTGCCAGCCCAGCACAACACTTAGGGTAGCAACCAGAGGAGCAACCAGAGGAGCAACGAGGGTAGTGGTATAGTCATTTATTAGCTATCTTGTGATTGGATAGTTATTTTCTATAAGCTCTATGTTTTACTAGTGTTTTTTGTGGTTTGTTTTTTGAAGGTATTTTTGCAGCACTTGAGAAGTTCACCTGATTTCTATAATAGGGAGGGCATTTTTGTTAGTTTACAAAATGGGTATGCTGGGGCAAGGGGTCTGTCTACACTAGTTGTGGGGAAAGGACTACACAAAAAGTCTGTCGTAGTATTTCCTCTTGGCTAATGAACACAAACAAGTTGACATGTTATTTATAATCATGTGTTTTTAGAAGAGTTTAACAAACCAAGTTACATGCAAGCAGTAAACTTATCTGCCATGTCATGCATAGACAACTGCTATATTGTTGATGCTGAGTTTGATCCGGCTGGTTCCAGCTATCTGACAGTTCTCACCAAAACCAAAAACACCACAAACACTGTTTGGAGATATAACATGGGTAATGTAGCGCAGCCATCCCTTGGTACAAAGCATTTTTGAATTTGGACTAAGTTTTTCTGTCGGACTTAATGGTTTGAGGGTAATTTTTTGGCTGAAATTTTTGGTTGTTGTAAATTGTTGATTGTACAATTTGTAGATGATACTTCAGAGGCCCACATTGCTCAGGAGTTCACAAATTACATTATCAGGCTTTTAGGAAAAGATTCTTATCTGTTTCCTCCACCAGGTACAAAGCTAGTTGTTAAGCTGCGTTTACACTAGGCGACTGTGATTCCGACTCTATTGATTGTCGCAGTCTCAGACGCATGTTGCCTTTACACTGCTGCAACACCCTAAATTTTTGAGTTTTGCGACTTCGGAGTTGCCCAACCATCTTAGCTAAAATAATTTATTGCGTTTCTTCTCATGCAGTTGGATTGATGAGTTGTGATTTAATTATTACCTGTTTTCTACCAGGCAGTAGTTCTCTATGCGTTCAGGGCCGTAGCCAGGATTTATTATCAGAGGAGGCAATCAACCACACAGGGCCGGGGGTCCAGGGGGCGCCAAGGCCCGCGGCGGGGTCCGGGGCAGCGCCCCGGCCGCCAAAGCAATTTTACAGGTTTTACAATAAAAAGACAAAAAATCAAAGCATCTGCAAGAGGTTATATTATGAACAAATTTTGATTGATTTGAAACATCTATGAGCCAAGTTCATATGAATACATGGCATGTATGTACATATGAGATATTTGCATGCCCACACAGATGAGATAACTTTCTAGCGTTGTTGTTTTACTACATACCAATAAATGAACTTAAGCTGAGAGAGGAAAAAGCTGTGGAACCTCATATTACATAGGTAATTCAAGATCGATTGCTCTATTCTGCAGTCATGAACCCGTTGCAATTAATTGGTTCCATCTTTCTCGCCAATAAAAAGAACTTGCAATGATGGTCATGTTAGACAAAGTTGAATGCGCTTTGACTGGCAATACCAGTAGCAATAAGTTTGTGTTAGTAAGTGTATTTGTGAGCAATGTCTGCTAGTATAATTATCTCTTTCTTCCTTGCTGATAGCTATTTATCACAGGTGCCAGTACCCCATAGAGAGTGCCAGGATGTAAGTTTACTACTTAGCAATTGCTAGGTGTCCCATAAAAATGACGTTTCTCCCTAAATTTTGTGTTGATGGTAGTGGTAGTTGTAGTAATAATAAGAACTATAATAATCGTTTAGTTACTAGTGGTAACAAATTTATTGCTATTATTGTACAGGAATTTAGGGTGGAGTGGTAGCTGTCACCTGTACAGCGGCCCACAGTAATAAGTGTCTACAAGCAGTGCAGTGTACGCCTCTACTTCGCCCAAGGTCAGCGATCTAAACCGTAGAATAGAATTTGCAGCGTTGTATGCCCGCGAGCAGTACACAGTGAGGAGTTGTCACAACTCTCTCACTTTCCACTGATTTCCTTATTCGGGGGAATAGATGCGTCGGGTCGAACTAGCAGTTCAACAATCGTTTCAGTATCACTTGCCCGAGTGCAGTGTAAGCCGAATTGACTGAACACTTTCTACTGATTGATTAGTTTAGTTACTAGTCGACTGGTCCAAGAGCTGTCCAACTGTCCAAGTTATGGTGCAAGTGTGTGAACTGGTTTGTTCATCTATCAGCGCAATCTGTGTGTGTGTGAGCTTACTTGTATGTTTCTGCTTAGCCACTGGTGCGTTGCATAAGTACTTTATGCAATAAGAAACAATAAGCAAGTGAGAGTGTCAGGCTAACTCTGATTTTATTACCAGTAACATGCGTATTTATATGGAAAAGTTATATAATATTGATTGGCAGCCCATAGAACAAAGCAGGCCACGCCTGTACATCTGATTGGTTATATACAAGACCAATAGAACAGTAGATAGAACAGAAAGGGGCAGTCCCCATCGCATGGGTGACTGCCTAAGCACATGTACAAAAATAAGAAAAATACGCAAGTAAATAATTAAATAGACACAAGGGTAAATGTTCGACCTGGAATAAATACAGTGATAAGTTCGGCTTGAATAAAATAATGTACATGAGTCGACCTGTGCTGGTCCTGCCGCATTCCCCTACATTATTAATGAAAATAACAAAATGGCAGGAAAATAATAAATAATGAAAACGTCAAATAACTCAAGCAAAGAAGGGAAGTAGTAATTAACATGATTGTAAGATGTAGGTATATGGAAATAGTGCAACAATTCTCCTACCACCACTACTCAAGTATAAAAGAATGAATAGAGTAGCTTATCAAGTTGTGTGTTGCTGTAAAATAATTTTTATTTATTATAATGATGATAATCATCATTTTTTTCATAAGTTTTATAATAATATAATATCAATATTATTGTTAGCTGTGAAAAATAATAATAGCAGGAATAAAAAATTATTATTATTTACATTATTATTAATTATAGTAATAGATTTATATAATGGAGCTGCTCAGTGAATTAAACAGGATAACAACTTTATCTCAGAGTCATTATAATAACAATTCAATAAATAGTATCATTACTTTTTTGTAGTTTTATGTTAATGTTATATTATTTTTACACAATAAATAATATATTATTTTATATGATAAGTAAGTCATACATATGTACAGGAATTTGTGTCTGGGTGGTAGCCACCTGTACACCTTCCCGACGCGTTCTGCCTCTACCCTAAGTCAGCGTACAATAATGTGTTATTATTGTTAGAGTGCATGCATTGGTTTGTGCAGTTATGAGTGCGGCCGTATCTGGGGTGGAATGATTGCTGGCAATTTACAGTAGTTATATTATAATTATTGGCTGCATCCGAACATGGCTATGTTCGACAATAATTGTGCTGTAATTATTGTTTAGTTTATAGTTTGTTGCGAACTGTTGCCACCGACAATAATTGTCCTGGAATTATTGTTTAGTTTAGAGTTTGTTGCAAACTTTGACACCGACAATAATCGTGCTGGAATTATTGTTTGTCTACCTCGACTCAGTCGAGATCGACAATACTTGCACTGGAATTATTGGTGCGTTGTCTTGTCCCGAACTCTGGAGTCCGAATTTATTGTGAGCCGAACTATCAGGGCACCAGGTGCTTTGCGTCGTACTTCTCACCGTGGTGAGGGAACACGCAGTGATAGGACGAACCGTTCTCACTTTCCACCAAGCCTCGTGCTTGCCAATAGTCGACCAGGTCAGCGCTTGTAGTTATGTTGCTTCTAGCTGTGCTTGCTTCTTGGGAGAAAGAATCTTCTGAGAGCCAGGCTAACTCTGAACTTAATTGCTCAAACATAGATATTTATACAAAGTAGGCGGGTAAAATCTGGTTAAGCCACGCCTGGGTAAAATCTGGTACAAGCCACGCCTTGTAAGCACCAAAATGCAATTGTATAATAAAAACCGTGGAAAAATTATAAAATATAACAATAATAATTATTTGGGCAGATCATAGAACTGTTCTAGATAGACGCTTGTAGCACAGGTAACAATAGAACTAGGACAAAACATAGACAAGCATAAGCGAGTACATATTGAGATAATGTGTAGACAGTGAGTTAATATCGAGACAATGCGTAGACGGTGAGATAATACTGAGTCAAAGGCTTAGGCCAAGTACGAGTAGTAAATAATAAATGCTTGACAAGTACTGGCATCCCTCACACATATAGATATATATAACTACAAACGATAGTAGTTGGTGTTAGTGTTATTTATTATCATCATTATTATAATAATAATAACAATAATAATAAGAATAGCACTAACAATAATAATTATTATTATTAGAACAATAATAATAATTATTATTGTTAACTGTTATTAATAAAATAATATTCAATGGTAATAATAAATAATAATTAGTAGGTGTACAAAATAATGATTAAAAAAACTAAAAGAAAATATTGAACTAAATTTAATAGCTATCTGTTGTTAATATTGTGAAGGACCGGCACCATCTTACATTGCACTACACAATTCTACGTACAGTCTAAGCCGACTACATTATACACTTCTATGTTTGCATTCTAAAGACAATAACTCTATGTACATTTATATATTCTTACCTTACCATTCAATCGTATATGTTTACCATGTGCTAATCACTCATGCATTTATCCTAGCTACACCCACTGTTTGCCATTAGCCCATTCTAGCCAATCACCCATGCAATTATTCTAGTCACACCTACTGTATTTGTATTGGCACACTCTAGCCAATTGGCTGTGCTAGGTGTGGCTTCCTTTGTCTGTCAATTTTGTATTACATAACTGTTCTTATAAATACTGATGTCATGGTTAATAAAGGCAGAGTCAGCTTGCACACTCTCAGAAGTTTCTTTGTTCTCTAACAAATAACTTCACTGCGCACCATTACTCGAGTAGTAATATACAAGCAGATCAGCCTGAACCTCTGCTGGCCGAACTTAGCCTTGTCTAGTTCGCCTTCAATGTTCGACCTCTGCCTTGCACTGAAACAAGTCAACCGAACCTCTGCTGGCCGAACCTAGCTTAGACTAGTTCGCCCTTCAAAGTTTGGCCACTGACTTGCACTGAGATAGCTAACGCAACCGACAGCTAGATAGTAGACTAGGATGGTAATGCACCACTCCCAAGGATACTAGTCGACCTGTGGGCGGGTTGTATTGCTGAAGCGATAGACACAAGTTGCCATCACAGTTCGGGAGGTTGTGCAGGTAGGCCGAGCTACCAACTCACACCCCCACAGTGAAATCCTGCACAATATCGACAAATAAAACTAAATAAAAAAATATAAAAACTAGAGAAAAAGTTATATTTAAGGAATTAGATGAATACCTAGCTTTTTATTTTCTTGAGTCCATATAATAACAATTATTTATTAAAATCAATCACTTGATTATTACTAATTATTTTTTACTAGTTCTCATTATTTAAAAAAAAAACACCTTTGCACTGTACCCTGAACTCTCTGCAGTGGGAAGTGCTAACCATAACTAAAAATAAAATGCAGCAGACAACAGTAGTCATCCAGAAAAATTGAAATATACCTTGAAAAAAATATTTGGCAAAAAGATTATTGCAGTAGTAATAAGCATGCACAGGAAATGGTATGTTGTAGTTTGAGAGTCTAATGTACGATTGGGTTTTTATGATAAGGAACGTGATTACAAGTATTAGAACTAGTGCTACATGCGTGCGTGCAATAACGGTAATCCATGTGGAAATACCAAGTACTGCTAAAAGGGTGAATTTTTTGGGAAAATCCGTTTTCTGAGTTGGAAATTCCCATTTTTGCCTAAACTTTCAGACGAGGCAAGAGCCTCGTCTTGCCTCAATGTGGCTACGGCCCTGGCGTTTTGTGGATTTTTTATTTAGCTATAATATGAAGTTTAAACTTATCTATAAATAATAACACCACTTACTGAAATTAAATAATAATTTGAAGAGAATCTAACGTTCTTTTTGTGTTTGCGTCAAAAATAATAATGATAACTACTCCGAATATGAATTATTTATTATTGTTGAACATACATAGCTTGATTCTTTTGATAAGAAAAATAATAAACACACATGTCAACAATGCTGGTAATAATTAATCATTTAATAATAACCTTACGATCTTATGACAATCATTGTTTACATTATATCCAGCTGGCTAGAATAAACAAAATATTGGAGCCGCTATATGGAGCAACTCAATTGGTTAAACTGTGCCACGTGGCTATGAAGACGCTGCGACTTGACGCTCAAACCCAACACTGCTGGGTTGCTGCGTCTCAGCCTCCGACAACCCTGCATATCCACTGGAAACAGCGCCATTCTCCAGTGCCAAGACGCAATTGGCAAAACTTAAAGGAATCGGAGTCGCCTAGTGTAAACAAGGCTTTAGTTGTTAGTGGTTAACACGCTACATTACACGGAGCTATTCATTTAGCTTTCTTATACAAAGGCTCCATGCTGTCGATGTTGAACAGTGACTCTCACCTGCGACAGAAACAATCGAGTTTGCTTATTTTTTTGGCAAACAGACATCAGTGACTTTCAGAGTGAAGTGTCACAGTAGTGTTGCAGCAGTGTTTCAGCAGTGTCACAGTGTGAAGTCTTCTTATTAGAGTTTAAATTCGAATTTTTGCATGAAATGCTGGCTCACACATTTGTTGTCTTTATGTCAAAGTTTTTGTATACATTACTTTCACAGAGTTTTTATACACTTTTCATGAATTTAGCTAAAAAATTTTTTAATTTCTAGACTGGAGAGAGCTGATTGCTGGAAAAGAAACAGATTTATCCAAGGAGTCTCTATTCTGTGACAATTGCAATGATAAGATAAATGTTAGAATAAATCATATGGTATCTCACTCGCACACCCACAGAAATATCATATTTTTGGGCTCTCACATCATATATGGGTGAGAATAATCTCTATCACCTGCCATAACCCAAATTCTGTGACCTGGATACTAATGTAGTTTTTATTCAACCAGTTTCCGTAACTTGGGTTTTCAAAACTTTTTACCCAATTGTATTAGTTATCAATTGATCTCCTTTTGAGTACAATGGCATCTAAGGTTTGAAGAGTTTTGAAAAACAGCTGTTGCCAAAATTCTGGGAACATCAAACTTCAACCAAACTTGTCACCACTGGTCAACGTCTCATATTAATTTATATGTCTGTTATAGAAAATTTCTTGATAAATTGGCTCATAACTTTGGTAAAAATCTAGATTCACATGGTACATTGTTGGGTACATTTAAAGTTTTGTTGTTTGTGTTAGAACGCTGGAAGGAAGGTTTCACTGTTTATCCGATGCAGCTTCACACTCTAATTACCATTTGGTTGCCTCTGATCGTACTGGACTTATGGTCTTTTACTCTGGACCACCCAAAAAGGTTTGTGACTGTTTGATTGTACCATCATTTACACGGTTTTATTTCTTGTGCACCATTTACATTTGAGAGCTTGTGGTTATGCCACAAATCACACACCTCAACTCTGAAGTTACATATGTGGTTCTGGTATTATGGAAATGAAGATTGAGGTTATATTGTTGGAGAATTGTTAGCTACAATAGCCAGCAAAGTAGCTGTAGCGAGGAGCCCACATACTTCCTGCGATTAGTCACTTTCTAGCTGGCAGGTTTGGGCAAGCAGAAAATTGGTAGCAGAGACCACTGCCTGGTAGAAGATAAGCTCCTCCCACTGAATAGAGTAGAGGAACAAAACAAGCATGTGATTGGATAATGAATGATTACATTAATGCTATTGGACAATAAGCGAAATGGATGAGTGCACACTAGATAATGATTGGGTGCACATTAGGCATTTTCGGATCAAGAACGTCTATGCCTTGAAAAAGTTGGTATGGGAAAGTGCTTCCAAATGCAATTTTTACTTTCGTTCCTGGCATAATTTCTGTGAGTTAGACGTCCAAAAACTCAATTTTCTGTATCAGGAGTTGTGTTCTTTTGTTGTCAACTAGTCGCAGAAATCCAGAAACAAATGAAAAGATGGCGGCCCTTAGAGGGCGTCAAGGTTTAATTGTTCATGCACTACAAGAACTTTCAAGCAGGTTGTTTATTATTATCAAGTTTTATGTTTAACTTTTTACTATTTTCATTATCATTTATCATATTATATTATTTATTATTTATAACCGTGGGGTTCTGAGCTTGTTAGATCAGCCATGATGTTGCATCTAAGCAAAAATGGTAGCTGCGGTAAAAGGGCTCGTACTGTAATAGAAATGCACGGAACGGCCATGCGATTGACATTGTGCCTGCTAACTACTAATATAGTAGTTACGATGGATTGAGCAGTGGCTTGCCAATGGATGGTATACAAGACCAAGCGTGATGACAAGTATAGTAAAGATCCTTACCAGATGAGCCAGACGATCAAAGGACCCGTAGATGCTTTAAAGATCCAGCGCTAGGAGTGCCAGCCATGGACTGTTGAGTGCCGCTATTTTGTGTACGCTAATATTGTTAACGCTTGAGTCATTTGGCAGCTAGCTAATTCTAAATGCACCTGCTTATATTATTCATATATTTTGTAATCCACCACTGCTGGATTCATGTCTGTAATGCGATAGCTTTTTGTATAGCCAATCATTGTTGTTCATTTTCAACTGCTCTCTTTTTGTATAAATAGAGAGGCAGATCACCCACTGGGGAGAAGTAGGTTAGCTTTGCTTGAGATAACGTCTAGTTGCTTTAGGAAGTGTAGGCAGCGGTATTCTTAACCGTCCTAGTGGGATCTAATTGACCTCAAGTGTTACTGTATGCTTTTGAGAAGTGCTATTTTGCAAGGTTTTGTATAATTAATAATATATTATTATTAATCTGAAACTCGTGTATTTAGTGTGGCCGGTTGCCTGTAACACTAAGTTCGCATACCTTGTTCTACCGGATGTGTCTGCTATACAGATCTCCTACAACAGAGAGCCATTACTACCATCCGGTAGCACCTGCTGTTTGTATCTATTGTTACTTTCTATGATAAAGGACATTACTACCGTACCGGTAGCATTTGATAGTTGTAATTAACTGCCTTCCACCAAGAACGACGCTACCAGTTTACTTGCATTCTGCAATATTGTATTGTTATTCTGCGCAATACCAGGCAACTCCTAACAGTGCCAGTGAAGGTATTTTTGAGATCCTAACAAAAACCTTTACAGTGTTATGCAAAAATATTTATTATAGCAGAACTGTACGTATTCGAAGCAAGAGCGTCGTACAGTGAACAACCCACTGAACGGTAAAACCACCGTTCAGCATAGAGTTCCAAAAATCATGTTTTGTACTCGCCGAAAAACGAAAATGCCTATTATATGTTATGTTTTATACTTTATAAAAGCCCATGCAATGATCCAGTGTGGTCAGATTATAATAAACTTATGATCTCACTCTAACCTTGTTTTACAAGGTGTTCCAGCTGATATTTCTAGTGTCTTTCTTTGGAGCAGTAAATTAAGCATAATTGCACACATGATCAGCTGCTGATCATGTGTGCAATTGCCTGCTGCAGGCAATTGGACCGACATAACATTGCTAAACGGTACAATAAAGGAAACATCAGTTGTGTACAAGTAGTAATGTGCAATTCTACTAAAATATGTTTGACAATTTGATATTCTCTGCTGTTAGGAAATCTAGACAGTATAAAGGGTTGAATCGATCCGTACAGTTTCATCTTAAGGCCTGGCCACACAGGAGCAATTATGCCAGCAATATTGCTACTCTTGGCGATTGTCTGCCCAATGCAATATTTTTTAGCAAAAAACAACAAATATCCTTTGCTGAGTATGCACAGAAAATTAGCATTCGTACTTGATTGGGATTGTTAAATCTTTTTGCAAGCAGTGAAATCATTTAATTTAATTTTCTACAATATAAAAAAATGATCAATGGAAGTTATTAGACAACTATTTTAGGTTGACCAATGATTGCGTATAAACTAACTAGCTTACCCGTTGTAAACAACAATGAGGGGATTTGATCAGGTATGTGTTGCCCTTATCCTAGGCCTATTTTTCCTTGGTCCTTGTTGTCATCTTTTCCCATGGTAGCCATCTCCAGTGGTTGCCTCTTCCTATGGTCGCTTCCTCCCATGGTAGCCATCTCCAGTGGTTGCCTCTTCCTATGGTTGCCTCCTCCCGTGGTAGGCTCATCCAGTGGCTACCTTCTCACCTCCTCACTATCTTCCTACCACCTCATTAATGCATGCTTTAACAGTATTTATTATTTAGTAGTAATTAGTAAGAAAATCCATAACAGCAGCATTGAGGTACTCACAAAATCAAATGAAGATAGTTTTAAATAATAGCAATACAACAATAATATGAACGGAGGTCCGGAACACTCTTATTATGACATAGGTCTATCATTTTTTTACTATTCATTTAAACTATCGATAATGCTACATCATTTGTTTGGTAGTCAATTTTGCAGTGATTATTTATAACAGTGTTATTGTAATAGATTTCGTAGTGTGGCCATAACATTCTAATCATTATAGTAAACAAATTTAGTTGAGCACTAGTGTGTTGTTCACACGCAGTGCATTCGGGGAAGCGCTAGCTAAGACAAGCATGGGCTTCCTTGATTGATAGCACGAAGTAGCAGGAAGTAGATGAGTCAAGCCTGTAGCCCTAAGTGAAGTAATCAATTACTTCACTTAACTATAGCCTAGTAGATGAGCCAAGGTCGCCTGTACTCTTGAAGACTGGTAATCGGAGTTGGTAATTTTCCATGATGTCACTCACTATATTTGAATGTTGGCGGTTGGCTAGTTTCTTTTGTGCCAGCCTGTGCTTGTAATTATGTCACGTTTATTCTGCTGTGCCTGCTTTGTATTAACCAATCATGTGTGTATAATTCCAACTGCATGTTTTCCTATAAATAGAGAGACTTTTAGACCAATCGGGCAGATCTGTTTGTGCGCTTGTGAAGGAGACAGCTCCTGCAAGCTTTTTTGTCTTACAAGCAATAAAATGTGTTTAACTTTACCTCTGCGTATTAAGTTTGGCAGGTTGTCGGCTGACTAGTTGTTCCTCCATGTCAGTGGGTTGTGGCTTTTGTTTACAATGAGCATAATAAAAGAGATCATAATAAAGTTTAATAAATGCAATAACACTCTTACAATCACTGAATTCATAATTATTTCGATTTGAAATAGCGAAGAAATTGTTTTTGTCAAAATGAAGTAGTTTTTCGAAGCAAAAAAAACAACAACCATGATGTTGACAATAATAAACAGTGATAATAATAAAATATATCATCATCAATCATCATGCATTATTATTATTATTTGTTCACTAATTTTGATTGCAAAACATTGTAATTACCATAAATAATGCATTATCCTGGTATCAATCATTATGTTTTTTCCAAGCGATGTAAGTGTAATCCAAGTGATTTACGACTAAAGCTGTTTGTATTTAGTCTGGCAGGTTGCCTGATCAAGTTCTTCTGTGGTCTACCGATCCCGGCAGAACCCTGTGTTACTCAGTAACACCTGTTGTGGATTCTAATGTTGTCTATATCTGCGCGCACACTGTACTACATTCTGGCATCCTTGTATTAGCCATTAGATGGCCAGAATGACCAAAAGGTGTCATTCCGAATTGACCGAACTTATGTATAAAGCTGTACTGACCCTGTATGGAGCAGTACTGACCCGGTATGACTCACTACCGACCTTGCAGAGCCGGCAGAAAGTGAGCCAGTGTAGACTATGGACCCAAAAGTAGCCTGAGGAAAGCAGAGAGCCACTTCCCGGAGATGACCACCCGCAAACCCAACGAAAGACAGAGGACAGAGGCTAGAAAGGCTGAGGACTAAAGACATGAAGCAGATAGGACTGTGATTGGTGCAATAGCATATGACTCCACCTACCACTACAGGGCGCCATTTACCTTTAGCCCCATATACCTCATCTTATTCGCTATCTATTTATGTCTCTTTATTCATTCGTTCCTTATGTATTCATGTTATGTGTTTGGTTAGAATGCTTAATCGTCACTTCCTGTGAATCGCCTATAAGAGGCAGAACTTTTGCTCTAACAAGTCAGTTGCAATGTGCCTTTTACTACTCGTTTTATTCTGATGGAATAAATGCATAGATACTCAACAGCACTGAGTTATGCGTCTGAGCCAAGGCTCTTTACTGGTTGTAGAGTTGGAGATACTCTTTCAAACATCTCTCGGTACGATACCGACTTGCTGTTGTCACAGGTTAAACGACAACTGGTGGCAGCTCGCTACTGACCTTAGCTAGTGGGTTTCAGCCCCCAAAATCCACTACATCCATAACCGGATAACATACTGGTAATAACAAACGGGAAACAAGCAAGATAAAAACAACTTACAATAACTTACAGTGCTAGCTAAAATAACCATTTGTGCCTTGCTTTCAAACTACAATTCATCAGAAGGTTAAACCAGCCAATAAAGATTGCAATTCATTGCACACTTTGATATAATTCATTAACAAAAACCCAGGTCAAAGCATGATCAAATTAGTTTCCTTTTGACCATTTAAAAATAATACAGCACAAAAGTTTCTTGTATGGAAAAAGTCGGAAATTAAAACCACCATCATGCATTAGATTAATACAATGGAATGTTTTTAGAGCAGTTTTTATTTTTCTCGGTGGAGAGGCTGAGAGGTTCACCCTCCTGGACTGACAGACACACACATACATACTGTCATATCAGCCACCCCGCCCATCTCCCCACCTCCCTATCTTGGAAACCCCCTGTACCTCTCCCCCTACTTTTAGTAATAATTTTGAGTAGACCAGGAGCCTTTATCATATATAAGTATTTTCCCGGAATAAGAAATACCGGCTACTCCCGGTCTACCCCGGGCCTGTATAGACCTTTCATTTTACATAATAATCACACAGGACCCACCCCGGGTCACCCCGGGTCAGTACCTTAAGCCAGTCAAAAAAGATGGCTGCTAAAGATAGTTTGGGGCCTCTGGAGTCGAAAACCCCTCATCACATAGAGACCGGAGAAGAATTTAAGAAGTTACAGCCTATAAGAGTAAAGACCAAAGAATTAAAGGACCTAATAAGGAGTGGAAACTTTCCATTAATCTAGAAAGAGAGGGAAAGCACCCCAGAGTTGCTTGGCCATGTGCGCTTTCCTCCCATTGGCTTACTGTGTTATTTTATTTTTTAACGTCTTTGCATTATTGACTGTCAGTAGTAATATATGAGCAGATCTCCCTACCAAGTGTTTTTTTGTGGATCTGACCTTGGAGTTTAGGCAATGGGTTACGACGTTGGATGAATTCGCCGAGTTTATATTGTATTTTACTTGAGGGGTACTTGAGTGGCATTTGAGTGGCATTTGAGTGGCATTTGAGTTTTGATTAGTTTTTTACTTAATTTGAACTTATATGGCATATAGATTTTGAATGTATGGCATTCAAGTTTTGATAACTTTTTTACATAACTCGAACTCATATGGTATCTTGAGAGAGAGGGGAGAGGAGAGAGGAGAGAGGAGAGATGGGAGATGAGAGAGGAGAGAGAGGAGAGAGATTTTTTAGTTTTCTATACATTCATGTATATATGGTTAGTTATGTACATATTTATGGCTATATTTATATCTACATAGAGAGAGGAGATATATCTACATTGAACAAATATATTGATCAAAAATGAAAATTATATGTTTATACACCTGATTACATAATGAGGGGTACTTGAGTGGCATTTGAGTTTTGATTATTTTTTTACTTAATTTGAACTTATGGCATATACATTTTGAATGCATGACATTCAAGTTTTGATAATTAATTTTTTTACATAACTCGAACTCATATGATATTTTGAGAGAAGAGAAGAATGAGGAGACTACATTGAATCAATATATGATTATATACATTTATTACATAATAAGTAGCAAAATATTCTTGTATAATATAGCTAGAGTTAGTAAATACTAAGTAATTCAAAGCACTACAACTTGTAATGACAATCAATGGTTGATAGTCTTTTTCTTTACAATGTTGTCATTGTTGTACTGATGTTATAACTAGGAAGGAAGACTTCTGTTCTATGTACTTTTGATTCCGTAATGAACTAAAATCAAAAGTTATGTATTAGTATAGGATGATTAAACAAAAATGTAAAATAATTACATAAATTTGAATTATAGTTCTTTTTACATTGGTTAGTTAACATTATATAGTAAAGAGAAGTAACTCACCAAGTTATATTATTCAGTTTGTTTTTTCTTGAGCATAATTTTCATCAAGCGTTTTTGATTCTCTCTCTTCTATCTAAAGCAAAACAAAAAATAATTGCTTTATATATAAATATTATCTAATTGGAAGTATTACTTATATCAGTTAGTTTACATTGAATAAAAAATACTCACTGTGTTGTCTTGTCTGACATGCTCTTTTTGAATATAGTTTTCACCAGGGGGCGTTGGTTCTCTCAAAGATGTAGAAGATGTGTTTCCCACTCCCATTGAAAGCACTAAGACCTTGTTCTCAACAACCTCATCTGTAGTAAAGTACTTCATCTGGTTGGAATCATCAAGTTTGTTGGATAGGTTTTGAGCCGTTTCTATCGCTTGTAATGCTGTGAATGTGATTATATCATGCCGATGATAACCAAATCTACTAACTTCACGATTTCTTACAAGTATGACTCCTGTTCCAATTTGTTTGATGTTGCTAGCGTGTTTTTCAGGTATATATAGAACTCCCATCATCAAACCATCATATTGCAAACATCTGTAGTTTACCAGTAGCGCATTCATCACCACATCTCCATTAGGTAATGTTAACTGAGTTGATATTTGAGGAGATTCAAAACTGATTACACTTCCAACAGCAAATTGCGAGAGCGTTGCGATACGAACCATACTGATCAACTGAGTAGGTGTTTTTTTTTTTATTAATCTACTTAGCTGTTTAGCTTCCTCAAGGGAAATATTGGATGGGAAGTTGATAGGGTGAAAGATTGGATGCTTGTCTGAATCGAATCCCATAAAAACCACCAGTTTTGGAACATCCGGTTGTGTTGGAGCTAATTTGTTGTAATCCTCATTTCTCACCATAGACCTCACTTGTCGTCTGTTGCCAAATGTTTCGATATTGTAGCGGATAATGCATAAGTTTTTATATACATCCTCAGCTGGTTGTTCGATGGAGACTATCTCGAGAAGTGACGGCGTTTGATTTAAGTGAAGTGGTTGAAACCTTCCAATCATTACTCTGTCATTGGTATCGCAAGAATTGAGCAAACTAGCAGCATTTTTTGACAAGCAGGAAAGATGAGAAGGAGATGGCGCTTTCAAAGTCCAAGTATAGTCAATCGTTTTATTTCTATCCGAATCCCATGGTTTTGGTCGAATTGTGTTCAGTTTCCTTCTTATTAGATGTGAATCAGGAGGGATATTTTCTTTATCATCAGAGTATGGCTCGAATGTTGAGAGAAATGAGGTATTACGGTCTTCATTCATATTCAGAGCGTTCAGTTGGAAGTTGGAACTGAAAAGAGAGTAAAAAATATGTAACAAATGGCTGGAATTTGAAAAATATTTTGAAAAGAATAAACTAACTAGATATTTATAAAATAAACACATAATCAAAACCATAATAATTTTTCTGATGCGGTATGGTGAAACTATTTGATCTTTTATTAATAAGAACAAAATATTAAAACATAAAATTAATTTTCTGAAGTATTATAGCAAAACTAGTTGAAGTTTTTATCAGTATATGTTAAAGAATTATTTAGTAATTCTCACCTTATTGAGTTTCAAGTAAATGTAGTAGTTGGTGTGTAGATGTTGCTTCCTTGCTAGCTATTGTAGAACTGGATGCTTTCTGTGTGAAAACACTGGTTCTTAAATAGCTAAAGCTGTACTAATTAACCCTATGAAACCTTTATAATATATCTATGACTCAGCAGTTTTTTCACGCGATATTCCCGCGAAAGCTTTGGTTTTTATTCGCGTGAAAATTATTTTTTTACTCCCGCGAAAGCAATGGTTTCTATTCGCGTGAAAATAAACTATTTATTCCCGCGAAAGCATTGGTTTGTATTCGCGTGAAAATAAAATATTTATTCCCGCGAAAGCAACGGTTTCCATTCGCGTGAAAATAAACTATTTATTCCCGCGAAAACATTGGTTTGTATTCGCGTGAAAATAAAATATTTATTCCCGCGAAAGCAACGGTTTCCATTCGCGTGAAAATGAAGTATTGATTCCCGCGAAAGCTTTGGTTTGTATTCGCGGGAAAATAAAATTTTTATTCCCGCGAAAGCAACGGTTTCTATTCGCGTGAAAATAAACTATTTATTCCCGCGAAAACACTGGTTTGTATTCGCGTGAAAATAAAATATTTATTCCCGCGAAAGCAACGGTTTCCATTCGCGTGAAAATAAAGTATTGATTCCCGCGAAAGCAACGGTTTCCATTCGCGTGAAAATAAAGTTTTGATTCCCGCGAAAGCTTTGGTTTGTATTCGCGGGAAAATAAAATTTCTATTCCCGCGAAAGCAAGGTTTTCCATCCGTGCGAAAATAAATTATTTTTTCCCGCGAAAACAATGGTTGGTATTCGCGTGAAAATAAAATATTTATTCCCGCGAAAGCATTGCTTTGTATTCGCGTGAAAATAAAATTTTTATTCCCGCGAAAGCAACGCTTTCTATTCGCGTGAAAATAAATTATTTATTCCCGCGAAAGCATTGGTTTGTATTCGCGTGAAAATAAAATATTTATTCCCGCGAAAGCATCGGTTTCCATTCGTGTGAAAATAAAATATTGATTCCCGCGAAAGCATTGCTTTGTATTCGCGTGAAAATAAAATTTTTATTCCCGCGAAAGCAACACTTTCCATTCGCGTGAAAATAAATTATCTATTCCCGCGAAAACATTGGTTTGTATTCGCGTGAAAATAAATTATTTATTCCCGCGAAAGCATTGGTTTGTATTCGCGTGAAAATAATTTTGTTATTCCCGCGAAAGCAACGGTTTCCATTCATGTGAAAATAATGCTGATTCATAGCAGTGCAACTTAAGCTATATAAGAAGCACTGTTTTCATACAGAAAGCATTCACTTCATCGTTAGTAACTGAAGGAAGAAGATCTACTACATCATCATCTACTACAACCCTCCTTCTTCATCATTTGAGTTACATAGGAAACAGCTGAAGTTCAAACAACTATGTATATAATTCATCTAATTCAAAGAACAACAAGTCTTCATTTATGATGTAAGTATTTATATTTCGTTTTAATTGTAATCAATTTAAGCGTGAAGACATTTTCTGAACAAAAAACAAGATTATTCACTATTTAAGATATCAAAAAATGATGTATGTAAGTTTTAATTATGGTTATTCTTATTATTTCAGAGGCTTCAAAATGAAAAAAGTACTCCTTCTTCATCCGAATTTTATAGAAAGCAGCTCTCAAGTTCAAACTAACTGAAGGAAGAAGATCTACTACATCATCATCTACTACAACCCTCCTTCTCCATCATTTGAGTTACATAGGAAACAGCTGAAGTTCAAACAACTATGTATATAATTCATTAAAGAAAAACAAGTCTTCATTTGTGATGTAAGTATTTATATTTTGTTTTAATTGTAATCGATTTAAGCGTGAAGACATTTTCTGAATAAAAAACAAGATTATTCACTATTTAAGATATCAAAAAAAATGTTGTATGTAAGTTTTAATTATGTTTATTCTTATTATTTCAGGACTTCAAAATGAAAATTGACTCCTTCTTCATCCGAATTTTATAGAAAGCAGCTCTCAAGTTCAAACTACTAGGAATATCATTCATTTTAATTCAAAAGAAAAGACAAGTCTTCATTTCTGATGTAAGTATTTACGTTCTATTATAATAGTAATCAATTCAAGTATATGAAAAAAAAATTGAAACCTTAGTCTTTTTTTATTTTTTTGCTATAAAGCATTATCATTTTTTTTTAGAATAACAACGAACTAGATCAAAGGAAAAGAACTTTCCAACAAAACTTCAACTTGAGTAATAACTGAAGCTACTACTTATATTATATATAAATAATGTGTCGAGTAACAAACAACAGATATGTAGCAAACACTATTTATAATGAAAAAAGAGAAATGCAAAAAACTCGAAATTGTTTTGAAAATACTAAAGACTGCGCTGAATGGATAGATGATAGTTTACTCGTTATTTCATCGTTGTTTTTACAACGAACTTTTCCTGATACCACTGCAATAACATATGTCGTTGCAACTTATCCGGATAATCACTGTAGTCTTTTGTCATTAAAATTACAAAAAACTATTGCGCAACTTTCCCCATCGGACTTTTTCAAGTTCATTTACAATGAACTCTCTTTTTATGAAAGAGAGGCTTTAATGCTTGATGAAAGTTATCGAAGAAAATCATTTCTTACAAATTGGAGACGAGTAGGTAAACATTGTGGTGAAAACATGGCTGCAGCTGGTTTCTATAACCTTGAAAAAGACAACGCTGTTCGATGTGTTTTTTGCCAAGGGGTATTACTAAACTGGAAGGATGAAGATGAACATCCGATGAAAGAACACGCTAAAAGTTTTCCGTTTTGTCGATTTGTTAGAGGATTTAACACTCACAATCGTCTGTATAGACCTAGGAAACTACTTGCAGATGAAATGAAAAACATCTCAATTGTCAAAAGTTATACGATGGAAGAACAAAAGATCAGAAGAGGAGATTTAACTGCAGAAGTATTACCTCTAGGTATATCAATTGATCGTGCTGATACACCACGTTTTGCTACTGAAACATCTAGAGAAGACAGTTTCAAACAATGGAAGGGTAAAGTCTCCATGAAACTCCTTTCCAATGCAGGTTTCTACTATACTAAGTTCGGGGATAGTGTGAAATGCTTCTTTTGCTCAGGTGAACTTAAAGAATGGAAAGAGAGTGATCTACCATGGGAGGAACACTGTCGATGGTTCCCAGACTGTTATTTTTTACTCGGGAGTAAAGGTGAAGAGTACGTTGAGGATGTTTACATGCGAACGGAAAAAGGCAAAAGGTGTAAGCGACGGATTGAAAAATATCGAGAAAAATTAAAACAAATAACTCGCAACAATGACACCGAAGAAATGAAACTTATTTGCAAAAAACTAGGATACAGTCAAAGCGATATCGAACAAGTTTTAGTGTTAAATGGAAAACCTTTTGAGCGAATAGGTTTTATGATTGAAGCCCTACATATTTTTGAAAATGATTTTACAACTGTTGAGAATTCGTCAACACTGTTAAAAAATGATGCTAAATCAATTGATTCGTTAAAAAAAGATAAAGATTCGCTGTTAAAAAATGATGCTAAATCAATTGATTCGTTAAAAAAAGATAAAGATCAGACTAAGCAAAGCAAACTCGCTCAATGTGTGTCTGAGACGCATGAAAAAAAAGTAATTGCAAATCATATCTCTCTTCCGTGTGGTCATCTCATTTACTGTAGTGAGTGTAAGGAAAAAGCGCTTACTGAATGCTCATCAGAAGTAAAACCTTGCCCAATCGATGGTTGTCAGGTTGAAATTAAAGCATTTATGAAGATCTACATGAGCTAGCATAACAATTAACCTCAAAAAAAAGAAAAAATAATGAATGATTAAATAGATGTTTCAATTTGAAAACGTATCATTCGCGTTTTGTAATTTAACGGAATAACAACAAATATGCTACGTGTTGAAGACTTTGCTCACCAAGAAGCTTCCGATGCTATAGGTCCTAAGACTTTTTTGGCTGAGGTTTCTGATGAAATGTTGAGGATTTATTTTACGGAGGAATGTGTATACTGTGTACTAGGAGGAAGTTTTTACAAGCAAGCAACCAATCTATCGCTACTAAACTGTTACTGTTCACACGTTGATGACAAATGTATCACTTGTAAAAGATATGCTGAAATGGTTGAAGGCGCTACACCTACCAAAAAAGAATTGGGTGATGCTATCGACTGGATTGATAGAAGACAAGTTTTGAAAAATGCTAAAATGGGTTTTTTGGTGCATGATGAATGGATTAATGCTTTTTTGGATCTTTCCACTGATGATTTGAAGTCTCCATTTTTGTTAACAAATTTGAGAGCACGATTAAATCCCTACCTATTACCTACTAGTCAGAGCAAACTGGCTTATCAACGACTAAAGGATAAATTACTTGCGATAGCAGAAGGATATCCATACGCTTACACTCTTGATGAAAAAGAAGACTCAGTCAACCCGATAATAACTATTGATTCGACAAATATATCTGAAGACTCATAAAAGAACTGCTACAAAAAAAGTTGCTTCATTTATCTCTGAACTACAGCAGAAACATGAGTGGAAAAACTCAAGGATTCAAGTCAATCGGTACATTGGCTGATTTTGTTCCTAAGTTCATAAGGACTCATTTTGAACACATTCCTTTAGAGCGTTCGAATCCTCTTTTTGTTCAACTCATCACCGAAGAAGTATTTTATTTTGTGTTAGGATTCAATCTAGTTCGTAAATCAATACAAAGCATGCTTTTGAGCTGTAATTGTATTTCAAGAGCAAATCCTCTCGAATGCTTAAACTGTTCTAGGAGCTTTGATCCAAAAGTATGCTGTCCGCAAGACAAGTTGATAGATTTTGAAGATCTCAAAAGAGCGATCGAACTGGTTGATATAAAGCAGTGTTTGAAAGATGCTGAACTGGGTGATTTGATAGATATTTCGATTTTAAGAGGTTTGACTTCATTTCGCTGGACAGGAACACATGTTCTTTTGTCTCAATCTCGATTGGAACCATACTTACATTTTGGTAACCACTTTGATGAGATTGTTTCACATCTTCAAAATCGGTTGAGAGAGCTGAACAAGTCGCTAGCCTCTTACATATAAATAGAAAAAAACATCAAGAAAGAAAGTATTCAACTTTCAACACTGAAAGCGAAAACATTTTAAAAAAATGAGCTGCGTATTTATCTTGCTACTGGCACTAACATTTCCCAATGTTAGTGGAGTATTCTATACCAACGAAATTGATGAATGTATAGCCGGAGTTATGGATAAAAATGATGTCTTGTTTTTTTCACCTTTCAAAAGGACTATACGATATAAAGATGAAAATGGAAAAAACTGTGTGCGACTCTACCCTCCCGACTTATTATATTGTGGTTTTTTCATCCCTCCAAGCGCT
The DNA here is from genome assembly GCA_945261195.1 of Cryptosula pallasiana. Lineage (NCBI taxonomy): Eukaryota > Metazoa > Bryozoa > Gymnolaemata > Cheilostomatida > Cryptosulidae > Cryptosula > Cryptosula pallasiana. The sequence goes on along the minus strand of OX183133.1, from coordinate 15,574,549 downwards.
TCTTGGATCTGCAAGGAAATAACTTCTACAGATTCTGTGTCTTGTGATACACCAACAAAATACACTCTGAATCAGGAGGAATGCGCAATAGGGGTTAAAAATAATACGGAAGGTCTTACTCAAAATACAAAACTATTTTGGAATGATGAATTATGTGTATTTGAATACAACACCTCACGTTTGATTTGTCCGCCAACAGAAGAGTTTGAGACAACCAACTTTGCATGTGTGGAATGCAATCATTTGACCAACAGGGAGTCGAAAATAGCTACTATCATCACTAACATCAATGGTATTGAAGGTGTAAATTTGTCATTTTCGAGTTTTGAAAGTTTGAAGTCTGTTCAAAACAAGATTATCATCAGTATCACATGTCAAGGAGATAGCAAAGACAAATGCAATCCCAAGGTTATAAATATAGAGCTTTAGTTGAAGCATATTAACCAAAGACCACCGAAATGCAAGACAGTTAACTCTAGATGATGAAAGCATAAACTAGGTTAAAAGTCTCTCTCTCTGAATAAAAAAATGAGATATTGCATCTATCTCCTATTATTCCCAATCTTAAGCGGTTATTGTCTTGTAACCGAGTTTACACCATTCACTTTATCTCATAGAGCGTCTGGATGTTTTCGGGGAATTCTTAATATGGAAGCGGTTGATTCAGCAACTCGTATTTTAAGAAAAAACTTAAAATATCGTTTGCGTAGACTCACATGTTTCATGGAACCTACTCACCTACGTAGAAGCTGTGACACTCGTGATATGTGGCCTCAACACTACTTTGTTTGCAAAACCGATGAAGCTTTAAATTACATTCGTTTATACGATGAAGGATTACTAACTACGACTCGAAGAACAACTCCAACAACAACAACTACAACTCCACATACAACGACAACAATCACCACAACTCCACAGACAACGACGACAACAACCCCGACGACAACCACTACAAACAAGCCAGTAGTTCCGGCTTTATCACCGTCAATTCCATCTCTTCCACAAGCTCTGGGTTTAGTCGATTTAATTTTGGAACAACCAAGCCCTACAAACTCTACTATATACAATTCTGATTGTGTGTGTGATAGATACATCATATGCGAAAACAATTCAGTATCAATTACAAATTCAACACCATCGATTTATAGAGTTTTTATTTATAATGATTTGGAGGGTTTTTCAAAACTTTCTCTGTCTATATCGGAAAATAGTAAACTTAAGCTTGAAGAAAATCTTCTCATCATCATTGAACCTGAATGTGATGATATTTCTTGTAAAGTCATCAAATACTTTACAAATTAAAAAGTTTTTATAGACTTTAACTCTATATATTCAACTTATTACACTCTATTATGATATCTATTTTATCACATTCTCCTTTTTTTGTAAATTTGTACAATTAGATGAAATTTAACCATTTAGAGAATGATTTCTTTTTGCAAAAAAATTTATGAAAATTGAATGAAATGAAAAAAAGACTATGTATTAATTGTTATTACTTAGTATTTACTGACTCTAGCTATATTATATGAGATTTTCCCTACTTATTACATAATAAATGTATATATTCACATATTCTTTCATTTTTAATCACTGTATTTATTCAATGTAGATATATCTCCTCTCTCTCAAGATATCATATGAGTCGGAATTACAGAAAATTATCAAACCTTAAATGTCTTACATTCAAAATCTAGATACCCTATGAGTTATAATTATGTATACAGTTACTCCCTACTTATTATGTAATCAGGTATATAATCATATAATTTTCATTTTTTGATCAATATATTTGTTCAATGTAGATATACCTCCTCTCTCTATGTAGATATAAATATAGCCATAAATATGTACATAACTAACCATATATACATGAATGTATAGAAAACTAAAAAATCTCTCTCCTCTCTCATCTCCCATCTCTCCTCTCTCCTCTCTCCTCTCCCCTCTCTCTCAAGATACCATATGAGTTCGAGTTATGTAAAAAAGTTATCAAAACTTGAATGCCATACATTCAAAATCTATATGCCATATAAGTTCAAATTAAGTAAAAAACTAATCAAAACTCAAATGCCACTCAAATGCCATTCAAATGCCACTCAAGTACCCCTCAAGTAAAATACAATATAAACTCGGCGAATTCATCCAACGCCGTAACCCATTGTCTCAACTCCAAGATCAAATCCACAAAAAAACACTTGGTAGGGAGATCTGCTCATATATTACTACTACTGTCATTGGCTGACTCCTTATAAGAGGGGGAGATTTCCTGCTTTCTCCAATATAAGGAGCTTCTGAACATGGGAGAAGGCAGAAGTTAGTGGAGTTTTGTGTTATGCCTTTATTATGTTACTAAACAGAATGATATAATAAAGTAGTTTATTTTTGTAAAACTCCGTGTGATCTGTCTTGGTCCCGGACCCCGAAGCAGTTGCTGGTGTCAAGAAGGAGTGGAGGCCGTTGTGTCCGTAGTGAAAGGAGGAAAAATCACTACAATGCGCACATTTGTGAAGAGTTGAAATTGTTGAGTTGTTGAGTCAACGATTAAATAAACTGTCTTATTTTCCATATGGCTGGCAGGCATGAAATAATTGTTGATTGCAAGATTGATTATTGTATTTAATAGTTTACAATATCAGTAATAATAACGGTAACAATAAATTGGAAGAAAATCGCTTTACAAGCAGCTTCACTTTTTTTCTTTGTTGGAAAAATCAGAAAACAATTTTTTGGCGCATAATTTCTGACAAACAGCTTCACACAAAAAAATTTGATAGCCTGATTTTCCAATGCTTTTCTCTGTGGTAACCATAGAGGACTTTATGGTTGCCACTGACCAAAACATCTGAAAATTGGTCTACCAAACTGAGAAGTTGCTTTCTCTTGCGATTAGAGATTTTCAAAAAATCGTTTTTCGTGTTAATCTGTTCGCCAGGTATTTAGCACCAAAAAATTTCTTTCCCAGTTTTTCCAAAAGAGAAAAAAAGTGAAGACGCTCATCAACCATCGTAGGATCATGCTGAATGCTGCACATTTTATGATTTTGCAATACTGCTTAAAAATAGACATGTTTTTGACGCAGAGTGGTCTTTCTTTGTTGTGGAAGGAAAACTTTCAAGCGATTAATTGCCTTGCTTGTGGAGTTGCTAGTTGACCACAATTTTGCACACACTAATTTGTAAGCACTTAACTGCTCCCTTGTGTCAAGGCCTTTACTTGATGCTGGTGGACAGTGTTTTACTCAATGTATGGTGACACAATCGCTGTTAGTTCATTGTGCAAGTCTGTGTTTGACAAGTATCTGTTTCTATAGCTTTCAGTGTGGTTGGTACAGACTAAAGTCTTTCGCCAGATATATCCATCTCATGGGTGGAAAATACTCAACCATCACATTTCACTGCACAGCTCTACCATCAAAACCGACATTGATCTGTTAGCCAGTCATGACTTGATTAGCATCAAGTTTCAACACACAGGCCAGCTGATGATTGTAAGCTTGATGGATTTTGTTAATGTAGCTCACTAATTGGCTGGTTAACTTCTCTTCCATGGTGATAAACTGTTGTATGCAAGCCTGAATTAATTTGATGCTTTCCACGGACAAGTAGTTTTGCTCTTATTGTTTGTTAAGTTATATATTATTGGTTGAAACCTGAAAAGAGAGAGAGCGAAACCTTTTTATTGAAAGATATCTAGCAATAACATTGCATAACAGTTCTTGGCAATTGAATTAATGTCATCAAACCGACTTTAACATTATATTTTGCAGTTATTAGCAAATAGGAGCGCACACCATGCTAACAATACTCTCTTGAAGCAGGAGGTAGATGTGATGGCTGTCATGAGATATGAAGATGCTGATGAAAAAATACTACATCGGTAGTTATATTGTTAATCTACATGCGGGTGCTTAATATATACATGAGTGTATTTCCTTCCACTTTGTGTTATAGTTTACATTTGACCAACTACATCAAATGATAACAGTTAAACGTTCATACGGATGATGTTTTCAAATTAGAACTGCAGGTAGTTTATTTGACAATCAAAAGCCTGCAGTGAACAGTTCAGTACAAATAAAACTATGAAATATTGCTCTCTTTTGAAGTTTAAATTACCATATATGTGTCAAAAGCTGCTAATTGTTCTGCCTTTGAGTTTAATATTTTCTGTCTGTTTTCACATAGTTCCCGGTACAACTACTAGAGCTGCTGTTAAACAAAACTTGCTGGTGTACTTTGGCTTTTGTTTGTTTCTTGTAATATTATATATCAAATTATTTTCATTTATTCTGTACTAACCTTTATAGGAGAAATGCTGTACTCGAAAAAGCCTCGTACAGCTGTCACTACACAGTAGCCGTCAACAGAACCAACTTGTTGGAACATTACAGAGCTCAGGTATGCTTTCCACAGCAAGTATCGAGTAGACAACAAAAAATTAGCAATGAAATAATGCTGATGTGTGAAATTTGATAGCCAACTTGCCATAAACCCCTGAGAATTCTACCATTTTATTTTCCCAGTTCTTTGATTGGCACATGTTTCCTGTGGCTAGAGGTTCTGGTTTGTTCCAACACTCGTTGTCAGATATAACAACCAACCAGTTGTTAGTTTACTCATTCCTAGAACAACCAGGAGATCGGCGCCAGAGTATACAGGAAGAGTTGGCTGTATATAGTGCTACCGTATCTTTTATATCTACCCTCAGCAACTTTAGTAAATACAGCTACGGGGTGAAACGCTCTAGTGGATTGGTGAGTACTCAATAAATGTTGAAATATGGATGTAATAAAATTTTTACCATTATCAATGCTCTCAATGTATTGCAGTTTAGGTAGCTTCATCACAAACTTGATCTATATTTAGTATTTACATAAAAGTGGTATATATAAAAATTAATGTGACATTATTTTTGTTTGTCTAAAATCTCTATTCCACAGAATAAAATCTAAATTTTCTAGGAGTAACTATTTTTCATTGTCAAATAGTGAACCGTAGGAACTGCTCAAAAATGCGAGGTTCCTCTTTCTGAAATGAAGATTTTAGATAAATGAAATTTATGCGCCTTTTTTTATCACAAAGTCCTAGAGTTCGCAGTTAACCTTTTGTATAAAACTGGTAGTAGGTGTTTGCTGGCCCTGTTGTCTCAGTTTTGTTTCATGGAATAATCTCTCTTTGATTGTGTCAGCTTTATTGTTCCTATAGAAATCTCATAGCCACCGACCATCTGACGAATTGGAGTTGCTACCAGCTGTACTCTATTTAGACAAGTCAATGTCAGCCAATTTCAGTGTGCGGGTTTATATACCCAGCGCTAACATGGCAGTCAAAGGTATTGGTTATCTTTTTTTTTGTGTCATCCTTTGTCTGAGTACTCATGGTTCAGCTTGTTTTCACAGAATAATGTGCTCTTTCTGTAGATATAGATTCACAGCTGAATGTTCTTGAAAACATTCAGCTTTCACTGGAGTTGTCTACACTTGGACTAATAAGTATCACTACTACTCGTAGTCAGGACTTCTATAAAGACGTAGTAACTTTTGTGGTAGGTTTTGGAATTACTATCCCTCGCCATATCACCTACATGAGTTTATTTGTGGGTGTAAATACTAAAAGTCATTTATGGCTTTTGCTAACAGAATTCGATTTTTTAAATTTATAAGGTCATTTTGCATAAGTTGTAACAAAAAACTCAATTATTCTAAAACCAGTGGCATAATATAATATTTATTGGCTTCCTATACACTGTTTTTTTGTAATATACCTACCTCAAACAAGGAGCAGTTAGTGGCCATTGGTTCATCACTTACCACAGCTCATGACCTGTAAACAGTTAAAACAGTCGATTTTCTTCAGTGTTGAGGATTCAGATGATTGGCTTTACGCAAAGCTAAAAAGCTTGATTTTTCAACCAATATTTGTCATTTTGGTTTCAGTTCTTCAAATTTCTCTTTTTAACCAGCATGATTATTACCTGTAAATAATACAGGTAAATCTAAAGGTGAACGACACAGCGTTACCTGGACAGTCACTACCTGGCTCAGATCTCCTTCATGTCTCCCTATCAATGAGAACTACTGCTGACTTGCACTGTGCTAAAAAACAGCCTTTTGGCGGAAACTTTGTACTTGACGTAAGCTGTTACTTGTTGGCGTTTACATAAGAATATGTTTGAGGAGAAGGCAATGCAATGAGTATCATGTCTAGAGATGTTAGAGCAAGTATACGTTTTTTTAGAGTGTACAGTCTATGCAAATGCACTTGGGTTGTCCACCTCAACTTTATGTATACTTTGACGAAGAGGGTTCTATAAATGAACTGAACCAGAACTACAGACACTTGAACTGCCTCAACAGACCCGATAATACAAACTGTTTTTATATTCAACAAGGTAGGGGTTTGAGTCTTTTATATCTTTATTGGGCTAAATGCTCCCTAGAGCTTTGCTTCTAGTTCATTCTTGGCAAGCTCGCCATGGGTTTAACCTGTGAAAACTGCGCTCACGGTGTTATTTATTATTTACTGCCACTATCTTATCTAAAGACAGTAATATTATCAAAATGAATGCAGTTTTTCATAAACTATAACTTAGGATGTAATTGTTTAAAAATTTTTATAAACATTTAACTAGATTTGCTATTCATTTCTCTATTGACCTCAAATTACAGAAACTTTAATTTTTAATGTGTTGTATGACAGAAATGTACTTCCACTTCAAAATTCACGATACAACTACTGGAATGAGCAGACCATTTCAGGGAAAGTACACGCTGAAAGTTATCGGTGGAGGCATCACATATAGCAAGATAAGAAGATATTCAAATGAGGAAATCTTCAGAGCTAATTCTTTCAATCAAAGGTAAGACAAGGTCATTTTGGTATATTTAGTTTAGAGCATTATGCTTTAGATAATATATAAAATGTGTGAAACTCTATCCATGTTTTTTTCATAATGCTCACCTGGTTTCTCATCAGCTTTGTATTTCAGTCGTGCAGACATGGAGTATTTGATGATCGCACCCGATAGGTATTTTCCTCGTGAGTCGTATGAAGGATTCCCAGTCTATGACATAGATTACAATGTTGTCGAATGGAATTGCGGAACAAAGAGTGAATGTGCTTCTCCTCCACCTGGACCTGGCGGAATTCCTGAATATTACTTTTTACTTCAGTTCTCAAACAGGTGAGTATGTTATAATCACTTTTTTGAAAAAGTGTCAGAAATAATTTTTTTAATTTTTAATTGACATCACTTGAGAAAAATAAAACTTATTCATAATTTTTTTACACTTTTCTATTAGTTGTACGACTAACAAATAGAAGTAGTAATATATGAGCAGATCTCCCTACCAAGTGTTTTTTTGTGGATTGGACCTTGGAGTTGAGACAATGGGTTACGGCGTTGGATGAATTCGCCGAGTTTATATTGTATTTTACTTGAGGGGTACTTGAGTGGCATTTGAATGGCATTTAAGTGGCATTTGAGTTTTGATTAGTTTTTTACTTAATTTGAACTTATATGGCATATAGATTTTGAATGTATGGCATTCAAGTTTTGATAACTTTTTTACATAACTCGAACTCATATGCTATCTTGAGAGAGAGGGAGAGGAGAGAGGAGAGAGGAGAGATGGGAGATGAGAGAGGAGAGAGAGAGAGAGAGAGGAGAGAGATTTTTTAGTTTTCTATACATTCATGTATATATGGTTAGTTATGTACATATTTATGGCTATATTTATATCTACATAGAGAGAGGAGATATATCTACATTGAACAAATATATTGATCAAAAATGAAAATTATATGATTATATACCTGATTACATAATAAGTAGGGAAAATCTTCTGGAGAGAGGGGAGAGGAGAGATGAGAGAGGAGAGAAGAGAGAGGAGAGAGAGGAGAGATTTTTTTTAGTTTTTTATACATTTATGTATATATGGATAATTATGTACATATTTATGGATATATTTACATTTACATCATTGAATAATATACATTTATTACATAATAAGTATATTAAATGCTATAAAATATGTTGGAAAATTACCAAATTAGACCTCTAGATGGTTAAAATCTACAGTATTTGGGAAATAACTGCAAGAGAGGAGAGAGGAGTATTTGGTAGAGGAGAGAGTATGTTGAGAGAGAGGAGAGATAAAAAGAGGAGAGAGGAGAGAGGAGATATATCTACATTGAATAAATACAGTGATTAAAAATGAAACAATATGTGAATATATACATTTATTGTGTAATAAGTAGGGAAAATCTCATACAATATAGCTAGAGTCAGTAAATATTAAATAATACAAACTTAGGAAGGAAGACTTCTGTTCTATGTACTTTTGATTCCATAATGAACTAAAATAAAAAGTTAGGAGAGAAGAGAGAGGAGAGAGGAGAAAGAGGAGAGAGACTTTTTAGTTTTCTATACATTCATGTATATATGGATAATTATGTACATATTTATGGTTATATTTACATTTACACTGCATAATATACATTTATTACATAATAAGTATATTAAATGCTATAAAATATGTTGGAAAATCACCAAATTAGACCTCTAGATGGTTAAAATCTACAGTATTTGGGAAATAATATGATTATATACATTGATTACATAATAAGTAGGGAAAATCTTCCTATATAATATAGCTAGAGTCAGTAAATACTAAGTAATACAAAGCACTACAACTTGTAATGACAATCAATGCATACATACATACATATGGTATCTTGAGAGAAAGAGAGAGAGGAGAGAGAGAGGAGAGAGATTTTTTTAGTTTTCTATACATTCATGTATATATGTTTAATTATGTACATATTTATGGCTATATTTATATCTACATAGAGAGAGGAGAGAGGAGAGAGGAGATATATCTACATTGAATTTTAGTTATTTACATAATAAGTATATTGAATACTATAAAATATCTTGGAAAATTGTCAAATTAGACCTCTAGATGGTTAAAATTTACAGTTTGATAATTTTTTTACATAATTCGAATTCATATGGTTACTTGAGAGAGAGAGAGGAGAGAGGGGAGAGGGGAGAGGAGAGATGAGAGAGGAGAGAAGAGAGAGGAGAGAAGAGAGAGTAGAGAGAGGAGAGAGACTTTTTAGTTTTCTACACATTCATGTATATATGGATAATTATGTACATATTTATGGATATATTTACATTTACATTGCATAATATACATTTATTACATAATAAGTATATTAAATGCTATAAAATATGTTGGAAAATCAGCAAATTAGACCTCTAGATGGTTAAAATCTACAGTTACAGTATTTGGGAAATAACTGCAAGAGAGGAGAGAGGAGTATTTGGTAGAGGAGGGAGGAGAGAGGAGAGAGAGGGGGCTTGAGCATAAATATCTTGGAAAATTGTCAAATTAGACCTCTAGATGGTTAAAATTTACAGTATTTGGGAAATAACTACAATAGAAAACATTATGAATGTATGGCATTTAAGTATTACTAGTTTTTTACATAATTTGAACTCATATGGTATCTTGAGAAAAAGGAGACAGGAAAAGAGGAGAGAGGAAGGAAATAATCGCACTCAAATGAAAAAAATAGATGAAGCTAGATATTCATCTATTTGTATATATCCACAAGAAAACTAGGGTATTTGGTGAAGTATTCTTTTATTCCATTCAATTTTCATTAATTTTATTTGAATTGAAGTATTATTTACAATGGTTAGAATTTATTAAAATTGCTGCTCAATCCTTTATCCAACACCTACAACAATTCTTAGTAATAGTAGTGTATTTTTTAGTTTTTTATACAACCATGTATATATGGATAATTATGTACATATTTATGGATATATTTATATCTAGATTGAATAATATACATTTATGACATAATAACTATATTGAATGCTATAAAATATGTTGGAAAATCACCAAATTAGCCCTCTAGATGGTTAAAATTTACAGTATTTGGGAAATAACTGCAAGAGAGGAGAGAGGAGTATTTGGTAGAGGAGAGAGGAGAGAGGAGAGAGAGGAGGCTTGAGCGTAAATATTTCTTTTAGTTATTTACATAATAAGTATATTGAATACTATAAAATATCTTGGAAAATCGTCAAATTAGACCTCTAGATGGTTAAAATTTACAGTATTTGGGAAATAACTACAATAGAAAACATTATGAATGTATGGCATTTAAGTATTGATAGTTTTTTACATAATTCGAACTCATATGGTATCTTGAGAGAAAGGAGAGAGGAAAAGAGGACAGAGGAGGGGAAATAATTGCACTCAAATGAAAAAAATAGATGAAGCTAGATATTCATCTATTTGTATATATCCAAAAGAAAACAGGGGTATTTGGTGAAATATTCTTTTATTCCATTCAATTTTCATTAATTTTATTTGAGTTGAAGTATTATTTACAATGGTTAGAATTTATTAACATTACTGCTCAATCCTTTATCCAACACCTACAATAATTCTTAGTAATAGTAGTGTAATGAGACTGAGTAATAATCTACACACACCTTGTTCACTCTGTATGCTGTAGCACATGTTTTTCCTTTAGTTATCTGCAGTTACTTCAATTGGATCTTATCCAGATGTTTTATAGTCTTTGCTGCTGCTGTGTTTTGTCTCAAACAGAAGTCCAAAGTAGGCATTGTGTCTACAAAATACAAAAAAATTGATTGTTACAATTGATTCATTTATTTTCATTGACTTTATCTACATATACATAAAGTAGCGAACAAACAGTTTGTGTGAGTATGAAACTATCTAGAGCATAAATACTTCTTTTAGTTATATATATTTACACTTATTATGTTTACCATACATGTAATCAGCGTTAATTTTTGATTTTTGTTTAAAACTATTATTATTTCTGGTAAAAAACTACATTAGTTAAGTTTTAGAATCATATAAATGAAATTTGTGTCAATTTAGCATCTACTGCATTATATATTTACAATATTACTTTGTAAATATTAGTGAAAGAAATTATGAAATACCTGCGAGTAATTAAGTAATTCAGTAAGGAAATTGATTGGAATCGTAGTAATATTTTTCAAATACAACATTGCTTTGCAACGACTATTAATGAAAGTGATTATGAAATGTTGATGAGTAACTAAGTAATCTAGTAAGGAAAACTGATCGAAATCACGGTAATATTTGTTAATAGATACTTGCGACAGGTTTTATCAACGAAAAAGTCAAGCGATTTTCAAATGTTTACGAGTAACTAAGCGATTCAGTAGAAAAAACTAACAGAAATCACGCGATATCCGTTTTTGAAATATTTACGATAAACCAAATTGGGACATTGCTGTTATCAACCAAAAGATCAAGCGAGTATCAAATGTTTACGAGTAACTAAGTGATTCAGTTGGCAAAAACCAATTGAGATCATGTGACATCCGTTACAAATATTTACGTCAAGTTAGCAACGGAAAAAACAAAATATTTCTTAGAATATTCGCTATAGCAAGTTACGATAATTTTGTACTCGCTCTAAAGGTAAAGGTTTTCAGTCCATTTTTGGTCAGACCAAAATTTATGTGAGACGTTTTAGGCATTATTTCAGTCAACGTAATGTTACCAGTTCATTTTCACAAGTTTTTATTATTTATTTTAAAAATAAATAATTAGAGCTTTCTACTGGTGTTAAATTATTATTGATTGTTTTTTACCTTATCACCACTTAGAGCCAGATGATTTAATTAACTAATGACAAATAATTATTTTAGCGTTTCTTACCTTGATGCTCTCCTAGTAGCTGTAGTAGATGATGCTTTTCCGCTTGCTGTTGAAGAACTGGATGCTTTCTATGTGAAAACAGTGGCTCTTAAATAGCTAAAGTTGCACTGATTAAACCCTATGAATCAGCATTTTTTCCAATGCTTTCGCGGGAATAAAAACTGTTTATTCCCGCGAAAGCAACGGTTTCCATTCGCGTGAAAATAAATTATTTATTCCCGCGAAAGCAACGGTTTCTATTCGTGTGAAAATAAATTATTTATTCCCGCGAAAGCAACGGTTTGTATTCGCCTGAAAATAAAATGTTTATTCCCGCGAAAGCAACGGTTTCCATTCGTGTGAAAATAAATTATTTATTCCCGCGAAAGCAACGGTTTGTATTCGCCTGAAAATAAATTATTTATTCCCACGAAAGCAACGGTTTGTATTCGCCTGAAAATAAAATGTTTATTCCCGCGAAAGCAACGGTTTCCATTCGCGTGAAAATGAAGTATTGATTCCCGCGAAAGCTTTGGTTTGTATTCGCGGGAAAATAAAATTTCTATTCCCGCGAAAGCAACGGTTTCTATCCGTGTGAAAATAAATTATTTATTCCCGCGAAAACATTGGTTTGTATTCGCGTGAAAATAAAATATTTATTCCCGCGAAAGCAACGGTTTCCAATCGCGTGAAAATAAAGTATTGATTCCCGCGAAAGCAACGGTTTCCATTCGCGTGAAAATAAAGTATTGATTCCCGCGAAAGCTTTGGTTTGTATTCGCGGGAAAATAAAATTTCTATTCCCGCGAAAGCAAGGGTTTCCATCCGTGTGAAAATAAATTATTTATTCCCGCGAAAACATTGGTTTGTATTCGCCTGAAAATAAATTATTTATTCCCGCGAAAGCAACGGTTTGTATTTGCCTGAAAATAAAATGTTTATTCCCGCGAAAGCAACGGTTTGTTTTTGTCTGAACATAAAATGTTTATTCCCGCGAAAGCAACGGTTTGTATTCGCCTGAAAATAAATTATTTATTCCCGCGAAAGCAACGGTTTGTATTCGCCTGAAAATAAAATGTTTATTCCCGCGAAAGCAACGGTTTCCATTCGTGTGAAAATAAATTATTTATTCCCGCGAAAGCAACGGTTTGTATTCGCCTGAAAATAAATTATTTATTCCCGCGAAAGCAACGGTTTGTATTCGCCTGAAAATAAAATGTTTATTCCCGCGAAAGCAACGGTTTCCATTCGTGTGAAAATAAATTATTTATTCCCGCGAAAGCAACGGTTTGTATTCGCCTGAAAATAAATTATTTATTCCCGCGAAAGCAACGGTTTGTATTTGCCTGAAAATAAAATGTTTATTCCCGCGAAAGCAACGGTTTGTATTCGTCCGAACATAAAATGTTTATTCCCGCGAAAGCAACGGTTTGTATTCGCCTGAAAATAAATTATTTATTCCCGCGAAAGCAATGGTTTGTATTCGCCTGAAAATAAAATGTTTATTCCCGCGAAAGCAACGGTTTCGATTCGCGTGAAAATAAAGTATTTATTCCCGCGAAAGCAACAGTTTCCATTCGTGTGAAAATAAAATATTTATTCCCGCGAAAGCAACGGTTTGTATTCGCCTGAAAATAAATTATTTATTCCCGCGAAAACATTGGTTTGTATTTGTGTGAAAATAAAATTTGTATTCCCGCGAAAGCAACGGTTTCCATTCGCGTGAAAATAAATTATTTATTCCCGCGAAAACACTGTTTTTTATTCACGCGAAAAAACAGTTTATATTCCCGCGAAAGCATTGGAAAAAATGCTGATTCATAGGGTTTTATCAGTGCAACCTTGGCTATTTAAGAGCCACTGTTTTCACACAGAAAGCATCCAGTTCTTCAACAGCAAGCGGAGAAGCATCATCTACTACAGCTACTAGGAGACCATCAAGGTAAGAGATGCTAAAATAATTATTTGTCTTTAGTTAATTAAATCATCTGGCTCTAAGCGGTGATAAGGTAAAAACTAATCAATATCAATAATTATTTAACACTAGTAGAAAGCTCTAATTATTTATTTTTAAATTTTATGCTAGTTTGAGACAAAACGCTGTATATAAAGACAATGAAAATAAATGAATCAATTGTAACAATCAACTTTTTGTATTTTGTAGACACAATGTGTACTTTGGACTCTTGTTTGAGACGAAATGCATCAGTAGCAAAGACTATAAAACATCTGGTTAAGATCTACCAACAGCACACTTCTCCAACACAGCAAGAATTTCTTTCAAGATCTACCACCTACTTAGATGATACCAAACCAATGAAGACTCAAACTACATGAGTTTTGAAAACCAATGATGACTCAAACTACATGAATTTTGAAGACAGCATACTTCTCCAACACAGCAAGAATTCCTTTCAAGATCTACCACCTACTTAGATGATACCAAACCAATGAAGACTCAAACTACATGAGTTTTGAAAACCAATGATGACTCAAACTACATGAATTTTGAAGACAGCATACTTCTCCAACACAGCAAGAATTCCTTTCAAGATCTACCACCTATTTAGATGATACCAAACCAATGAAGACTCAAACTACATGAGTTTTGAAAACCACTGAAGACTCAAACTACATGAATTTTGAAGACAGCATACTTCTCCAACACAACAAGAATTCCTTTCAAGATCTACCACCTACTTAGATGATGCCAAACCAATGAAGACTCAAACTACATCAATTTTGCAGACAGCACACTTCTCCAACACAGCAAGAATTCCTTTCAAGATCTACCACCTACTTAGATCATATCAAACCAATGAAGACTCAAACTACATGAATTTTGAAGACAGCATACTTCTCCAACACAGCAAGAATTCCTTTCAAGATCTACCACCTACTTAGATGATACCAAACCAATGAAGACTCAAACTACATGAGTTTTGAAAACCAATGAAGACTCAAACTACATGAATTTTGAAGACAGCATACTTCTCCAACACAGCAAGAATTCCTTTCAAGATCTACCACCTACTTAGATGATACCAAACCAATGAAGACTCAAACTACATGAGTTTTGAAGACAGCATACTTCTCCAACACAGCAAGAATTCCTTTCAAGATCTACCACCTACTTAGATGATGCCAAATCAATGAAGACTCAAACTACATCAATTTTGAAGACAGCACACTTCTCCAACACAGCAAGAATTCCTTTCAAGATCTACCACCTACTTAGATGATGCCAAACCAATGAAGACTCAAACTACATCAATTTTGAAGACAGCATACTTCTCCAACACAGCAAGAATTCCTTTCAAGATCTACCACCTACTTAGATCATATCAAACCAATGAAGACTCAAACTACATGAATTTTGAAGACAGCATACTTCTCCAACACAGCAAGAATTCCTTTTAAGATCTACCACCTACTTAGATGATGCCAAACCAATGAAGACTCAAACTACATCAATTTTGAAGACAGCACACTTCTCCAACACAGCAAGAATTCCTTTCAAGATCTACCACCTACTTAGATCATATCAAACCAATGAAGACTCAAACTACATGAATTTTGAAGACAGCATACTTCTCCAACACAGCAAGAATTCCTTTCAAGATCTACCACCTACTTAGATGATACCAAACCAATGAAGACTCAAACTACATGAGTTTTGAAAACCAATGAAGACTCAAACTACATGAATTTTGAAGACAGCATACTTCTCCAACACAGCAAGAATTCCTTTCAAGATCTACCACCTACTTAGATGATACCAAACCAATGAAGACTCAAACTACATGAGTTTTGAAGACAGCATACTTCTCCAACACAACAAGAATTCCTTTCAAGATCTACCACCTACTTAGATGATGCCAAACCAATGAAGACTCAAACTACATCAATTTTGAAGACAGCACACTTCTCCAACACAGCAAAAATTCCTTTCAAGATCTACCACCTACTTAGATCATATCAAACCAATGAAGACTCAAACTACATGAATTTTGAAGACAGCATACTTCTCCAACACAGCAAAAATTCTTTTCACAAGAATTCCTTTCAAGATCTACCACCTACTTAGATCATATCAAACCAATGAAGACTCAAACTACATGAATTTTGAAGACAGCATACTTCTCCAACACAGCAAGAATTCCTTTCAAGATCTACCACCTACTTAGATGATACCAAACCAATGAAGACTCAAACTACATGAGTTTTGAAGACAGCATACTTCTCCAACACAGCAAAAATTCCTTTCAAGATCTACCACCTACTTAGATGATGGCAAACCAATGAAGACTCAAATAACATGGATTTTGAAGATAAGATGATAGCAAACCAATGAAGACTCAATGTTACACAACATTACTTTCTCTCCTGCTTAGATGATACCAAACCAACGAAGACTCAAACTACATGGATTCTACTTCGATGATGCTGAAAAAGAAAACTGTCCAGAACAAGAGCTCAAGAAGCTAATCTATAACTCAAGGCTATCATATCACTATAGGTGAGTTTTACTAATTTTTACCATAAATTAAACAAAATGCTGAATATATACATTTTACAAGTGAAAAAAGGACTTTTTTGGTGAAATTAGTGTATTTTTTACAACAAAATGCTGAATATATACATTTTTCAGGGAAAAAAAGGACTTTTTTTGGTGTAAATAGTGTATTTTTTTACAACAAAAATGCTGAACATATACATTTTCTAGGTGAAAAAAGGACTTTTTTGATGTAATTAGTGAATTTTTACAACAAAATGCTGAATATATACATTTTCATGGTAATTGTTTTAGATAGATGAAAGAGAATCAAAAACACTTGGTGAAAATAATGCTCAAGAAAGAACAAGTTGAACAATGTAACTTGGTGAGTTATTTCCCTTTTCTAATAATGTAAACTATCCAATGTAACTAGAACTATAATTCAAATTCATGTAATTATTTTACATTTTCGCTTAATCATTCTATACTAATGCATAACGTTTTTATTTTAGTTCATTACGAAATTAAAAGCACATAGAACAGAAGTCTTCCTTCCTAAGATATAACATCACTACATCAAAGACATCATTGTAAAGGAACAAACTATGCATTAACTGTTACTACTTTGTATTTATTACAAGTTGTAGTGCTTTGTATTACTTAGTATTTACTGACTCTAGCTATATTATATGGGGAGATTTTCCTTACTTATTATGTAATAAATGTATATAATCATATAATGATTCATTTTTAATCAATGTATTAATTCAATTTAGATATATCTCCTCTCTTCTCTCTCTCTATGTAGATATAAATATACCCATAAATATGCACATAATTGACCATATATACATTAATTGCTAGAAAACTATCACATTCAAAATCTAGACATCCTATGAGTTATAATTATGTATACAATTATGTAAAAAATTATCATAACTTAAATGCCATACATTCAAAATCTATATACCATATAAGTTCAAATTAAGTAAAATAATAATCAAAACTCGAATGCCACTTAAATGCCTAAAAAATCTCTCTCCTCTCTCTCCTCTCTCATCTCCCATCTCTCCTCTCTCCTCTCTCCTCTCCCCTCTCTCTCAAGATACCATATGAGTTCGAGTTATGTAAAAAAGTTATCAAAACTTGAATGCCATACATTCAAAATCTATATGCCATATAAGTTCAAATTAAGTAAAAAACTAATCAAAACTCAAATGCCACTCAAATGCCACTCAAGCACCCCTCAAGTAAAATACAATATAAACTCGGCGAATTCATCCAACGCCGTAACCCATTGTCTCAACTCCAAGGTCAGATCCACAAAAAAACACTTGGTAGGGAGATCTGCTCATATATTACTACTAATAGAAGTTTAAATAAGTTTGCAGCTTTGTTTACTCTAAAATTTGTAGTGACGTCGATGATACAACCAACTGCAGGTATGAAATGGAATTTGTGGTTAGAATATTTGGATACAAGCTAGGAACACAGGACTACACCATTCTATTGGTGAGTCAACATCCTAAGTGCCGAGTTGTTTATGGATTAGGGCTTACTAGTATCGTAATGGATTTTGGTCTGGTTTCCACAAAATATCACTATTTTCGAGTATTCTACCTCTCTCCAGAGGAGACACTGTGCCGGTATGTCAGTGACAATTTGTGATCATTTGCTGCCAAACCAGTTGACAAACTACACAGATTGCTAGCTTAATAATTGTCTTTATTCATAAATAAAAGGTCCTAGGTTGGCAACACATGAATCAATACACAGAACATTGAAAGATTCAGCGTTTATATAGGCAGGCTGGCAGGAAGTAATTTACATAAAACATATAGGAACACATTGACAGGAAGTAAATCAACCAATACAATATATAAATAGTTAGCCAATCATACAATACTATAAGTTAAAGGTAAATGGTGCCAAATGGCTAAGAGGAGTCATTTCTTCATTGTCCAATCACAGGTTCTCTGCTGGTCCTGAGGCAATGCCTAGCCTGGGGTTGACGGTTCTATCTATCTGAGGATGGGTACTTCCGGCTCCAGGGCTGGTGAAACATCTCAGACTATTTTAGAGTTCCTTCGCTAAGGCAGCCATCTTGTGTCTGCCCAGTATCAGCATACCGGCTCAGCAAAAAGTCAATACTGGCCCAGCAGGGGTCAACACTGGCCCTGCAAGTTGTGCTATGGCACAGCACCTTGTTTAGGGCTGGGGTAGCACTTAAGCACATGTCTGATTGGTGCATCAGTGGCAAGTATGGTTTCTACCAGTTGTGTTCACCAAAATCTACTGCAGCATTTCTCTAGACAGCCGAGGTTCAGCTGTATTATTCCTATTATTATTTACAACTAAGGACTTTAAAATTAACTAGTTCAAAGGTGATAGTGTTTAGAAGTATATAAACTTTAACTTTTAGTCATACATAAGAGATTAAGATGAAATTTTTAAATAACTAAGCTTTTTTATTTAATTTTGACAAAATAAAAACTTGGGCAATTAACAATTGCTTATTTAATAATTATATGTCAGTAATACCAAGTAAACTTGGTAAGTTTTAGTATTCTTGCTTTGACACAAAATATCACTGAGAGGTAATGTCTGTAAATCACTAATTGTAGAGCACTCTGATAGTTCTTTCATCTCATGTGATTTGTTACTACTTTTGGAAAACTCGATTTTATTGGCTGGCCGTATTACACCGTAAAGACAATGTGGCTATAAACAGACTGCTGTCTTTTGGCAAACTAGATGTCATTGGTAAGTGCTGACTTAGTAAACAGTTGCAGTAGTTTTGCATGTTGATGATTCTGCTGACCACAACAGGAGAGACTAGTTCTATGCATAGAATAAGTAATTCGCAGTTGATTGTTTTGAAAGTTTCAGTCAATTTTTAGTTTAATTTAATTTTCTCGAAATGCTGCAATACAGAAATAATATCATTCAATTATAGTATTATCAAAATGAAAGACAACTCCTACTTTATTGATATACTTAATTACTGCTAACCAGCAATACTGATTTAGCTTCTCAGGCATCTATAAAGAACCAGCTGCTGGAAGCCATTTATACTGATGATACGTACAAGCTGTCTGAGGTGCTTGCTCAAACTGAGTCCAACAAATTTCCTTATATTAGAAGAAGATCTGGCAGCAAGACCATGACAGTCGCTGCTAAAGTGAGTCCAACTCAATTGTGCTCTGCCAAAAAAATCTTTTGGCAAATAAGCTATTGAAGTGAACTGTCATCTGCAGTAATGTTTTATATACATGTAGCACAGGTTGGGTGAAGATCTCAAAGCATTGCTAGAGAAGCAGATTGCAGACCATGACATCAGAGGAATAGGGATAACAGTAGGGGTATGTACTTACTTACTATCAACTTATAGGGATAACAGTAGGGGTATGTACTTACTTACTATCAACTTATAGGGATAACAGTAGGGGTATGTACTTACTTACTATCAACTTACAGACAGTTTGTTTTCCCAGAGGAAAAGCACTTTTGCCTACAAGGAAAAACTAGTTTTGCTTGTAATAAAACTCCAAGGCCAATATTGGCAACAAGCCCCTTTCAAGTATTGTTGACAGCTCTGTACCCTCCTCCTCTCCTCTCTGTGTTTGGTTGTGATAAGGTGGCTGTCTCACGTGTCTCATTTTGTAGTCATTGTTAGTCGGTGATATTGGGTTTTCCAGAAAGTGAGAAGGAAAAGAGTAATTTCTTTGTATTTATAACTTTGACAGTACTGTGTATTCTTTCTCTGAACTCCTTTGCTCAACTGTGGTAGAAGAGGTGAGAAGGGAGCCATGATAGTAGAATGCTTAGTTGGTAGCCTCTGTCTGTCCGTCCGTCCGTCTGTTACATAATTGTGTATTACATAAGCGCGTATTACGATGAAGGTATCCTATCCACTAACTAGTTGGCATATTAAATACTATGCCAAAGTTTATTATTAAACTTCTAGCAATCAATCAAGTTAGAATTATCTCCTCATAGGTTTTCTGTGCGTACCTAATTCTTATCCAATGCTGCCAAGTATCAATCCATCACTGATGTCTATTCAATAATGGCATGATACCCACTCCTTCTCACAGAAGTAAATCTCTCTCTATCAGGATCAAAACACTGGAAGTCCATCTTTTACGTTATATAAAAGTATAGTTTATTCATGTTTGTAAATAGGGCTTTTTCAAATCAATTATTTTATTCAGCAATTACGGACATAACTGTGATTTAAGATTTCTTCATACATTTGTTCTTCTTTACCACAGCACATACCTTCAGCTGCTTCCAAGGCTTCAACAGTTCTTATGTCTGTATAGCAATTCCACTTCTTCTAGCAGCTTAAAATGAAAACCGTGTCTTTCGATCAGAAGTTGATTTCTCGCATTCACAGCAAAGCGTGAACTAATCAATTTCTGCTAAAAAGAGCATAGTTGGCAGATGAAGAGAGACAGTATGAGGTCTTGAATATAGCTATTTTTTTCACTTAAAAATTCTGCTTAGTTCCGAATCCAATAAAATAGAAAAACCAATTTATCAATCACTGTACTTGGTACAAGCAGAAATAGAAGCAATCGTATACACAACATATAAACATTGTGCACTCTAAACATTTTGTTTGACTTTGTTTACAAAATAGACCAGCAGCTGTATGTTGCTTATGATTGCTTCCCTTCCTGTTTGGTGCAGTCAGATTTGAAACGAAGTTATGACTCAAATTTGGTCGACTGGCTAAGAATTGCAAAATAGCGCAATAAAGAGATAGATAGCTGGGAGTGCTGATGGTTCATCTTCTCACACACAGGCCAGCGGTGACCAAATAAAGAAATAATTTTGTTCATTATAGAAGTTTGGAAGAATTATTCATTCTCCTCCTTAGACTCCATGACAGAGATCTGCTCCCTTATTACTACTATTATTCATTTTAAAAGAAAGTAATGTATGTTTGGTTGGCAGGAGCTCGCTCAGCTTAATATGTTTAATGAAGAGACAGACTTCGCACCTCACAGTCTTATGAAGAGGGCAAAGAAAATCTTGGCTAAGAAAGCAAACATTGTACTGCATTTGATAGATGCTATAGAGACTCAGGTAGAGTTGTTTCATTTTCTTTTAACGAGTCTTTTATTTGTTAGACTTATTTTCACCATTCATCAATTTTTTTAGCCTTAGTATTTTTTCGTTTGCCTATGTATATATATATTTATAAAAGTTTTTCAGTGTAATAACCTGTGTTGGTGTTTTTATGG
Source organism: Cryptosula pallasiana (assembly GCA_945261195.1). Classification (NCBI taxonomy): domain Eukaryota; kingdom Metazoa; phylum Bryozoa; class Gymnolaemata; order Cheilostomatida; family Cryptosulidae; genus Cryptosula; species Cryptosula pallasiana. Next base: position 15,553,071 of record OX183133.1, on the reverse strand, counting down.
CAGAATTACAAAGACCTATCAGAGTCATTGGCACAATACAAAGAACTGATGCCCAATGATACGATAGAAAACAATACACTGATGAGACAAGCGACTGCACAGCTCACTTCCGTTCTAACTAAACAACTGCTCAAGGTATGTAGATTCTTTGTTATGATCCTAAAGCACAATTTAAATGGTGTTGTTGGAGGTTTGTATGTCAGACGGAAATGTTTTCCACTGAACTCTGGTTTTGTTAGATTAATTTTATCGTTGGTGTGACCGCTTTCATTAAAAGTTGTAGTAACATCATACAACTAGGAACTATTTTGACATAAAAATATCTATAATCCCATTGATGCCATAGCTTAAGGTGGATTATAGATATCCTGAAAACTCAAATATTGCCTTTTAGTCGATGAAAAAGAAGGATACTTGGGAGATACATTATGCCATCAAAGAGTTCAGAAATCACAACATTTATGATAAGTTTGACTTGATACCAAGAGCAGAGCTGGTCATTTACAGTAAGTTGTCTTTCATCACTCGTCTTTGTATGTCATTGCTTACTCAATGTTGACTGATATCAGATGGGCACTTTTAACTGGTTAAGTGTTGGTTAGCCAAATTTAGGAAATCTGGAAATGCAACTTTTGATAGACAACATCTGTGGCCATGTTGTGAATGCTGTCATCCATTACTGCTCGATTACACACTGAGCTCACCAAAAACTGCCAGTCATCCACTGCACCACTCTGCCCAACCTCTGAGCTATTTCTGGCTGTAAAGAGACGCTGTACATAAGCTCCCAATGACTTGACAACTTTGGCAAGTCCACTGCTTAAACTGCCAACTCGTTATTGTCATAAAATATATTTATGTGTGAGAGAAGTCCAGCAGAGCAGCAGCGAGCTTAGCCCTTTATTGGCTCAGCAAAAAATAATTGAACAATAAAACACAAGAAAAGCTTGCATCAAATTATACCTAATATTTATTAAATCCAAGCAATATTCAAAGCTAAGCAAGTGTGTATAGACCAAAGCATATGGTTGTCATGGACCCAGGGTTTATGCACTTGAAATTCTATAACACCTGCACACACAAGTATTCCACACTACACAAATGAACATTCCACACTACACACATGAACATTCTACACTACACAAATGAACATTCCACACTACACAAATGACCATTCCACACTACACAAATGACCATTCCACACTACACAAATGAACATTCTACACTACACAAATGAACATTCTACACTGATGCATTATTTCGACAGTCATTTTTATATTTTTACAATTATCTGGGAAAATCTACAGATACTGCCACTGAGCCTGAAGCTGAGCCTGAGGCTGAGCCTGAGGCTGAGCCTGAGGCTGAGCCTGAGTCCTTCAGTTTGTATATTATTATTTTCATGAGACAATTTAATGTTCAAATATATTATATTTTTATTTCAACTAATCAGCATGATAAGATGAGAAGCTTAAACTGCTTCTTGATGTGTTCCAAAATAACTTTTTATTATATGCGGAACTGGCCAATCACAAAAAAGCTAATTGCTAGCTTCAGAAAAATGACTGACCTATTGGAGTAGTAATGCATGGTTTTTTAACTGTAGTAAAAGTGGTATATGAATTCTCAGACACGGTAAGTGTTGTTCACTATATTTGTTATACACAACGGCCGTGGTTTTGCTCTTGAATGTTTCACTTTGCCACACATACTAACATGATATTCTGTTATGTGTATATAGACAGATTGACCGGTAAATTGAAGAAAGCTATAAAGCAGGGCACGCCTCAGTTATTAAGAGATGCCTTAGCTGATACAACGAAGAACCTAGAGTTTCATCGCATACCAGACAGAGAGGGTTTGATACATGAGGCGAAGAACCTTCTGTACAAAATTCTCAAAGATAAACTTGCTGAAGAATTGAAAAAACGAGACACTGTAAAAATACGCAATGCCATAAATAGGTTCTCATACTATGGAGTTTCGGTAAGTTACATTGGTTAGAGCATCATCAGTGATTGGTTGTTTGGTTAGAGCATCATCAGTGATTGGTTGTTTGGTTAGAGCATCATCAGTGATTGGTTGTTTGGTTAGAGTATCATCAGTGATTGGTTGTTTGGTTAGAGCATCATCAGTGATTGGTTGTTTGGTTAGAGCATCATCAGTGATTGGTTGTTAGGGAATGCCTTCCACCGCTTCTATTAATGAAAATGGTACGCAATAGATTTTGTGATTTTTTTGTTTTCAGGATTCAACAGGGTACTTGGAGAAGGCAAATAAAAACTTGTACAACCTGGTTATTCCTCCGATAGCCAAAAATCTAGAAAATGCCAAAACTCCAGAAGAAACTTATCAGATAGCTAATAAACTTCGTTCTGAACTCAATAAGTTTGGACTGCATGATAAAGAGAAGATCGTGGCCAAGACTGAGAAAGTTGGTGAACAATGGAGTAGTAAAAGCCTGTGTTACCAATAAATAATACAGTTCTTGTACCTATCTAGCACAAATGTACTGTTGTAGATGTTATACAATATGATTGCCAAGCAGTTGCAGGCAGCCATCAAATCAAAGGCTAAACCAAAATCTTTAGCTGTTATATTGGCAGCTTTTATAACCAGCAAGAATCAGTACAGCATAACGGATTTGAGAAGTAAGTTGTATAAAAATGTGAATACCGTTTCGGCTGAAGTATTTTGTACATTCAACTGGTTTTTGGATGTGTAAGTATATTTTAAGCTACAAATAAATAATGGCTGGTCTCTGTTTAGAATTGGAAGAGGCTGGAAAGTCTCTACTTTACCAACAAGTAGTTCCATTCTTACAAAAGATAATGGCTGAACCAGAACCTGACACTCAGCAGCTGTCGGCAGCTATTATAGCAGCCAAGATTGAGCTCAGCAAGTTGGGAGTGATTGATCGAGCTGATATTGTTGAGAACGCTGAAAATAAACTTCATGATTTAGTGTTTTCGTCTTTAAAAGACATGATCACAGTTTGCAGAGATAGCAGGGTGAGCAGAGAAATGCTAAATGTTTAATTTATGTCTACATTCATTACCCAAAGGAGTAAGTTTTTTTTACTTTCACGTACCCTCAGGGCAAATTCTTCCACAACTACAACAAAACAACCCTTATCCATTCGAGTTTAGAACCCGAAGCTTTATGGCAACATTTCCTAGCCCGGGAACCAGAAACAAAAGCTATCTATAAACCACTACACCAACGATTGGTGTACTTGTCCATCCACAGTTGTTTCTATCAGCAGTGCAGACATTTATATTGACTCGCCATAAAAAATGGTCTGGCAACAAAAAATTACTTCACTCTTGTGATCATTTTGACAATTTGTATGAGTTTTCCTCCGATGGGCTAATGAAAAACAGTAAAGCCTTATTTATGAAGTCACTTAATTATAATGATCTAAGCGCTTACGAATTGGCGATTAGATTGTAGTCATCAGGTCGATTTGAGCATGCGTTGAAGATTTGCACTGACCATAGGTTTTATGGCGTGCACAACTCCAGAATTGATCTAAAACTACCGTGAAAACATATTGATTGATCAACTAAAAAATAAACGCCCATGAAGCATTTCCGATACGCAGCTTATATTTTTGGCTTCAAAGGAAACATTTGTGTTAGCTATTACTTACTAGTTGTCAGTGATCAATCAGATCCGTTATCTAGTCACTTGAACTACACTTGGCATTATTTCCAGGTGTTATGGGGAAAGATGAAAACCACTTATAGTCTGGTAAAAGAATATGGCATTATGGATAAGGATGACATTCTTTTGAAATCAGAAGTCAGATTTGAGGAGCTCTGTAGAACAGATATAGAGGAATGTGTTCAGAAGAGAGATGTGACAGCTCTCAAAGAGTATTACAATATTTACTTAAATTCTTAATACATAATGTTTGATAAGTTTAAATATTTTCAATGGTTGAAGTGAATAATACCACAGTTGGCTTGAGTTTTAATGAAATTAAAAAAGAAATCAATCTGTTTCTGAAACTGAAGTTATTCTACTTTGGCGACTGACACTGTGATGTTGTTTTAATAAGTATACTGTTGAATAATGCTTTAGTTTGTTGGAATTTCTGCGTTCGACCACACATCCGGCAAAGTTTGATCTGAGTCAGCTGACAGAGCGATGCATTAAAGATATCAGTGTAAAACTGTCAAAAATGGATGTTCACTTAGAACAAAACAGTGAGTATCATAGTTTAATATGGCTGAGTTAGCGAGATTGTGAATTCTTTATCATAGCCAGCAATTAACTCTCTGCAATACATGTGGTGTTGTTTCAGTGGGGGAGTATTATGCTCTTTGTGGTGAGTTGAGACGTGCCACAACCACCCTAACATCTAATGGAAATATTCAGGCTATTATGCCAATTATCACCAAGTTTGAGATGTCCGGGTTTCCAGACAATGATGGTGTCCAGAAGGCTGCTCTGCAAGCTGTGGCTAATGTGGTGGACAGTTTGTTTCGAAAGGTGATAGTATGCAATAATTAATAGATAGCAGAAAATTCAACAGCCAACCAGCAGTCATAGTCTATTCAAACATAGTGTGGTTTCTCACAATATTTTGTATTGCTGTAGCGGATTTTTATGTCCACTACCTTCCGCTAGGGGGTTGTGCTGGCAGACGCGCCGTCTGTGCAGCCACAACAAGGCAGTCAGCCTCTTCAGGCCTGACAAGTGGTGGTCGACCTCAACCCAGAGGTGACCCTGTACCGAATCGGTACAACGCAGTGTTGCAAAGCGAGTGGCTAACTTTAACAACGGTAGCAAGGAGCCCTCGGCTCAGACATACACAGCATAGTTTTGTGTGTATAGACCATTTATTCATTACAGAATAACAGGTAAGACTGGCAATACAAAGCAAGAGAACACACTCTTGCCATATCAGTAAGTGCAATGATTATGAGAAAACTTCTCCCTTTTATAGGCAGAGTTGTGGAAAATAACTGCCATGCACAGGAAGCATGGCAGGAAGTTATATGATACAAAGGCACAATATAATATATATAACAATGACATTGTCCAATGAGATAGCTAGGTAAGTAAAACATCACTGATGCCCATAAATAAGAGGCGGAGTTCACAAGCAGCTTGGCCAGTGATTGGTTAATATTGTTCCTGGGCGTTACACAGCCTTGGGTCCACTGTCTCCTTTATCCAAGGGTAGTTATCTTTGGGAGGTGGCATCTGAAGGCTCTCAGGCTAGGTTACATCATCCTGGCCATGGCGGCCATCTTGTTGCCGACCCGGGATAGCAACCCAGGGTCGGTATAGTAAATACTGAGTGCCGAAGTAATAATAAATACTTATGAGAGCAATGTAATTGCCATAACAGAGGCTGGCCTTCGTCTGTCATAATAAGGGGAGGCATGCCTGTGGTAACCACCAACAGGGGGGCCTCTGCGCAGTAGTGGTCACTGTATGTAGTCAGTAAAATCCACCACATTGCTTGTAGCACATGGCAGAAGAGAATTATGGGAAGGTTGCTCTGCTGAGAGATCTTGTTAGTACATCAGCTATGGAGCCCAAGCTAAAGGATGTATACTACATGCTCTCCAGTGTCTGTGGCAGATATTTGACAGCTAAATCAGGTACTTGTGTGGGTTTGCAATGCATCTTTTTAAAGCAGATAAAAACTATTTTTGAAAAATTGAAACTAAAAAAAACATTTAGAGCTAATAGATGATAACTAATTTTGTGGAAATTTGTAACAAAATAATTACAAAGTGAACTCTTTTCTTCCACTAAGCATCGTTAAACTGTACAAATTTAACTCTGTTTGTTTCACATGAACTTCTTTCACATAGACATCGAACTGTCACTGGTAGACAGCTCATCAGAAGTGATCAAGTACATACAAGTATTAGAGCGAGCAGTCGTCAACCTCAAGGCTCTAAAGTCTTCGTTGTCAGACTTTTATTCCAACCATATTCTTAGACTAGAGCTCCATGTCAAAGGGGTGATAGAAAGGGCTGGAGAGCTCAGTGCATTCTTATCAAGCTTAGAAGACATAAGAAAAGATGTAAGTTATTTAATGTAAATGTGCGTTAAAAATCTCACGCCGACTAATCGTGTAATTAGGAGTTGCTTTCTCAATAATGAGTACTTGACTTCTTATCCTGTCATTGATATGTACTGCAGTACACATTATCCTTATTTTGTAGCTGCATGAGTTGAACCCGGTTGATTTGCTTTCATTTGAGAACTACATCATGGTACCATCTCGAGTGTTTGACATACTTCAAGCCTTCCTCATTATCCTCGGTCGTTCAGATGATAGCACTGAGGTGAGCTCATTATTCTATTAAATTTTACATTTATATTCAACTTTCGATTTGAGCTTTCTCGATACAGTGCAATGTTTAAGCGTAAGATTAATGAGCCACACTTTTTGATTTTGAGTTTTTCACAGATAGTAAAGCTTATCTACAGTCAATTAGGCCAAGACATTTCAACAACTGCTGAAAAATGACACATACATACTTGGCTGGAATTGAGTCCGACACTTTATTGAAACACAGTCCAATCCGGAGAACAGACAAACAACTATGTAGCCATAGAACAATGTCTTGTGTCCAGCTGGCTCAGCTCACAGGCATCATTTACCAACAAATTTATTTTTTGAGGAGTGCTTGATCGGTGCCATGGTGTATCAAATTTTAGCGGTCCACTAATGTTGTCACCGGGCAAGCCTCTGTCTGTTGGCATAACAAGACAGTCAGCCTCTCAAGGCCTGACAATAAGCAGTCAATCTCTCCCCAGAGGTGACCCTGTGCCGGGATGGCACTTACAACTAGTTGTAAAGTAAAACCCTCGACTTTAACAGCTGTGGCGAGCCCTCGGCTCAGACATGCACTCAGAGCTTTTGAGTAGTATAAGCATTTATTCTTGTAAGATTAAAAAGTGCAACACAACAATGGCATATAATGAACTGGACTGAACTGAACAAAACTCTGCCTTTTATAGGCAGAATTACAGGAAGTGTTTGAAAGTGTTTGGCTTAGTTTGCCAAACACTTCATTCGCACAATAGAAATATAGAAATTAACCAATAACAATACATATGAAAATACTAGCCAATAATAGATAGGTAAATAAGTTAAGAGAAACTGGTGCCCGGATGTAAGGGGCGGAGTTTATGGGCATTCCAGCCAGTAATAGCTTGGCATTCTTCTCTCCAACAGTTCTTGGTCTTTTATGGCTTTGAATCCTGATTCTTCCCCTTCTGAGGGTAGTAATCATCTGGATTCGGGTCCTAGAGGTCCTTGGACCATGTTTCCTTTCTCATTCTATGTCAGCTATCTTGTTGCCGGCCCGGGATAGCTCCCCAGGGCCGGGGTAGTAATTACTTTGTGCCGGTGTAGAATGATGCAGGGCCGGTATAGCAATAAATGCCTATTCCGTTTTTTTTTTCTATTAATGTAATTGCAATCAATCCCGACTTGTTTGATTGCTCAATTAGGCTTGCCTGATACTTGCAGACTATCAGGGGGACCTTTGTTAGGTAGTGGTCACATGTGGTGGCTGGTAAAATCAGCTACAATGGTCAACTTGGTGAGTTTCTTGTCTGGGTGATGTTGTTGCTAATCCTCGTGTTTAACCTCCAGAAGCATGTTTTTTTTCTGTAATAATACGAGAAATACTACCTGATTAAACGCAAAAAAGTTTTCCAAGATACAAAAACTCCTATTGTTGATTTAAGTATGAGATTGCTTGAAACATGAAGGCTTCAGAGAATTGATAGCTTCTTAATATGCTACCTGTAGACATGGAGTGCTGTGCGAGCAGAGATCAGCACCTACAACTTGGTGTCTATGTTACTAAAGGAAGCTCAATCATACACAGTTGGTAGAGTGACCATGTCTGCAGTGTTGGAGGCAAAGGATATATGTGACCCCTACATAGAACTGATTAATGTCACGGATGAATCCAGCACAGAACATGCCACTCTCTCTGTTATACTAAAATGGGTAACTGACTACCCTCCCACCTTCCTCTCTATTGCGCAACTGTAGTGCAGCCTGGAGCGTTATTTTGTACCTTAGCAGATATGCGCGTTATAATGCTATCGTAGTAGCCATCTATGTAATAATGGTACAGCAATGCTGCACATATAGAGTAGCTTCTGCCTTTAATTAACATCATGTCTTTTGTTCAGCTGCAACTGTTCAATCACTGATTTGTTTTTATTTAATGCCAAATATAGGAATGTAGTGCATTAAATTACCACAGGTGCTACTGATGATAAACCAAACCACATTGTACTGCAAAGATCAAGGAGTTGGTATGCAGGAAATCATCACGGCACACAATGTATGTCACCTATAGACATCGTTATTTATTTCATCACAACAAACATCCTGCTATCGGTGTAAGGTGGGCAATGAGTGTCCACATAGCTACACATTTGGTTGTTTGGCATATACTCAGGTGCGTAAACGATTAAAACAGTCAAAGACTCTGGCAGCAGATGTTTCAAAAGACACAATCATACATGGCAACGTCATCAATCCGACAGAGATGGCACAGACAAAGGCACTGATTACTGCTTGTAACAACATCATCAGACCGGAGTGGACTGCAGCCTACCTGGCTAGGTGGATCAAAGGTATGCATTTTATCGTGACTATGTAAGTTTTCTCTTCCATTCAACAGTAATCTCCGGTCAGGAAATAACACTCTTCAAAATCAAAAGTCCTTCTCTTGAACGGATTTGGAGCAAACAGAATTCAGAGAGCTAAGGTTTCTGACAATCTCTCCAAAATGTTTAATATAAATTTCGGTGCATTTTTCAACAAAGTTGTTTCTTCTGCAGACTTACCTAACCAAACAGTATATACATGTTGGTAACTGAATACTAGGACTCCTTGTCAGTTAGGATATGCCATAACAGATTGCATAAAACCTAACATAGTAATTCTACGAGACAAAAGAAGTTGGTGTAAAATTTTTCATCTAGGTTTATTGTCTAACGTTGTTAAAAGCAAAAACTGCTCGGCACAGCAAGGTGAAATAAACTTGAAGCATATCACTTAACCAAGAGATAGTAACGATTGAGTTAAATCGGCGCTAGTTATATTTTTGTTAAGGTTAAATTAAAAGTTTAAGCTTGAGACTTTTGTATCTGGTGTTTCAATAAAAGTCAAGTATCCAACAAGTATTGCGAAGCGGGCTTTATATTTAAAATCTTTAAACATGGCTTTCAGACAATCAAAATTTTTTGTGAAGTCAGTTTTTCTCCATATTTTTCCATTTTCCATCAATTTATCAAGTTTTACAGGTCGTTGATGATTGTGATTTGGTTTGTGTTGCAGCATATCCCGCTGCCCAATCAGCAATCCTTCACCTTAACAATTCTGTTTCTTTAAAAAACTCATTAAAACTGTGGAAACTTTACAGCCGGTATGCTGCCAGAGATCCTCTGTCTAGGGTAGGTGACATTTTGTTTGTAACTCAATCGTTACTTTAATCCAAATGTAAACATTCCTCTTCCATGTTACTTATCAGGCATTTTCGGATCGAGAATGTTCATGCCAAAACGGGCAAATTTTTTGTTTTTTGGCGATTACAAAACCTGGTTCTGGTATAACCTCAAATATGCTTTTAGTTTGTTATTATATTTTATATTTGCTTACGGCTTGGAGGTTACCCAGCGGGGCCTTCGTTACCGGTTAGAAAATACAAATGTGCTAAACATGAAACCCATACATTTAATCTGAATTTACATGCATTACAACACACTGGTTTTTGCAACTCTATACTGAATGGTAGTTTTACCGTTCAGGGGGTTGTTCACTGTACGATGTTCTTGCTCCGAATACGTACAGTTCTGCTATAATAAATTTTTTTTTCCATACTATGAGCCCGTTTACGGCAGCTACCATTTTCGCTTAGAGGCAACACATATTTATTAATTATAATTATTAATTAATATTTTTATTATTATGGATGGTAATAAAAATTATTTTTTATTTATTGAAGTATTATTAATGTTATTGTTTATTATTAAAATAATTATTTATCACTGTTATCTTCTGTTGTTAGTTAGTAAAAAGATATAAAACAATGATGATTTTTAAATAATTAAAACTTGACAACCTCTGGGGGCAGCCATCTTTTTATTTGTTTCCGGATTTTTGCGGCTAGTTGACAACAAGGGAACACAACTCCTGATATACAAATTTGCGTTTTTGAACGTTCAACTCACAGAAATTATGCCAAGAACGAACGTCAAAATTGCATTCAAAATTGCATTCGGAAGCACTTTCCAGTACCAATTTTTTCAAGGCATGGACGTTCTTGATCCGAAAATGCCTATCATATCTCAGTGTTGGTAAAGCAGGTTTAATGTATCATTGAGTTCAACCAAAGTGTACTGTTTCGCTTATCTATCAAAATGTGTTTTTAAATGTAAAGAACCAATAAAATATTTTTTGCAAAATTCTTGATATACTTCTGAGAGACTGATTAATTCAAATGAATTACCAGTTGTTACATTTGTATTGTATATAACTCAGTATGGTGCAGTGATTGAATGTTCTGGAGTGGATCAAACAGGTAACCCTGTGTATATCTGTCAGCTCGGTAAGATAGACTTTGAAGGTCTTGTTAGAAGTTCTAGCCAATCACAATTTATACTGCATTCAATCTATCTGATGGAGATGGTAGAATCCCAGACTAAAGAGGTGAGACCTTGCTACTAACAAAAACATTTCTTATACTATTTTATTCGATATTGTAGAACTTTAGACAGTTTTTTCAAGTTGGCTATTTTGTCCATTTGCTTGATGTAGTAAGGCAATGATTATGGGTTGTTACAGAGTGGCTACAGCTCCATACTAATAGTTGATTGTACAAGCTTTCACCTACCACCTCACTCGGCCTCTGTGGAGGGGCTTTCTTGGTTTAACACTATGATCACTCTAATGTGTAGAGCTTATCCAGGTCTATTTAGCAATGTTTACATTGTACATGGTAAGCTTTTGTTTCTTATTTGGGTTTCGTGTCATTACTAGTTAACTATATCCAAAAAAATTATTATTTAATGCAGTATTTTTTACTTGACTTTGACTGGTCAAAGTTCACATATCAAGACCACCAATGACTGCTGTTTTGGAGTTGAAGCATTTTATGACTTCTGCATTCCGTTCTCTTTAAACCATTGTGTGAAGAATCCGCCCACAGAAACAAAAGTGAAAAAGAGTTATTCAAACTTAAAGCACCATATAAACTCCCACTTCAACTTTTTAAAAGTAAAAAAGTAATAAATTAAGCAAAGTGATATTTTAATATTTCACAAAATAATTCAATTGAACATTAAATTAAATGATAGACAGGAAGTCAAACATCACGTAGCTATTTTGTCGGTGATGGGTAAAGGCACAAACTTGTATAGTCGCTCACAGTAAACTTGTATAGTTGCTCACAGTAAACTTGTATAGTTGCTCACAGTAAACTTGTATAGTTGCTCACAGTAAACTTGTATAGTTGCTCACAGTAAACTTGTATAGTTGCTCACAGTAAACTTGTATAGTTGCTCACAGTAAACTTGTATAGTCGCTCACAGTAAACTTGTATAGTTGCTCACAGTAAACTTGTATAGTCGCTCACAGTAAACTTGTATAGTCGCTCACAGTAAACTTGTATAGTTGCTCACAGTAAACTTGTATAGTCGCTCACAGTAAACTTGTATAGTTGCTCACAGTAAACTTGTATAGTCGCTCACAGTAAACTTGTATAGTCGCTCACAGTAAACTTGTATAGTTGCTCACAGTAAACTTGTATAGTTGCTCACAGTAAACTTGTATAGTTGCTCACAGTAAACTTGTATAGTTGCTCACAGTAAACTTGTATAGTTGCTCACAGTAAACTTGTATAGTTGCTCACAGTAAACTTGTATAGTTGCTCACAGTAAACTTGTATAGTCGCTCACAGTAAACTTGTATAGTTGCTCACAGTAAACTTGTATAGTTGCTCACAGTAAACTTGTATAGTTGCTCACAGTAAACTTACCGTTGTTGTAGCCTCTAGGTATAAGAAAGTAACTGATAGATTGGGTCTCTCTCTATTTGCTGCTCACCCTGGCCTGGACATTGAAGTTGTGGAAGGTGACAGTTGGAGGAAGACTTTCCATTCATTAGTTAGTCCTGATTACCTACCACAAACTTTGGGTGGTACATACAACGTCAGCAATCAACTGACTGGGCCTGGCAAAATTCCCAGCTCCTTCTATTTGCAGGCAGGTGTCTGTATAAGTAACTAAGACCTTGAAAATTTTCTGGTGTCATTTAAATGCCAATGTGCCAAAAATCCTCTGTGACTTGCTGGTTCAGGGTTTAAAGACCACGCACACTTACATGAAATGTATTGGGACCGAGTTGATGTAAGTGTAGTTCTGTAAAACCGAGGCCAAGGTCTCTTACACAGATACTATATTCAAATATTTTATTACAGAAAGGGTCGGACAAGAAGTCCCGGCCACATTGGACATCTCTTACAGTAGAATCCTCACCTAGAATTCTCACATATAGGCAGGTTGTAAAGAACGCCGGTGCACTTCTGTAGTAAGTCTAACTAGGCGCTGGTTTTATCTTGTTTGTTGATCATTTCTCTTTTGTTTCTTTTTTGCTCTCTGTTTAGTATTGCTCCATGCTAAATTTTAGTTTTCTCCTGGCAGCCATCTTGTCATTTATACATTGTGAGATGTAATTTTCCTAAACTTAGTTACACCCAATGTTTTTATTCTTATTTTATCAAGCCCTTTCTTATTATAGGGCTTATAGTTTCTTCGATTTTTCATCTTACCTATTATTTAGCCACACTCTCATCGTATTCAAATCCTTTTCGTGTTTCAATTTTTGGGTCGTTTTAGTTTCCCCCCCCCCCCCCCCCCCCCACCCTTCCCCTCACCTTCCCTCCCCCCCCCCCCCCCCCGCACCCCGCTCCTCTCTCACCCTACCCCCCCCCTCCCCCACCCCCTCCCCATCACTCTTGCCACTCTCCTCTCCCTTGTTCCATTTTTTTTCCTCAACATTTTTGTCTGTTTTGTTAGTAGAAGTAGGATGCCAGTAATTGAAATGTTAGATAGCAACAAAAATATTGTTTTCTCTTTTTATTTTCCACTCTGTGTACATTCGCTGTATCCGATGTGTTTTAGCTTCACTTTGTCCAATGTGTTTTAGCTTCACTGTGTCCAATGTGTTTTAGTTTCACTGTGTCCGATGTGTTTTAGCTTCACTGTGTCCGATGTGTTTTAGCTTCACTGTGTCCGATGTGTTTTAGCTTCACTGTGTCCGATGTGTTTTAGCTTCACTGTATCCGATGTGTTTCAGCGTGGAGTTTGAACCGAATGGAGTTATCGACTTTGAGATATATTATTTACCGCCTGGAGTGAGTGAACTAGTGAAGAAGACAATCCTAGTCATTGTGGCTCAGGTTGATCACTACTACAGCAACCATATAGATGCTTCCAAAACTGGCACTTGTAAGTTGTCTTCTTTTTTACTCACACATGCATACACCGGGGAGTTGCTTCTACTACAAGACATTTTCCATTCCAATCATACAGTGAACTGGTACTACCAATGCTCATGAGGCAACTTCCAATTTAAACCAGACAAGGTTGTGAAAACAGTAACTTTTGAAAAAGTATCATGTGGTGTGTTTAGCAACTACACGGAACAAAGAGAAACCTTCTATGTTGCATTGTTGTATTACAATGCTATGGCTTTGTTAAATTAGTGTAGCTACAGTAGAGTGAACGATGCTTCTATCGATATTTAATGGTTTCAGCTCACAGTAACCATTTCAATGTAATACATAGACAAAAACATTTGTTTCTCTAGTTCACATTTGCCTGCTAACAATGTTGTAACATATATAATTATATTTTGTTAAATGACAACTTTTAGTTGACAATGAACAATATGCAATTTAATTGCAACAGTTCAGTTTACAGCATAGCGATTTAATTAATTTTGTCATTGTTATCTAGATTGATTTATTAGATATACATCATTTACCTTTCAATGGAAATGTGTGGTGAACTTGAATGAGTGAACTGTGTGAGCTGAAATCGCTGATCTCAATCAACTCAGTGAAAGTATTTATAGAATTACTAGAGTTACTCCGAATGTTACAGACCACGTGGCATTCAGTAACAACCAATCAAAGAGTAAATGCAATGTTGGATATGAGGCAGGCATAGCCAATACTATAGATGAGGTCAGAGAATATGTGTACAAATTGGAGATCGACAAAGATGGAAACCTCGCTAGTGTAACTGGCTCTGATATATCATTTCTCATCTGAGTTGTTGATACTTCTATTAGTCTCTTTAGATCGTTCCATCGCAGTACCATAGGGTTAGCTCAGGTTGCATTCAATATCTGTTATCTTGATTATTATGTATTTAGTTTTTCGAAATCAATCTCAACATTACTGAAGTGTAGTTTTGTCAAATCAGTTCTACCATTCATGTCATACTGTTGATTGTTATTGGCAGTTTATTGTCATTTATAACACCTTTTTGTTTTGTTTTTTGGGGCAGTTGTGAAAAATCGGAAATATAAATACACCGAAAAAAATTCTCTTCAATTCCTGGTGTGGAATTCCTTGTATATATGGTAGTTTTTTCCCATGGCTAATGTAATTCTACATCCTGCCTCGGCATATCTTATAGGTCAACAATATAGTAATGTAGTTGATTCCGTTGTCTACATACCGTGACCACTAGCTGTTCACTAACGGCTGAATGCAGGCAGACACCCCGTCTGACAGCACAGTAACTCGACAACCACCATCTCCTCTCCCCAGAGAGGACCCCGGCTGGTGCGGCTCCAGTAAACTGTTATGGAATAGTAACTCAATTCTACAACTAATGGTTATCTCTCAGCGCAGATGTGTAACTCGGTGCTTTCAAGTTCATACATTTATTGTCTCATAGAATCCCATTATAAGAGCAATGGAAGCAGCAGTAACAAATGGCAAAGGGAATAGCATTTGGCAAGTGGCAATAAATAAATAAAAGCTTGGCCCTTTATAAGCCAAGTCACAGGAAGTACACAGGAAGTAGTTGACCCACTTTATGAGTAGACCAATCAAACGTAATATGTATATATATATATATACATATTTATATATATATTACGTTTGATTGGTCTACTCATAAAGTATATATATATACTCAAACTGCGGACAGCTGCTGTTTCGGCATTTGCTGCCTCATCAGCGCAGTACAGAGGTTAACAAGGGTGACAACCCTCGCAATGATACAAATAATTGCATCAAAGCATGTTTAAAGGATATATATAGTATATAGTATTACGCTCCCTCACCTTGGTTTGGTTGAGCACTCTTGCAGGGGCACCAAACACTGTTCGCCTTGTGCAAAGCTCGCCTCATGGTTTGAGCACTCTAGTGTTTGGTGACGGCACTCCTTTAAACATGCTTTGATGCAATTATTTGTATCATTGCGAGGGTTGTCACCCCTGCTAACCTCTGTACTGCGCTGATGAGGCAACAAATGCCGAAACAGCCGCAGTCCGCAGTTTGAGTATATATATATATATATATATTTAATTTTTTAATTGTGAAAGCGAACTTTATTTATTATTAACTTAATTAGTTTCATGCAATAAATGGTTGTTTGCACTCTTCAGGTGAACTTTCAAATGAAATTAAATGCATGACGACATGACATAGAGATGTACACAATGATGGTATGATGTAAATAGCAGGTCTATAAGTGTATGGGCAGTGGACACTGACATGTATAAAAACTAAAGTTATTGCTTATGTAATATTTTCTAACAAATTTTTCCGATTATGCCTGTAGGCTGGCACTAGCTCATTACGACTATTTAATGTACTCATTTTAGGATGGCGGATGATGTAAAACTTTTCTGTAAGGCATAAGTTGCACCGCTTTGCTGTTGTGTTAAATGCGGTAGCTTGGTCTACGATACGCCATCTGGTGTTATATGTGGTAGTGCTCTCTTTCAAGGTCCAGATGTAATTGCTCAGCTATTTTGAGTGTCTTTTATCAATGTTTTTGAATGAGCTTGTATGGTTATTAAAACGAGTTATAAATGCTCCTTCTGTGAGGCCAATATAAGTGGCTGGTGGTTTGGAGTTTTCATCAGTTGTTACTTTTGCCTGGTATATAATTGACTCCTTTAGGCACTCACCATTCAGTGGTTATTTTTCAGGTTCTCTACAGTTGCAAGATCGTTGCGATGTTTTTGGTGGTCTTAGTTGTCTCTTGTTGTGTCCACTGATTATGGATTTCACGTTTGGGCAACAGCTGTAGCTAGTTTTCACCAAATTCTTGTTGAAGATTTTGTGTCACTTTTTGCTGCTTGGGAATTCTGAGTTTAGGTGCTTAAAAAGCTGCATGTCAATATTTGTGGAAATGTTTGTATTATAACGTGGGTTGTACCAAATTATGTTGCGTTTTCGTTTCCTTCTGCAATGAATTGTGTTGGTCGAGTTGCTATTGTGGTTTGTTGTAAGTAAGTTTGAAGTTGTGTCCACTATCTTTTAGTGCTTTCTGGTACGCTGGTGCTGCTTGTTCAAATGTGCTGGCATGAGATTAAATGTTTGTTAGTCTTTTGTTGACAGCTTCAGGAATTTTTTTTTATGATGTTTCTAGGGTGGTTGGATCTTGTGTTGATATAAAGTGTTCTGTTGTTTGGCTTAAAGCATCCCAGCATTGAAAAATTTTTTGTTGAATTTTTTAATATTCAACTCTTAAGCAGCAGATTGATGTATTGAAGAACCCTCTCGGCCTACTCAGTGCTGATCTGCAAGCCTGCAAAGTACCCCTCTTCCAGAAATGCTCGCCAATTTTTGCACTGCTTAAAATTGACGTCATCTTCGGATCGAAAGTATATTTATTTCTTTGCAATACAGTATTTATTTGGCCAATCAGATCCCACTCTTTATATTCATTATTATTCTATCTATTATTATTCTACATACTCACCACTGGTCCATTCTTGTATAAATAGCATTTATTGTTCCCTAACTCACCAAAACAAGCACAACTTTTTTTCTATCCTATTGATGTAAAGAGTATAATCACATGTGAAATTTGCGTAATAAACAAGCGTTGATTTTGTTTACAATGCGTGTGCACTAATTGCGTCCATATTGAGAGAAACCACTAATTCCGATTTTATGCGCGCAGCTGGCAAATTTAAGCCAGATAAAAAATGGCGCGTAATAATAAAGCCCAACATTGAATCGTAGAACCAAGTTTTGATGGGGTGTCTTTATAAGGATTCTTTATTCCTGTTGTAATGACTCTCAGTATACCTAAGCCTAAATGAATTGCCCAATCAGATTTCATTTTAAACGCAGACGATATAACTTCATTTATAAAAATTTGCTATTACTTATTATAATTGACCGCGCCCACAATCCGCCCAAAATCCAATGACGTACTCGGCAATCAATGGAAGTTATAGTAAGCTAAATTTCAGCTGACGCGACGAGCATTTGTGGCCGATGGGTTTCTGGCAAGCTTGTAAATCAAGACTGAGTAGGCCTAGAGGGTTATTTAATACATCAATCTGCTGCTTAAGACTTGAATATTCAGAAACTCAACAAAAAGGTGTTCAGTGCTTGCATGCTTTAATAAAAGATTTGTATTTGCTGTTGTTGAGATTAAGTGTGATATCAAGAGAGTGGATTACTTTTTATTTGCTTCGATTGTTACTTGTAGTCAATGTTTGTGAAAAATTGCGCATAAGTTTTTTTTTATTATGTTTATGTTTTGGGCTGTGTTTCTGATAACTCCAAGTCCATCGTCTCTGTATAAACCAAAATTATGTCTATATTTATTTGGAATAGAGTGTAATAAAAACGATACTACTAGCTTGCATGTCTCGGCTCCGTCATATGATCCGATGGTGACATCGAACTGGTGGCTAGCATCTCTCTTACCCCACGGTTGTACTGAGTGGTATAATATTGATTTCTTTGCATGATGTATTATGTACCTATCTTGTTTGGTGATGTTTGTAAACTTGGCAGCAAAATCTAAGGCTGAATCTAGTAACTCTCTGGTTATTGAAGGGTAAAATTTGATCACGTCGAAAGCAATGATCGAATGCTGGTTTTTGTCTCTGATGTCATTGAACCATGTTATGACGGCGGCTGTGTTTTTCCAGATGTTGAATTTTAGTTTGGTCCGGACTTCTGAAGTTATTTGCTTTGTTAATTTTTTGCTGATAATTCCTATTTTATATTTTGGAATTATATATTGCTGGCAAAAGTTGAAGGGTTTTTTAGGAGTTTTAATAGGAGAGCAGTTGAGAGCAATATTGTTACTTGTACAAAGGTTTAATCTAGGGAGCACAACTTTGATATCACAGCAATCTCCCACAAGAATGTTGTCAGGATAGAGTGGGTGAAGTTTTACCTTTCGAAATGAGGTAGTGTCTCTGGAAAAAGGGTCAAACCAGTTTGTTTGAACCAAGCAAATGGACAAGGAAAAAAAGTTCAAAGCTGGCCACGTTTTACCACACTATTCTACATTGGTTTAAATACTACAATAGATTGTACACAAAGAGCTGTTTACTAATAAATCAATTGTATTTTCATCTCTGATGATACAAATGCATTTATTTGATATCAAAACAATTTCAAAAATTGCTTCAGTAAGTAGAACAGAACAAAGTTGATCAAGATTATATAAAAATTTGAGCAAGTTGTTAAGCTTTAGGCAATTTTAGATATGACAGCACATAAAGCTGTGGGAACCAAAATTTACCGTTCGCACAGTGCAGATAATTACATATAAGTAGCTACACACCTGCTGTAAGCGCTCTGCCTACAAATGTGAATATGTATAATTGACTGTAGATATGGTATCCCTGGTGACTTCACCTGATGTCTTCACTCTGGGTTTAAAGCAGAAGCGCTTGATAAAAGGAAGAAAGATAGTACCAGAAAAAAGCAACGCTGTGGCACCGAGGTATAGCGCTGCTTTCTCATTTATGGTTTCCTGGATGTACACTGAAACATACATTATAAGGTTTATGACTCAATCCTAGATAAGTTATAAGATTATTATCTTTCACTGTTTAAGGAGCAAAAAGGTTTAATTATACCTGCAATGAATGGCATTCCTGCTGATCCAAGACCATCGCACAAACATTTCATCGCGTACAGATTCATAGCCTTCTCTGGACTGGTCAGCTCAATAGCCAAAGGTACCGAGTTACCTGATGTGAATGCTTTAAAGAATCCAATACTTCCAACCAGAATAAAGTATTCCACTAAAACACATAAGTGCATACATTATAAGTAAACATTGACAACAACATTCTAACCCAAATGTGACAAGAACTTGCAAACTAATTAAAAAAATAAGATTAGTTACTATAAACTTCTTACCGCTTGTTTCGATAAAAGCCATGGAAAAGACAGAAGCAGCAAGACCAAACATGCATACGGTGTGGAGTAATGTAGAACTAAACTCTGTGCAAACAGTCAGAAATATGTATATGAGTGAAGCTACGATCTGTAATCCACCTTGTACGGTTAGAGCGTTGGCAACCTAAATGTGTAGCAGAAGACAACTAGTGAAGTAAGTAAACAAATCACGACATCTCATGGAAAGAGAGCTCCCGGTAGAATTACCTGCTCATCTGACATGTCCAAGTACCTGACAGCATAGTCTCCCATTACAGTGAAGCATGCTGTCAATCCTCCGCTGTACAACCCTGACATAGCCACTACAGCTATTGACTAAAACAAACAAGTTTTTAACTTATCTTACTTTGTACATCTTCTCCCAACATCTGCAATTTTTATCTATTCTCTCTTTTATCTAATTGGGCTTATTTTTCCTACTCATGGTAAAATCTCCAGATCGAATGGCCAAATAATCTTACCATTGACTACATCGATATTTATTTTGCACACTTTATCTTTTACTTTTATTCTCCACTTTACACTTACCATTGTTGACTCAAGGCAATTGTCTTGCCTAAAAACAAAACAGTGTGGGAATCTTAGATAAGCATTGTTGGCTGGTTGCTTAACAAAAACACACAGCAATTTGCTTTATACCAACCGCTCAGCGGTGGATGCAATGATATCAGCTAAATTTTACCTGAGGTTGTTTCATTGTTTGCCACATGCTGTTGCCAATCAAAAGTGATGCTTCATTCTGTCCATTTTTTTCAAACTTTTCATCCCCATCTCCATTTTTACATTTCTAAATTGATGAAGCAGATTGAAATGAGTTGCTGTAATTGATTAAACTTCAAAGTTAATGCCATTTCATGGACAGCAACATTTCAGTAATTACCCTATCATTTTTCATAATGTAGATATACAAGTTTTTTCAAATTTTGTAGAAAAAATTTTCTCGCAAAAACGAGGTAGAGAAAGTTGGATTCATCTGCAACGTTATATGTACTAAGCTTTCAGTTTAATTCAACCTAATTATCTGTCCTGTTTCATTTGCGAGCAAACACGGTATGACAATGAAAATTGTTGCATACATCAGCATCTGACAGTTCAGGTTCTTTAATTTGTATGCCTTCAATTTTCATATCCACTGATGTCTTTCTTTGGTCACCTCCAGCTAACACCTCCTGGTCAACTACAAACACTCTAGACGAAGAGTTGCTAGGTAGAAGACGAAGTTTGGGTCGCCTTTCGTTCACAACTGCAGTAGTATCCAAATCATTAGAAGGTTTGACGTAAGTGAGTCCACAGAGTAAGTTAATCAGCAGTATGCCACCTGTATAAACAAACGAAACCCACTAACTTTGGTTTGAAGTCTTTTATTGATGAATGGAAAATGACAAATTTGAATCACTGGTAACGATGTATCATGGAACTAAGTATTGTTGATTGCGCAAAAATATTTGTTCGTTTGGTGATTGTCATCACAATCAGCCATTCAAAAATGAATGACAAAGTTATACAGTAGAAAACTTTGTACACGTTCTTTCACAGCAGCTAGAACATTTGGAGGTGTTTGAAAAAATGTTATGAAAGAGCTCACAAGAAAATTTCAAACGAATTCTCAAAAAGCTGGCTATTAATAGAATGACCGGTATTATTTTATGAGCCATATTTTTTGCATAATACTTTATGATTCACATTTTTGCCATCGTACATTTGGATTGATGTTCAGTACTCAAAGGGTATTTTTTACTCAATAAATATAGATGAATAGATTTTGCCACAATTAACTGGCAAGCATTTAAAAATATTTTTCTCACTTCCAACCTCAAAGTACTTTCACTCGACTCAATCAAATGTTTGCAACGGGTAATGCTAGTGTAAGATTACATGTGTCAGAAGTAGCTAGAGTTTCCGGGACCAAACCACTAAACTTATGGAGCTGTTTTCTCAAAAGCAGGCAACTCAATACAAATAATTATCAAAGTCATAATTATAATGTATGGATGTTTCCGGTAAATTGTTAACGAGTTAGTAAGTACTTAGGGCTGTAAAAGTATAAATCTTTTGTATAAATCAAAACTTTTGTTTGTGTTGTTTTGAAATGAATAATTAAATTTTAGCTTAAATAATTTATAAAGCTGGTTGACTGACAAACATTACTGTTTATTTTAACACGACAAAATCAACTTCTCATATAGATATTCAATAAAGCTACCGTGGTCTGGTCACTTTTTCTACTACCAAACGACATTTGAGAAAGACCCCCACAGTCCCAATTGTGTGGGAATATTTTTGCTTGAGGGTCTATTTCACAGTATGCCTGGTACCATGATGGAAGGTTTCTGTATGACTCGTTTGGAAGCAAAAGTTACTCTGATTTTTAAGCCATTACTTGGGCTGAAACCTAGGAAAACATCAAAAACCTAGATTTTGTTTTGAAAATTCAAATTTCTGTTCTGCTATTAGGAAGTGCATCTGGTTTACAAAGTCACCAATAGTGATGAAGGTTTTTGTCCAGCCCAGAGCATGCATCAGAGATGTCAACACCTGAGGGACCACCATTGATGCTAAGTTCAAGGTCAAACACACAGCACCAAATGGGCCAATTTGACTGCCGGGGAAGTATTCTTTTATCACACTGGTAGTGGCTATCTGCATCATTCCACCACCAAATCCTGAAGAAATAATTTCTAAGAATTAATTTACATTCAACAAGAAGTTTTACTCACACAAGCTTATGACAAATGTACTCACCTGCGCAAACACCAGCTAGCAATAGGCCTTGCCATGATGATGTGGTTAATGATGTCAATGCCATTGCTGCTGACAGCATTATGCTTCCAACTATTTGCATGGTTCTATTTTCAAGCTTTTTGCCAATGTAAAGAGCTGGTAGACCTTCAAAACATGTTGCTACAACATTGACCTTTGGAAAACATAAAAATAACATAATTGGCTTTAACAATTTTATTGGTCTACGCTGTTGTTAATAACTTGTAGCATTTATTTTGATCCAAAATTGCATGATTAGACATGATTTACCATATTTATTTACATTTGATAGTAGTAACGTAGGAGCAGATCTCTGTCATGGTGTCTAAGGACAAAAAGGTTTGCCTGATTCCAAGTGTCTTTTTGTTGGCACCAGTTACCATGAAAACCTGAAGGTACCATTTTGTTTTCGCAGGTATTAAAATTTAATCTTTTCAATTTTTTGGTTTGAACCAAGTATTTATTGTGCAGGGTTTGTTTATATTGTGATTTTGTATGGTGTTTCAGATCATGAGGTTGAGTATTTTATAAACAAGGTGTGCATGTTTTGTTTTTATACCTGGGTTTGTGTTGTGTTTGGTTGTTGAATTAACATTGTATAGTTATAGGTATAGTTTTATTACAAAAGATAAAATTTAAGCTGTTTGTTTCCATACATATCCATGCACATATTGTAATGGATTCCGGTCTGTTTACCACGGACATCCACTAGTCTCGAGTATTGTACCTCTCTCCAGAGGGGACACTGTGCTGAATGACAGTGACAACTGTGCAGGGTAACCGAATTACCCGGTAACGCAAGAGCCCATGGCTCAAACAAACAGTACAGCGTAGTGCTTGTGTAAGTGGCTATATTCTCTATGATAGTCCTGAGAGTAATTATTCCTCTAGGGTTGGCAATATGAGAATGAATGCAAGGAGTAAGACAGTGTGCTCTCCTTTTATAGGAGAGCTAACAAGTACAAAACATGTAACAATCATAGCACAGGAGACAGATTAGCCAATACAATTGATTATATAAATAAGTAGCCAATCAACAATGCAGTACGGTTAAATAAGGGAGGTGCCAAGTGGCTAAGGGCGGAGTCCTATCTCCTCATTGTCCAATCAGTAGTCCTGCAAGGCTCCCAGTCTGTATATAGAGTAGGGTTCATGAAGTTGGCAATCTAAGGGTAGGTACTTCCTTTTCTCGACCTTGACTGAGCTCCTACATACTTGTGAAGATCCTCATCTATGTCGGCCATCTTGTGCCAGCCTGGTACAGCTATACCGGGTCGGTAAGGGTCACTACCGGCCCTGCAGGGGTCACTACCGGCCCGGTTCACTATGCCACCGGCACAGTAGGACTTTCCACCCAAACAGCTGTAAACCGAACGCTGTGGGTCAAAGTCTAGCGCATTGTCTCGCAAGGTTCTAGAGTAAACGACCTGTTCACTACTAGTGTGCATCAAAATCTACCACAATATTCATGTCCATGTTCATATTTAGGTCCATGTTCGTCATTATGTCCATTTATTCTCGGTACATGCACATGTCTATGCCTATATTCATGTGGATATATAATTGTGAATTTGACGAATGATCGTCATAATAAAAATATGTATACAGTAACTAATGTAAGAAAGTTAAAGTTCAAGATGAGTTTTTTTTACTAAGCGCTAGTAGGTTCTGTTAATACTCCATCAGAACATACTCATCTTGTAGCCTAAAAATATGTGAACCCTCGTTTTATTTGTCTGTAAGTTAACGTTTTTCCATCTTTTATTATGAAACCACGATTTTTTCCTTTAAATGGCTTTCTTGTGCTCAACACAATCAGATGACGGTATTCTTTAAATCATTACTTCGGTAGTTTAAACCTTTGGAGCTAAACTTGTTTCCCTTTTCTCTCCAACAGTAGTAGGATTTAGAGTTGAGCGCAACAATTCCGTCTTCTGTAAACTCCTCTTTGAACAATCCAGGAGTTATTTTTCCATGTTTTAGCACTTTTTTGCAGCAATAGCGCATGTTCCATTCTGCATCCGTTGTTTTAACCTTCAAAAACTCATCCCTATGTTTGTCACAGTATTGTTTTGGGAACCAATTGGAGTTGTCGATGTAAAACTCTTTTTTCATATCCGCTTTAACCAATACTTCTAATGATCCACTCAAAGCCCTATATGCTCAATCTGTATACATTTCAACGTACTGAAAACCACTTCTATCGATATATCTATAAATAAAAAAGTGATTATATTATTTACAGTTATGTCTACTGTTTAAACTAACTATTAGATTAATAGAGGAAAATTAAGAGTTACTTACTTGTCCATAAAGTCGTAGTAAAACTGCAACATTTTTAGTTTGACGTATTGTAGTACAGAGAAACTCAAGTGCACTGGAACATTCTTAGTCAGCTGGAATGGTTAACATAATAATTAACAGGATAACCTTTAAGAACGCAATAGTTTTTGTATCAAATTTAATGAGATTTAGAGTGTACCATTTGTTTAGCGCTATCTCATCCATAGAAACGAATTTGTTCCCTCTGATACGGAATGAAGCTTTTCTGGCCCCATTGACGTACTTGACAGTTGTATGTTTTTCTTTGTCGGTGATTGTTTTTTCCATAGGCAACATTTTGTACCAACTTACTGGTAGCTGTAGTAGTATCTGTTAGTTCTTCAGGGACTTTGATGTCACAGTCGACAAATCTAAAAAAATCTTCTGATTGAACTCTTGCCACCACTTTTTTTGATTTAGTTTTTTTTTTCAACTTGTATGGTTTAGAAAGATTTTTGAAATGTGTTGACAAATTTTTGTAGATTTGTGTGAGTTTTTACACGAGTCAACCAAAGTGAGATGACGTGTAATCTAGAGTTCAGAGATACTCTTTATTTTCCAATGTATCTCTATACAACTGAGCCATTGATCTTTGTCTGGTAGTCTGAAACTCTGGACGAGTAGCGTTGTTGAAAGAGCAGCTTCGTCCGTGCCAAAAACATTCATAAAATTAAAAGACAATTCATTTTTTGAAGCAAAATCCATCAACCGGTTACCCTTGTTGCCCAAGAGAAACTTCTTCTCCGTTGAGCTGATGCCTGATTTTGATTTTCTTTGCAAACATTTGTTACTGTCGCCAGCTGTGCGCTGACTTGCTAAATTTTACCGGATTGACAAAGGAACTCCATTGGCATCTATTCCTGAGCCTTCCACACCAATTCCTATCTGATTAATTGGTTCATGCAGTATTCGAAAACAGATGAAGTTTTCTTCGAACCATTTCCAACCGACTTGAGTTCCATCTCTTTCTTTTACATTTATCACTTGATAATCTGAGTTTTGCCGACAAAAGAGATGATAACTCATAATAATTCTGCTCTGAGTCGTGAAATCTGTACAAAGTGCAGCAAAAAATTGTACTCCAATACGATTTTTTATTATTTAAAACTCACTGATTACTAAGAGTTTCAGTGTTTTCAGTAGATGGTGAAACTTGAGAAGCATCTGATTTTTCTTGACAAGCATTTTCAAGTTCAATCTCCATTTCATATATGTATTCATCGTCTGGAAGTCTGATAGCAATGTGATTTTCCACGAACCAATCCCAATCCTCCAGTATTTTTGCATCACCATTTTCCTCCATCTCTATTCTCCCTGCTAAAATTAAAAATAAAACACTATCAAACTTTAAAAGTGACAAAAAGTGACATTACGCTTTAACAGTAATTGATATAGACTCACTTTTTATTGTAAGGTCTGTTTTGTTATTGGGTAAATAACATCTGTCTATCTATTGATTTTATAAATAGATATATGTATCTGTGTTTAAATAACATAGTACTGAGAGTAAACCACTAAAACCGAAGTGATATTCCTATTTTTTCAGTGCAATTAGTTGAGTACTTCCACTAGTGTCAAATAATTGTTTATTGCTTTTTACCTTAATACAGAGACTCCTCGTAGTAGTTGTAGTAGATGGTGGTCCTTCAGTCGTTGTTGTTGAAGCGGATGCTTTCTGTGTAAAAAAAGTGGCTCTTAAATAGCTGGAGTTGCACCGATTGACCTGAGTCCAAATCAATGAAAAGTCTCCGTCGAAAAGCCCTTTATAACATATAAGAAGTTGAACAATATCTTTTCATTCACTCGAAAACCTTATATGTTATAAAGGGATTTTTGTGCAAAGAAAATCTTTTTCATTCACGCGAAAACCTTATATGTTATAAAAAGATTTTCGAATGAAGAAAATATTTTTTATTTGCCCAAAAATCCTCATACATTATAAAGGGACTTTTGCGCAAAGAAAACTTTTTTCATTCGAGCAAAGATTTTATATATTATAAGGAGATTTTTGCGCGAAGAGGATTTGTTTAATTTTAATTAAACTATATCAATAGCTATACAATGTTAATCCAACAATCAAACACAAGACAAACCCCGTTATAAATCAAGACATGCATACAGTGTTTATAAAATACTCAACCCCATGATCTAAAACACCATACAAAATCAGAATATGAACAAACCGTGCACAATAAATACTTAGTTCAAACAAAAAAATTGAAAATTAAATGATAACACCTGGTTAACGCAAAAAGGTACCTTTCATATTCTCATGGTAACTGGTGCCAAAAAAGACACTTAGAACCAGGAGAATTTTTTTTCCTTAGACACCAGGACAGAGATCTGCTCCTACATTACTACTTTTGGCACCAACAGAAACATTTCACAACCAAAGTTATATGCATCACTTTTTTTTTCTTTCAAGTTTATTATTTGGACCCGATGTATATATTACTCTCTGGTCCAAACGATAGCAGAAAATGAATATTTTGACTTATACTGCAACAGTCTATTACTAGCACTCAGCATGCATTTTATACTTACAGGATGCTAACAGAGACCCCGTCTGGACAGGAGCTATGATAGCGCTGATGATTCTCTCATTGTAATGTTGAATGTAGAATATGGTGGCTATAGAAGTGCTGCCGACAATGTAGCCAAAGGCAGCAAAAGTGCTCAAGCATGTCGTAGCAAGAATCACCCATTTGTACCAATGTGGCACTGCCATTTTTCTGTGGTGTATGTGCTTAAAACAAAAAACAAAATTTGCTTCTTATAATCCTAGAGTTGTTCCTTTCGTTAATTGAGAAGCAACTTTTTTATTTACTGATTATATAATGGTATAACGCCAACAAACTAAAAAAACGGCCAACCAAAATTGCAAAAGAAAATGTGTAAACCGACTTTGCCTGCAATTTCTACTCTTCGTAGATAAAAGCCCTCTAGTTTGGAGTTGTCTTTTCATTTCTGCTAAGCAACAATGAAGGCTAACTACATTAAAAACATGACTTAGTTTTTTATCAGCTGTTGTTTGTTACTTTGAAATTGGCAATCGTTCTTCCATGAAAAAATCCCTAGTTTTTGACAGAATCATAAGCTGTTTACCTTTTCTAGACTATAATACAGTTACATATATAATACGATAATACGATAATACGACAATATGATAATACGAGATGTGTTGCGTATATTTACAGCTCTCTTAATGAATATACTTCTGTCTTACCTAATCGTTCCACGAGCTGTAGTGGATTTGCCCGACACATCGCACCTAATATAGTTGCTGAGAGTGTTTAAGGTTTAATAAAGGAGTGTAGCAAGGAACTATCGGTGATGGATTGAACAATGATTGGCTCAGTAACTGCAAGCATTAAATGTGCATCATAAAAATTCAGGGAATGCAAGCTTGTGCGCCACTGGCATTTATTGGCACACTCTCAGGTTGCATTACCTTTCATAAACAGTGCAATTGTCAAAATCTGTGATTTAAGTGTTTCGAGTGGTTCTGCCACCAAAAGGGTATCATCTGTGGCTGAAATGCTTTCAAGAAGGTTGTGAGGCAGCACTCCTATAATCTTGAGTGTTGTAGTGGCTAGATAACGACATCGTAAATGTACCGTCAGCCAACTCCATAATGACACGCTTATGTACATTGTCACAATATTCATTACTATATGCAATAATAGCTAACAGGTGCTTTTGTACAAAACAACACCTAGTATGACATTAATGAATCTGAATGAACGCTAAAATTGCTTGTTTTTGATAATAAAAAAAAATATTATATACAATTGTGGCATATTCATTAGCATTAGTTCTATGGTTCTTCTATTTTCGCATAGCAAAGAAATAAAAACTATTGTTGTAGTCTATTTTCCTAGCAAACAACTAAAAAGTCTTTCTACAAATGAGTATCATGAAATTTAACAAGCTTAATAATGGTAGATAACTTGCAGCAGTAAAGGTAATGAAACCATAAATAAAGGCAAATGAAAGTGCAAAATTCAGATCATTTATGATCCAAACTATCAAAGGGGTTGATCTCAACCAAGTATAAATAAATATATATATCAAAAAGAAATTCAGTTTGCAACTCCACAAACTTTGTAACATGGTTATCACATTGATTTATTATACATCTTCATCAGCACTTGAAGTGGACTCTTGCATTGGCTAACAAGGTTCAAAGAGCTATTGTGGTGGCTTTTCAAGTCACATACATGTGCGCAGATGTGTTAGTACTTGTTCTGGCATCACTATATAGCCATTGGATGGCCAGAACAATAATAATTGATTATACCGAAATGACCGACCCTGCGTTGATCAGGCATCTACCCTGCATTGGAGCCATACCGACCCTGCATGACTCATTACCGACCCAGTGGGTGCTATACCGGGCCAGCAGAAAGTGACTCACCATAGCCTGAGACCTGAAGCTAGCCTTAGAGGGAGTAGAAGGACATATCCACCAGATACCTACCAGTACTTATGAGAAAAGTCAAGGAACCAAGCCTACAAAGTCTGAGAGACTTACCATAGGAAGTAAAAGTACCTGTGACTGGCTAAGGAGTCTATAGCTCCCCCCACTACTTCTGGGCGCCACTTATTTTTAAGCCCATATATCTTGCCTCATTCGTTGACTATTTATATATGCTTATCTATTCATTGTGATATGTTCCATTTTTGTGCTATTGGTTATTGTCTCATTTAGCTTCCTGTGCCATATCTAGTCAGTCTGTAAAGTACTCTTGTATTGTGATTTTTACCTACTCATATTCACTGTTTAAGATTATAGGCATATCACTCTAAAGCACTGAGTTATGCTTCTGAGCCGAGGGCTTTTTACTAGTTGTGGAGTCAAGTATACTACTCCACCTCTGATTCAGTGTATACCAACCTGTTGTTACCATACCGTCGGATTGTGACCGACTTCTCTGTGCCAGCGAACTAGGAGTTTGTTTGATCACAGACACTCAGCTAGTGGTTTTACGCCCCCAAAATCCGCTACACTATTATCTAGGGCGCTCTAATCTTCAAGTACCCATCAAGTGTTTATGTTGCATTCTACACCCCCTGCTTGCAACCGATGATATAGAATTTAAGCAGCGTTATATCCCAGTATACCTACTCACTTCTTAAAACTTTTAGTGACTTTTTCTCTTTCCCTCAGGCAACCTACTTCTTATTCAAGTTGCAATATCATCGCCGTTAAAGTAAAAATGAAAAATTATATGATACAAATTTACCCAGCCCGGAATTGCCTTGTTTTCCCCTTTGCCCACTGTCTTTTAATCAATCCACTGTGAATAGTCAAAGACTGTCAACTGTGTATCTCTGTTATGTCAGCAGAAATGGTGCATCTTAACACCAGAACCTTCAAATATGGTTGCTCAGTTGACAAGACAGCTTTTTCAAGAGAATGAGGCCTGGTCAGAAGTTTCTGCGCATGTTTTATTAGAGTAAACTGTAATTGAACTTCAATCACCAAAAAAGGCAAGTTTCCAAACGATAATGTTACTTTTGGTCAGTCATGTATTGGATTGCCACCTTTGTATTCTGCTATGAATAAAGGTTATTACATATCACTCGAAAGCACCGAGTATATATGTTTGAGCCGAGGGCTCGCCACAGTTGGTAAAGAAGTTTACTCTCTTTCCAAGCAGTTGGTTGTGCCATCCCGGCACGGGGTCACCTCTGAGGAGAGGTAGACTGTTCTTTGTCAGACCTAGGAAGGCTGACTGTTTAGTTGTGCCGGAAGACAAGCAGTCTGTGCGGTGACAAGCCCTAGCGAAAAGTAGTAGGACATAAAAATCCGCTACAAGTGTGTGAAGTTACCTCCTACTTACTGCACACTCTTCATTGAAAACCACTGAAGTGATTGCAAAGTGATACCCCTGTGATGTAACAGGTCTGACATAACACACAAAATATTGAAACCATCTTTGAACAGCTGTATCTTGGAAATGGCTGTTGTTACAGAAACAAACTTTGCATGTACATTCATTACCCTTAGTTCTATTGATGGGGCAAAACTCAGCTAATTTCAAAATTTCATCATTATTTACGCACATCGCCTTCAATAAAGCTCTTTCAAAAGGTTTACATTCGGCACAACACATCTGAATCTGCATGATGTAAAGCAGCATTTAATTTCTGAAGAGTCTCGCACACTGCAGAGAGAAGTAGAGTCTCCTATATTTCTATAACATACTCAATGGACAGAAAGTGCAGTAGTGTAAGTTGAGGATAATTTTTGCGAATCAAATAACAAAAAGAGTTTGATGTGATGCAAAGAAGTTGACAGGTAACACATTTTCAGAAACGTGGGATAAAAGTTTTTATCGGGTAGCATATCTTGAATGAGTTTTATGGCCAAAAGGGCTGATAAGAAATTGCAATGACAAGGACAAATGAGAATAATTAAATCATTGGATGGAGGTTATCTATGAGGTAGGTTGTTCTTAATAGTCAGTCACACTTTTTTTGTACAGAGGAAATTTACAGTTCAAAATACTAACAATTATTTTTTATTTTTTCAAGTAAGTTTCGATGTTCTTTTGCCTGTCTTCTCCTTATCAGGCCAAAAAATAGTTAATGCCATATTACATTTTTCAAAAAATAGTTAATGCCATATTACGTTTTAGTTTTAGGTGAAGATGGCACCGCCGGCTTGGTACAAATGGGTGATTCTATTTAGCACATGTCTCAGTACATTCTTTGCCTACGGCTATATCTCAGCCAGCACTTCTATAGCAACTGTGTATTACATACAACACTACAATGAAAGACTGTTTAGTTCTATTATCAGTTCTGTAAACTATGGTGTGATGGGCATCTCATGTAAGTTCATCTATTTTAGAACATTCTAGAACTGCTAGTGTTTTCTAAGATTGTATATCTGGCAATAGACTAATTTTTAACATGACAATGCAGGCCTTCCAGCACTTTACCTGAGCAAGAGAATTGGTAACAGGGTACAGCAGGTGATTGGTGGAGTTCTAATGTGTGTAACAGTGGCAGCAACTTCAATATCCACTAAGTCATGGCAAGGCCTTCTCCTCTCTGGAATACTGGCAGGTACAGTGGCTTATAAATTTCCAAGATCTCAAATTTAGATTCTACAAGAAACTGAAAGCTCTATTTTTCTGTAGGAATTGGTGGAGGTCTGATGCAGATAGCTACCACAAACATCATCAAAGAATATTTCCCTGGGGGACAGATTGGACCGTTTGGTGCAGTGAGTCTAACGTTAAATTCTGCATCTATTGCCATGCCTCAGCTCTGGACTTACCTGATGGAAACGTTGGGATGGCAAAACGCCTTCTTGGCTATAGGTGAGAGTCACATGGATATTTTGTGATGTGCTTTTAATGGCTTGTGAAAAGCAGCTTTTGGCTGCATTAGTCAATCACGGTTAAAAGCATGGAATGATACCAAAGATGGTCGTGATTAATAGCCGGTAATGCAATGACACCAAGCATATTAAATAGAAAACTTGCATCAGGTCATGGTGACTGTTTGCTTTCAACTATCATTATAAATCGCTTTTACTGTCCACCTACTGTAAGCTTCTAGCCTTTCAATTCTTGTGAATATGCCAAGCTTTTTAAACAACGCCAACGGAGTTTAGCTCAAATTTTTTTTGAAAAACAGAGGCAAAGCAAAACGAAAAACTACTTCTTCTGATAACTATTACATACAAATTGTGGGATGGGATTTTGTGGAGCGTAGCTCTCTGTGTCCAGAATCTTATCTACACTCAACCTCAGAGGTGCCTCCGACTATGGGAATGTAGCCAGACAGCCCTCCTTGATGCTGGCGCACAAAACACAGGAAGGCAGCTATAAGTGATTACGCAGTAATTACTACTCGGCACAGAGTAACAAGTTTACCAGCCCTAACCTGTCAGCCCTGTAACCTAAAAATAGCCCAAGAACTCTTTCGAATGTCAATCAAAAACCGTTACTACTCTAGATGGGGTGACAGGTCAATCACAGGCTAGCTAAAGACTGAAGACTATGGAGAGGGTCTAGGAGCCAGCTGGCTGGATAGTTAGGCAGTCACTCTGTCATTTCTCCATTATGCACTCTTTTTATGTAATCTTATACATACTGCATGATTCGCTTAAATTTGTAGCAATTGTTGTTATTGATTGAACAATCATTATTGCATGTGTTATTGGATTTATCTTGATATAGGTCTTGCGTTTCCTATAAAGCAGCCTATATAAAGCTGATATTTTGCCTGAGTGGGCTCGTGGGCTCCACTGTTTTGCGAAGCTGTTTAGCAACTTCTCTAAAGTTTATTGCTAGCCTTGTCGACGTGGTTTCACCTCTGGAGACAGGTATTCAGGTCTATAAAGACTTACGGAAGACACCTACAACTGTGCCGGCAAGCTGAAGCCTTGCGGGCAGTAAAAAATTCCAAATAGAGATAGTGTACCCAATATACTCCCAGTATAGTTGTTTTAGAAAATAAGTATTCACACAAGTAACCAACTTCTATTAAAAGGAAATAACACAAAGCTCCGACAGAAACCTTTTCACTGGAATTTTCGCTTGTAATCGAAATTTAATAGCACTCACTCTGCCCGTACTTCTTTCGAAACACTGGCATCGATTGTATAGAAATAGATGGTCAGATTAAGAGCAGTAAATTATACCGGCTACCTTGGCACAACACCTGCAGGGTAACCCGGCTCTGTGAAGGCATCCCGAGGTGGCACTAAAATAGCTGCCCTAGCGTGAGAGACCGTAATAGACAAAAGGATCTCAGTCACAAAGATCTACTAGGAATCCACCTACAGTTCCAGTAAAGCCTAAACCCCAGGCCTGTAAAGGCTAAAGACTTACCCTAGGAAGCTGTATAACGCAACGACTCTCAGGATTGAGCCCTCATCTCCTAGTTTTGGGTGCCTTATCTTCAACCTTGCGCGTTGTGTGTGATTGGTCAGTATTTATAATCTCTGCATTCATTAGTCTAATTATGCCTTACTCATGGGTTATCATGTATTGATACTTAGCGACAAACATTTCCTGAGCTTCAGCTTTCAAATGGCTGAATTTTGCATGCACTTATTGTATGACATGGGATCTTCACCTGTGTCTTTGCCTTGTTAGTGTTGTACACTGCCACTTTTTTATTGCTTTTTAATTGGCAGTTGTAAAGCAATACTTGTATCTAACCTAAAGCACTAAGTTTTGTGTCCAGCGGATGGCTCACCATAGTCCCTCAGTCAAGAGGAATTCTCTTAATCATTCTTGTGCCATACCAGCACTGGATCACCCCTGCGGAGAAAAAAATTGTTGGCAGTTATAGATCTGGCTGTACCAGAAAACAAGGAGTTTGGCTGCTGACAGTGTTCTTCGTGGACCCCCAAAATTCTCTATAGAGTTTAAAGATATATTGAGAGGGTAATGTTGATCCAAGATAACACAATTTCTGGCTTACAATGCTGTTCGACTTGCCCTGCAAAAAAGCCTCATCAATAACGAGCACTGGATTGACAATAAAATAAAAGTCACCAATCATCAAAAAACTAGTTTTATAACCGTTTCTGTATTGCCAAGTAATTCAAGCATTCAAACGCAGCATACCTTTTATTTTTAAATATTTTGGCTTGTCAAAAACACTTCTTGTGATTATTTGGTATTGCCCTTTGAACATCTGCCATAAGCTGCGTGAGTCCATCGATGAAGACTGCTATTTATATAATTCTGCTCTTTCACTGAGTCATGTGATATAGTCATGTCATAGTCATGTCATATAGTCATGTGATATAGTCATGTGATATAGTCATCTGTTATAGTCATCTGATATAGTCATGTGATATAGTCATGTGATATAATCACTTGATATAGTCAAGTGTTATAAGCATGTCATATAGTCATCTGATACAGTCGTGTCATATAGTCATGTGATATAGTCATGTGCTATAGTCATGTGATATAGTCATGTGATATGATCATATGATACAGTCATGTGATATAGTCATATGATATAGTCATGTGATATAGTCATATGATATAGTCATGTGATATAGTCATATGATATAGTCATGTGATATAGTCATATGATATAGTCATGTGATATAGTCATGTGATAAAGTCATGTGATATAGTCATGTGATATAGCATATAGTCATATACTCATCATATTACAAAAGACGAAGGGGTGTCCGTCCGTCCGTACGTCCGTACGTCCGTACGTCCGTCACAGGCGTCGCCCATTTCCGGTTGGAAACGGGCGTGTCACACTTCCGGTAGGAAACGGGGTCAAAAGGTCGAATGGCCGATATATATGATACAATGCTGACGGTCCGCATCTCGGCCCCAGGTGGTCCCGGGGCCCCGGCAGCTGGTCCCGTGGCATCGCTGCCGGGGCAAGGCTGTAGACTCAGATCCTCGGTCCCCACCCCGGGTGGGGTGGGTACTCGACCCGCCCTGCCCCAACCGGCAGGTGTTGGAACTCGGGCTATGTCGGCGGGGCCTTAGCCTCAGGCCCTCAATTTTCAAACAGAGGCAGGGTGGGTACCTGAACCGCCCCGCCCCACCAGACGGGTGTTAGAACTTGGGCTACAATACATTGGGACTGTTTCCTAGACCTGGAGTTGTCTCCTCAATACAAGAGAGCACGATTCCTGATGGAATTCCCAAACATGACCTCACCAACAGAGGTCATGCACACGGTGCATCCATATGGAGAATAACCATATTACAAACAAATCGAACAAATATTGCAATGAGACTTGCGTCGCAGACCAAGCCCGAAGGGCTTGTATATTAAATCTGTGTATTAAAAGGTCAACTCCAATAAATGCTGTATTACGTCACAGACTCCTCTTGCTCTAAAACAGATTTATCAGCTCTCTCTATAAATTTAAGCAGTAAATAATGTTGGAGACTTGTACTATATTTAGTCAAGCTAGATCCCTTCTTCCCCTTTTCCCACCCTAAAACCCCCCTACACCTCTTACCCTTTCAACTACAGAAGTTTCATGACCCCGGAGCCTTTCCCCTTCAGTACATACAGATATTTCCCTCAATTTCGGATACCGGCTACCCCGACCCTGTATAGACTCTGTATAGACCCTGTATAGACCCTGTATAGACCCTGTATCCTATATATACATACACATAGAACCTACCCCGGGTCAGGATCCCAGGTCAGTCACGAAAAATGACTGATAAAGATAGCCTGAGGCCCAAGGAGCTGGGAACCCTTCGTTCCATGGATATCGAAACAATGCAAATGATGGAAACAGAAGCTAGGAAGTAGGGATACCATATAAGGAATGGAAACTTTCCATTACTCTAGAAAAAAAACGGGAAAACAGCCCAGAGCTGCTTTGCCATGTGTCCCCCTTGTCATGGGCTTGCATTGTTTACCCAAATTGTATCGTATGTTTTGATTTGTGCATTGTTTCTATTATTATGTATGATTGGTTTACCCCTAATAAGGCGGTGCTAGTTCCTGGTTCTCTCCTATATAATGAGCTGCTGCACATGAGAGGAGAGCAGAAGTTAGTGGAGTTTTGTGCTAGTATCTTTATTATATCGCTAAATATATTTGTGTAATAAGTTATTGATAGTGTAAACTCTGGTGTAGTGAGTCTGGGTCGTGGACCCCAAGGAGGTTGTTACAGTCTGATGGAGTAGATGCCTTTTTGTCAGGAGTGCCAGAAGGAAAACCACTACAATAATAATAATAAATACTTCTTTGACTTTATCAATAAATCATTTTTTTGCTAAATTTTGCTAAGCATCCTCTTTGAGAATGAATAGTAGAAAAGATTTGCTACAGAAACAAATGGGAATTAATTTTTGTAAAACCCAATTTATTAGTTTCATGAAGTTAATAATTGGATAACAAGTGGATTGTTAATTATCTAAGGCAAGATTTCACAAGGTGATAAATAAGAAGTGGCAATTTTAGCCACAATCAGGAGGCAATTTTAACTCGGGCACACAAGTATTGTGGGAGATTTTTATGAGAGAAGGCCATCCAGACCCTTGCTCCCACCTTCCCCTTACCTCAGATTTCCCATACATCCCTTCACCCGTCCCCTACCACCAGTTCTAAGTGGACCCGGGATCCTCCCTTTGTAACATGTACAATCCATCCCGGGTTTACTACAACCCTGTGATAACCCTGTATATTATATATATATAACATAGAGAGCCTACCCCGGGTTACCCCGAGCCGATATACTAGCCCAGCCAACAAATATGGCTGAAAAGTATAGCCCAGGGTCCAGGAGAGTAGTAATATATGAGCAGATCTCCCTACCAAGTGTTTTTTTGTGGATTAGACCTTGGGGTGAAAACAATGGGTTACGGCGTTGGATGGATTCGCCGAGTTTATATTGTATTTCATTTGAGGGGTACTTGAGTGGCATTTGAGTGGCATTTAAGTGGCATTTGAGTTTTGATTATTTTTTTTACTTGATTTGAGCTCATATGGCAGCTAGATTTTGAATGTATGGCATTTAAGTTTTGATAATTTTTTTACATAATTATATACATACTTGAGAGAAAGAAAGAGATAGAGGAGAGAGAGGGAGGAGAGAGGGAGAGAGAGAGGAGAGAGAGATTTTTTAGTTTTCTATACATTCATGTATATATGGTTTATTATGGATGTATTTATGGGTATATTTATATCTACATAGAGAGAGGAGATATATCTACATTGAACAAATATATTGATCAAAAATGAAAACTATATGATTATATACCTGATTACATAATAAGTAGGGAAAATCTTCCTATATAATATAGCTATCCTATATAATATAGCTAGAGTCAGTAAATACTAAGTAATACAAAGCACTACAACCTGTAACGAAAATCAATACATACATACATACATATGGTATCTTGAGAGAAAGAAAGAGATAGAGGAGAGAGGGAGAGAGAGGAGAGAGAGGAGAGGGAGATTCTTTAGTTTTCTATACATTCCTATATATATATGGTTAATTATGTACATATTTATGGATATATTTATATCTACATAGAGAGAGAGGAGATATATCTACATTGAATAAATATATTGATCAAAAATGAAACATTATCTGATTATATACCTGATTACATAATAAGTAGGGAAAATCTTCCTATATAACATAGCTAGAGTCAGTAAATACTAAGTAATACAAAGCACCACAACTCGTAATGACAATCAATGCATACATACATACATATGGTATCATGAGAGAAAGAAAGAGAGAGAGGAGAGAGAGAGGAGAGAGATTTTTTAGTTTTCTATACATTCATGTATATATGGTTGATTATGTACATATTTATGAGTATATTTATATCTACATAGAGAGATGAGAGAGGAGATATATCTAAATTGAATAAATATATTGATCGAAAATGAATCATTGTATGATTATATACATTTATTACATAATAAGTAGGGAAAATCTTCCTATATAATATAGCTAGAGTCAGTAAATACGCACATGTCCATATTCATGTACATGTGCATAAATGGACATGAATAGGTACATGCCCATATTCATGTCCATATTCATGTCCATATTCATGTCCATATTCATGTCCATATTCATGTCCATATTCATGTCCATATTCATGTCCATTTATGTACATGTCCATATTCATGTCCATTTATGTACATACTTATGTCCATATTCATGTCCATATTCATGTCCATATTCATGTCCATTTATGTACATGTCCATATTCATGTCCATTTATGTACATACCTATGTCCATATTTATGTACATGCGCATGTCCAAATTCATGTCCATATTAACATTTTATAGCTATGTACAGAGGAGAGAGAAGAGAGGAGAGAGAGAGATTTTTTAGTTTTTTATACAACCATGTATATATGGATAATTATGTACATATTTACGGATATATTTATATCTAGAATGAATAATATACATCTATGACATAATAACTATATCGGATATATTTATATCTAGATTGAATAATATACATCGCTATGACATAATAACTATATTGAATGCTATAAAATATGTTGGAAAATCACCAAATTAGTCCTCTAGATGGTTAAAATTTACAGTATTTGGGAAATAACTGCAAGAGAGGAGAGAGGAGTATTTGGTAGAGGAGAGAGGAGGCTTCAAAAAAGAGCTACAAAAAACTAATCAGTACACAACTCAGTTTATTAGGTAGTAGCGCTTCAAGGAGGTACAAACACTGATTGCTGACAAACAACAAATTTTAATGCAGATTGGGAGAGGTAGCTTTTTTTAGACCCTATAATCATCCTGATTGCACAGGTTTTAATATCAATACAAAATGAATCTTCCTCCTTTAAAATATGGTGAACGTTATTTTGTTATACCAGAAGAGGAGTATCATAGTTTGATGGAAAAGAACAGTGGGGCTAAATCAACAGACCAAGACAAGTTTGCGTCATCATTGTATGACAACTCGACAAAAGACAAAATGGTGAGAGATATCGAGAAAATCCAGAATATTTTGGTTGAAACGAATGAAATAGTAATGGGAATCAAAAACGAGTTGCTTGAGCGCAAAAAGACAAATGAAAATGTTCAAAGCACAAAAACCTATCGGAGTGATGTTGGAAAGATTAGGGGAGAGTACAAGCAACCAAAGAGCTGGAGCTCTGCTAAAACACCAAAGCTCTCACCATCATCGTTTGATAGAAACACAATTGACGATGATAGCAATAGAGATTCGGAGAGAATGATGCAACAATTAGAAGAGTTTAAAAAGAAAGTATCCGACATGACAGCTAGTAAAGACAATCAAGCGTTAGGTGTAAAAATATTGTATCAATTGAGAGATTCTGGAAAATACGATCTGGATACTGACAGGATAAAACTCAAGGGAAGATGGCTTAGCGCTAAGCTATCAAAGAATTTGTTGCAAGATGTACTAACTGATAAAGACTCAATAAGATCAACAAAAGATAACTACAGTAGATTTAAAAGTCTGCTCACCACTCAAGGAATCACAACTGTCAGGAGATCCTCATGAAAAACTTATTTTAGCTACCTAGTTGTTTTGTTAATTCAAACATCTTAGCAACAACTTATTAGCTCAAACATGACTTTGTTATACTCAATCCTTTATCCAACACCTACAATAATTTTTAGTAATAGTAGTGTAATGAGACTGAGTAATAATCTACACACACCTTGTTCACTCTGTATGCTGTAGCACATGTTTTTCCTTTAGTTATCTGCAGTTACTTCAATTGGATCTTATCCAGATGTTTTATAGTCTTTGCTGCTACTGCGTTTTGTCTCAAACAAGAGTCCAAAGTAGGCATTGTGTCTACAAAATACAATTAAATTGATTGTTACAATTGTTTCATTTATTTTCATTGGTTTTATCTTCATATACATAAAGTGCCGAAGAAACAGTTTGTGTGAGTATGAAACTATCTAGTAGAGATAAATTAATATCTAGGTTCAACTAGCATTAAATATTAATTACTTTGTTAACAATAAATAATTAGAGTCAGTTACTTTACTAGTGCTCGGACAAACACACAATTTTGTTAATGTCAAAGTCTGCGATCTTACAAAGAAATAACTTAGATACTATTACTATTAGCATAAAATTATCTAGTAAAGATAAATTACCTAGGAGTGAATTCTAGTTGAGGTTCGATTATTTTAAATATAAATAATTAAAACCAAATTGATTGGAATCGTAGTAATATTTTTAAATACAACATTGCTTTGCAACGACTATTAATGAAAGCAATTATGAAATGTTGATGAGTAACTAAGTAATCTAGTAAGGAAAACTGATTGAAATCACGGTAATATTTGTTAATAGATACTTGCGACATGTTTTATCAACGAAAAAATCAAGCGATTTTCAAATGTTTACGAGTAACTAAGCGATTTGGTAGAAAATACTAACAGAAATCACTCGATATCCGTTTTTGAAATATTTACGATAAACCAAATTGGGATATTGCTGTTATCAACCAAAAAATCAAGCGAGTATCAAATGTTTACGAGTAACTAAGTGTTTCAGTTGACAAAAACCGATTGAGATCATGTGACATCCGTTCCGTTACAAATATTTACGTTAAGTTAGCAACGGAAAAAAAGCAAATATTTCTTAGAATATTCGCTATAGCAAGTTATGATAATTTTGTACTCGCTCTAAAGGTAACGGTTTTCAGTCCGTTTTTGGTCAGACCAAAATTTATGCGAGTCGTTTTAGGCATTACTTCAGTCGACGTAATGTTACCAGTTCATTTTCACAAGTTTTTAATATTTATTTTAAAAATAAATAATTAGAGCTTTCTACTAGTGTTAAATGATTGTTGATTATTTTTTACCTTATCACCACTTAGAGCCAGATGATTTAATTAACTAAAGACAAATAATTATTTTAGCATTTCTTACCTTGATGCTCTCCTAGTAGCTGTAGTAGATGATGCTTCTCCGCTTGCTGTTGAAGAACTGGATGCTTTCTAAGTGAAAACAGTGGCTCTTAAATAGCTAAAGTTGCACTGATTAAACCCTATGAATCAGCATTTTTTCCAATGCTTTCGCGGGAATAAAAACTGTTTATTCCCGCGAAAGCAACTGTTTCTATTCGCGTGAAAATAAACTATTTATTCCCGCGAAAGCAACTGTTTCTATTCGCGTGAAAATAAACTATTTATTCCCGCGAAAGCAACTGTTTCTATTCGCGTGAAAATAAATTAGTTATTCCCGCGAAAGCAACTGTTTCTATTCGCGTGAAAATAAAATATTTATTCCCGCGAAAGCAACTGTTTCTATTCGCGTGAAAATAAACTATTTATTCCCGCGAAAGCAACTGTTTCTATCCGCGTGAAAATAAACTATTTATTCCCGCGAAAGCAACTGTTTCTATCCGCGTGAAAATAAACTATTTATTCCCGCGAAAGCAACTGTTTCTATTCGTGTGAAAATAAATTATTTATTCCCGCGAAAGCAACTGTTTCTATTCGTGTGAAAATAAATTATTTATTCCCGCGAAAGCAACTGTTTCTATCCGCGTGAAAATAAACTATTTATTCCCGCGAAAGCAACTGTTTCTATTCGTGTGAAAATAAATTATTTATTCCCGCGAAAGCAACTGTTTCTATTCGGTTGAAAATAAACTATTTATTCCCGCGAAAGCAACTGTTTCTATCCGCGTGAAAATAAACTGTTTATTCCCGCGAAAACAACTGTTTCTATTCGTGTGAAAATAAATTATTTATTCCCGCGAAAACAACTGTTTCTATCCGCGTGAAAATAAACTATTTATTCCCGCGAAAGCAACTGTTTCTATTCGTGTGAAAATAAATTATTTATTCCCGCGAAAGCAACTGTTTCTATTCGCGTGAAAATAAACTATTTATTCCCGCGAAAGCAACTGTTTCTATTCGTGTGAAAATAAATTATTTATTCCCGCGAAAGCAACTGTTTCTATTCGTGTGAAAATAAATTATTTATTGCCGCGAAAGCAACTGTTTCTATTCGTGTGAAAATAAATTATTTATTCCCGCGAAAGCAACTGTTTCTATCCGTGTGAAAATAAACTATTTCTTCCCGCGAAAGCAACTGTTTCTATTCGTGTGAAAATAAATTATTTATTCCCGCGAAAGCAACTGTTTCTATTCGCGTGAAAATAAACTAGTTATTCCCGCGAAAGCAACTGTTTCTATCCGCGTGAAAATAAACTGTTTATTCCCGCGAAAGCAACTGTTTCTATTCGTGTGAAAATAAATTATTTATTCCCGCGAAAGCAACTGTTTCTATTCGTGTGAAAATAAATTATTTATTCCCGCGAAAACAACTGTTTCTATCCGCGTGAAAATAAACTATTTATTCCCGCGAAAGCAACTGTTTCTATTCGTGTGAAAATAAATTATTTATTCCCGCGAAAGCAACTGTTTCTATTCGCGTGAAAATAAACTATTTATTCCCGCGAAAGCAACTGTTTCTATCCGCGTGAAAATAAACTGTTTATTCCCGCGAAAGCAACTGTTTCTATTCGTGTGAAAATAAATTATTTATTCCCGCGAAAACAACTGTTTCTATCCGCGTGAAAATAAACTATTTATTCCCGCGAAAGCAACTGTTTCTATTCGTGTGAAAATAAATTATTTATTCCCGCGAAAGCAACTGTTTCTATTCGTGTGAAAATAAATTATTTATTCCCGCGAAAGCAACTGTTTCTATTCGCGTGAAAATAAACTATTTATTCCCGCGAAAGCATTGGAAAAAATGCTGATTCATAGGGTTTAATCAGTGCAACTTTAGCTATTTAAGAGCCACTGTTTTCACACAGAAAGCATCCAGTTCTTCAACAGCAAGCGGAGAACCATCATCTACTACAGCTACTAGGAGAACATCCAGCATCAAGGTAAGAAACGCTAAAATAATTATTTGTCTTTAGTTAATTAAATCATCTGGCTCTAAGTGGTGATAAGGTAAATTATTATCAATAATTATTTAACACTAGTAGAAAGCTCTAATTATTCATTTTTAAAATAAGTGTTTGTCCAAGCTCTAGTAAAGTAGCAGACTCTACTTATTTATTATTAACAAAATAATAA
Source organism: Cryptosula pallasiana (assembly GCA_945261195.1). Lineage (NCBI taxonomy): Eukaryota > Metazoa > Bryozoa > Gymnolaemata > Cheilostomatida > Cryptosulidae > Cryptosula > Cryptosula pallasiana. Next base: position 15,509,967 of record OX183133.1, on the reverse strand, counting down.
TAATTATTCAATGCTAGTTGAACCTAGATATAAATTTATCTCTACTAGATAGTTTTATACTCACACAAACTTTTTCTTCGCTACTCTATGTAGATAACGCTAAAGCCAATGAAAATAAATTAATCAATTGTAACAATCAATTTTTTTGTATTTTGTAGTTATGATGTCTACTTTGGAGTCTTGTTTGAGACGAAATGCAGCAGTAGCAAAGACTATAAACATGTGGTCAAGATCTACCAACACCAATGATAGATGTAAAACAACATGAATTTCTCTCCTACTTATGTGACACAGCAAGAATTTTTTCAAGATCCACCTACATAGATGATACCAAACCAATGAAGACTCAAACTACATCAATTTTCAAGACAGCACACTTCTCCAACACAGCAAGAGCAAGAATTCCTTTCAAGATCTACCACCTACTTAGATGATACCAAACCAATGAAGACTCAAACTACATAGATTTTGAAGACAGCATACTTCCCCAACACAACAAGAATTCATTTCAAGATCTACCACCTACTTAGATGATACCAAGTCAATGAAGATGAAGACATCACACTTCTCCAACACAGCAAGAATTTCTTTCAAGATCTACCACCTACTTAGATGATACCAAACCAATGAAGACTCAAACTACATCAATTTTGAAGACAGCACACTTCTCCAACACAGCAAGAATTCATTTCAAGATCTACCACCTACTTAGATGATACCAAACCAATGAAGACTCAAACTACATGAATTTTGAAGACAGTCGACTTCTCCAACACAGCAAGAACTCCTTTCAAGATCTACCACCTACTTAGATGATACCAAACCAATGAAGACTCAAACTACATGAATTTTGAAGACAGCATACTTCTCCAACACAGCAAATATTTATTCATTTCAAGATCTACCACCTACTTAAATGATACCAAACCAATGAAGACTCAAACTACATGAATTTTGAAGACAGCATACTTCTCCAACACAGCAAAAATTCCTTTCAAGATTTACGACTTAATTAGATGATACCTGATACCAAATCAATGAAGACTCAAACTACATCGATTTTGAAGACAGCGCACTTCTCCAACACAGCAAGAATTCATTTCAAGATCTACCACCTACTTAGATGATACCAAACCAATGAAGACTCAAACTACATGAATTTTGAAGACAGTCGACTTTTCCAACACAGCAAGAATTTCTTTCAAGATCTACCACCTACTTAGATGATACCAAACCAATGAAGACTCAAACTACATCAATTTTGAAGACATCGCACTTCTCCAACACAGCAAGAATTCATTTCAAGATCTACCACCTGCTTAGATGATGCCAAACCAATGAAGACTCAAACTACATCAATTTTGAAGACACTCGACTTCTCCAACACAGCAAGAACTCCTTTCAAGATCTACCACCTGCTTAGATGATACCAAACCAATGAAGACTCAAACTACATGAATTTTGAAGACAGTTGACTTCTCCAACACAGCAAGAATTTCTTTCAAGATCTACCACCTACTTAGATGATACCAAACCAATGAAGACTCAAACTACATGAATTTTGAAGACAGCACACTTCTCCAACACAGCAAGAGTTCATTTCAAGATCTACCACCTACTTAGATAATACCAAACCAATGAAGACTCAAACTACATGAATTTTGAAGACAGCCGACTTCTCCAACACAGCAAGAACTCCTTTCAAGATCTACCACCTACTTAGATGATACCAAACCAATGAAGACTCAAACTACATGAATTTTGAAGACAGCACACTTCTCCAACACAGCAAAAATTCATTTCAAGATCTACCACCTACTTAAATGATACCAAACCAATGAAGACTGAAACTACATGAATTTTGAAGACAGTATACTTCTCCAACACAGCAAGAATTCCTTTCAAGATCTACGACCTAATTAGATGATACCAAATCAATGAAGACTCAAACTACATTGATTTTGAAGACAGCGCACTTCTCCAACACAGCAAGAATTCATTTCAAGATCTACCACCTACTTAGATGATACCAAACCAATGAAGACTCAAACTACATGAATTTTGAAGACAGCATACTTCTCCAACACAGAAAGAATTCCTTTCAAGCTCTATCACCTACTTATATGATACCAAACCAATGAAGACTCTAAAAATTACTTATATTATATTTCGATGATGCTGAAAAAACTGTCCAGAACAAGAGTTCAAAAAGCTAATCTATAACTCAAGGCAATCATATCACTATTGGTGAGTTTTACTAATTTTTACCATAAATTAAACAAAATGCTGAATATATACATTTTCTAGGTGAAAAAAGGACTTTTTTGATGTAATTAGTGTATTTTTTACAACAAAATGCTGAATATATACATTTTCATGGTAAAGAAAAGGACTTTTTGGGTGTAATTAACGTAGTTTTTACAACAAAAATGTTGAACATATACATTTTTTTCAGGTAAAAAAAAAAAAAGCACTTTTTTGGTGTAATTAGTGTATTTTTTTACAACATATTTATAAAGCAAGTATTTTTTGTTTTGTTTTAGATAGATGAAAGAGAATCAAAAGCACTTGGTGAAAATAATGCTCAAGAAAGAACAAGTTGAACAATGTAACTTGGTGAGTTATTTCCCTTTTCTAATAATGTAAACTATCTAATGTAACTAGAACTATAATTCAAATTCATGTAATTATTTTACATATGCTAATACATAACTTTTTATTTTAGTTCATTATGGAATCAAAAGTACATAGAACAGAAGTCTTCCTTCCTAAGTTTGTATTATTTAATATTTACTGACTCTAGCTATATTGTATGAGATTTTCCCTACTTATTACACAATAAATGTATATATTCACATATTGTTTCATTTTTAATCACTGTATTTATTCAATGTAGATATATCTCCTCTCTCCTCTTTTTATCTCTCCTCTCTCTCAACATACTCTCTCCTCTACCAAATACTCCTCTCTCCTCTCTTGCAGTTATTTCCCAAATACTGTAGATTTTAACCATCTAGAGGTCTAATTTGGTAATTTTCCAACATATTTTATAGCATTTAATATACTTATTATGTAATAAATGTATATTATTCAATGTAAATGTAAATATATCCATAAATATGTACATAATTATCCATATATACATAAATGTATAAAAAACTAAAAAAAATCTCTCCTCTCTCTCCTCTCTCTTCTCTCCTCTCTCATCTCTCCTCTCCCCTCTCTCCAGAAGATTTTCCCTACTTATTATGTAATCAGGTATATAATCATATAATTTTCATTTTTGATCAATATATTTGTTCAATGTAGATATATCTCCTCTCTCTATGTAGATATAAATATAGCCATAAATATGTACATAACTAACCATATATACATGAATGTATAGAAAACTAAAAAATCTCTCTCCTCTCTCTCTCTCTCCTCTCTCATCTCCCATCTCTCCTCTCTCCTCTCTCCTCTCCCCTCTCTCTCAAGATACCATATGAGTTCGAGTTATGTAAAAAAGTTATCAAAACTTGAATGCCATACATTCAAAATCTATATGCCATATAAGTTCAAATTAAGTAAAAAACTAATCAAAACTCAAATGCCACTTAAATGCCATTCAAATGCCACTCAAATACCCCTCAAGTAAAATACAATATAAACTCGGCGAATTCATCCAACGCCGTAACCCATTGTCTCAACTCCAAGATCTAATCCACAAAAAAACACTTGGTAGGGAGATCTGCTCATATATTACTACTCAGGAGGATGATGGCCCACCATTAAAGGATGAAAGCATGAAGAAAAGTATTATGAAGCTGAGACCCAGGATGCAAGGACACCCAAATAAGGGATGGAAATTTTCCACTACTCTAAAAAGAGCGGGAAAGCAGCCCAGAGCCGCTTTGCCATGTGTTTACCCTTTTTATTGGCTTACCTTGTTTACATGAATAGTGTGGTATCTTTTCATTCGTTATATGTTTGTATTGCTATGTGCTATTCGCTCACCCCTTATAAGGGGGTGAGTGTCCCTCTGTGTCTCCTATAAAAAGAGCTCATGTATGACATTAGAGCAGAAGTCTAGTGGATTTTGTAGCAGTATTGTATTGTACTGCTAAACAGTTTTGAGTAATAAACTATTTGTTCGGGTAAACTCTGGTGTGGTGTGTCTGTGTCTGGCCCCGTAGGAGTTGCTAATGTCTCTTTGGGCTGAACCCAAAGTGTCAGAAAGTGAGAGGAGGTGTACCGGAGGTATACGGAGTGGATGTCGTTGTGTCGGTAGTAAGCGGACAGAAATCTACTACAATATAATCTACCGGCAGCTATGACCAACAGAACTTGCAGGCTTTATTTCCCAAAATATCCATCGCTGGTCCCCATGTCAAGGTTACTTACTGGCATTGCCATGCTAAAATATACAATTTAGTTGCAGCATTTTGTTTTTCAATGGCAGCTCAAGTCACTGTTTCTCTTATATCATTTTGAAATATTGCTCTTTGACACTAAGTCAAAACTGAAATTTTGACGCCTGTTAAAGCGATTTAGTACAGATCTTGGCTTACATTCTAAAGGCGTCAGCTTATATTTTCAAAGTTATTAATAATGTCTATAAAGTCACCCATATGACAATTTGGAGAATTGCAGAATATGAGTGATGTTTGTACATTGTAGGTGGATTGCTGTCTATAAACATTATTTGTGGTCTCAGTTATGCTAAACCTGGCAGCATACAAAAGAAAGATACAAGAAGAGCATCAAAACCAAAATTGTCTCTCATTCCTCGCAAATCTTCGGCGACCATTTTTGTTCTTCCTCACGATTCTGATGACTCAAGTTTCGACGGTAGTGACATCGAAGACCTACAGGATATATATACGATTGAAGAGGATTTTGAGGCTAAAATACAAGGAGATTTGTATGAGGGCTTTGAAAGTAGAGAGAGAAGTGACTCAAGTGAAAGTGATGAGGAGAATAACGAAAGAGTCACTGCTAGTGTAAGCATATCAATTGAAAACTAGGAAAAAAGTCGAAATTACTAGTATCATTACTGCTGTGACAAGTTTGAATCAAAATCAAATGCTCGCGCATACCAACTCAACCATAGCTGATGTCTTAACAGGATAAAGTAAGAGCTAAATGTGCAAAAGCCTTTGCTCATTTTGTTAAAGATTTTGGAAAGTAAAAGTATGGAATTTTTCAAGACAATTTTCAAAATGTTTTAAGAAGTAACAGTTTTTATGTCTTTCTATTTGCTTTGCTTCTAAACTTGACTGTCCTTGTTATTTTGACTCTCCAATACTTTCATTCCGTGAGTTCAAACTTTAAAAATTTTTTGCGCATTTTGCAATTATTGCATAGGTCAAATCGAAATTTACGAAAAAAAAAACGCGTTTAACTTCTTTTTGCTACAAAGTATGACTAATAATTCGTGACTCGCAAACAAAGTAATTTCTGATGGTAGGAAAAAGAAGACAATAGTGATGTTGTAAAGTCTACACAGGAAAAGCTAGAGACAGTCACCGAAGATAATAAAGAAAATAACAGCATGTGGAAAACTCTGAAACAACCACAGGTGTAGATTTGAAAGCTTTATGAATGAAATTAAATGTTATTCTGATTAACTTTACTGTGCCTGATTACACAAAAAGTTTCTGGCGAACATTCTTCTAATTACAGTGCATAGCATTTGTTGTGATGTCTGGACTGTATGGAGGGGGTATAACTGCTTGCTTAACCATCATGGGAGACTACGCCGTCAGATTTCTTAACATGTCGGACAATCAGGTAGAGCAACTGACAATGAAAGTACAATCCCCTATACGGGTAGCTGGATTGCTAGGCAACAATAATTTCAAATATTATCACACTTTTAGCAATAAACGAAGTATTGAAGAATGCGGTTAAAAAAGCAAAATAAGGTTAGCAGTGACCCATTTGTCAAAGTTAAAGTATTTTAAATTTTAATGATGTTCCTGATAAATGACAGACCAAAAACAGTCATTCATTAATGCGCACAAGAAAAGGAGAACACAATTCTAATGTTTAATCAAAGTGTATTTGATGAGACGCAAACACCGATTGAAACAGGAGTTGCCCACCCACATCACTAACAATTTTTTCAAATATTTTAAATATGGTAGAGAAACCACACAAAAGTCGTTTTTTGCTTTCCGGTGTCCTCTCTTTGCCCCTCGTTGACTCAAGCTCTTTATAGCTTACCCACTCCCCCCCCCCCCCCCCCCCCCAACCCAATGCTCCCCCCTCCTCCCCAACCCAATGCTCCTCCCTCCCACCCCCACTCAAGTGCTCCTCCAACTAAGAAAAAACTGCTAAATACTTTCAATCTGTCTGGCTGGTTGCCTTTGATGTGTGTTGATGGTTAGTTAGAGAGAAAATACAGCCCGGTGTCGGCCTGTAGAGAGCAGAGAGGGAAGAGATCAAGTCCAGAGGTGACTTGAGGTAGATATTTTGCTGTGGTGTTGACCAAAGTTGTTAAGGGTCACAAAAAGTTTTGAATAAAGATATGGCTGAGAGCTAGCTGCAATCTCGCATTTAAAATCTGCTACTGGTTACTGCAGTTGCTTAGCCATAGCAGAGAGTGCCTTACACTTCATAAACAGTTTTTTAGGTGCAACGACAGCGGGTTTTTGCTGAAAGTTTGATGCTACTTTTTACTCATTTATATTCGCAGGTAGCCAATGCTTTGACCATCCAAGGAGCTATGATGATTGTCTCATCACTAATTTACATGTTCTTAACTGTATGTACAGAGTTCTGTGCCACTCTGTTACATACAGTTAGTATGTTTGGTCTGGGTGCAGCAGCTCTCGCTATGGCTTTCATCCACACCGACGGTAAACAATGCTTAAAATTTGTAGAACCTGAAATGCTATTAAGTTGCCTGCGTATTAATTTTGTAATTAATAATTCACCAATTTGAGATATCTTTGGAATACAATCAGCAAAAAAGTAGACAAAAAAACCAAGCTCCTCAAACTTTATAAATTGCAGCGATTTACTCTTTAGAAATTTTCCAAAACGTTTGAGACTTGCTTTGATAGTTAATAAATACACAAAAAATAGATAAAAAGTAATAAGGTTTCGTGCAAGTTTTGTGTCTTTGACTGGACTACTGTCTGCTGATTAAAAAATGACTTAAAAATTTATCTAGACTGTTTCCAATTTCCAAGATTCTCTAGGTTTTGGCACAGAACGTACTCTGTTATCGGAGCCAACAAGTCGGTTGGTCTAAAGTGACAGCGCTGCTGTGTTGTTGCATATTGAAGCACCGTTAGAAAAGAATCTCATCAAACTATTCTGGGTTGTGTTTTCAGATTTTAATGATAAAGAAAATCAAATTTCAAAAAATGAGTAATTTGCTGTATCCAATGCATGTTTTTGATTTTTGGATTTTTCAAACCTCCACTTCTACTAAAAAATCCCACTGTTGTATTGCCACAAAAAAGTTACTGCAAAAAGTTTTTCCATTGTTCGTTCACCTAAGTTTTCAATTTGTATCAAAATACTCCATTTTAAATTGAATTGTAGTCATATGCTTGACTTTTTGACCTGACGATTAAGCTATCTGGTACAGTATTAGTGAATCTTTTTGCTCAAATGTTTTTTGTGAACACACATTTTGTACGTACAAAATAACTAGTTGGTTGGCCTACTACCAAAATATTACAGAGCTAGTTAAAAGTGCTTCTCAAGACTTGACACGTCATTGGTTTTTCGTTGTTTGTTTTAACGCATTTGCTAAAACAGTTTTATGAAACAAGGTGCAACAAATTTATCAAATTTAACTCCATATATTTTCAGTTTTTCTGAGAGAAGATAAGTTCTTACACTATGATTTACTAAAAACCCATTGCATCAGACATTTATTAAAGTGTATATTTTATTTTAGTGGAATTTTGTATCCTAGTTGGACTATTGGGTTTCTTCATATCATTCACAACTGGCAATGCTGTACCTCTGACTATTGAGCTGTGTGGACCTGAAAGAGCCATCAAATTGTATGCTGTAAAGATGTTAGTCAACGGAATATGTCTGATAGCCATGCCTCTTTTTGCAGGTACTTTTGTTTTTAAGAAAGAACTAAACGTTTCATACTTTGCCCAGTTTTTCACGTAAGGTGCATATGTTGCATTAACGTGGTATAAAGCATTTTGTTGCGCACTTGTTATGACCAAATTTTGTCATATATAACAATAACTTTCATATCGAGGGAGGTGCTTTAGACTTTAAGATCTGGAAATGTGATTGAACAACCAAACTATGTGAGCCCAATCAATGAGTAACGCGAACGAATATTGTAGTACTTGCATTACCCATTGTATGCAACAGTCCACATTTCCCTGCCACCTCTCCCTCTGTTGACTGGTTGACATCTGGTAACCGTCATGAATGAAACATTTGAGAATAATCATACATTAATTCAAGAACAGCGAGAGCTCAGAAGAAGCGAGCTGCAAATGCACACTTGTTGCAGGAATAGAATTAATGGTGTTCTAGAGATCAAAATTTATGTGAATGGCTGCCCCTAGGGTTTGAGGAAACCATCATGTGGCAGACTCATACCCTACTACACCGGGGAATTCATTAAACCCAATAGAGGTTGTTGTTGACTTGATACTGGTCAGGAATTTTTGCTGGTACCTGCAAACTGGTTTAGAGTTGTGAGGTATGTCAGTGAGCCAACAGCGGCGACTTCCAGTCAAACCCCAGCAAACAGCACATGTATGCTGGAAGACCATGGCAGAAGTCAGTTGTCAAATTGGGGGAGCTGTTGCCTCAAACAGAAAGACTAAACAACTGGAACCTTGTGTTAACGGATCATTCTACTTCGTGGCAGAACATTCTGGCACTCCAAGAAGCCACTGGTGCCCTGGATGAAGCTTCATTTGCATACTTTGAAATCCATGAGCGGGTCCATACAAGTCAAAGGGCACAGTTCAAAAGCAATTTGACGAAAGAGTTGAGCCCTCTCTAAAACTTTACAAAACTCGGACAACTTCTTTGATCCCCCAAGCCAACAGGGTTGTTAAAAGAATTGACCAGGTCCTTAAGATTATTTTATATTGATGTTGCTAAGGTGGCAACCAAATACATGGGAGCTGATCTTGCACAGCTGGCTAAAGTTTTCAAGGCTACACCCCATTACAGTGACAAGCGGTAGCCGAAGTTTTTTAATGTTTGATTGATAACTCTGAGTACAATCATCCTTTCCTCTGTGATAAACTTTGGTGCATGCATACTGGCAGGGCCTTAAAGAGCATTTGGAAGAGTTGCACCAGACCCTGTGAGAGGAGTAGGCCCAATGAAACAGAAGCAGATAAGGGACAAATGCTGTTTGCTTCAGTTGACTAGGTCTGGTCGCAAAATCGGAAGCAGCATAAAGGAAAAAGTAACAAGCTGTATACAAACTTTACAGGCCCCTACGAAGTCAAAAAGGCCTGTGATAATCATACTTGCATGGTTGTAAGACATTGGCAAGGATCATTGTGGAATATATCATGTTTGAAACCAGATTAGGCTGGCACCGATCCCAAGAGCCAGGCCCAGCCATCTTGGAGCCCAGCCGCCAGACCAACATGAGGTGTGTAGTAAAAAGCAATTTAGACTGCGAGAATACCTCGAACCAGCACTCTCTCTTCTCCGACCTTTCTGGAAAAGCAGTCGGTGGCCGAGCCATCTGTTTTGCCTAACTCGTCCCTCTGAGCAAGTGCTAGTGCCAAGCCAGGGCATAGTCAACTAGACACCAAGAGCTTACTTCAACCAATGCTTCCTCCTGAGCAGTCAATCTTTCTATAAGAACTAAAGAGATTCTGCAGTTAAATACATGAGGGAGACACAAAAAAAAACAAGGGCCTCCTACACGGTATGATGAGGCTTACTGCCACCAGGTAGCTAAGAAAGTTGGACCTACCATGCACAACTTTAGAGAAGGTCATCTACTTACCAAAGCAGATGGTGAAGGCATCTTTATAGAAAAAACTTTCTCCGCCATACCCCTGCCAAACAACCTGGTTCAGAGATCTCTTCTGACTTCCTCTTGTCCCACCCAGCCACACAAAGGATACTGTTACCAAACTTTTCCCTCCCCATCCAAGGCACTCACAAAGGCTGCCGGAAGTGGTGTGCAAGTTTTGCAAAGGGTGAAGCCCTTGCCCAGGGACAATCCCTTCTGAATTGAGTTAAAATTATTATTACATAACTTGATAATCTATTGTATACACATACATAAGTATGCGTGTTAAGTATACTATATGACATCGGTACAAAAATCTCTGCAAACATTCTCTATGCAACATTATATTATTAAAGACAACATATGTCTTTAATGGAGAGAGGTATGTAGTGAATTTTTCTGGAACATAGTCTCTTGCATCCAGCACTTCACTTACATTTTACCCCAGATGTGCCTCTAGTTGATGGTATGCAGCCAGGTAGACCTCATTGGTGTTGGCGTACAGGTGAACAACTCACCTTCTGTTATCATTTTATTAAAAGATGAGCAATAATTACTATGCCCCGCTCAGTTTAAGAGAGGGAATACCATCAATAAGTGCTATCCATAGCTGGTATCTTTATGGCCAGCATAGCCTTAAGCCCGAAGATGGCCAAGGGTAGGAAAGCTAATCTGTCGTCTTACCATCAACATATGTTACAATCGCCGGATTCCAGGCTACCTAAAGACTGAGTACCTAAAAGACCGATTAGGAGCCAGCTGAATGGTTACAAGGCTTACTGTTTCACCCAATGACACTGTGCTCTCTTATTATCTAACTACAATTGAGAAGTAACCAAACACAAGTGGTGGCTGTTCTTACGGTTACAGTTGTGTTCGTAGTAGGCATGCAAAATACTACAATGTGTTGTTATGGTTTGTTTACGCATTTTATTCTTGTATGTTAGTGGAATGTATTAAGCTAGAACAATAGTTGCCTGTGTGTTTTAATAAATTGTTATTGATCTGTTTGTTATATTTGTGACACTATTATTTACTTACTTTCGCTAGTCGTTTTTCATCTGCATTTAATTTTGCTTAAAAGTTGAAATTTCTCAACATTTTGCAATCAATTGTGATAAATAGTATTATTACTTGTTAACATTATTACATAATGGTGCACAGTATTACATAATGGTGCACAGTATTACATAATGGTGCACAGTATTACATCATGGTGCACAGTATTACATCATGGCGCACAGTATTACATAATGGTGCACAGTATTACATAATTGTGCACAGTATTACATAATGGTGCACAGTATTACATAATGGTGCACAGTATTACATAATGGTGCACAGTATTACATAATGGTGCACAGTATTACATAATGGTGCACAGTATTACATAATGGTGCACAGTATTACATAATGGTGCACAGTATTACATAATTGCTGAAAATAAATGATTATATTTAGTATCAATGCAGCTACTCCAGCAATAGAACTGTTCATTAACATTCAATGGATTGATCATAGAGGTGACAAAACATAACAAAATGTTGTAATTTGTCACAATATGATTATAGCATTCAAGGTTCCACTTCATGTAGTAGCTGAAAGCACCACATAATATTCAACCCATGATGAGTCTATTCAGTTGTATTACAAACTAGTGACATTAACCATTAGGTCCGAAATTTAAAGAATGTGGACCCATTTGTGATGACTAGCAACCTACCCATTTGATTTGTCATGCACTAACGCACCAAGTTACAAATTACAATGTCATAAATAGTCCACTGTAATGTTTTCTACATCTATATTAATGCTTGTAGTTTACATCCAAGAGACGGTGGATGAGCAAGCAGCCCTGTACTTCAGTGCAGCATCATTGTTCTGTGCAGGAGCTCTCTTTCTGCCATTCATTAAAAGATTCCTTCACAAACCTCGAGTGAAATCAGCAAGTGAAGTGGCCAACAACAATGTTTTCGCTGTCAACCACATTTACTCATATTTTTAGTACATTGATAGCTAGTTAACTACCGTTAGCGTACAGCGAACCAAGATATGAAAAGTTTGAAGCGGAAATAATTTTTTAGCAGGAAGCAATTAATATACTGTATCACCATAAAAACTAAACACAGTTTTCTTTCATCCACACGTTATGCAATGTACCAATGTATGTGATAGATACGTGTTTTATAACTATAACCTGTTTTTTAATCCTAAAAAACAATTTGCGTCTTATTATCTGTTTCACAGCCACAAGGAACTAAATAGTATGTCAATAAAAAAGATTGTCAGTTTTGTATTTCAATTGCAGCAATATAAAATAAGCTTAGCAAGCATTGCTGTCACACCTTCAATGGATCAGCGCAGATAAGAGCACAATGGCAAAGGGTCACATGTACTTCTAGTGTTAAATAAACTGAACAAATCATTCTCATTTCAAGAGAAAACAACTCCAATGTTGTAGTGAGGTTACTTCTTGTAGAAAAGACAACTCTCACTGTAGAAAGGAAAGAAATGCTTCCGGTTGAAAATTAACAAGATTTGCTAAAACATTTTAGGTCAGTTAAAGAACAGGTGGTGTCTATTTACAGCTAGCTTGGAGTGAGAACAGGTGGTGTCTATTTACAGCTGACTTGGAGTGGAAATTTTGAGTCAAGTATTTTAATATTTGTTCCATCAAAGTTGTCAAACCACAAATACCATTATTTATTATTTCAAAACAGAATCAAAAATTTATTTCTATTTAATAGAGCTATTATGGTCTGTGAGCTATTGCCAGGATTATATGTATTTTGAGACAGTCGATTGCAGTTGCTATTGCCATTGCCACTGCATGCTTTAGCAATCAGTTTCTATTTTTCTAGCTTAGATTATTGCGATTTCTACATAACTGGCTCACTGTCAACACTTTTTGTGCCAAGGTCATTTCAATCACCACATTTTCAACTCCTCCTTTTGGCAATACATTAAAGAATGTTACATCAAATGCTGTTCAGCTTCAGTCATTAGTATTGATGATTTTTTAAGCGGAAAAATTTTAACAGCCTCTGATTTTAGTTTAAATACATCAACTGATGCACAAACACAATCCTTAGCAAGTGGCTGGCATTATGTAGGACTCGGTGAATCAGCATCAATGATGAATAGCCAAACAGTTAAGCATTCCAATCCCACACTATGAGCACATGAACAACAATGGATGCACCTCATATATGCAACGTGTGCAAATATAAAGTTAATTGATTGCCAAATAAGGTAATGATTGCGTCATGACTTGGCTGCCGTTTGTGTTTCATGAAAGAAGTGAACATTCATCAACTCTGTGACAGACGATTATTAATAAATGGTTATTTTTACTGAGAATAGGCACAGAGGCAACTCCCACAGCTTGTTTACTTTAAATGTTAGTTTTTGTTACATTAAGTTGAAGCAAATTGGTTTAGGGTTTCCGTCAATGATCTACCGCGGTATACACATTGCTGACTAAGGAGGTAGGATACATTTGAAGTAAAATTATGCCAATTCTCTAGCAGGACCGAAATCGGGCCCAGTTAGTAGTCTGTGAATGTACCAAAAACAGGCCCAGTAGATAGTCTGCAGGTGGACCGAAAACAGGCCCAGTTGATAGTTGGACCAAAAACAGGCCCGGTTGATAGACTGCAGGTGGACTGAAAACAGACCCGGTAGTTGAAGGACCAAAAACAGGCCCAGTTAATAGGCTAAACTCTTATTATGATTTAACTTGGCGTGTAACTAATCACCACCTCTATAGCAGTAATATAGGCAGAGGTTTACTTAACAACGAACTAATAGTCACTGTAACTTGCAGTGTCAATAGACTTGCCCGGCTAAACTAGTATCTAAGCAGTTACTACTATGAGATGTAGGTTTTATAACTGCTACGTAGTAGAGTGGGTGCGAGGCTTACAGTCAGATTTGAGAGATTCAGAATTCTTTAAAGTAGGAGCACAACTTTATTCACTGCCAACTCTGGCACAAATGAAAATAGTTCAAGCTTATATAGTAGTAATACTCAAAATTATGTCCCTGATTGGACAAAACTTTAATAGGTCAACTACCTACATTTGTACACAACCTCTGACAGTAAATATTTGCACCAGAACTGATTAACAATACTTATAATAATTTTTAAACATCCATAACACAAATTTGTAACTTATAGTAATAATAAAATAGTAATATTTAATAAAAAATAATTACAACAATGGAACATCATACAACGATGCAAAGAGTAGATTACATTAGACAGAGTTTACACAGTGCTCGCTATTGATGACTTATTTACCAGTCCGTTCGCTTTGGTGCTATAAAACTGCTGACACATCTTAGCAGCATCAGTGCTGAGCGGCTACCACTAGCAGCAAAATGTTCTTTTGCTTTGAGTGCAGTTTTTTGCGCAGAGGTCTCCGGAAGTTGGCAAAGCATGAGCGAGTCCACCAAAGGAGAAGTCGTTGTGTAGCCTACTATGTCCACTTCACCTCTAAAGAGAGGGAGGCTGAGCATAAGTGCCTCTTCCACTACGGCGCTTTTGAAGGCCACCAACCATTACTAAAGAGTTGAAATGTTTTTGTCCTTGGTTTGTATCAACATTCCGCAGCAGGTTTACTCCACATTTATCATTTAAAATCCACAACATTCAACCGCATGGGCAAGGATTTCGCAGGTACAAACCATAAATATCATCAAAAGTTCTATTTCCAATAAAAGACGGATAATAAACTTTGCACTTGTTGTCAATTCTCAGCTTTGGATTTCCAGCTGGAAGGTTCTAGATTGACAAATGGTTAGGCTCATTGTAGCCTTATGAAGATGTAAATGCTCACATGGTTGGTAAAAGTTGTGTGATGGAAGTTTTCAAAGAGCGAACCATTCCTCAGGCTGAGAAGATTAAAACTTTGTAATTTGAAGAACTGAGCAAGTTGAGGTCTCTCTAGCCAACTGTGCATCATGGCATTAGAAAAATAAATACTTGCGTTAGTTTGAACACAATCAACATAAAACCAATAAGACCACTCATGTAGTTCTTACAAAAGGTTTTAACATATAATTGTGAGAGATTTTCATGATAAAAAGACATTCAGACCCCTGTCCCCACCTTCCCCTTACCTTAAGTTCTTCCACACCTCTTCACTTACCTCCTAGACTAGTTTTAAGTGGACCCGGGATCCCACTTGTATAATATATAAAAGCTATCCCGGGTTAAGGATACCAGCTATTCCTGGTCTGCTACAACCCTGTATAGACCCTTTATACATGTAAGGTGTATATGATATAGAGAACCTACCCCGGGTTATCCCGGGCCAGTATACCAGCCCAACAAGTAAATATGGCTGAAAAGCATAGCTTATGATCCAAGCAAGTGATCGCCTACCTCTAGAAGATGAAAGCGAGGATACCAGTATTATGGAGCTGAGACCCAGGATACCTGGATGCCAAATGAGGGATGGAAGATTTCTACTGTATAAAAAGAGCAGGAAAGCAGCCCAGAGTTGTTTTTCTATGTGTTCACCTTCGTCATTGGCTCATCTTGTTTATATGAATTGCACTGTATTTTGCTATTGGTTACGCATATGTAGTGTTATGTGTTATTGGCTCACCCCTAATAAGTGGGTGAGTGCTCCTCTCTTCTTTTATAAAAGGAGATCTCATGTTGTATTGTAACAGAAGTCTAGTAAATTATGTGCAAGAACTATGTTATATTGCTTAACAGAATTGTATAATAAGTTATTTATTAGTGTAAACTCTGGCGTAGTGTGTCAGGGTTGTGGACCTCGTGGAGTGGCTAATGTCGATTCAGAGTGGAACCCAAAGTGTTAGAGAGTAAAGGTGGTGTACAAAAGGTACACGGGTAGTGGATGCCATTGTGTCGATAGTAGAGTGCGCAAATCTACTACATTGGTGGCAGCAGTGGGATACCGGCAAACAGAAGGACACAACGGAAAGTAGAAGAAAGGAGAAAGGAGAAAGAAGAGAGAAGTTTTCCAGTGCCAGTATTCCCTCTATACTGTTCCTCCTTGCATAGAGGGAAAGCCAGTTTCTGTTCTTTTTGACAGTGGGTGTACCACCAACTTTCTGTCACAGCATCTGTTCAGCTGGCTGTCTCCTATGACCTGGGGTTCTGTGCAGGAGAGTGACACCCGTGGTGTTATGGCAAATGGCTCACATATTCCATTTTTCGGCACCCTCCATCTGCCCATTCGTCTTCGTGACATAAAGACTGAGGCCACCTTTGTGGCAAGTCAGATCAACAAAGATGCTATCCTAGGCATGCCTTTCCTCACCTCCCACCAGTGTTACATGCAGTTCGATCAGTCGGTCATTGCCCAGAGATAACGGTTCTGTGCAAAGTCACCCACCCCACACATCCCCTCTTGGTGTAGTGGAAGGTACCTCTGACTCCCCCCCCCCCCTCCCCACTGGCTGCTAGTCTCAACATCTCGGATCCTAAGCACCATCTGCTAGTGAGGTGTCTGAACCCAACCAACTCCTAGATCTGAAAACTGGAAAGACCATCGGCAAATACACCGGTGTACTCACCGGTGATGTGGAACTGCCAGCAAGAGAGAACAGTCCTACTCCCCTTCCTCCTACCTCCCTCCCCTCCCCATCCTTGAGCACCTACAGAAGTTGTATGCTAAGGTCTTAGACAACAGCCACACCCCATAAGAGGCATTCCAGTTGGTCCAGCTCCTGCACTCCTGCGAAGCAGTGTTTAGTAAAGGATATTATGATATGGGTCGCACCGGCCTCCTGGCGCACAGTATCCTCCTGAAGCCCAGCCCATTAGGCAACTCTCATGCAGATTTGACCCTCACAAAGAGCAAGAAGTGGAAGAGCAGGTGTCCAAACTATTTCAGAAGAGACTCATTGAACTGAGCACTGGAGCCTGGAGTTCACCTGTAGTGTTGGTGAAAAAGAAAGATGGCTCGTGGAGATTTTGCATCGATTGCCAGTGCCTGAATGCCATAACCCAGCAGGACGCTTACCCCCTCCCCAGAAAAGACGGGAGTCTCGACGCTCTGTCTGGTAGCCGCTACTGTAGCACCCTCGACCTGGTGAGCGGATACTGGCAGGTCCCACTGGACGCTACCCGGTTTGGCATGTACAAGTGGTAAGTGCTCCCATTCGGTGTAGTGTGTCTGGGTCGTGGACCCCATGGAGTGGCTAGCATCAATTCTGGATGTACCCCAAAGTGTTAAAGAGTAGAGGAAATGTACGAGAGGTACACAGGGAGTGGATGCCGTTCTGTCAGTAGTTGAGGAGACAAATTATGTGCAAAGTCGTTTCTTCTCTATTTGCTCATTGTGTGGAGACTTACTCCATTATTTTTTCAAAATTCTGTTCTGTACTGTATTAACACCAAAATATTGGTTTTACATTATCAAATAGTTTCATGGAAGATTGAAGGGATAGTGATTGTAGAGATTGCAAACTAATGAAACTACTCTAAATGGAATAACTCAGCACAGCAGAACTTTCATAGCCGCTACTCTCTATTTGGATGTTTTCATACAATTCATCCAAATATGCAAAGGAGTGGCCTCGTAGCTTGCTACACTGTTGCAAAGTTAATAGAGACTGATTGACAGTCCCCCGCAGGGACTTAAAACTCTCTCAGTTCTGTATACATCTTCGATCTTAAATTCTAACAAATGATCTCTCAATCTCGGATAAACGTTGAATGAAGTAACTTCAAACTCCAGTGATGTCCAGATCATCATCAGGTTTGGTGTGAGTGACTTCACATGACAGGTTTATCACCAATATGGTCCTTATATAGATTGCAAATTTTACAGAGACAAATCGTCACAAAGTTAGATAGGAGATTCTTGAACAAGTTTGAATTGCCTAGCACTATCTAGCATCATGCAGTTTGTGACTTCCAATTACTTTAAAGCTGTTTTACACAGATTACATCTTTCAACAGATTAGATCTTTCAGCACATTACAGCTTTCCGCAAAAGCATATTACATCTTTCAGCAGATTACACCTTTCAGCTGACCACATCTTTCAGCAGACCAAAATTTACAGCAGATCACATTCTGCAGCAGACTACAACTTGCAGCAGACCACATACCGCAGTGGATTACACCTTGCAGTAGATTGAGATACGCCTACACAATGCAGCCTTAACTAAATGATCAGTTTGTTATGGACCAGTGCAAATAAATCTACATTCACCATAACACCCTGGCATTGATAGTTATCAGTAGTAATATATGAGCAGATCTCCCTACCAAGTGTTTTTTTGTGGATTTGATCTTGGAGTTGAGACAATGGGTTACGGCGTTGGATGAATTCGCCGAGTTTATATTGTATTTTACTTGAGGGTACTTGAGTGGCATTTGAATGGCATTTAAGTGGCATTTGAGTTTTGATTATTTTTTTACTTAATTTGAACTTTTAAATTTTGAATGTATGGCATTCAAGTTTTGATAATCTTGTACATAATTATATAAATAACTTTGACTCATAGAGCATCTAGATTTTGAATGTATGGCATTTAAGTTTTGATATTTTTTTGTAATTCGACTCATTACATCTACATTGAATAAATACAGTAATTAAAAATGAAACAATATGTGAATATATACATTTATTGTGCAATAAGTAGGGAAAATTTCATATAATATAGCTAGAGTCAGTAAATATTAAATAATACCAAACACTACAACTTGTAATGACAATCAAATCAATGCATAAGCTTTTACTAAAAACTATCTTGAAAACCTTCAAAACATGATCCCAAATGGAAAAAAATGGATAAAGTTAGATATTCATCTATTTGTTTACATCTACAAAAAAGAGGTATTTGGTGAAATATTTTTTCGATTTATTCAATTTTCATTAATTTCTTACAAAAACAAATCATCCTCTAAATGGTTAAATTTCATCTAATTGTACAAATTTACAAAAAAAACAGGGTATTTGGTAAAATATTCTTTCATTTCATTAAATATTCATTATTTTTTTGCAAAAAAGAAATCACCCTTTAAATGGTTAAATTTTATCTGTTTGTATATCTTTACAAAAAACAGGGTGTTTGGTAAAATATTTCCTTTACTCTATTCAATTTTTATTAATTTTTTCAATAATTGCTGTTAGATATTCATCTATTTGTTTACATCTACAAAAAAGAGGTATTTGGTGAAATATTTTTTCGATTTATTCAATTTTCATTAATTTTTACAAAAACAAATCATCCTCTAAATGGTTAAATTTCATCTAATTGTACAAATTTACAAAAAAAACAGGGTATTTGGTAAAATATTCTTTCATTTCATTAAATATTCATTATTTTTTTTGCAAAAAAAGAAATCACCCTTTAAATGGTTAAATTTTATCTGTTTGTATATCTTTACAAAAAACAGGGTATTTGGTAAAATATTTCCTTTACTCTATTCAATTTTCATTAATTTTTTCAATAATTGCTTAAATATACATTATTCACTATTTTCTTATTCTAATTGTATAAATTTACAAAAAAAACAAGGTATTTGGTAAAATATTCTTTCATTTCATTAAATCTTCATTATTTTTTTGCAAAAAAAGAAATCATCCTTTAAATGGTTAAATTTTATCTGTTTGTATATCTTTACAAAAAAAACAGACTATTTGGTAAAATATTTCCTTTATTCTATTCAATTTTCATTAATTCTTTCAATAATTGTTTAAATATAAATCATTCATTATTTTCTTATTATTAGGTGAGCACCCTATCATACAAAATTAGTTTCTTGAGTGAGGGTTTTATCCTGCATTTTCCTTTTGAATTTTTTTCAAAAATTTACCATTTTTTTCAAAAACAATCATTTATACATACAATTTCCATTATTTTTTAAACAGAACAATTCCTATCTCTGAGAGGTTAGAGATATTGGGGTAGAAAACTTAGACATGATGATGAGAAGGCTATGGATTTTCCCGTTTAAGAACAAACCATTTTCGATGGCAATTTCAATTCGGAAAACTAAAACAACGCAATTTGTTTTTCAAAACGCAACCATCAGAAAGCTTTTGTCATGATGAGGAGGAGGAGGCTATGGTTTTACCCATTCAAGAACAAACCATTTTCGATGGCGACTTCAATTCTAAAAACGAATTAGAACTGAAGCATGTAGTATTACGTAATCATTTTTTTTTTAAAGAAGAACAATCCATTTTTGATAGCAACTTTAATTCTAAAAACTAAATCAATGTAACTTTTTTATTCTTTGTCTCCCATGAAATTGTTCAAAACGAATTAGAACTGAAGTATGTGGTATTACATGATAATTTTTTTAAAAAAACACATCAAAATCGACAAATTACTCCTCTAGATAGTTCAAGTTTACAATATTTGAGAATTAATCACAATAGAAACATTAAGCCTACTTGATAAAAAAGAATTTGACTGTTAAATTTAACTAATTGATTCAATGTTATTATTTGGATCTTTTGAAAATAAACATTTCAATGAAAACATCATATTTAGTCTTTGACACACTTGAAACCATTTTCCAGTAAATTTTACCAACAATATTTCAGAAATTTTTACTAGATATTTACAAAAAAAAATGAGGTATTTTGGTAAAATATTCTTTTATTACATTCCTTTTTAATTTTTTATGTTTTAAAACAGGGTTTTATTACAAATTTTTTTGTTGTTTCAACTTTTTAAAAAAATAATCATTATAATATACAGTTTTCGATATTATTTTAAAAAAATAAATATATATAGCGATTTTCACTTTATATTCTTTTATTCCATTCAATTTTCAATAATTTTTTGAGTGAGGATTTTATCCTACACCTTCCTTTTAAATTTTTTTTGTTTTTTTAAAAAATAATCATTGAAATATATAGTTTTCGATATTATTTTAAAAACAATGTATATATATAGAGTTTTTCATGGTATTTGGGAAAATATTTTTTTATTTCATTCAATTTTTAATAATTTTTTGAGTGAGAGTGAGAATTTTATCCTACACAATCCTTTTAAATTTTTTATGTTTCAAAACAGAGCTTTATTACATTTTTTTGAACTTTTTAAAAAATAATCATTGAAATATATAGTTTTCGATATTTTTTGATTTTTTTGTACTTTTTAACTTTTTTAAAAACTGTCAAAAAATCACCAAATTACCTCTCTAGATGAATAAAATTTACTTTTAAAAAATAATCATTGAAATATACAGTTTTCGATATTTTTTGATTTTTTTTGTACTTTTTAACTTTTTTAAAAACTGTCAAAAAATCACCAAATTACCTCTCTAGATGAATAAAATTTACAAGTAAATAATTGTAATAGAAAATACCATATCTAGTTTTTACATTCATAAAACTGTTTTATAGTAAATTTTCTGTAATACAAACTACTATAGCTTACGATATCAATGGTTACAAAGTGCTTTTCTTGAACAATATCTTTCTCGATATTCTTCTGGTATATTATTAGACCCAGGGAGGAACTCTTGTATTCCGTATTCTCTGTGATCCAATAATTGACTAAAATACAAAAGTTATTCATTATATAAATAAATTTTACTCTTAGCTACATTAGATAGTTTACATTTTATATATAACAGGAAAATAACTCACTGAGTTACATCATTCAGCTCAATATTTCTTAGGGAAAGTTCTTTACTCTGTTTTCTTTTTACGATAAAATGGACTAAAATAAAAAATGATGTATTAGTATAGTATGATTAAAATTAATGTAAAATAAATATAAACTTTCGTTATTTTTTCAACTTCTATGTAAAAGAAATACACTGATTACACACGAAAAAGTCCTTTTTTATCATTTGGTGTGATTTTTTTTCAACTTCTAGCTAAAAAAATACACTGATTACACAAAAAACCCTTTTTTTTAATCCAAAATATATATAATTTAAAAATGTTTTACAAAAAAAATGTATATGAATTGATCATTTATGTGAAAAACTAAACATTTTTGTAAAATAATTATAACCTTTTGTTATTTTTTAAACTTTTATGTAAAAAATACACTGATTGCACAAAAAAGTCCTTTTTTTAATCCGAAATAGATATAATTTAAACATGTTTTACAAAAAATGTTTATGAATTGATCATTTATGTGAAAAACTAAACATTTTTGTAAAATAATTATACCCTTTTGTTATTTTTTTAACCTTTTATGTAAAAAAAATACACTGATTGCACAAAAAAAATCCTTTTTTAATCCGAAATAGCTATAATTTAAAAATGTTTTACAAAAAATGTTTATGAATTGATCATTTATGTGAAAAACTAAACATTTTTGCAAAATAATTATAACCTTTTGTTATTTTTTAAAACTTTTATGTAAAAAAATACACTGATTACACAAAAAAGTCCTTTTTTTAATCCGAAATAGATATAATTTAAAAATGTTTTACAAAAAAGGTTATGAGTTGATCATTTATGTGAAAAATTGAACATTTTTGTAAAATAATTATCACCTTTTGTTATTTTTCCAACTTTTATGTAAAAAAAACACTGATGATACAACAAAATCCTTTTTTAATTCGAAATATATATATATAACTTAAAAATTTTTTACAAAAATGTTCACAAATTTATCATTTTAAGGGGTTTTTCATTGTAAGAATACACTAAATTTTCACAAATCAACTTTTTAAAATTATGGTAAAAATTAATAAAACTTACCTATAGTGATATGAATCCCTTGAGTTATAGATTAGCTTCTCGAGAGTTTGTTCTCCACAGTCTTCTTTTTCAGCATCATCGAAGTGATTGAGAAAATCCTCAGATTTTGGATTATCAGCCAGTTCCGAGGCTTGGACGAAGGCTTGATGAGCTGCGAGTACACTGATGTTGTAGAAAATTGAATTGTCTGCGTTTCGACTCAGACCCTTGAACAAAATCACTCCAAATCTCTCCGATGTCACAGCAGAAGCTATTTGATGAGGAATGCGCATATCTCCGATCAGTAATTCTTCATCTACAACACTTCTGTATTGAACTAGAAGAGTCTCTTCATTTCCATTCCATCGCCTGTCAGACTTTGTTATAACTTCAGGGTTTTGGAAACATATGACACTATCTGTTGGGAAATCCTGAAGATTAGCTACCTCGAAATAAGCATTGATTTGTCGCATACTTTTTTCTGGTAATACATCAAATACATTCTTACACCTCAAAGTAGTTCCTGTTTCTGTAGCAGCACGAAAAATTGCTTTTCCAGTCTTTTCAACACCCATGTAGATCAAAACCAGTGGTCGTATTTGCGAAGCTTCATTGACAAGTAATCCCGCCGCTAATGGAATAGTGCTCTTCACTCTAACTACCTTTCCATCCTTTTTATAGTTGTATATGATGGTGCAGTTCGTTTCATCATGGAGCTCAACGGTTAACACCTGCATAACTGTAGGTATTGGTAAATCTTCAACTTTGACTATGTTTTCAATGTTTCTTCTGGAAGCTGGAGATAGAGTACTTAACAGAGAGGCACTTTTGATGATGAGAGTTGCCAGAGTATTCAGACTGGCGCTTTGAAAGGGAATCGTAGTGCGTTGAAGAAGTACATTGTCATCAATCACCTTCTTGTCTTGTGAAGGTTTTGGTTCTTTATTCTTCAGTTGTTTTGATATGATTTGTGTCGACATTCTAAAAGATAAAGTAAAAATCCATGTTATGATTTCTTTTCCAAACCAATTTGAAGATATATATACATATATATATATTTACTCAATATCATACCACTGTTAGTATCTAAATCGATAAAAATTAAATTTATACTCAATCAAGTTGACTTACCTCCAAACAGAAAAGTCCTTCTAGCAGTTGTAGTAGATGATGTTGTAGTAGATCTTGCTCCTTCAGTTGCTAATGTCGAAGTGACTGCTTTCTGTGTAAAAACAGTGCTTCTTATATAGCTGAAATCATGCCATTTATCATAAGGTTAAATTAATGAAACATTGTTTCTACGGAAGAACACCAATGCTTTCGCGGGAATAAATAATTTATTTTCACGCGAATACAAACCAATGCTTTCGCGGGAATAAACATTTTATTTTCACGCGAATGGAAACTGTTGCTTTCGCGGGAATGAATACTTTATTTTCACGCGAATACAAACCAATGCTTTCGCGGGAATAAACATTTAATTTTCACGCGAATGGAAACTGTTGCTTTCGCGGGAATGAATACTTTATTTTCACGCGGATACAAACCAATGCTTTCGCGGGAATAGATAATTTATTTTCACGCGAATGGAAAGCGTTGCTTTCGCGGGAATGAAAATTTTATTTTCACGCGAATACAAAGCAATGCTTTCGCGGGAATCAATATTTTATTTTCACACGAATGGAAACAGATGCTTTCGCGGGAATAAATATTTTATTTTCACGCGAATACAAACCAATGTTTTCGCGGGAATAAATAATTTATTTTCACACGGATGGAAACCCTTGCTTTCGCGGGAATGAAAATTTTATTTTCCCGCGAATACAAACCAAAGCTTTCGCGGGAATCAAAACTTTATTTTCACACGAATGGAAACCGTTGCTTTCGCGGGAATCAATACTTTATTTTCACACGAATGGAAACCGTTGCTTTCGCGGGAATAAATATTTTATTTTCACGCGAATACAAACCAATGTTTTCGCGGGAATAAATAATTTATTTTCACACGGATAGAAACTGTTGTTTTCGCGGGAATAGAAATTTTATTTTCCCGCGAATACAAACCAAAGCTTTCGCGGGAATCAATACTTCATTTTCACGCGAATGGAAACCATTGCTTTCGCGGGAATAAATATTTTATTTTCACGCGAATACAAACCAATGTTTTCGCGGGAATAAATAATTTATTTTCACACGGATAGAAACTGTTGTTTTCGCGGGAATAGAAATTTTATTTTCCCGCGAATACAAACCAAAGCTTTCGCGGGAATCAATACTTCATTTTCACGCGAATGGAAACCATTGCTTTCGCGGGAATAAATATTTTATTTTCACGCGAATACAAACCAATGTTTTCGCGGGAATAAATAGTTTATTTTCACGCGAATGGAAACCGTTGCTTTCGCGGGAATAAATATTTTATTTTCACGCGAATACAAACCAATGTTTTCGCGGGAATAAATAGTTTATTTTCACGCGAATGGAAACCGTTGCTTTCGCGGGAATAAATATTTTATTTTCACGCGAATACAAACCAATGTTTTCGCGGGAATAAATAGTTTATTTTCACGCGAATAGAAACCAATGCTTTCGCGGGAATAAAGAATTTATTTTCACGCGAACAGAAACCAATGCTTTCGCGGGAATAAAGAATTTATTTTCACGCGAATAGAAACCAATGCTTTCGCGGGAATAAATAAGCTATTTTCACGCGAATGAAAACCGTTGCTTTCGCGGGAATAAACAATTTATTTTCACGCGAATACAAACCAATGCTTTCGCGGGAATGAAAGATTTATTTTCACACATTCACCTATATAAGAGACAACGGTTTCAGACAGAAAGCATCCAGTTCAACAACAGTGAGCAAAGGAGCAACATCTATCTACTACATCTTCCATTGCAACTACTAAGAGTTCTCTCTTCATAAAGGTAAAACTTAAATTCAAATATTTCCGCTAGCTAACACAACTATCTGAAGGCTTTATGACATATCTATCTTTAAATTGGTTATAAAGAATTGAACCAATTTTTTTCTGTTTTTTTCAGAATGAATACTCAAGTCGTAGAAAGCCAACCATTGTATCTAAAGTCGGAATCTCAGCCTGATGAAAAGGTAAGAATTAATAAAAAATACTATTTAACACCTGTTGAACACCTTTAATTATTTTAGTTATCTAATTATCGCTTGTATTTTAGAACAATGCAACAACAAATCCAATCCACTTAAAGGACTTCCTTCCAGAAATGTATCATAACTATGTGATAAATAATGATGTTGTTGAAGAAAAAGCTGTAGAACGTTTGACATTTCAAGTTATAATATTCTGTATAACTCAACACATGATGAGTATGGGGATGTGTTGTAAGAAACGTGATATATCTACAGAACGTTTTGATGACATTATAAAAAACAGTTTCGAAATCGTTTTGTCAATGGTGGAAGTCGTTAATATTAATAATTTTTTAAAAGAAATTGAAAGAAGTGCTTGGAATCAAATAGTTTTCAAAAAATTATACAACATGACATGGAACAAAAAAACTTTTTATAAATTCAGAAAGCATATTTATAATTATGTCCAAATAGATAAAGCTCTATCCTCTTCTGTAGGTATTTTAGAATTAATGTTGGAAGCGTTTCATACATATTTATGAAAAATTTTTAGTTGTTTTTTATTATTTTACAATATTTTGTTCAAACTATTATATTTTATTTCTTACCAATTTAGATGTTAAAAGTGGTATAATATTAAGTAAATACATATATATATATTTGAATCCATCCTTTGTTGTCTGTCTCCACATCCCAATAGTTTAATAAGCACATTCTCAATCTACCATAACTCTATGATCTTAACTGCTTTTGGCATAAATACATATATATATATATATATATAAGACACTCTAAGTAATAAATACACTCTTAGCCACTCATGCAAATATTACCCTTTTATTTTTAGAATGTTATGGATACTCTTTCTGAAGAGCTCCTTAGCACAGATCCATATCCAACAGAAAATAAAATGAAAAACGGCAAAACAACTCCTAAGAGAAGGAAAACTGCTCCAAAAAAGCGAATAGTAAGGAAACGAAAACAAACAGTGAGAAAACAAACTACTTCCGTTGATAAGCAAACAATGGAGAACGCAGCTATAACTCATTTAACAGTTGAATGTCTCAACGAAAGGAGAGCTAGGGAATTAGAAAAGTCTAAAGGTTCTCAAGTGATTGACTCACCAAAAGTTCCGATTTGCAAAACATTTGAAGATCTTCCTATCCCAAGCATTATGCGAGTGACTGGTGTGATACATCCATCAAGTAAGGAGAAGTGTAGATATTCTCAAGTACACTACCATGAACCTTCAGATATAAATGAACTCGAACCCAAAATACTCCTCTGTCCAGTTGAAATAGCTAAAAACTTCAACTGTGATAATTACCCCCCTCCGTTTAACATTGTATATTTGGGTAGAAAGGGAAAACCAAAAAATAAAAACGTTCTTTGGTATGATGTCAGACGTGTTAGCAGACATCCTCTAAGCAAAAAGAAAGCTGAAGAGGAATCACTATATTTTAGTACATTGACTAAATGTCAGCTCAAACGCTTCTTGAACATCAACACCCTCAATAGTTTTCAACCCGGCGCTATTTTTCCTTACCAAGATGTTGTTGATAGATTCGTTCCTCATCGATTTAAAGGAGGGCAGTCGAATGTAATTTGTATCCGTTATAGCATTGAACAATGTGGAGAAACGCTGTTGAAGACGCTCGTCATACCAGACAAATATGCTTCAGAAGCTAACAAATATACTCCAGGTGTGATGATCTACAGAGGAAAAACAACCCACGGAAAATTTAAGACAGAATACGATCTTTCATTTTGCTCTCCATACTGTCTCGGTCGAATGTATTGGAAACAATATTGTGATCAAGCAAAGCACAACAAAACAATATTAGAAATTGATGATGATGATGAACTTGAAGATTTTCTATGTGGAGACTTTGATGATTTTGAGACAGGATATGTTGCTGAAAAAAAATGATGAGTGTTTTAGCGATGGATAGTCTCTAATTCAAAAAACAAGTTGGACAATGTGACTTGGTGAGCTATTTCCCTTTTCTATATAATGTAAACTATCCAATGTAACTAAAGCTATAATTCAATTTCATGTAATTATTTTAAATTTTTTCCCTACTTATTACACAATAAATGTATATATTCACATATTGTTTCATTTTTAATCACTGTATTTATTCAATGTAGATATATCTCCTCTCTCCTCTCTCCTCTTTTTATCTCTCCTCTCTCTCTCTCAACATACTCTCTCCTCTACCAAATACTCCTCTCTCCTCTCTTGCAGTTATTTCCCAAATACTGTAGATTTTAACCATCTAGAGGTCTAATTTGGTAATTTTCCAACATATTTTATAGCATTTAATATACTTATTATGTAATAAATGTATATTATTCAATGTAAATGTAAATATATCCATAAATATGTACATAATTATCCATATATACATAAATGTATAAAAAACTAAAAAAATCTCTCCTCTCTCTCCTCTCTCTTCTCTCCTCTCTCATCTCTCCTCCCTCCTCTCTCCAGAAGATTTTCCCTACTTATTATGTAATCAGGTATATAATCATATAATTTTCATTTTTGATCAATATATTTGTTCAATGTAGATATATCTCCTCTCTCTATGTAGATATAAATATAGCCATAAATATGTACATAACTAACCATATATACATGAATGTATAGAAAACTAAAAAATCTCTCTCCTCTCTCTCCTCTCTCATCTCCCATCTCTCCTCTCTCCTCTCCCCTCTCTCTCAAGATACCATATGAGTTCGAGTTATGTAAAAAAGTTATCAAAACTTGAATGCCATACATTCAAAATCTATATGCCATATAAGTTCAAATTAAGTAAAAAACTAATCAAAACTCAAATGCCACTCAAATGCCACTCAAGTACCCCTCAAGTAAAATACAATATAAACTCGGCGAATTCATCCAACGCCGTAACCCATTGTCTCAACTCCAAGATCAAATCCACAAAAAAACACTTGGTAGGGAGATCTGCTCATATATTACTACTGTTATCATTTATCATCTATCTAAATCAGCCTGAATAGAAAGTCAATTTTGCTAATCAACAAAAAACTTTTTGTTTCCTCACACCATGCCTTCGTTGTTTCCTCACACCATGCCTGCGTTGTTTCCTCACACCATGCCTGCGTTGTTTCCTCACACCATGCCTGCGTAGTTTCCTCACACCACGCCTGCGTAGTCGAATACTGATATATTATCTGCAAGCCAACTCACACAAAGAGTGATAGCTTTGTGATGCAGTACGAGAACATCACGGATTAAAAAAGCGTGTGATTTGCAACATCATCCGATTATTCTGAATTTATTGAAAAGGTATCATAGACAGATATTGGAAGATAAGAAATTGCACTGGAAATGGAAAATGAAGCCATGATGTTGTTGAAAAGAGCTTGTCTACGAGGTAGGCTGCTTTTAATCGCTGTCACGTCTGCTCTTTATAGACTAAAAATTTAAAAATCCAAAATAAAATTGTTTTTTTATATTCTCTTGCTATTTCATCTAACTTTTCACATTTGAATTTATTTGTGCTTTTATGCTGTTTTTTTCATGATAAATTTTTATTCAAAAAAATAGCATATTGCTATAGGGTAGAAGGTGTGCCGTAGTTTTAATGAATTAGCGTTACGCTTTTTAAAGAATTGGAGTAAAGACATTGCTTGTTTGTTTTCAGTTCCAAGTAGAAATGGCTGCACCAGCTTGGTACAAATGGGTGATTCTATTTACCACATGTCTCAGTACATTCTTTGCCTACGGGTACGTATCAGCCAGCTCTTCTATAGCTACCGTATACTACATACAACACTACAATGAAAGACTAATCAGTTCTATCATCAGTTCTGTAAACTATGGAGTGATGGGCATCTCATGTAAGTTGTTGGTTATTGGTCTGTTACTGTCTTCCAGAACTACTAGTGTACATTTATGCTTTAATTAAATATAAACCAACATACTGACAACGCAGGCCTGCCAGCACTTTATTTGAGCAAGCGAATTGGTAACAGGATACAGCAGGTGATTGGTGGGTTTCTGATGGCAGCAGCAGTGGCAGCGACCTCCATGACTACCTTGTCATGGCAAGGCCTTCTACTCTCTGGAATTTTAACTGGTAAAAATTTTGAAGTTTAAAACAGAATTATTGCAATATGCATGCAGATATGAAAGTGAAAACTTCCGATACTGTTTACTGCAGGATTTGGTGGAGGTTTGATGCAGATAGCAACCACAAACATTATTAAAGAATATTTTCCTGGGAGACAGATTGGACCATTTGGTGCAGTGAGTCTAACACTAAATTCTGCATCTATTGCCATACCTCAGCTCTGGACTTCTCTGATGGAAACGTTGGGATGGCAGAATGCACTATTTGCAATAGGTCCGTCCACATTAGGTATAGTTAGCCTAGCTGTTGTGTAAAATAGTACATTCTGTCTTGGAAGGTTATTTATATGCAAATATATATTCTAAAGCTCAAAAGAAGCATCTGAGATTTTCTTTCAAAAGCAAGACAAAAGAATTGCTGACTCCAACGTATGATCTGATACAATTTCAATTTAAAAAAAAACTCAAATAGTTCAGTAATGAGTTGAGCTATAATCCGATTTCAAAATTTATCACATCACTGGTGTAGCACTGCTCATGTGTATACCAGCTGGTGGCATGAAAATCTAAGATTTTTTTTATCTAAAGCAGTTTTACCATTGCTGCGCATCAATAAAATAGAACCATCCTGACAAAAACAATAGCCAGAAATTACCCCAAGCAATAAATTCAGTATCAAATCTATGAAAGCACAGGCATATATAAATTCTATAAAGCCCTGCCACTTTATGAAAAACATTTTTATGAAATGATATTGATGCCAATAAAGTATTATATATATATATGAAGTACGTGTTGTGATTTATTTTTTCATCATTCCCACAAATGGTACATTTATTTAGAAATATTTGGTAGCATATGTCAACATGAAAAGCTCCGTTTTACTCACACCCCTTATTCAGCCAATAGCCACATTAATGCTTTTAATCTGCTACAATCTGGCACTCTCAGCTAAGACAACGTGACGCCATGATCATGATGAATTGGTTTTTTGTTGTGTCGGCATGTAAAAATAGATTTCTTCTCTCTGTGCCATCAGGAAAAACTTTGCATGAATGGACTCCAAAAAAAAACATTAATTAAAAAATTAAGAGTTGTCTATTCTAGATTTATTTCTTGCAAATAAAAACAGAGTCGTTTTATGGTATCCCATATTACTGTTTGAGGTACAGCAAACATTAACAATAAAAACAACAACAACTTTGAAATATCATCATGCGAGGTCATTAGAAGCAGCAGTTTAAATCAATAGTAATTATAATAAGTTACGATATTGACTATTATGTGTGTCATGGCATCAACATGTATTGGTGGTGCAAAAATAATTATTCTTTGTTTACATGGTAAGAATTATTTGTTATAATCGTATATATTATCAAGTCTCTGTTTTTTAGATCGATCGATATATATTTGTTAAAAGAGAGGACAACTCAATAACTTTATTTTTATTGTAAGGCTACACTTTTTGCTAGATTCATGTTAACATAAACTGCACTATGCTTTGAGAACGCTTACAAATTAGCAAAGTTAGTGGTTATTAACAGGGTTAAAGGACAAAGGTCAAAGGACAGCGGTATAACCAGGTGTGATAAATTAAACAGCTAATTAACTAATTCTTCTACAATAAATTATATATAAAACAATTGAGTGTTGAATTAACAGTTTACTTTCTCCTACTAAATATTTTTTAAATTTTTTGTTTATTTGGGTTTCTATGCAGACTTTTCTCAAATAGATTTAGTAATTATTGTCTCAAGTAATAGGTTATTGTCTCAGGTAATAGGTTATTGTCTCAGGTAATAGGTTATTGTCTCAGGTAATACAATTATTCAGGATGTTCTTTTTTAAATGAATCATTTGCATAATCTTGCGCCCTCTATTGCTGGGTTTTTATTGGATTTCAACTCAGCAGATTTATAGGTTGCTGCATTGAGTATTACTTGAAATCGTATTAGATAATTTTTTTGAAACTTAACGAGATAATTTTGTTAACTAAATGTTGCTGCTTACATATAACACTATTTTATATTTAACACTTGACCAGTTATTTTCGTCCATCCCAGTAACAAAATGGGAGACTGGAAAGTTTCTACGATGCTCTGTTCATTGTAGGTGGATTGCTGTCGATAAATATTCTTTGTGGTCTCAGCTACGCTAATCCTGGCAGCGCACAGAAGAATGTGGCCAGAAGCGCATCTAAGCCAAAATTGTCTCTTCTTGCTGGCCAATCTTCATCCACCATTTTTGTTCTTCCTCACGATACTGACGTCTCAAACCTCAAAGGCAGTGATTCAAGTGGAAGCATTGCTGCAGAGTTTAAAGATATCTACACCAATGAGAGTGACTTTGAAGTTAAGGTGAATGAAGATGCAAGTGACAACATAGAAAACGATAATGGGTATCCAGATGATATCAACATTAGCCAGAAAGGAAACCTCAATGAAACGGTGAGCACTGGTTCTATGTAACAACATTGTATAATCATTAAGTTATTAGTGGGTAGTGACTTGACTAAAAAGAGCAGTTTACAAAAAAATCTGAAAATAAAGCAGCAAATGCTTTTTCTTGGTTTTAGTAATTGAATGTAAAATTAACATCTGGTACTTTTAAGTAAAACTGCTAAAACTAATTTGGCAAACTATCAGCTTTGTTAGATTTTTCAAAAAATAATGATTTTCTTTATGTTTTACTTTTATTTTTGGTCTTTCATTATTGCTTTCTACAATATTCGATAACTCTGAAAGCTGTAGTAGAAATGCTACCAAACTCACCAAGTCGGATACTTGCCATGGATATCATTGTAACTCAAGTTTAGAAAACTCGTTTAAGTTCAGGTGACACAATTTACTGCATGGCTATCTTTGTGCCTAAATAATTTCAATTGCCGATCAAGTGAACTGTTATCCGTGTCTTTTGAACCAGCTTTGGGGAAGTAATATAATTACACAGCACAGCATTTTTAAAAGTAAGCTTTACAACTTGATCAACTGACTCTCATAACGTTTGTCACATTGTACTCACTTCAATCAACGATGCAATCAACATAGTATTAAAGAGAGCTCACAATCCCAAGCTACCTGTGGCTACATCTTGCAGCCAAGTAGCATCTTCTCCAGGGCTAACCGAGCTTTGGGTCACTCCTATCTCTAGAACCTAACAACAGCAGTCTAAAGGCAATAAAATATTTCACCAGGTAAAATATTTCAGTTATGTAATAAATCCCTCAATATTTACTTTAGGTTAATGTATGTAAAGAGAGAAAACTTAATCTCTCGTTGGGATTGAAAATCATGATTTTGTATCAGGTAACAAAACATTAACGCCACTGCACCAACATGTTTTTGTTCTGCTCAGGTAAGAAGAGAACCCCTAATGGTCATTATTTATCTTTTTTATTGCACAATATCTACTTGCAAAAAAGTTTGCCAAGCAAAATCTGCTGTTCCTCTTATCCAAGCCTGGCCCTTACAATTGTTGGCTAGCAATGTAACTATTGAGCCACAAAACGATATAGCATAATGATTTGTGGTTGTGATCAATTTTAATTAATCTTAGATCAACTTTGATTAATCTTAGATCAACTTTGATTAATCGTAGATCAACTTTGAGGAAAACTTCAATGAACAAAATAGTTTTGGTCAGTCCAAAAATTATTAAATCAAAGATTGATTCAAAAATTTTAAAATTATATCATTTAGCTTTGGGTAATTAGAAGCGTATAAAGCTTTTGGGTAGTTAGAAGCTTTTCGCCGGCTCTACACGTTCGTTTTCACTGGTACAATCTACTATGCAAACGTCCAATCGGGCAAAAAACGATGCAATCAACAATAATACTAGCCGCGGCCACACATTACTGATAAATAATAGGTTATAGTTCATTTTAGCGAATAGATTAAACACACTTGTTACTTAGTTTCATGAAGAAAAGGTATGCAATGTGGTCTATTACTACCCTCTTTGGGGTGTGATGGCTCGGCTCGGCTCAGATTTTAACACGAAAAGGTTGTTGTTCTTGATGACCGATTTATTCACTGCATTCCTACTAATAAAATTATTCGTTCACTTGTTATTACCCTTTGCTTGAATGCACAGGGCTAACTCATTGGTGTTCAATTAAAACTCAAGCAGGTTGCAGCTCGCTCAGGTTATTTCTAAATTGCCTAAAAATCATTTATTTCACAGCACGCCATTCATCCAGCAAAGAGGCTAGTAGTTGACATACTAATGCCTTTACCCAATTTTGAATACATTGGACGAAGCATAGTTTGTTCTGTATGTGGGCCAGGCAGGCTACAAACTGCTTTTTATGAACAGTTTTTGATAAACAGCTGTCAATATGTACTCGAAAGAATATTGTGTCTATGGAGCACTATTTGTTTTAGTTTTTTTCAAACAAAAATTATGAGCATCTTCTTCAACAGCTGTTCAATCATAAAAATAGCTTGTGTTACGATTATGCAATGTAAACTCTATGAAATCTAATTTGGTTTTATTATAACAATAAAAATACTTGTCTGTGTATTAGTTTAATAGATGAGCAAAACATGCACTTTTTACAAAGTTCTCGCTAAAATCCTAGTTTTTTTATCAGAAATTTTTAAGTGTTATGACTAGATTGAACAACCAGCTTTTTCTAAGATAAAGTATTTTTTTAAGGTTGGAATTGTTATTTTTTGTGAGAAATAATTATTATTTTCAAATATCATTAAGCTTATTGTCCTGAATAAGATTAATAACATTAACTATACAAAGACGCTTGGTTCTACTGGGAAAAATGCAAGAGCATTTCAGGGCAAAAAGATTTCTTTTGAAGCTGGGACTATAATCTGAGATATTTACCAAGGAAACCTTGCCATTACACTATTGCCTCATCAAGTTGTTGATGCTCGCATGACTTGAAAACATGTCAAACTGAAAATAACGATTGCTATATATTTGATAATTAAACCAGTCCATTAGCCAAAAGGCATGCAGTTCGGTGCATTGTCGGAGATTTACTGTGGTAGTATTCTTTGGGGTTTGAGGTAAATGATTTCTGTTAGTTTCCTTATTATTGTACGTTATATAAATACTATAACAGATTCATAGTAATACTGAATAGTAGTAATATATGAGCAGATCTCCCTACCAAGTGTTTTTTTGTGGATTAGATCTTGGAGTTGAGGCAATGAGTTACAGCGTTGGATGAATTCGCCGAGTTTATATTGTATTTTATTTGAGGGGTATTTGAGTGGCATTTGAGTGGCATTTAAGTGGCATTTGAGTTTTGATTATTTTTTTACTTGATTTGAACTTATATGGCATATAGATTTTGAATGTATGGCATTTAAGTTTTGATAATTTTTTTACATAATTCGAACTCATATGGCATCTTGAGAGAGAGGAGAGAGAAGAGAGAGAGAGGAGAGGGGAGAGAGGAGTTTTATATACATTGAATAAATATATTGATCAAAAATGAAACATTATAAGATTATATACATTGATTACATAATAAGTAGGGAAAATCTTCCTATATAATATAGCTAGAGTCAGTAAATACTAAGTAATACAAAGCACTACAACTTGTAACAACAATCAATACATACATACATACATATGGTATCTTGAGAGAAAGAAAGAGATAGAGGAGAGAGGGAGAGAGAGGAGAGAGGGAGAGAGAGAGGAGAGAGAGATTCTTTAGTTTTCTATACATTCATATATATATATGGTTAATTATGTACATATTTATGGGTATATTTATATCTACATAGAGAGAGAGGAGATATATCTACATTGAATAACTATATTGATCAAAAATGAAACTTTATATGATTATATACCTGATTGCATAATAAGTAGGTAAAATCTTCCTATATAATATAGCTAGAGTCAGTAAATACTAAGTAATACAAAGCACCACAACTCATGATGACAATCAATGCATACATACATATATATGGTATCTTGAGAGAAAGAAAGAGAGAGAGGAGAGAGAGAGGAGAGAGATTTTTTAGTTTCTATACATTCATGTATATATGGTTAATTATGTACATATTTATGGGTATATTTATATCTACATAGAGAGAGGAGAGAGGAGATATATCTACATTGAATAAATATATTGATCAAAAATGAATCATTGTATGATTATATACATTTATTACATAATAAGTAGGGAAAATCTTCCTATATAATATAGCTAGAGTCAGTAAATACGCACATGTCCATATTCATGTACATGTGCATAAATGGACATGAATAGGTACATGTCCATATTCATGTCCATATTCATGTCCATATTCATGTCCATTTATGTACATGTCCAAATTCATGTCCATTTATGTACATACCTATGTTCATATTTATGTACATGCGCATGTCCAAATTCATATCCATATTAACATTTTATAGCTATGTACAGAGGAGAGAGAAGAGACGAGAGAGAGAGATTTTTTAGTTTTTTATACAACCATGTATATATGGGTAATTATGTACATATTTATGGATATTTTTATATCTAGATTGAATAATATACATTTATGACATAATAACTATATTGAATGCTATAAAATATGTTGGAAAATCACCAAATTAGTCCTCTAGATGGTTAAAATTTACAGTATTTGGGAAATAACTGCAAGAGAGGAGAGAGGAGTATTTGGTAGAGGGGAGAGGAGAGAGGAGAGAGAGGAGGTTTGAGCGTAAATATTTCTTTTAGTTATTTACATAATAAGTATATTGAATACTATAAAATATCTTGGAAAATCGTCAAATTAGACCTCTAGATGGTTAAAATTTACAGTATTTGGGAAATAACTACAATAAAAAACATTATGAATGTATGGCATTTAAGTATTGATAGTTTTTTACATAATTCGAACTCATATGGTATCTTGAGAGAAAGAAGAGAAGAAAAGAGGAGAGAGGAGGGGAAATAATTGCACTCAAATAAAAAAAATAGATGAAGCTAGATATTCATCTATTTGTATATATCCACAAGAAAACTGGGGTATTTGGTGAAATATTCTTTTATTCCATTCAATTTTCCTTAATTTTATTTGAGTTGAAGTATTATTTACAATGGTTAAAATTTATTAAAAATACTGCTCAATCCTTTATCCAACACCTACAATAATTCTTAGTAATAGTAGTGTAAAGAGACTGAGTAATAATCTACACACACCTTGTTCGCTCTGTATGCTGTAGCACATGTTTTTCCTTTAGTTATCTGCAGTTACTTCAATTGGATCTTATCCAGATGTTTTATAGTCTTTGCTGCTACTGCGTTTTGTCTCAAACAAGAATCCAAAGTAGGCATTGTGTCTACAAAATACAAAAAAATTGATTGTTACAATTGATTCATTTATTTTCATTGGCTTTATCTACATATACATAAAGTAGCGAAGAAACAGTTTGTGTGAGTATGAAACTATCTAGTAGAGATAAATTTATATCTAGGTTCAACTAGCATTAAATATTAGTTACTTATTATTTTGTTAATAATAAATAATTAGAGTCAGTTACTTTACTAGTGCTCGGACAAACACACAATTTTGTTAATGTCAAAGTCTGTGATCTTACAAAGAAATAACTTAGATACTATTAGCATAAAATTATCTAGTAAAGATAAATTACCTAGGAATGAATTCTAGTTGAGGTTCGATTATTTTAAATATAAATAATTAAAACCAAATTGATTGGAATCGTAGTAATACTTTTTAAATACAACATTGCTTTGCAACAACTATTAATGAAAGCGATTATGAAATGTTAATGAGTAACTAAGTAATCTAGTAAGGAAAACTGATTGAAATCACGGTAATATTTGTTAATAGATACTTGCGACATGTTTTATCAATGAAAAAAATCAAGCGATTTTCAAATGTTTACGAGTAACTAGGTGATTCAGTAGAAAAAACTAACAGAAATCACACGATATCCGTTTTTGAAATATTTACGATAAACCAAATTGGGACATTGCTGTTAACAACCAAAAAATCAAGCGAGTATCAAATGTTTACGAGTAACTAAGTGATTCAGTTGGCAAAAACCGATTGAGATCATGTGACATCCGTTACAAATATTTACGGTAAGTTAGCAACGGAAAAAACAAATATTTCTTAGAATATCCGCTATAGCAAGTTATGATAATTTTGTACTCGCTCTAAAGGTAAAGGTTTTCAGTCCATTTTTGTTCAGACCAAAATTTATGCAAGACGTTTTAGGCATTATTTCAGTCGACGTAATGTTACCAGTTCATTTTCACAAGTTTTTAATATTTATTTTAAAAATGAATAATTAGAGCTTTCTACTAGTGTTAAATGATTATTGATTATTTTTTACCTTATCACCACTTAAAGCCAGATGATTTAATTAACTAAAGACAAATAATTATTTTAGCGTTTCTTACCTTGATGCTCTCCTAGTAGCTGTAGTAGATGATGCTTCTCCGCTTGCTGTTGAAGAACTGGATGCTTTCTATGTGAAAACAGTGGCTCTTAAATAGCTAAAGTTGCACTGATTAAACCCTATGAATCAGCATTTTTTCCAACGCTTTCGCGGGAATAAAAACTGTTTATTCCCGCAAAAGCAACGGTTTCCATTCGCGTGAAAAGAAATTATTTATTCCCGCGAAAGCATTGGTTTGTATTCGCGGGAAAATAAAATTTTTATTCCTGCGAAAGCAACAGGTTCCATTCGCGGGAAAATAAATTATTTATTCCCGCGAAAGCATTGGTTTGTATTCGCGGGAAAATAAAATTTTTATTCCCGCGAAAGCAACAGGTTCCATTCGCGGGAAAATAAATTATTTATTCCCGCGAAAGCATTGGTTTGTATTCGCGGGAAAATAAAATTTTTATTCCTGCAAAAACATTGGTTTGTATTCGCGGGAAAATAAAATTTTTATTCCTGCGAAAGCAACAGGTTCCATTCGCGGGAAAATAAGTTATTTATTCCCGCGAAAGCATTGGTTTGTATTCGCAGGAAAATAAAACTTTTATTACCGCGAAAGCAACAGGTTCCATTCGCGGGAAAATAAATTATTTATTCCCGCGAAAGCATTGGTTTGTATTCGCGGGAAAATAAAATTTTTATTCCCGCGAAAGCAACAGGTTCCATTCGCGGGAAAATAAATTATTTATTCCCGCGAAAGCATTGGTTTGTATTCGCGGGAAAATAAAATTTTTATTCCTGCAAAAACATTGGTTTGTATTCGCGGGAAAATAAAATTTTTATTCCTGCGAAAGCAACAGGTTCCATTCGCGGGAAAATAAATTATTTATTCCCGCGAAAGCATTGGTTTGTATTCGCGGGAAAATAAGATTTTTATTCCTGCGAAAACATTGGTTTGTATTCGCGGGAAAAGAAAATTTTTATTCCCGCGAAAGCAACAGGTTCCATTCGCGGGAAAATAAATTATTTATTCCCGCGAAAGCATTGGTTTGTATTCGCGGGAAAATAAAATTTTTATTCCTGCGAAAACATTGGTTTGTATTCGCGGGAAAATAAAATTTTTATTCCCGCGAAAGCAACAGGTTCCATTCGCGGGAAAATAAATTATTTATTCCCGCGAAAGCATTGGTTTGTAGTCGCGGGAAAATAAAATACTTATTCCCGCGAAAGCAACGGTTTCCATTCGCGTGAAAATAAATTATTTATTCCCGCGAAAGCATTGGTTTGTATTCGCGGGAAAATAAAATTTTTATTCCCGCGAAAGCAACAGGTTCCATTCGCAGGAAAATACATTATTTATTCCCGCGGAAGCATTGGTTTGTATTCGCGGGAAAATAATATTTTTTTTCCTGCGAAAACATTGGTTTGTATTCGCGTGAAAATAAAATATTTATTCCCGCGAAAGCAACAGGTTCCATTCGCATGAAAATGAAATATTTATTCCCGCGAAAGCAACGGTTTCTATTCACGTGAAAATAATGCTGATTCATAGCAGTGCAACTTAAGCTATATAAGAAGCACTGTTTTCATACAGAAAGCATTCACTTCATCGTTAGTAACTGAAGGAACAAGATCTACTACATCATCATCTACTACAGCTCTCCTTCTTCATCATTTGAATTACATAGGAAACAGCTGAAGTTCAAACAACTATGTGTATAATTCATCTAATTCAAAGAAAAACTCAAACTACATCAATTTTGAAGACAGCACACTTCTCCAACACAGCAAGAATTCATTTCAAGCTCTACCACCTACTTAGATGATACCAAACCAATGAAGACTCAAACTACATGAATTTTGAAGACAGCACACTTCTCCAACACAGCAAAAATTCATTTCAAGATCTACCACCTACTTAAATGATACCAAACCAATGAAGACTCAAACTACATGAATTTTGAAGACAGTCGACTTCTCCAACACAGCAAGAATTTCTTTCAAGATCTACCACCTACTTAGATGATACCAAACCAATGAAGACTCAAACTACATCAATTTTGAAGACAGCGCACTTCTCCAACACAGCAAGAATTCATTTCAAGATCTACCACCTACTTAGATGATACCAAACCAATGAAGACTCAAACTACATGAATTTTGAAGACAGTCGACTTCTCCAACACAGCAAGAACTCCTTTCAAGATCTACCACCTACTTAGATGATACCAAACCAATGAAGACTCAAACTACATGAATTTTGAAGACAGCATACTTCTCCAACACAGCAAAAATTCATTTCAAGATCTACCACCTACTTAAATGATACCAAACCAATGAAGACTCAAACTACATGAATTTTGAAGACAATATACTTCTCCAACACAG
Organism: Cryptosula pallasiana; assembly: GCA_945261195.1. Taxonomy (NCBI): domain Eukaryota; kingdom Metazoa; phylum Bryozoa; class Gymnolaemata; order Cheilostomatida; family Cryptosulidae; genus Cryptosula; species Cryptosula pallasiana. Next base: position 15,469,382 of record OX183133.1, on the reverse strand, counting down.
CAAGAATTCCTTTCAAGATCTACGACTTAATTAGATGATACCAAATCAATGAAGACTCAAACTACATCGATTTTGAAGACAGCGCACTTCTCCAACACAGCAAGAATTCATTTCAAGATCTACCACCTACTTAGATGATACCAAACCAATGAAGACTCAAACTACATGAATTTTGAAGACAGCATACTTCTCCAACACAGAAAGAATTCCTTTCAAGCTCTACCACCTACTTAGATGATACCAAACCAATGAAGACTCAAACTACATGAATTTTGAAGACAGCATACTTCTCCAACACAGCAAAAATTCATTTCAAGATCTACCACCTACTTCAATGATACCAAACCAATGAAGACTCAAACTACATGAATTTTGAAGACAGTCTACTTCTCCAACACAGCAAGAATTCCTTTCAAGATCTACGACTTACTTAGATGATACCAAATCAATGAAGACTCAAACTACATGGATTCTGAAGACAGCATACTTCTCCAACACAGAAAGAATTTCTTTCAAGATCTATCACCTACTTAGATGATACCAAACCAATGAAGACTCTAAAAATTACTTATATTATATTTCGATGATGCTGAAAAAAACTGTCCAGAACAAGAGTTCAAAAAGCTAATCTATAACTCAAGGCAATCATATCACTATAGGTGAGTTTTACTAATTTTTACCATAAATTAAACAAAATGCTGAATATATACATTTTCTAGGTGAAAAAAGGACTTTTTTGATGTAATTAGTGTATTTTTTACAACAAAATGCTGAATATATACATTTTCATGGTAAAGAAAAGGACTTTTTGGGTGTAATTAACGTAGGTTTTACAACAAAATGTTGAACATATACATTTTTTCAGGTAAAAAAAGCACTTTTTTGGTGTAATTAGTGTATTTTTTTAAACATATTTATAAAGCAAGTATTTTTTGTTTTGTTTTAGATAGATGAAAGAGAATCAAAAGCACTTGGTGAAAATAATGCTCAAGAAAGAACAAATTGAACAATGTAACTTGGTGAGTTATTTCCCTTTTCTAATAATGTAAACTATCCAATGTAACTAGAACTATAATTCAAATTCATGTAATTATTTTACATTTTTGCTTAATCATTCTATACTAATACATAATTTTTTTATTTTAGTTCATTACGAAATTAAAAGCACATAGAACAGAAGTCTTCCTTCCTAAGATATAACATCACTACATCAAAGACAACATTGTAAAGGAACAAACTATGCATTAACTGTTATTACTTTGTATTTATTACAAGTTGTAGTGCTTTGTATTACGTAGTATTTACTGACTCTAGCTATATTATGTGGGGAGATTTTCCTTACTTATTATGTAATAAATGTATATAATCATATAATGATTCATTTTTAACCAATGTATTTATTCAATTTAGATATATCTCCTCTCTTCTCTCTCTATGTAAATATAAATATACCCATAAATATGTACATAATTGACCATATATACATTAATTGCTAGAAAACTAAAAGATCTCTCTCCTCTCTCTCTTTCTCTCTCTCTCAAGATACCATATGTATGTATGTATGAATGCATTGAATGTCATTACAAGTGGTATTGCTTTGTATAACTTAGTATTTACTGACTCTAGCTATATTATATAGGAAGATTTTCCCTACTTATTATGTAATCAGGTATATAATCATATAATTTTCATTTTTGATCAATATATTTATTCAATGTAGATATATCTCCTCTCTCTATGTAGATATAAATATATCCATAAATACGTTCATAATTAACCATATATACATGAATGTATAGAAAACTAAAAAATCTCTCTCTCCTCTCTCTCTCTCTCACTCTCTCCTCCCTCTCTCTCCTCTATCTCTCAAGTATGTATATAATTATGTAAAAAAATTATCAAAACTTGAATGCCATACATTCAAAATCTATATGTCATATAAGTTCAAATCAAGTAAAAAAATAATCAAAACTCAAATGCCACTTAAATACCACTGAAATGCCACTCAAACGCCCCTCAAATGAAATACAATATAAACTCTATATGACATATAAGTTCAAATTAAGTAAAAAAATAATCAAAACTCAAATGCCACTTAAATGCCACTCAAATGCCCCTCAAATAAAATACAATGTTAACTCGGCGAATCCATCCAACGCTGTAACCCATTGCTTTCACCCCTAGGTGTAATCCACAAAAAAACACTTGGTAGGGAGATCTGCTCATATATTACTACTCTGAATTGTATAAAGATTAGTTATGGTTATATAACATATGATGATGGTAGTTGGTGTAATACTTGTAATTACACTAAACGTTCAGACCAAACTGAGCTAAAGAGGCTTGAGACTACAATGTAAATGGAACGATAAATGAAAGTAACCTTCTCGCAAGTGGCTTTACCACACCGCAGCCATAGACCTGCTAGTTAGGAATGCTAAGAACACAACTCCTAGCTTATGCTCTAGTAGCAAGTTGTTCCTCACACCAACAACATGCTATGTAACTCCAGTACTAGTTGCTTTCTCAGTTTGTTACTGATAGCACAGCTCCCCAGGCTTGCGTTATACCTTTTACTGTCACAACCAATAGAGGAATTGAAAGAAATTATAGGAATCCTACAACATGTGTATGGTTGAAGGCTGGCTTCTTGTGAAACAAGTACTTGTACTTATTGTTTCCAGGAGGAAAGAAACAGGGATGATATTGAAAAGTCTACCGATTCAAAGTTGAAAATTGATGGCGCTGTAGAAGATCAAATTGACAACAGCATGTGGCAAACACTCAAGCAACCACAGGTGTGTAGTTTTTGCTTTTAGAAAAAAAATACACTGTTTAAATAGATGTTTCAAGATTTTCAACATTTAAAAGAGCTTTGATAAATTATCTTTTATTCACAGTCAGCAGCACTTGTTGTGGTGTCTGGACTGTATGGAGGAGGTATGATTATGTGTCTAACTGTCATGGGAGACTACGCTGTCAGATTTCTTAACATGTCAGACCATCAGGTAAAGCATTTTTAATAGGTTTGAAAATTTAATTGCTTAGTCATAAAATCATAATAATTTTAGGAGTTCCCATTTTCAATTGTGGGAAAGCTATTGATCGTTTGCGATAAAAGAAATTTGTTTAATGTCTTTATTTATCCTTTTAAATAAAATTATTTCTATGATTTTTAGTTTTTGAAAGTTCATTGCCTAATCATTATTAATGTCACCCAGAAAATTTTGTCTATAATAAGGTGTATAGAAAAAAGAGGCGTTCATAATATTTTCGCATTGAAATGGTTTGATAAGCAGACAGCTTGTAAGTTAAATCAGAAGTTGTCTTCTCACCAGTAAATATTAATTATATAACTAACAAGAGCTGTTCCATTATATTTGCAGGTAGCCAATGCTTTGACCATCCAAGGAGCTATGATGATTGTCTCATCAATAATTTACATATTCTTAACTGTTTGTACAGAGTTCTGTGCCACTCTTTTACATACAGTTAGTGTGTTTGGTCTGGGTGCAGCTGCACTCGCTATGGCCTTTATCCACACTAACGGTAGGTTATAAAAAGTTATTGAAAAATATAGTAAAAGTTTCTAATAATATGATGTAATTGTAGGTCTGTCTAATGCCATGTCGACTTCTAGCATTGCTACCTTGACCTTGTGAAGATGAGTGCTCAATCTATATTCTATAGTAGTCCCTAGTATCAGACATTTATTGCACTGTACATTTTATTTTAGTGGAATTTTGTATCCTGGTTGGAATATTGGGTTTCTTCAAATCATTTGCAACTGGCAATGTCATACCTCTGACTATTGAGCTGTGTGGACCTGATAAGGCCATCAACTTGTACGCCGTCAAGATGTTGGTCAATGGAACCTGTAAAATAGGCATGCCTCTTTTAGCAGGTAACTTTAATTCTTTAAATAAAAAATGAAATATTGACAGTGTCCGATCAACTCAAGTGTGGAAATGTTACTTATGTTACTGTTCTTAAAAAAAAAATGTAGATATAAATGTATGGTTAGAGAAGATGCCAATTTTATCATTGTGTTATTCAATATATATTGCATGTAGATTTTATTTAAATTTCTGAATGATAATTTAATTCTGCTCTCCCAAGTATTTTTATACACAAAAAAAGCTTCTAAAAGCACAGGTAATGTACTTTCACAAATCAATACCAGCATTGCCACTTTGCCTGTGACAGCAACTGTTTTGTAAAAACTCGCATCAATGCTCTTTCTCACATGTCATTTTTTATAGTTTACATTCAAGAGACGGTAGATGAGAGAGCAGCCCTGTACTTCAGTGCAGCTGTATTGTTTTGTTCCGGAGCTCTCTTTCTCCCTTTCATTAAAAGATTCCTCCACAAACCTCGAGTGAAGTCAGCAAGTGAAGTGGCCACTGACAGCATATTTGCTGTTAACTATGTTTACTCATATTTTTAGCAAGATAAATGCTAATAGCTGACAGTCCACCAAACTAATGTTGACTTGTATTACTGCAGGCAGCTAACACAGCAGTATGAAACAGCTCATTTTTATTCTTACGTTGTCTAACAGATTAATTTCAAAAATAAATATATATATGTATATGTATGTATTGTAATGTGTAGTGCTATGTATACATTGCTCACTGATCTACTATGTTACATATTGTGGAGTTCAATCTAACAGTTTTACACTAATATTGTCTTTGCAAACACTATCAAATATAGAGGAGCCAATGAAGTTGTTGTTGTTGTTGTTGTTGTTGTTGTTGTTGTTGTTGTTGTTGTTGTTGTTGTTGTTGTTGTTGCTGCTGCGTTACCATAGTGACCATATTCCAAAAGAACCGGCTGCCTATTACTAGGATGTTTAACTGTGTTTAATATAAATACTAATGATTCAATACAAACATATCTATCTGATTTTTGCTCTAGTTGTTGCAGTACCATTGGATAGTTTAGAGTTACGTGTAATTATAAATGGAAAAGTGAGATGAAGTTAATCCGCAAGGTTGGTTAGTTACCGGATGTAGATAAGCGATCAAACGAGTACTTTAAACCCAACATCAAGAAAGATAACTCTCAATACTTTGCTTGTATAGAGGAAGTAGTGATATCGAGTTTCATTTTAATGAAGTCAAGTAAAGGACCGATATTTTTCTCCTAACAATACATTTCCTTATTCCCAGTTATTCCTCTAACCAAATGGTGACACTCGTACCTCCTAATCACCTTTTATGCTATGATCAAGCACAACGGTAACGTCCCCTTCACTAGAATAGCACTACTGAGAACAAGTTACATTGATACGCTGTCCCTCACAGATGACCCAACACTGTATCTCGCTCCTGACCCCCTTCTTTACCTTCTGTATGCTGTCCCGGTGACCTCCAGCCTCTCTACAATGACAAGGCACACTGATGGCAGCATTCAGAAAGCTGGACACAGCTGCAGCACAAAACAGAGCAGACCTCAATTTTAAACAAAAAGAATTACTTTTGGTTTATCACTGGCAGTGCTGGCCCAATGTAGCCCTCCTATTTCCCATTCCTCAGGTTGACCCAAAGCATTTCCCTACACTTCCCGGAGACAAAGCGCACTTCTGGCGGTTCCCAGTATTCAGTTATGTTACTTTTTTCCTTGAAGATACATGGCCTCAAAGATGAGAGAAAGAGTCCCAAAATGATTGATGGCCAATAACAATGAGTATGGATAATCCCGACCTCCATAATTTGGTGGTCAGTAGGATAAAAGTGCCTTTAAAATGCTCTAAACTCTAAGGTCTATGTCTAAACTCTAATGTCTATGTCTAAACTCTAAGGTCTATGTCTAAACTCTAATGTCTATGTCTAAACTCTAAGGTCTATGTCTAAACTCTAAGGTCTATGTCTAAACTCTAATGTCTATGTCTAAACTCTAAGGTCTATGTCTAAACTCTAATGTCTATGTCTAAACTCTAAGGTCTATGTCTAAACTCTAAGGTCTATGTCTAAACTCTAAGGTCTATGTCTAAACTCTAAGGTCTATGTCTAAACTCTAAGGTCTATGTCTAAACTCTAAGGTCTATGTCTAAACTCTAAGGTCTATGTCTAAACTCTAATGTCTATGTCTAAACTCTAAGGTCTATGTCTAAACTCTAATGTCTATGTCTAAACTCTAAGGTCTATGTCTAAACTCTAAGGTCTATGTCTAAACTCTAATGTCTATGTCTAAACTCTAAGGTCTATGTCTAAACTCTAAGGTCTATGTCTAAACTCTATCAATATTCTTTATTACTATCCAAAATCATAACTTACTCTATAAACTCACTTTAAAGTTACTCTCGGAATTTTAACCAATTTTTATCAGTGTCTCCAGTTTTCTGTCAGAGTCTCTTGTCCTCTATCTCAGAACGGAGTGAATCGAGACTTGACAGACTTACCTAATCAGAATTACTTTACACCAACATTACTTGTTGAAACAAAACTTGGCAATGGCAACAGCCAAACATAAAACACAGACATTTTGTTAACCTCAACACTTTAATATTAGTACACCAGAAAAATATATACAGATGTTTTCTGTAAAAAACTCAACGTATGGCAAAACAGCAATGATGCATGTTACTCAATTTGTATTAATAGCTCAATGGTCTAGTGGTCCAATCACAAGCGAGTAAAAAAGCAGCTGTTTAACCTTCTCCATCGGTAATACTTTTCCTTTTCCATTAGTATTACTTTTACTTTCAAATCGGATTGCCCTTGCTCTTTGGTGTATCCTTATGTTAGCTCCATGGGTCTTGGAGAGTTATCTTCTTCTTTGGTAATCTGTAGTTATCTCTAATTCTAGGGGAACCAGTTTCTGATTTTAATTGAGATCAGTTGAGCTTAGTTGGGGCTCAATTGCAATAACCAAATAAAATATTCCAAAAGTTTAATTAGGATCCAAGTTTAGGGTTTTAATCAGAAAATTCCAAGAAAGACCACAACTCCCACTTTGCATATAATATGCTTGAGGCTAACTTTGCAGGTGACTGGAGTCCTACTGCATTACTGTAGGGATTGTAAATTTACAGGAGGAGTTGGAGGGGTGGTTTGGGGGACAAGTTGAGGGGTAAGGTAGGTAAGGTGGGGGCTGCAAAGGCGTACAGTTTTGTACATCAATTGACTGTGTGCCCTACAGGTGAAGGAAAGCTTCTCTAGGAAGGTGGAGCACTTAGATGAGGGCGGAAGGGGGTCCAGGGCAGGGAGGGTGGGAGGTAAGAAATGAAAAGGTGGAGGATAGCATAAAGGCCAATTTTTTGTTTACTTTCACTACAATACAACTGAGTCGAGGACTACAAAATGTGGTTTGTTGTACAGATTGTTACAACGAGCTTGGAGGGCGGAGTTCCACAAAAAGCTAGTAGAGAATGATAGAGTTGTGTCTATCCTAATTTTCGGAGGAATTCCTTGATATGCTTACATTATAATATAGTATATAATAGTCTTTCTCAATCAATACACTGTTAATGGCTGGTGGTTTGCTAAAAAAAAATTACTCCTACTTCATGCATCCTTCCATATCCATGGGGTGCAATGTTTAATAGAAAAGGATGTTTAACACTGGGCTGGAGCTGCATAGAGTAGATCTTTCATCAAAACGAAAGTTGGAGGTTCTGATTTGTTGCGGTTTCAACAAATCGCAGAAGAGAGAGAGCTTTAAGTAGACAGCATCAAAATGGTGTGCAACAGATCTAATGGATGCAAATGTCATCCTTTACTACAGTTTTAGTGAAATCGGTAATTTTCACATTGCAAGCAATTAATTATTACTGTAAGTGAATTCTGTATCTAAATAAATCAAATTAATTAAGCAAATATTGGTTATAGTTTTTTAAAGCAGGGTTTTGTAATCCATATTAACATTGGTAAAATTCTATTGGCTACTTGAATTTATGCACTGTATTAGTAAGCAAGCATTGTGACAACTTAGCCATTTAAATGGCTTACACTATAACCATGGGTGGATTGTAGAAATAGTTACAGCATGTACACTTTTGTTTGAGACTATAGATGAGTCATAGACCGATAGACTTTGCTACAGTGAACTATTTTTGCTCTTCTTATATTATATGTTTTATATTTTGCGAGCTTTTCAGAAAATTATAATGCAAAACAAAAAGTTTTGGTTTGTAAAAGAATAAATGAAAAGTTGGAAAAAAAGAAGAGAATATATGGAACAATCACAGTAACCTGAGTGCAGGAATAGGAGTTAATAAATATTGATATATATGTAAAAATAAAAACACTGAACTTGGGAAGCAAAAGACTAATAGCATGAAATAAGTTCAACGTTGAAGTTATTGCAATAGCATATTGTGGTAGGTTTTTATGAACCAAACCTGTGAGTACTGACCTTGACAGACCCTTACCTGCTAGAGGCTGTCTCTGTGGGACAGAGACAGCCTCTTTAGCGTTAATTTGACACAAGCAACAGGTGACTGGTTGTCCCTGTTGCAAGCAGTAGAGCTAGCAGTGCTGCCTTCCCTGTGTTACAGATATGATAGGGCCAGTAGTAATCTTGACTGGGCTGGTGGTGACCCTTACTGGGCTGGTGGTGACCCTTACTGGGCTGTACTCTACTGGGCTAGGGTCAAAAGAAGGACATAGCCTAAGAACTCGAGAATAGCTACAGAAAGTCGATTTTTTACCATATATACCTCCAAAAGCCAGGAAGGAAGGATGCCAGCCTATAATTCAGCCCTAGCACTTATCAGGAGATGGGAGCGTACATCAACAGACATTCATCAACTAACTCCTCCCCTTATCCTTGGGGGCTTGTTCTATTTAATCATTTGCTATTACTATTCTATTTGCTATTATATTTAACCCTACATTGCCATTCGCTCAAATCACTTCCTGTGCACCTAATTGGTTATTGTTTGTATTCTCAGCACATGATTGGTTAATGACAATGCTAGCTTTCTGTGCTCCAGCCTATATAAGGCTGGAGCTTGCCTGTATTCTTTGCACTTGTATGTTATATCTACTCTTGCCACTTCACTCTGGTGGACTACCTCCCTTGAGCAGTATACATACAGTACATGTATTCATGCCACAGCAACCAGACTAGTTTGTCTGAGTCGGGGGCTCTCCCTACTAGTTGCTAAATTCACTTGGACAAGTGGCAGCGGCTTTACTGGCGGTTTCCCCTCTGTAGAGAGTAAGAGTACTTGAGATTAGTTTGATTCTGTGGTACCAGGCCAGAATCCACTACAATATACTTGTTGAATGAAATTGTAATATTGTAGTAAATTCTGGTCAGTTAACCACAGAAAATTGCTATTCTCAAGTTCTCTACCTCTCTCCAGAGAGGCCACTGCCGGTACGGCTGATGCCACCATAAACAATGGATTTTGACAACTAGTGCAGAGCTCGTGGCTCAGACAAATCAGTCTGGCTGTAGTATGCAGCAATATTTATTAATGTTTTGTACAGTTGTGGGCAGGCTATTCTCTAGTCTAGAGTATAATGTCAAGAGCATGGGGCAAGACAAGAACAAATGAGCAGAACAATGAGCAGATCCAGCCTTATATCGGCTGGATTACCGGAAACTATTGTCCTAATTAGCGATGTAACCAATAATATACGGGTAGTGACTTAGATGAATAACAATGCATGATTAACAATAATAATGAATACAATAGTGATTGCAAATAGATACACGTAATGAGTGCCCAGGAACTAAGAGACAAAGTTAATGTATAGATTGTCTATAGGTATCCTGTCTCGTCTCCTGCTAAGTCTTTGGGCTTTCTATAGCCTGATGTCCACCTTTCTTTGGGTCTGGGGATAGATAAGTCCTGGACTTAGCCTTCTGAGGCTCCATAACTAACTTTGAAATTCTAGGCTAAGGCAGCCATCTTGTGCCGGCTCATTAGGTCACCATACCGGCACTGTAAGGTACTCAATGCTGAATCCTCATTACTGACCAATTAGGTGCTAGCAACAGAGATGACCAATTGCCTATCGGTAAGTTGTTCAGCGTAGGAGCGTGTCTCTAAACCACAGTGGCAGCCTCTACTCATGTAGGTGCTTGTAGCGGTAGATTCCTACAGGCTTAATTCGTAAAAATCTACTACAATATGCATAAATTTCAAGTCACTATAAATATTCTGACTAATAATAGAACTAAATGTTAAAGTTATTCCAGTAGTCAAAAGCACAGTTTTGTTATATAAAAATGTCATAGCGAACCCCAGCTCTCACGCCACTGAGTTTGCCACTCTCGCACAAAAAAATATCTAGTGGGAAAGCACAACAAATTTATGATTTGTTGCAAACTTTGATTTTTTGCAAGAATGTTTCATTTGAGAGAACTTTCATGCTACTACTAATTGTGAGGGTTGCTGAAAGTTATAATTGAACCTTGATTGTTTATAAACTTTTTACTAATAAGGTAAAGAATAGGCGTGAAGTTAAAAAGAGATGCTACTGTGATAAAAAACTGCTTTGGTGTCCGTAAAAGAACTTTGATGTTTTTATTTAATTCTCCAAATGCTTTGAGGTTTGGTTTGAGTGAGTAAAAGTGAATGGATGTGCAGAACTCCAACACACGGATTATTATTATTACAAATAATTTATTGCTATTTTTTTTATTTTTATATCTTCCAAGTAGGTCATTTATTACTTTAGCAGTGATCTTATGTACTTATGAATGGGTTGGGATTAAATTTACAGCTAAATGATTATCATTTCATAAAAACAACTTGTCATAAAACCTTTGATGCGTTAAATAATTGCACAATAATCTGTGGATTTCCATTCCATAGAGCTATCTTCTCTCATAAAATGCTAACCACTAATAGTGTTTGGTGATTTTAGAGCTGTTTGAAAAAAAAATCTTTTGAAATCGTTAAATTGATTGTAATAGAGGAGTAAGCTATTTCTATGGTGCCATTTTATCTCAAGCTCATCTACTACATCAACTATATAAAAACTGATTACACCCTTTCGTCACCATCCGCTTATGATTTATTCAACCTATGGTTAGTGTTGTAGGAGGGTGGAAAGCTCTTTGTTCTAGGTCACCGACTTTGACCTCAACTGATATTTGCAACATCTATTTTATTTGCGCACCTGGAACCTGCATGTTTTTATCACAAATTTTTGTATAAAAGCTTAATAATATGTATTTTTATCATTCTTACATTGGCATTGACTTAATGAGCTGGGTCATTCATTGAATACCTGTATTTAATCTGAATCCGAGTAAATATGGCTCTCCCAGCTTGGTACAAATGGGTTATTTTATTTACAACATGTCTCAGTACATTTTTTGCATATGGATATGTAGCAGGTAGCACTTCTATAGCTACCGTATACTACATACAACACTACAATGAAAGACTAATCAGCTCCGTCATCACTTCTCTGAACTACGGTTTTTTCGGAATTGCTGGTAAGTTATTTCTTGTTGGTAGTTTGCTCATACACTTATGTATGTCTCGAGGATAAAATTTTCTAATCGATTTTACAAAACTTTTGAGCTTTTTTATTACAAGTAAAATGGCATAGCAAACTCAAACTCTAACCTGTAATATCTGTTGTTTAATGCTTCTACCAGGTTTTCCCAGTCTTTACTTGAGTCGAAAAATTGGGAACCGAATTCAACAACTGGCCGGTGGAGTTTTGATGTCGGCAGCTATAGCCTTAACTTCCCTTACAACAGCATCATGGCAAGGGCTCTTACTTTGTGGGGTGGTAACAGGTAAGCATGAAGCTCACTCTTTATTTCATTTGGCCAAAACTACCTCAAGGAGGCATCTTGTGCCAACATTCTTTTCAGATCGCTGTCAACTGAAAGAGCCTGCCAGATATCTATAGCATGTAAAAAGTTACAATTGGTATATCAAACTTCAACCAATCGAAATGTATTCAATAATTAGTAATGACAACATTCTTTTTAATTGGCCATTTGATTGTTTCAGTTCTACTTGCCACAAAAAAAAATGTTGCCTACATCATCTGTTTTGCGCTGAACTGGTAAGTTTTTTTTAATTAAAAGCTCATATATTTAAGCAACAAGTTAGATCTGCGACTGAGAACAACTTATTTCAGGTTGTGGAGCAGGGATGATGCAGGTAGCAACCACAAACATCATCAAACAATATTTTCCTGGGCGACAGATTGGACCCTTTGGGGCAGTGAGTCTAACACTGAATTCTGCATCAATTGCTGTTCCTCAGCTCTGGACTTCTCTGATGGAGGCTCTGGGATGGCAGATGGCACTGTTGACTATAGGTGGGTTTTACTGTGCACAAGACTATATTAGGTTATTTGAGTGCTTTGAATCATTCATGGTATGCCAGTTTTTTTCCTAGCAGTTGATATAAAAAGGGAAAGATATGTCTTGACTCTGTTTTTTATTGTATTCTGAACAAACATCGCAGGTGAATTTGTGGGCTCAACATACAAGACTTTATTGTTGTATCGTAATTAGTTATTTCATTGCCAAGCTTACACCATATATCTTGTTCTTTCTTAAATGTGATGTTACGATAACCAACTAAAATAATATTTACTAACTATTTCTATAACGTAACATGGCTAGAGTGTCATGGAATGTCAGACAGCAACCAACATAACTGGATAAGGAAAGTTTGGTAGGACAAAAAGCAGTAGCTCCGCCCAAATATTTGCAATAAATGCGAGACAATAAGCTTTTTCGCTGGTTCTACCCATTTGCTCGTACTGGGTACAAGTTACTATGCAAACGTTCAATCAAGCAAAAACAATGCAATCAACAATAATAAGTAAAAGGTTATAGTTCATTTTAGCAAATGGATTTAACACATTTGTTGTATGAAGAAAAGTTATGCAATGTGGGCAGTCTATTGCTACCCTCTTTGGCGGCGTGTTATGGCTCAGCTCAGTTTTTAACAAGAAAAGGTTGTTGACATTGACCACCAATTTATTCACTGCATTCCTACTAATCAAATTAGCTGTTAACTATTAATTAGCAGTCGCTTAACTGCACACGACTAACTACACGGCGTTCAAATAACACTCAAGGAGGTACTGTAGATGCTTGCCTAGGTTATTTTTGAACAAGGTTAACCATTCATTGTCAGGCCTTGAGAGGCTGACTGTCTTGTTGTGTCAGCAGAGAGCAGTTTGCCCGGTGACAATGTTAGTGGAAAAGTAGCAGAACCGCTAAAATCCGCTACAGCATTGAGTAGTGAGTCTGAGCCATGGGCTCCGTAACAGTTGTGCAGTTAAAGACACTCCTGTATTGAAATTGATTGCTAAATAACCTCGGTTGGAGAGAGGTTTTGATGGTGGCATTTCGGCTGGCCCCCGAAATTCACTACTCATCTTCTTCTCTTTTGACATATTGCATTCCATATAATTATTATTTTACTCAAATTTCAATTTCAGGAGCAATACTAGCCATTAATATTGTATGTGGAATTTTCTACATAAAACCTAGTCAAGAGCAAGAATCAATAACTCAAACCGTGTCAAGACCAAAAATTTCTCTGATATCACGAAAGTCTTCATCTACAGTTTTTATCATTCCACCAGAAGTTCAAAGTCAAGAAGATTTCACATCAGGTGATGGGACAAACACCTGTGAGATGGTGGGTTCTAGAGCGTTCAATAAATTTCTCAAGTATTAAATTATATTTCTATATTTCATTTTTAGTATTTATTATATATAAACTTACGTTGAAGCTGATGTTATGAAAATTTATGTTTTTCTTAACATCAGACGAGTGATGAAAAAGTTGGCGATGAGAAACTTACACAAAACAATACAGAATCTAGCCAGTCCAAATCATTAAAAGAGGATGATGGAATGTGGCAGACGATAAAATTACCACAGGTAAAATAAAGTGCATCTGTCAAATGGTTTTGTTGTGACCCTTTAGTCGCTTTTATAAGCCTTTAGCACTTCGTTGCAACATGAAAAATTTTATTCAAAAATCTGTTTTACACAAAACAATAACAACTACTTCTTGGATCAGATCCCTGGCTATTAGCAGTTTTTCTATTATTCGGTTATTCCAACGTATGCTTTTACTATACAGGCTGTAGCTCGACACATACAGTTGGGGTTAATAACTGATAGAGTTATAATAATACTTTCATAACTTGAGAAAGATTATTTTTCTACATTTAATCCAAAGACAAAATGTGAGAGAGCAACTAAAAACCAATTGAAAACAAACTAGAAATTGACTTGCATTTCTCATTACTAATAAATAATTATTAGTAATGAGAAATGTTACGTAGTAAAAACAACATTGCCTGGAAAATGAGGATTACGAAACGCGCTCTGTTGTATAAGCGGATAAGCTGCATCTATGGCAAAACAACTTGCGTGCGGTAAAGTCGGTAATATTTGAAATATGCAATTACTTAACATTGGCAAAACTTTGTAGAACAATTTTGTTTTCATATGACCAAGTTGTGCTCATCTGCCATATTTTTACCTATTTATCTTCTTGTAGTCGATTGCGTTTATTACGATGTCTGGAATATACAGCGGAGGTATCATCGTCTGTTTCAGTGTGATGGGAGATCATGCTGTCAGGTTTCTCAATATGACAGACCAGCAGGTAAGAAGGTTTCTGTTGTTTGGAATGTTTGGTATTGCAGTATGGACTATGGAGAGCTTAGAGCATTAACAGTGTAAACTCAGTCTAAAACCACAGAGTGCATACGATAGGGAGCATTAATCAAAAAGCTCTTTCATTTTCACATATCCTTTCATGGCTTGTTTTGCATCCAGGCAGTGCATTAGTTGACATTATTGCAGAAAACCAACACATACCTCAATGGGTTTCAAATAGAGGCTTTAGGTCGACACTGCTGAGCAAAGAGATCAGACACACGAGCAAACACAAATCTGTGATAGTTTTAATGCATCCACCGCCTATTTAAGTGCGATTCAGTTTCCAAGCTACAAAAATCCTTCAGCCACGGAAAAAGTAGAAACCATTGCTTTAAGCGTGGAATACAGCATAGTCAGAAGAAAAATTTTCATTTCGAAACATATGTACTTATTGTCCAATTCAAACACATTTATCTCCATGGAAATGGCTTTCAGTCACATCATACATGTTCTAAAAAATAAAGCAGATTTCACTGTACATAATTCTGCACCCTTGCCAAGCTTAATTATTTTTCATTGCAGCTTGTCCAGAAGTACGTTAATTGATTTATAGCTAGTTGCTCATTTAAAATATTGTAGTAGTTTTTCACAGCTACTCGGAAACAACTGTGCTTTTTTCGGGTTTGGATGTGTCTAATACTATTGAGAAATTTAGAGCACCAGTGCTTGCTAAACCCACACCCCTTGGATTTGTGCCCCCCTAACCCACACCCCTTAGACCTACACCCCCTTCCCCACACTAATTGTACATACACTCCCTCTCCCCCAACCCTCTTTCCCCCTCCAACAGGAGCAAACTACCCTTTCCTACACCAGTGATAATCTACCCAATGTAGCCAAAATTCGTGGTCCTAAAACACAGCTCTCCCCTTCCCTGCCTCCTTATCCATGGCTAATGACCTGCTCTGTGGTGGAGATATATATATAGCACTAAATAGGCATCTCTTTTAAGATTGTACACTCCTGGATGCCCTAACAGCTCTCTATCTGCCCTAAATGGCTACCCCTGAGCTACCAAAAGCTACTGGAGCTACCCCGAGCTGTATACTAATCACCCCGAGCTGTATACTAATCACCCCGAGCTGTATACTACCTACCCCGAGCTGTATACTACCTACCCCGAGCTGTATACTACCTACCCCAAGCTGTATACTACCTACCCCGAGCTGTATACTACCTACCCCGAGCTGTATATTACCTACCCTGAGCTGTATACTACCTACCCCGAGTGGTATCCTACCTACCCCGAGCTGTATACTACCTAGCCCGAGCTGTATATTACCTACCCTGAGCTGTATACTACCTACCCCGAGTGGTATCCTACCTACCCCGAGCTGTATACTACCTAGCCAGAGCTGTATACTACCTACCCCGAGCTGTATACCACCTACCTTGAGCTGCACTGGATTGTATTATATCAACATCCAGCTTGAACATCGAATGGAGTAACTTCCTCCAAAGACTAAGATGCAGAACTATTGAGATTAAACGTTGAATAGCAACATGTGAGAGTGAGTGAAGAGAAGCAGCCAAGGCTAAGATGAAGAAGAAGTTGAAATGATGGTGCGATCCTTACAAGAGAGGCACAGCCTGAAGACTGACAGAAAAATCATTGACTAATTATCCATACGTTATTGTTTGTAAATATGTGTTATGTTGATTGGTTTGTATTTTATTATTGTACGCTATGATTCGTTATGAACATATTTGGTAATACAGTATCAAAGAGAACTCTTGTAAAAGCCATATCACATTGTATGGCCTGACAGAGCACCTTCAAAACTCCGTAGGAACTAGAATTCTTGTATCGTATCTTGCTAGAATAAACACTATTATCTTTGGACACTGTGTGTAATCTGTGTGGCCTGTTGGCTATTGCTAGAAGGAGGAAGGGAGGAGGATACTGAGTTGAGAACTCAGTGGTAAACTCTGCAACAGCTGAGAGATGTGAGTCTAGTAATAGGAGTCGGATGAGTTCAACAAGAACACAGTTGGCAAATTTATAGAATTACCTTTGTTGTTGTTATTTGACAGTAATTGTGTTCGTGAAGGTGAGACAAAATACTTCACAATACTAGCACAACAACGAAGACAGTATCAATCTTTTCTATGTTGCCGCTTATCAGCTATCTGCCCAATGCTAGGAATCCGAATAACATTTCTGGCTGTCTTCCAGATTAACCCAACTCTGTTCAGCCAACAAATCTGCCTTACGAACTGTGACAGCTCCGTGTCAATTACTAGATACAATGCCAACCCTGTATAGGAGTTATCTATTAAGTGACTGCTGTAATTCCTCATATTCTCCTCACAATACAAAATAAGAGTGTTAAGATCAAAAAAACTTAATTGAAACACTGGATCTTGCAGCTTTTGCACCTTTTTTCACAGATGACAAAACATATAACATGTACAGCAACATCAATAATAAAAAGAATTTGATCAATCTATGGTTCTAATCGCATAAAGAGAGTGTAGATGAGTAGCTCAGACTAGTTACTTTGTAGGAAAGAGATTCGGGAATTGTCCATATGCAATCGGTTTGGGATCCACACATAATTTAACACAATCAGACTTATGTAAGCTATTTTGGCGCTTTGACCACATAATCAAAGATATGTTTTTATTTTCTCACAAAACTTTTTATCTTCAAAAATTAAATATAAGGAAATTAACTGTTGATTGTAGTTTGAAGTTTTTCAGATTTCGTATTGTTACATTGCTAAATAGATTGTGTGATAAGAAAGTGTTCATAATTGAAAACCTTGCAAACTTTGTCCAATAGAGGACTCTGTTTCTAGTTGATTACCGTCTGTGACAGAATAAACTCCGTGGCAGTATATACCCAGTGGAGGAGTTGAACTGAGAGTATTGAGGTAGAATAGACTCCGTGGTATTTAGAGTTGGAGTAGACTCGTGAAATTGGGGGATGGTTACGAACACAGGAGATGTTTAGTAGTGAGACGTCACTGTTGTGTTGTGTCTGTAATAGGTGGAAAACTACAGCAATATGAAGATCATAAATGATAGGTGCTACCCTAAATAGAAAGACACATTCATTATATTTTGAGTAATTGAATAAATATTGCTTATCATTTTTTATGACTGAAAATTATGAAACTATCAAATTGTGTAAATAATTTTTTATTATCAAAATAATTGATTTCATTTATTAGTAAAATTATATCTTGATATAAATCAAGTAAGAAATATGTATAGGGCATGTCATATTATTAGTAGTTATATATTATAATTGTTATGTAAATTTTCATATATATATATATATATTGTGTTTATTAATTATTTTATTTATAATGAGCTTTATGAACAAAGTTTCCTTTTTGTAACTCTAGTGGTTTAGAAGCACCTTTGGTGATAAATCTTACACTAGATGGTTGAGAGGTTTATTATAGAAAAATCCACATCAGACAAATCTCTAAGCTTTAATCTTCAGTTAATCCGGATTTAAGACAAATAAGCATAAAAGTAAAGTACTTTAAAGCAGAGTGTAGCTTTTCTTTTGCCCTCAATTAATTGTTAAACATTATTCTTCTGAGAAATTTAGGGTTGATTTTGTATCTCTAGTATTTTTGCGTACCAATGTCTTATGTAAAAGTTTGGACCTAGGGGGAGGAAGAGCTATATCAAGGGAGTCGATAGCCTACACAACCTCGCTACCTATTATACTGTGAGGATAGGCACAGCTGTTGTCACGTATTACTGCCTAAAGCTTTGAGAGTCTCACTCTGATTTTTCACTGAGTCTCCTTTGCCTCCATTCGCTCTCAGTCTCTCCCGGGACTGTAAACTTTTGCGCAGTGTCGACTAACTTTGTTCTCTCAGCACCAACATTATTAGTTGAAACAGAACTTGGCAGTGGCAACCAGTCAAACAAAAAACTTTGATATTTCATAGTTTAACACTTTACTATTAGTATAATGGACAGATACACGCCGATGCTCTCTATACAAAACTCTACATAAGACTGCACTACAATAATACATGTTACTCAATTGACAGTAATGGTATACAGTTGATAGTAACGGTATACAGTTGATAGTAACGGTATACAGTTGATAGTAACGGTATACAGTTGATAGTAACGGTATACAGTTGATAGTAACGGTATACAGTTGATAGTAATGGTATACAGTTGATAGTAATGGTATACAGTTGATAGTAATGGTATACAGTTGATAGTAACGGTATACAGTTGATAGTAACGGTATACAGTTGATAGTAACGGTATACAGTTGATAGTAACGGTATACAGTTGATAGTAATGGTATACAGTTGATAGTAATGGTATACAGTTGATAGTAATGGTATACAGTTGATAGTAACGGTATACAGTTGATAGTAATAGTATACAGTTGATAGTAATGGTATACAGTTGATAGTAATGGTATACAGATGATAGTTGAAAATAGTCCAATCACAAGCTGGTAATAAAGGCGGCAATTCAATCCCACCCATTAGTATTACTTTTCTTTTTCAAAGGCACGAGCTTTCCAAATCAATTTCTTTATCTCTTTAGTCTCTTCTTATATTGCCTCAGTGGATCTTGGAGAATCATCTTCTTTTTTGGTAACCTGTAGTTCTTTTTTTGGTAATCCGTAGTTATCTCCAGTCCTGGGGGTGGATCAGAATTTTGACTTCAGTGGGATTTAATTGTAAAATCTAAATAAAATATTTTGATTTTTCAATTAAGATCCGAGTCTAATGTCTATTTTGGAAATTTTTAAGAGAGAACACAACTTCCACCTTGCAGATTCAATCTCAGTAAAAGGCTACTACATTACTGTAGGTTTGTAGTGGATCGTGTCCGTAGGGCTCCAACTACCGTTTACTAACAAACAGCCATCCACAGCCCGCAGCTCGTGGCACAGCTAAACAACAGTTCTCTCCTAGAGGTAACCCAGGGCTGGTCAGACCTGCAGGATACAAGGAGAAGTTGAGTGCAACTTCACTACTAGTGAGCCCTCGGCTCAGACAAACTAGATATAGCTGAAGTAATAATACATTTGTTCGCCCACATATCATGCTCTGAGAGGCAATCGCCTAGAGTAGTCAACAGCAATAGCAGTAAGTGATAAGTGGCAATGAACGCAAGAGAATCTAGCGTTGGTGACTGGTGGCAGGAAGTGCATTGCATTAAGCTAAGTCTAACCAATAAAATATGACAGGAAGTAAATTAACCAATCAGAATAACAATACATCTAATAGCGCACAATAGTAAAGGTATAAGGTGCCTAGTGGCTAGAAATAACATTGCAAGATTGAGCCCTCAGTCTTTGTTACCCTTAGATTCCAGATAGATAGGATGTAGAGGTGGATAGGTCCTGAATTCCTTGTGCATCGACTTGGGCTACGTTTGAATCTCCAGCTACAGTGGCCATCTTGTTGCCAGCCCGATATGTCACTGCAGGGTCGGTATATGTCACTGCAGGGCCGGTATAATGTCTGCAGGGCCGGTATAATGTCTGCAGGGCCGGTATAATGTCTGCAGGGCCGGTATAATGTCTGCAGGGCCGGTATAATGTCTGCAGGGCCGGTATAATGTCTGCAGGGCCGGTATAGTGTCTGCAGGGCCGGGAGGGTACTTCTTCCTTCTTCTAAGGTGATGGCTCTTTGAGTCATCACTTTGGGAGGTCTGTCTGACTGATTGCTTCAGTCAGAGTCATTTCTAGGTTAACATGAGTGTACAGGCATCTGTGCTACCAAAATCCACCACAGATTTGGAAAATTTACAGGGAGGCTAGAGGGGGGTAGGTGAATTTGAGAGGCAAGCTGTGGAAGGGGGGGGGGGGGGGTTGGGAGAGTGGTTTGTTTAAGTGGGCTTTTTTGTGTGATTCCTCTACAATATTACTCAGTATTTTATCACACAACTTATTGTTGCTTTCAATTTGTATTATCATGTTGCTGGGGCAGCCTAAACCAATGCTGAACTTCTACTTGTCATTCTTTTTTCGAGATCATTCACTCTTTTTGACAAAAGCTGTGATAATAAACTTATTCACTGGTAATTTGACACAAATCTATTGGTGTAGTTTCACTACTTGTCAAGAAAACAACATCAAAAAAAAAACTGGACTTTTCCATCTATCAGTTGTCGCTATTATAGTAATAATATATGATATTTTATGTTATTTCTAGGTAGCCAACGCTTTGACAGTACAAGGAGCTATGATGATTGTCTCATCAATAATTTACATATTCTTAACTGTATGTACAGAGTTCTGTGCCACTCTTTTACATGCAGTTAGTATGTTTGGTCTGGGTGCAGCTGCCCTCGCTATGGCTTTGATACATACCGAAGGTGAGTCCATTAATGTTACTAATTAACAGCATTAGATTTATTGCCAATTGATGTTTCTATCTGCTCAATAGTATTTGAATGGCAAACTATACGGACTTTTGGTGGTTGCATGGATGTAGTTAGTAATGGTTGCTGCTCCAATCAGCTTTTTATCATGTCTTTTGAGCGAGGCTGCTATTGATAGCAATTGATTTTTGTGTAACATCGTGTTTTTGAATAAGGCTGCACACCATTGCCCCTTATCACACTGACGTTTTCTCATGGATCTGGAACAAAGGCTAATTTACCTGTGATTTAATGGTTTTACTTTTAAGAATAGGGCAGGTATTGAGTTTCAGGGGCTTCCTGTACAGAACTTAGAGTTATGAAAGTGTTTTGAGGGTGGCACAGGCAACTCTCTCGCACTGCCAATTTTACCCAAAATCCCACCATGATATTTTACCTCCAGCTTTGAGGCTGCAGTATTCTTTTATTTTCTCTATTGTTTCTAGTCTCAAGATCTATGACAAATCTTTCCAAAGGAGACAAATACCATAAAATGTTTATCATTTTCCAATTCCTTCAATTTTGAGCAATTGAATGAATAAAAATAAAAGTGAGAGATTCATGTATTGATGCAGTCCCTCGATGAAGTGATGGGTGAGTGGTCATTTCTGGTGAGGGAGATCAATGGTTGAGTTAACCCACTTTTGTTGCAACAGCGGCAGGATCAACCAGTCCATATTATAAAACATTCACCGGAAAACTATGTTTTTGGTGTTTTGCTATGTGGGTCAACTCACTTGCTGCTATACCAAAAATAAATTCACTCAATTTTAATTTTATTGCAAATGGTTCACTTGCTTTGGTTAAAGCCAATAAAACAAAGGAATCAGCTCTGACCGTTTAACGAGGATGTTATTGTGGAAGTTCTGGTATAATGTGAGTCCAACTGTAGGAGTGCTGTAAAAAGAACTGAAGGTATTGTGATGGATTTAGCCAGTCACCATAAGTGACCACTACTCAATAAGGTCCGTCTGATAGCCTGTAGGGGCCAGCCATGCCTCTTTAAAGCAATTAACAAGACCGGCATTGATTGCGCTCAACCTATCTACTAATAAATAAGCAATAGAATTATTATTTAACTGTTCTGGCCCTGCGTCATTACTATACAGGCCCTGGGTAGCTATCCCGGGCCGACAACAAGAAGTCTGCCATAGCCTGGGAGGCGGAACTTAGACCAAGGACCTTTAGGACCCACATCCAGACCATTACCATCCTCAGATGTCGCGATATCAGGAACCGAAGCTGCAGAAGACTAAGATCTCTAGGAGAGAGGAATCCACAGCTACCACTGGCTGAGATGCCCATTGACTCCACCCATCAGTTCTGGTCACCAGTTCCTTTTGATCTATTTGTTTTCATATCATTGGCTGGTATTTTTGTTCCTTATATTTTAGTACAAACATGTTATTCTTGTGTGTGATTGTAGTGTTTGGCAAACTAGGCCAAGCACTTCCTGTCACTTCTTGTGACACTGCCTATAAAAACCAGAGCTTTGTTTTATTTCATTGCATTAAATCTTTGTGTGTTATATGTCACTATTGTGTGTTGTCACTATTTGTTCTGGATAAAAATACACGTCTTATACTACTCAAAAGCTCTGAATACATGTCTGAGCCGAGGGCTCGCCACAGCTGTTAAAGTTGAGGATACTCCTTTTTAACTGGTTGTAAGAGCCATCCTGGCGCAGGGTCACCTCTGGAGAGAGATTGACTGTTCATTGTCTGGCCTTGAAGGCTGACTATCTAGTTGTGCTGGCAGACGAGAGTTTGCACGGTGACAGCATTAGTGGAAAAGTAGTAAACCCCTGAAATCTGCTACAGTATTATAGTGAAACAGTACGAACCACAATACTAGCACATTCGTGGGAAAGGAGTGTGGTGTTTATTGTAAAACCAGCTTCCTCCTCCACATCAAGTTGCAAGAGTAGCCTACATTGGGCTGAGACTACCACATTACATGTGAAACAAAGAACATTTTCGTTTCTTCATTGGGTTGGTCAACCAAATGTTGCAAAATAGATGGGTCTTCCCAACCTTTATACCAGAAGTAAATCCACACAGCTCCCATTTTATTGATTTTGTATCGATTCGTTTTTTTGTCCTGTATTCAATGAAGTCACTGTGATCTTCACAAGCCCATTCACGCACTTCCATATTTTTTTTGCTCAATCTCTCCCTACTATGTCAAAATGGATATACTCACTTCCAATAGCATCAAGAGTTTTTACACTCACCTTTGGACTGAAAAAACTAAAACAGTTGGTGTCTTTGGTCATTATTTATTATTACAAGTGGGCCGAATCACCTTCTGTTACACTAAAAGTGAATTCATTCACTTTTAGTTGATTTGAGAGCTAGGAGTTTAACGATAATTTTTTTTCTTGAGAGTTCTTTGTTTATAACCAGTGGGTCAATCTGCTGTTTCAACAAAGATTGGTCTAAAAAAAGACCAGTGGAAATAAAATTTTCAGGGAATGTTCTCTAAAACATTGTGCTGATCCACACACCACTGTAACAGAATTAGATCAACCCCCATCTCTCTCACCAGAAGTGGATCGCTCACCAGTCACTCCATCAAGTCATTCAGTTTTAATCTAACAAATTCAAAAGTTACAAATACAAAGAATTTAAATAAGGTGTGTTTTGGGATATACTTCTATCAGAAGTGTTTCCCTTCAGCTATTAGCTTTTGAAACCAATTGCTGTGGAGACCAAAGTCTAAAAATACAAAAGGCTTATTCAGAAGCAGAGGCATTGACAATATACATTTTGGCCAGAGGAAGGAATCATCCAACAAACCTCATAGCCTCAGGTGTCATAAAAATTTCTGACTAAAACCCAATACTTACCCTGCTCGCAATTAAATACACCTGTTAGGTCAAGGACTAATCAGCCTTAGCTAAAGCTTCACAAAAATACTGTCATTATAGGGAAGGAACAAGGCGGGTATCCCCATACTAGAAACTTTTTCCCTCGGCACAAACTTGTTGTGGTATCCAGAAAAGCAGTGCTATGTTTACCAATGTGGTTTTTGTAAACCGCAGATAAGTTATTTGAAAATATATCAAACTGTGCATGGCTAGATTTAGTTAAATATCTCATTTTGAATTACTTGGCTTTATGGCTTTGGCTTGGCTTACGCAGCATTGTATAACAAAATTGAACAAATTCATTAATAAAGGTTTTTGAGAGCGAGAGCTTGGAGAAGGATAGGCTAAATAACTAGTTGTATGGTCTATTTAAGAAGGACAAAAAGCAAGTCAATGATTTTTGTATTTCTGTGAGGCAGTTAGCCTTATACTCTGGCTGATGCCAAACTAAAGTAGACTGTTTCAGCTTTCACGTGAAGTTGTTGGGTGGGCTCATCTGTTCATAAATTACTCAGATGAATAATTTATCTCCCCAAAAAGGAAGAAACACCCAATTTTTAATCAAACTATTTTTCTGTAACACGGCTGTATCCGCCATAAAAGTTTTAATAGGGATAGTGAGAATATACTAATGAATCTGATTGAATATGTAAAAAAAATCGTAAAAAGTTGTTATACAAAGTTGTAAATCTATTTCCTGTTTTAATAATGCTCTTATTGATTATTTGAAGTATTTTGTTTTTATTATTGTTTTGTCTCGTAGCGCTACCCTGAGATACAAATCCAGTATTGAGAAAAAATCTATTTTGTGGACAAATTACTTATTGAGAGGAAATTGCTGTTCCATTTATAGCTTTACTTTAACAACTCTGCAACCAATGGTCAAAATGGATGAAGTTTTTTGTTAAACAACTATATGTATGGCTACGTTGATTTTCAACAAGAAACTGTTATTTCGTTTTGAATTTGCAGTTATGTTCTTTGTCGCGGTTGGAGTCTTGGGTTTCTTCAAATCTTTCACATCTGGTAACTCTATGCCTCTGGCCATAGAGTTATGTGGACCTGAGAAAGCTATGAACTTATATGTGTCGAAGATGCTTGTGGACGGATTGTGTCTCATGGGAATCCCATTCCTTGCAGGTAAAAACTGTAGAGTTTTCATTGTTTTTTGAGAGGCACAACCAACCTTTACCACTCTATCAAGTGACCAATTGCTGATTCACAGAGTCACTACTGACAGCCAAAATTTTTTACTGTTTCTGGCAACATTCACTGAGTTTCCTGACTAAGCAGTTCCTCTTTCACTTTCACCGAGCTAGTTAGTCCCAAGCAAGTTGAAACTAGTTTTTCTTTTAGTGACCTTTTTAGTACCTTATATAAACCACCTACTTACAAGAAAATCGCTCTGGGTCTCCTTCCAACCAATCGCTCTCCTTCCCACCAGCCTATCAAGTGGCAGCAGCAAGTAATTTAGAAGATGCGAAAGTAGTTGTGAGCAATTGTGACATAAAAACTCCGAGTACATGAGGCCAGAGTTCATCAGCTGCAAAATGAATGCCATAATTTTGATAGGCTGTGAATCTAATATCAAAATCATCTCTCTCAGTTCTTGTATGGCTGAGAGTAAAAGGAATATAAAAAAGCAAGTACTGGACAAGCCAAGGTTCCAAGGCTTAGCTTTTATCTTATGAGGAGATAGATTTACACAAAAGCCTTACTATTCAAGGAGAGACAAGACCTTTCAAGTAACTAGATACAAACGAATCGGGTTTTCCTTTTGATTTCTCATCAGATTTTCAAGATTTGTTTGCCCATCTCATATAGTTGTGACTCTGTTTATTGCTATAAGTTGATTTTGGAGTGCAAGAGTGATGTTACCTTACTTGAAGCAATTCTTCTTTTCTTTATCTCCAAGAAACCTTATTGTTTGGTAGTTTGACCTGGAACTTGGTTTAAGATTGAGGAAGCGTTTGATTTATGTTTGCGTCTACATCAAGGCTCCAAATGGTGCACTTGTAAGCTAATAGAGTGAATGTAGAGAATAGTTGGAGAGAGCAAATGATATCAATTGTTCTGACAGTTTTTCTAGTACGAGTAGTCACCCTCGAACAATAACCGATTGCTGAAATAAACGCCCAACCGCGTCCGTAGTACAGTTGTGGCTGAATTTCCTACACAGTGTTACTATATTTTAATATATTTTAAAAATAACACAATTTTTGTAGATCTGCTCTTACTTTACTATTGGTAGATCATTGTACAATAATAATCCTTGAAATAATTAAAAATGGCCAAAACAGCCATCTGGTCTGTTTTAACCTTTGTCATGGGATAAATTAAAATAAATAAATAATCCATTTGTAGTTTACATCCAAGAGACGGTGGATGAGCAAGCAGCCCTGTACTTTAGTGCTGCATCATTGTTCTGTGCAGGAGCTCTCTTTCTCCCCTTCATTAAAAGATTCCTTCACAAACCTCGAGTGAAGTCAGCAAGTGAAGTAGCCAGTGACAGCATTCATGTAGTCAGCTATGTGCCCGCATTTATATAGCAGTTGCTCATATGCGATTAGGATATTACAGGAGTACCAGATGGATTGGTGTTACTCACTTAATACTTCTGTATTATTTTTGCTACCATGTAGCTCATTTCTGCATAAAGCCAGATTGTTGAAATTATAAAGAAAAAGAATCGTTAGTGCAGAATATGTAGATATTTTTTTAAAGACCAGGTCAGTTCATTTTTCTCCAGTTTGCTTGGTAGCATAATGGTAATGTCAATTTTGGTGAACATTGAGATGATTATGTAACAGTCATGCAGAAGCAAAGGTCTTATTGTTTTGTCAAAATCAAACTTTGTTGACTTTGGAACAATATTTTTGTGCAGGTTACTACCTGCCTCACTTGTATTCGATCATTTGCTGCGGACTTTTCCAGAATGCCCCAGCGAGCCGGAGTTTGAATGCATCAATGCTTAACTGTTCTACTTCTTTTAGCAACTTGAGCGACCAAATCTAAACTTTTTTCTGCTCAGCAAGCAGAAGATGAGTAGAGTTATGTAACAGTATTTTTCTGTTTCATCACAGCAACAATATATAGTAGGGTGATAGTACATGTATTTACTGTCAACTATGGCAGGCATTCGCAGCAAGAATTGATTCATGTATTCTTGTAATAGATGTTTGCATCATGTATTCTTCTAGTAGATGCTTGCATCATGTATTCTTTTAGTAGATGCTTGCATCATGTATTCTTCTAGTAGATGCTTGCATTGTGTATTCTTCTAGTAGATGCTTGCATCATGTATTCCACTCAATAAAATTATGTATAATTGTTGATCACAGCTGAATTGGAGCTGTGCTTATTAGCATGATTGGATTCAAACTTGAATATAGGCTTTGTTACACTTACAAAATTTTCGAGTCTCTACATTTAAACTACTAACAGAAATCAATGTCAACCTATGGATTAGTGGTAAATCTAATTTTGAAAGTAAGCTGTGGAAACAGACTTAGTCACAAGGTTTGAAGTTGTTGGTGTCTGTTGAATTCACAGATCAAACACTTTCAAATTGCTATGTAATTTAAATTAAAAACTTTTTTTGTTTTGAGAGTACTCGTCAAACTTCAATCCTTGTTTATTGTAAAATAGTTTTTAATCAAAATAATGATAGTTGTCACCATCGGAACATGCTTGTTCAGAGAAGAAAAAACAAGCTTTAGTATGGTGATAAGGTGAGCTGGGATAAATTTGTATATGAAAGTTTTATAATTGCCACAAGAATGATTTTGTCAGGTCGTAATGAAGCATAAGAAATGTTATGAAGTGCACATCACAGTCATGGACCTTTCATTTGTAATTCATATCTGCTTGGGGTGTTTTTTGGACAATGTTAAATGAAAATATGTGCTCTGTGTTTGCCAGCTGATCCAGTGTTGAATGATCTACAGTTGTCACTGTCATACTGGCAGTGTCCTCTCTGGAGAGAGGTAGAACACTCGAGATTACTGGTGTCTTGTGGAAATCAGATCGAAATAGTGAGCATTGGCATCAAGTGAGCATGAGCAAAATAAAAAATGTTGTAACATATGAATGAAATAGCAAGTTTTGTACAGTAATTCGAGATCTGTTAGAAATAAAGTCTAATGAGCAAGGCTGCTACTCAAAGCAAAAATTTGCCAGTAAGTCATAATTTTTTTTTAAATTTGGTTTCCAAATAAAGGTGTAAGAGCTTTTAATGGGGTTGTAGAAGGCTGTAAGTGGGACCAAAGGCATGAATGAGTTAGCAACTTCAAGATGTGACAGTTGATCAAAACAGGCTCTGTGGTGATGAGAAGTTCTTTGGTGCCGACCAATGGAATAATTTTCATGGTTTTACTTTGCTTTAATTCTATTGCATTCAAGTTGCACTGAAATGTGAAGAGGAAAGAAGGTGAGCATTGCTCTAGTATTGATGTAACCGTAACAGCTGATTTGTGACGAGCAAAGCTTTTGGCACAAAAACATATTTGCTAATTTGCCAAACAATTTGGTTATTTCACTCGTTTTTCACCATAAATAGATTCATCAGTCAAGTAACGACCATAGACTTATCAGTTAAGTAACGACTATAGACTTATCAGTTAAGTAACGACCATAGACTTATCAGTCAAGTAAAGACCATAGACTTATCAGTCAAGTAAAGACCATAGACTTATCAGTTAAGTAACGACCATAGACTTATCAGTCAAGTAAAGACCATAGACTTATCAGTTAAGTAACGACCATAGACTTATCAGTCAAGTAAAGATCATAGACTTATCAGTCAAGTAACGACCATAGACTTATCAGTCAAGTAACGACTACAAATTTTTAAAATTAATTTGCTGTTGTTAAAGCATTAAATTGTCATTCAAAATTTTATGCTTTATTTTACACTGAGGCGGTATAAGGTAGATTTTTTTCAGTTGATTTTTTGGAGCAATTGACACTTGTACATCATTGAGTTTTACATGTTAGTCAATGTCCATGTTACCATCCCTACATTTGCTTTGACTAGCTACACCAGTTTGGTACAATGGGTGATTCTGTTTACCACACGTCTCAGCACATTCTTTGCCTGCGGCTATATCTCAGCCAGCTATTTTACAGCTACAGTTTATTACATACAACAATACAATGAAAGACTAATCAGTTCTATCATCAGTTCTGTAAACTATGGATTTCTGGGAATGTCTTGTCAGTAAAGTATTTTCTGATAACCAAAAGGTAAGGTAAGTTCTGATTGGGTAACCAAAGAATAAGGTAAGCTCTGATTGGGTAACCAAAAAATAAGATAAGTTCTGGTTGGGTAACCAAAGAATAAGGTAAGTTGTGGTTAGGTAAGTTACCTTTGTTTGAGCTTATGATTAACCTAAAATAATGTGTGCTGTTGTGTTGTTATGTTGTTGTGTAGTTGTGTTGTTATGCTGTTGTGTAGTTGTGTTGTTGTGTAGCTGTGTTCTTGTGTTGTCGTGTAGCTGTGTTGTTGTGTTGTTGTGTTGTTGTGTTGTCCAGTTATCGTCATACAACTTACTTGAAAATAATTTAGACTTTCATTTCAATCGTAAATAACATAACAACTGCAAAAACTGAGCCATAGGACATGAGTATCTGTTATTTGATGCTCATTCCAAATTTCGAAAACCTTTACTTGAGTAAGAAAATTGGGAACAGGAATCAACAACTGGCTGGTGGAGTTTTGGTGTCAGCAGCCATAGCCTTGGCTTCCTTTACAGCATCATCATGGCAACGGCTCATGCTGAGAGGTAAAAATTAATCAAGTGAGATAACTTCTGATCTTGAAATAAACTTTATGAAGAGGCCCTTGCATCAAAACTCTCCCCAGTGACCGAAAGTTGCCGAGAAAACAAAAGTACTATTATAATAGCGCAGCTAGCAAAACACATATTTTGTGTAAGATGGAATAGTTATTAACCATTTGATGGATCAGGTTCCTACAATTTGAGAAGTAGTTGAAAACACTAGTAGCTCAGGCTATACTTATCATTATCCTAGGAGTACAACTTGAAAATAGTCGTCTTTCTAGAAGCACTTTTCAAATCAGAGCAAATGAGCTGCCAAATGCCTTTAGAAGCCGCTCATGGCAGGAATTAGAAGGAAAAGATCCAGATAGCAACCACAAATACCATCAAAGAATATTTTCCTGGGAGACAGATTAGACTGTTTGGTGGGTGCACTAAGTCTAACACTAAACTCTGCATCTATTGCCATACTTCAGCTCTGGTCTTCTCTGATGGAGGATTGAAATGGCAGATGAATCTGTCATCTATAAGCAATTTCAACTTTGCACAAGACTATATTATTGTAGTAGATTTTAGTGTTCACTAAGTCTTCGCACACGCTGTTCCACATTCTGGCATCCTTATAATAGCTATTAGATGGCCAGAATGACTAGAAATGGTTATATCGAATAGACTAGAACTATACTTATGTCTATACCGACCCTGTAAGGAGCTATGCCGACCTATACCGACCTATACCGATCCTGTATGCAGCTATACCGACCTCACTGGGCTGGCAGGAAGTGAGTCAATGTAGCCTGAGGACTCAGAAGTAGCCTGGGAGAAGCAGGGAGCCATCTACCGGAGATTTCCACCCCTAACTCTTACGAAAGATGGAGTACTACAGCTAGAAAGACCAAGGACCAAAGGAATGACTGTGATTGGTGCATTAGCCTCTAACTCCTCCTACTACTACAGGGCGCCTATTACCTTTAAGCCCATATTGTTAGTCTTATTCGTTATCTATTTATATACTCATATTCATTGGTGCATGTTGCAATATTGTTGTGTGATTGGCTAGTCACTTTCTGTGCATCACCTATAAAAGGCAGAACTTTGTAATTGTCAGTTTTAATGTGACTTTTACTAACTCATTTATTCTGGAGGAATAAAATGCATATGTACTCAACAGCACTGTGTTATGCATCTGAGCCGAGGGCTCTCTACTGGTTGTAGAGTAGAGATACTCTATCTTGCATTTGTTCGGTACATCACCGACCCTGTTGTTATAACAAGTTAAACTAACAACTGGTGGCAGCGCGCTACCAACCTCAGCTAGTGATTTTCAGCCCCCAAAATCCACTACATTGGTGGCAGTGGTGGGATCCGTTGTACACCCTACTCAGCTGTGTTACCCTGGCTCTGCACTAAACAGAACCAGCTCCCCAATCCTGTATTCACAGTACAGGACGAAAAACTGACACTCCTGCGAAAGTCGTTGACTCTTTCCAACTGCAGCAGTGCTCTCTACCAAGTGAGCAACACAGACTTGAGCAGAGGGGTCGACTTCCTTGCACCAGCAACAGATTGCCACAGCAATTGACGTTGAGTCTGCACTCCGTCTCGTGAAACCACACAGACATTATTTTGAGCATCACTAGACAACTTCTGGACAGACCGACCCTGCATACCATTGGTACCGACCCTGCACAGTCTATACCGGCCCTGTATAGAATCTATACCGGCCCTGCATTGGTCAATACCAGCCCTGCATCAGGCACTACCAACCCTGCATTCGCTAAGACCGACGCAGCTACCTGTTTTATAGCCCCACTTGTAGACTATAGAGTCGATTGTTCCTCTAGTCGTAGAAATGGCGGCCAACAGAGCTCATAGTGCAGGCAGAGCCCCTGCTGTTAACCCTGAGCTAACTGCTATGGACCGTTTGACGGAAGTCTTACAAGCTGTCATGCGGCCAGCTAAATGTAACTCTCACCCAACTTTCAAGGCGCCCAAGTACGAAGGCGAAGGAGATGTAGAGTACTTCATCGCACGCTTTGTCGAGGTGGCCGAAGCAAATGAGTGGCAAGAGCACACTGCCATGTCGCATTTGCAGGAGTCATTGAGAGGCAGTGCACTGAAGAGTGGAAAGCCCCAGCACCTACAAGGGATATTCACCGCGTTGAGAGCACGCTTTGGGGTGACCCTAGAAAAGCTATGTCAAGGTTGATTAGTCTTCGACGGTCTTACAAGACCTCCCTGCAGGAACACGCTAATGGGGTGGAGCGTTTGATTCGTCTGGCATACAAAGACCTCCCACATAGAGCAATGCAACGCATGATGCTTGACACGTTTAGTTCCACTATAGGGAATGCATACCTGCAAAGGCATCTCTTGGCTATTCAGCCAACAGACCTTGCAGATGCTGTGAGAGCAGGCAATGAGTACCTGCAGATCAAGACAGCCCATGAGGAGCGCCCCACTCATGTGCGCGCTGTAGGATATGAGACGGACGATGGCGACGAATGTGGAGACGGTGTCCCTCCGTTAGCGTCTTCTCCGGCCCCCTCTAACTCTCCTGTTCAACAAGTCAGTGTACAAACCAGCACTGGACAGGACCCTCTTAAGCTGGTGATGGAGACCTTGCAAACCTTAACACAGGAGATAAAGTCATTGAGAAAGAACAACTCCCCAGCTCCCACTCCACTCCTGGAAGCCACGCCCACACTGCGCTGTTGGGGCTGTGGTGGGGTTGGACATGTACAGAGAGCATGTACACAGAAATCTTGGCCAGCTAGAGCTAGCCAACCACCGAGAAAGGGAAACGGTTACAGGCCGCAGTAGAGCAGACGGCATCTAGCTGCGATAAGGCCAGCCGTACACCCTCTAAGCGAGGTCAGCAGGTGGACTACGCCCCTGCGAGTAATCCTCCCAGAGCACAGGCAACGGAGATTGCCAGCAACAGTCTGAAGCGACCATATTAAGCAAGCTATTTCTTGTCTGGCAAGATGGATGGACGCCTAATGTCCATCCTGGTAGATACCGGATGCACAACCAACTTGTTGTCGCAGCATGCATACCGCAGACTACCTCAATGGGTCCAAGACACCCTTCATGATAGCGAACCCCATGGTCTGATGGCAGACGGTTCAAAAATCCCGTTTTATGGTACTGTGCAAGTATCTCTACAGCTCCGTGGACTCCAGACTGTGGTGAATTTTGTCATTAGTGACATTCACGAGGACGCCATTATAGGAATGCCGTTCCTCACTAGCCACGACTATATGATGCGATTCATAGACTCCACCATCATAATTGATGGCCATGAATTACCCTGTACTGATAAGCATGGGAGATTGCTTAGAGACAGTGTCAGGCTGCTGGACATAATGTCTTTAATGAAGAGAGGTGTGTAGTGGATTTTAGTGTTTACTAAGTCTGCGCACACGTTGTACCACATTCTGGCATCCTTATAATAGCCATTAGATGGCCAGAATGACTAGAAACGGTTATATCGAATAGACTAGAACTATACTTATGTCTATACCGACCCTGTAAGGAGCTATGCCGACCTATACCGACCCTGTATGCAGCTATACCGACCTCACTGGGCCGGCAGGAAGTGAGTCAATGTAGCCTGAGGACTCAGAAGTAGCCTGGGAGAAGCAGGGAGCCATCTACCGGAGATTTCCACCCCTAACTCTTATGAAAGATGGAGTACTAAAGCTAGAAAGACCAAGGACCAAAGGAATGACTGTGATTAGTGTATTAGCCTCTAACTCCACCTCCTACTACAGGGCGCCTATTTCCTTTAAGCCCATATTGTTAATCTTATTCGTTATGTATTTATATACTCATATTCATTGGTGCATGTTGCAATATTGTTGTGTGATTGGCTAGTCACTTCCTGTGCATCGCCTATAAAAGGCAGAACTTTGTCTGTAATTGTCAGTTGTAATGTGCCTTTTACTAACTCGTTTTATTCTGGAGGAATAAAATGCGTATGCACTCAATAGCACTGAGTTATGCGTCGGAGCCGAGGGCTCCCTACTGGTTGTAGAGTTGGAATACTCTATCTTGCATTCGTTCGGTACATCACCGACCCTGTTGTTGTAACAGGTTAAACTAACAACTGGTGGCAGCACGCTACCAACCTCAGCTAGTGATTTTCAGCCCCCAAAATCCACTACATTATGTCATTTGAAACAGTCATGGTGAGCGGTTTTCTTTTCATAAATAAATCACTATAGATAGAACAATAATTTTATCAGTTGAAACTATTATTCACAATGACTGAGTTTGTCACTATATTGTTTTGACTTTTGCACTCTTTTATAAGGGACCTTATTGTTTTTATCATCATTTTTTCAAACCAACTCTCAACAGAGTTCTTGCTTGTACGATTTTTTTTCCAATATCTGTGACTAAATGATCATGAACCTAATTTATTTGAATAAGATTGCATCACTAAACAAGTTGTTGAATTACATTACAGAACATTACATAACACTACAGAACATTACATAACATTACAGAACATTACATAACACTACAGAACATTACATAACATGACATAATATGACATAACACCTAGTCAGAATGTTCTATACTTTTGTTTGAGTCAAACACTACAAACGTTATTTTCATCCACCTAATTATCAGTTGTGACTGTTGGTATTGTTATCTACACCTTCATTTTAAGAGCAGTACTACCGGTTAATACTCTGTGAGTATTTAGTTGTGAACACCAAAAACCAACCACAGCTACAGTTAGATCAAATGCCGCAAAAGTCTTCATTTACAGTTTTCATTACTCCCCCATAACTTCAAGAAATAAAAAATTACTTGTGATATAAATAAAACTCACAGCAATAAATCAACTAACAGTATGTTAGGTGTTAGTTCATTGCTCAAACTTCTATTGATTGTTTCTTGTACTTCAAATTGTCCAGTTTTTAAGCTTCACAATAAATTTTGTGTTATTTGATGTTTGTAGATTCAAGCTGAAGCTGGTGTTAAGTGGGTAAATTATGTTTTTGAAAAAAAAGCACAAAAAGAGTTGGTGATGCGAATTTTACCATGGACAAACCAGAGACTAACCTATCGAACTCTTTGAAGGATGAGTATGGAATATTGCAATGGAGCCGCAGATGGAGCAACAAACTTGTGTACCATATTTTTCTGTCAAATGGGTTTGTTCGATCAATACAAAGAATAAAAACATATTTTGCAAAAAAACAATGTGAAGAGACAATTTTGACAGTTTATATCTTTAAGCAAACCATGCCACCAAAGCCAGTCATGCATACAAGTTGGCTCACTGCCAATTATTAGTCTGTTTATACTATCCATCTATCTACAGCTGCATTGTCCTCTGCATTGACCTCTGCATTGACCTCTGCATTGACCTCTGCTATGTATGCTGAAGCTACTAGCTGATCATTGTTTACTGCAATGAATATAGTGAGTGAGGCAGTAATAAAAATAGCTACAAAAAATAATCATTTTTACATTATTTACTGAGATATGCAAAAAATACGTTTCGTGCATCAACAAACTCTTGAGTCAGTGATCTAAAAACTGGGCAAAAAATAGAAAGAGAATAATTTGACCTAATTCACAACATCATAAGATGCTAATATATGGAATGTATATAGGTAAACAAGCAAAAATAACTTTGCTTATATAAGAGAAAAATAACCTACATCCGTGACAGAACAATTTGTGTGCCGCAAGTTAAGGAATTTCTGTTCTGAATTTTTCGATCAAAAACTTAGTTTTGTAAAGCGGCGGTAGTATTTGAGAGTTTGAGAAAACAAATTGCACACTGTTCACCAATTATTAAAACTTGTCTGTAAGAATTCTTTCTTATGTATCTGTTCATCTACTTTGTAATCAATTGCATTTATTACGATGTCTGGTATATACAGCGGAGGTATCATAGCCTGTTTCAGTGTGATGGGAGATCATGCTGTCAGGTTTCTCAATATGACAGGCCAGCGGCTAAGGTTTTGTTTGTTAGTGAAAAACATCCTGGTTCTTTTAGCATTGCAACAGATAGGAAGATGGTGAATCATATACATAGAGCAAATAGATAAAATGTTTCTGTCGGAGAATTTGCTGGCGAGTCAAGCTCACCTGGCACCAGGTGAGATAGTTGTAGCTGACAATAATTACTAGTGGAGAATTACATAAAAGATTACAAGTTGTCTCCCCCTAAACGGTATCAAGAGAAGACAGTTCTTGACAATTTAAGCAAAGGTATTAGAGGGTCAAAGGTCGGACAGGAGCCCGCCCCTATTCCTGTCAAGGACCAATAAGACAGTAAATAAGCGCTATGCTTAAGTGATTTGCTATATGTTTCATTGTTATCATGTAATCTGATTGGTTCTATATTATATTGTATATATTATATTTTTGTATAAATATGAGAGACTGAGCCAGAGAGCTCAGTTTTATTCCTTGCAATAAAGCTCAAACTCCAAGACTAGTCTTGTTGGTGCCCTATATAGGGAGTCGCAGATTCACAGATAGACAAGCAGAGTAGCAGTTGTGGCCAAGTAGCAGCAAAAAGCACTACATTTCAAGTGAAGAAAATATTTTTCAGAAACAGCTAGGTAAAAGTAAATAGAAACTCTGGTTTCCAATGAGACATGTTTCATCATATAATCAATAAACGCAACCATTTACTGTGAGACAAAACAACCTACCTAACTTACTGTTCTATTGTCTAAGTTCCTTTCAGTTTTCCATTAGATACAATTTTCTATTTTTATACTGGAGACATGTTTTAATTTCAATGTATGACAAGAGCTGGCAGGTATATACTGTGAGGTATTACCCTTTTGTGTCATGATTGATATCAGAAAGAAAGAGAAAAGAAAATGGGCAAGCAGCCATCCCGGATTTTAACCGTTGACCTGCAATGAATAATTTACTACATTGAAGTGAATAAACAATAATATAGTTGCAGTTTACATTAAAGAGCCCATAGATAAACAAACAGCTCTTTGCTTTGGTGCAGCAGCAATGTTTACAATAAGTACACCTAGATTGTCTAAGGCGTTTAGCCATCTAGTAAGCTTAGCCAGAAGTCAACTTCTTATATGGTTTTCTCATTCTGCTTCGCCTTTCTCTCTTAGGTTGTTTGGTATACGCTAGGAGTAAAAATTAAATGGGAGGCGGGATGATGGTATTTGGAGCCTACAACATTGAGCACTAAAACATCCATTTTGAAAAGATTGTTTCTATAGAGACATTTTGTGTGACAAAGAACATTGGTAGCTGTAGTTTTATCCAAACAGTCAGCAGGAGCTGCAAAGGTTGGCAACGGAAAGTCCCGAGGTATAGCTCCATAAAAGTTTTAAAATAAATTCCATTGCTATCAGAACAAGTTTTAGGTAAAAATAGTATTTTCTACGTACATTTATATATTGTTTATTTTTAAAACCCTTAGTAAAATATTGCCTATCTGCACTAATTCAGATGTCTGTAGGTTCAACCACATTAATTCTATGAAGAACAAACTGACTAACTAGAGACTTATATGTATCAATAGTGTTAAAGTTTTTGTACTAACGGTTGCCCACTAAAGATTTTGGCAACTGACGATCATTGATTGTATAGATTGGGTTCAATCAGATATATTTTCGGGAGGCTAACACTGCATGGCTTAATACTATAGCTACTTTTAGTGCATTGAAAACAATCGCAGTCAATGTTCCTATTCAAGCAAATTTTCATTATACATAGTTTGTTGAGAAGGTTTTGTTCATTCAATTCTAGCATCAGCGCATTTCTACTGGCTAGTTAAGTTCAACTGAGAACTTTCTTTGGGCAGTATTGGGTAAGAAGGTATTGTGACAGTTTAACCCCTTACATTAACCCCAGGGGTGGATTAACCCCAGTGGTGGATTGAAAATAATAAATAAATCTACAATTGCGTACTAAAATCAAAGTGAATCATAGTTTGGCCCAACTCCTCCTGTTTAATTATGAAATCGATGATGATATTTAGAACGTTATATTGTTATATAAAACTTGATGCATTACTTCAGTGATTTAAAAGTCAAATAGTTATTGCACTGACTATTTTATTTGTAATATTGGCACCTGGACATTTTCATGCAAAGTTTTAAATGTGAGTTTGAGTATCTGCTTATCATTCCTGCACAGGCATTCGCCCAGTTAGCTAGTCTCTACTTCACCTACATTGTTCTCTTTTGCTAGCAACGATGGCTCTACCTTCTTGGTACAAATGGGTGATTCTATTCACCACATGTCTCAGCACATTCTTTGCCTACGGGTATTTGTCAGCCAGCACATCTATAGCTACCGTATACTACATACAACACTACAATGAAAGACTGATCAGTTCTATCATCAGCTCTGTAAGCTATGGATTTCTTGGGATATCTTGTAAGCTATTTCTTGCCGGTTAACCATGTACTAAGATATCTTGCTTCTGGCGTATTTTCTCTGTTTAAATTGATGTGGTTTCTATGATTACAGCTATTAATTTCGTAAGCTTTTTTGATTTTACAAAATTTTCTGACATTTCATTTAAAGTCTAACGTCAGAAAATTAATTCAGAAAACCTTTCTGTTATCATATGTCCATTGCAGGCCTGCCTAGTTTATACTTGAGTAAGAAAATTGGGAACAGAGTTCAACAACTGGCTGGTGGAGTTTTGGTATCGGCAGCCGTAGCTTTGACTTCCTTTACAACAGCATCATGGCAAGGGCTCTTGCTTTGTGGGGTGGTAACAGGTAATCAAGTGAGATAACTTCGACATTTTTTCGTTTGATATAAGTTTTATGAAGAACCTTACTTATATCACCGTTCTCACCTGATGTTGGTACTTTCAAAATTGTTTTTACTATAAAGACACAGACACATTTTGTCAAAAGATAAAACATTCTGAAATTAAAAAATTTGATTAAAAGATATCCTTCAAAAAATTGCAACTATTGCATTTTTTCATTTGTAATTTTAATGATTTCTATTTTTCTGTTTTCTATAATTTCTATCATTTGTATGTCTCATTAAACTGGTGATTGTACATATTGATGCCTATTTTTATATTGTGGTGTTAGATCTTCAAGTGATAAATTGTACACGAAACTGCTACTAACCTATTTCAGGTTGTGGATCAGGAATGATGCAGGTAGCAACCACAAACATCATCAAACAATATTTCCCTGGGAGACAGATTGGACCGTTTGGTGCAGTAAGTTTGACACTAAACTCTGCTTCAATTGCGGTTCCGCAGCTCTGGACTTCGCTGATGGAGGCTCTGGGATGGCACAGCGCCTTACTTGCTATCGGTGAGTTTGAAAAGTTGCCATGACCACATCCTTTATCCAGAGCACATCTAACAAAGATGGGTCGATATGTACAAAGAAAGATAAATAATGTTATCTATTGACATTATTTTTCATAATAGATCAATCAAAATTGTGAGTGAATATTTGTCGCTCGATATAAAAGCATTCTTTGTTAAAATGAAATCAATTATTTCTCACTACAACTTTGATCAGATATCTTATTTTCTATTGACTGTACAAAATACTTTTTAATAGACAATGCCTGACCTGATTGATTTGCGTGAGCTGTCAGTATTACATCACTATACGTGTCAAATAACATGTTGTATTGCATTACATCACATATTGTTGCAGGCGTCAAAAGCTGGTTGATATATTTTACAACATTCTATTGATCAAACTACCTTCATCCACTCTTTTATCTTCCTGCGTTTATTTTTTATGTTAAGGAGGTGTACTAGCAATCAACATCCTGTGTGGAATTTTCTATGCCGAACCTGATGAAAAGCCAAAGTCAATCACTCAGTCCGTATCAAGGCCAAAGCTGACTCTCCTGCCACGAAAGTCTTCATCAACGTTCTTTATCATTCTACCAGAATTTCAGGAAGGAAAAGATTGTGTATTGGAAGATAAAAATGAGAAGGATACGAACTTTACCAATAGTACAGTAAGTATATACTTACACAGATCTTTGCAGCCCACCAAACAAACTCCTGTTGCTTCTGAAAACAGTTTTTGGCTGTACTTCAAGCGCTCATATGCTATAAACTGCGCAAAAGATTTTGTAATCTATTTTTTGCAATTTTAAGCTGAAGCTGATGTTATGCATATAAATAATTTTCCTGAAGGAAAGCGAAGAAAAAGTTGGCGATGAGAAGTTTACTGCTAATGATCCAGAATCTAACAAGTCGAACTCTTTGAATGATGAGGATGGAATGTGGCAGACCATAAAGTTACCACAGGTAAAACAGTTGTTCGAAACATGTTTCTTTAACAAATGGTTTTGTTTGCATGGTCAAATGAAAGTTGCTTTTTTTAAAAAATCATTTGCTTAGAAACAATTTTTTGGTGCATTTTGAATCGCTGCCAATTAATAATGCCTCAGTACTATCAGTCTCTGAAAAAGTGTACCTACATTGATAAAACTTCTCTAATTTTAGGATTTATGACTGAATAGTTTTATTTGCTAGTTTTGTTGAGTAAATAAAAAGAATAATGATGAGAACACTTTTATTATCATAAGCTACAAAATGCAAAAAAAATAATTTTTTCCATTTCTAATTTAATGGTAACTTTTTGCAACAGCTGGCACTTGAGAACAAAACAACAACATGGAGGGAGGTAAAGTTGACATTATTTATAAGAAGGAATGCGAGCAGTAAACAAAACTCTCAAGATGCTAATAAAAAGGAATGCTATCATGTCCTGTTTGTCAACATTTTTGTCAACAAACAGGACCTAAAATATTAGGATTAATTAAAAGACCTGAGCATATTTGAGTAAAATAACTTATATTGATACCAAAACAACACGGGTGATGTAAACAAGAAAATAATTTTGTTGTGAATTTTGAAACCAGCAGTGGTTTGTTTTTAGAAGGACACAGCAATATGATATAAGAATATACGACCTGTTTGTGATAATGTAACAGCTACATGCTCACTTACATGGATGTTTGTTTACTATTTTGTAGTCGATTGCGTTCATTACGATGTCTGGTATATACAGCGGAGGTATCATAGCCTGTTTCACTGTGATGGGAGATCATGCCGTGAGGTTTCTCAATATGACAGACCAGCAGGTAAGGTTTTGTTTGTAAGTGAAAAACATCCTGGTTCTTTCTGACTTTGTTCCAGAGAGAGAACTGATGGATTATGTATAGTACATAGAGTATATTGAAATGCACTTCTTGTAAAGTTTTTTATATTTCAATGATCATTTAATTACATTAGACCAAGGGTTCCCGACCTATTTTTGTCTAAGTATCCCTTAGCATCAATGTAGTGAACAAATGTACCCCTCCGTAAAACAGAGTTTAATAAAGGATACCTTTGGTTCAGCTCAATTATTATCTAGCTTCAGTAATGTAACAAAGTGATCTTCACAACTAGGTAGTATATTGTGGTGGAATTTTGTGACCACTACCATTGCGCAAGGTCCCCCTGACAACTGCTGGGTGTCAGGCAAGCCTAAATAGAGCCTGGCACAGCCAGAACATAAGCAAGTCAGCCGGTAGAAACCCTACCGGCCCTGCGGCATTTACCGCCGGCCCTGCAGCATTCACTGCCGGCCCTGCAGAGGTACC
This sequence comes from Cryptosula pallasiana, assembly GCA_945261195.1. Lineage (NCBI taxonomy): Eukaryota > Metazoa > Bryozoa > Gymnolaemata > Cheilostomatida > Cryptosulidae > Cryptosula > Cryptosula pallasiana. The sequence goes on along the minus strand of OX183133.1, from coordinate 15,428,135 downwards.
ACCGGCCCTGCAGCACACCCTGCCGGTTCTGCAGCATGCACTACCGGCCCTGCAGTGCCACTACCAAACCTATACCGGGTCGGTGAGAAAAGAACTACTATAGACTGAGAACCTAAATTGATACCGAAGGTGCAGGAGCCCGACTTTGCAACATAGCTGTCCTTAAACAAGACCAAAGCCAAGGACCACAAGCCATAAGGACCAAGAACTAGAGCTACTCATTGCACCATCATGAATCAGCAAGATTGACTGATAAGCTCCGTCCCCTACTTCTGGGCGCCTTGCATATTTAACCCTATATTAACCAATGATTGTATCACATATTTATATCTTATGTTCTGATTAGTGTAAACACTTCCTGCCATTGCCGATTTGTTGCCCCTTGTTTGGTCATATGTTTTAATCCTGTTCTGCCTATAAAAGGCAGAACACTTCACTTGATTCTTTGCATTGTATTGGGATTCTGCTTGTGATTGAGCCAAGTAGCATAATACATTTACCCTTATTGTACATTGCTGGTTATGCTGTATAATAAAGTATGGTTTACTCAACAAGACATTGAGTTGTGCGTTTGAGCCGTGGGCTCTGAGAACAGTTGTGGAGTCAGTATACTCCTCTGTTGGAAGTTGACCTCTGGAATGAGGTGTTGTTGGTGGACCTTTGGTAGGCCCCCAAAAATCCACTACAAGACTATAGATTGAAAAATTATTTGTGATTAGAATTGTTGATTGGTACCAGCTTTCACTGTGACATTGAATGTTGTATGTATTCAGGTAGCCAATGCTTTGACAGTACAAGGAGCTATGATGATTGTCTCATCACTAATTTACATGTTCTTAACTGTATGTACAGAATTCTGTGCCACTATGTTACATACAGTTAGTATGTTTGGTCTGGGTGCAGCTGCACTCATCATGGCTTTCATTCACACCAAGGGTGAGTCAGCAAACACCATTGGAGTATATTGGTTTTAAATTAATTGTAGGTAGCTTCATACAAGTACTTATTTTGGATTTTTAGTTATTTTCTTCATCCTGGTTGGAGCTTTGGGTTTCTTTAAATCGTTCACAACTGGAAACGCTATGCCTTTAGCCATAGAGCTATGTGGACCAGAGAAGGCCATGAACTTGTATGTGTTGAAGATGCTTGTGGATGGATTTTGTCTCATAGGAATGCCATTCATCGCAGGTAATCATGAGCAGCTTCAATTGTGTAGAGAGGACAACCGCTGATGCCCGTTATGTTGCGATTAACTTATATAACAATGACAATTGGCAGCATCGTTTGGGTGAGGGAGTGCAACCCCTTCGCTCTGTTCCGTTTATGCCTATTTTGTGATACATTAATGCTTGTAGTTTACATCCAAGAGACAGTAGATGTCATAAATAGTACACTGTAATGTTCTCTACATCTATATTAATGCTTGCAGTCTACATCCAAGAGACAGTAGATGTCATAAATAGTACACTGTAATGTTCTCTGCATCTATATTAATGCTTGTAGTTTACATCCAAGAGACAGTAGATGTCATAAATAGTACACTGTAATGTTCTCTACATCTATATTAATGCTTGTAGTTTACATCCAAGAGACAGTAGATGTCATAAATAGTACACTGTAATGTTCTCTGCATCTATATTAATGCTTGTAGTTTACATCCAAGAGACAGTAGATGTCATAAATAGTACACTGTAATGTTCTCTACATCTATATTAATGCTTGTAGTTTACATCCAAGAGACAGTAGATGTCATAAATAGTACACTGTAATGTTCTCTACATCTATATTAATGCTTGTAGTTTACATCCAAGAGACAGTAGATGTCATAAATAGTACACTGTAATGTTCTCTACATCTATATTAATGCTTGCAGTCTACATCCAAGAGACAGTAGATGTCATAAATAGTACACTGTAATGTTCTCTACATCTATATTAATGCTTGCAGTCTACATCCAAGAGACAGTAGATGTCATAAATAGTACACTGTAATGTTCTCTACATCTATATTAATGCTTGTAGTTTACATCCAAGAGACAGTAGATGTCATAAATAGTACACTGTAATATTCTCTACATCTATATTAATGCTTGTAGTCTACATCCAAGAGACAGTAGATGTCATAAATAGTACACTGTAATATTCTCTACATCTATATTAATGCTTGTAGTTTACATCCAAGAGACGGTGGATGTCATAAATAGTCCACTGTAATGTTCTCTACATCTATATTAATGCTTGTAGTCTACATCCAAGAGACAGTAGATGTCATAAATAGTACACTGTAATGTTCTCTACATCTATATTAATGCTTGTAGTTTACATTCAAGAGACGGTGGATGAACAAGCAGCTCTGTACTTTAGTGCAGCATCATTGTTCTGTGCAGGAGCTCTCTTTCTGCCCTTCATTAAAAGATTCCTTCACAAACCTCGAGTGAAGTCAGCAAGTGAAGTTACCACTGACAGCATTCATGTAGTCAGCTATGTGCCCGCATTTATATAACAGTTGCTGAGTGAAGTCAGCAAGTGAAGTTACCAGTGACAGCATTCACACTGTCAAGTATGGATATATATAGGGGAGCGAGTGATCATAACTACTACTGTACTGGTTAATACAAAGCTGATGGTCTTGTTTACCATGTCTATTTCATCTTTGCTAACAGTTGTAGCTTGTCGTGGCAGTAAACTAAAATGTTAGTTCTATTAACACAATTAATGACCTAGCTAGTGGTAAACGGTTTTCGTGCCTAAACCAGTTTTATTTTTAACAAATTTTATTTTTATAAAAGTATTTTTTTGGCATAGAGAGACTCTTAGTCCATGCTATCACGAAAAAGTCATATCTATAATTTTATACTCTTTGTTTACTAATTATTGGAGAACGTTTATGTATTGACCATGGCAGCTAATGTTTTGACCATTACACTTTAATACATGGTTCTGCAAAGCAATTTTTCATTTTTCTACATTAATACTAAACTGGAATGCCTGTCGTTTGAACTAAAAAAATCATTGGGAAAAAATTGATCACCCTCAAAAACCAATTCACAATTTATTTCCGCCCTCCATTCTATGTTCTTCTTCAAGCCTCCTCCCCTTCTAGGAATTCTCACTAACACTAAGATTTGACAAATTATTTCAAAATTTTTCCTCGGCCTCAATGTCCTTTTGGGTGATGATGTTGCCTCCCCAGATCAGAGAGCTTCTCCTATACTTCACAATAATTCTGCGAGACAACAGCTAGCACCAGAAGACGCTTTGTAGTCTGAGCTATAACGAAAGATTCTGGCAAAGATGAATTTTATATTATCTAAGATAGAGACGACTAAAAAGATAAATAGATTGCGCATGTTTTTTGTTTGTTTGTTTAACTGTGCCTTGAGGGCAACCCTAAAGACAGGTCTCATAAGCTTATAGGTTCTGTGAGTAGCACCCTATATCCATGCCCGCCATTAAACCAGCTGCTCGTTCGAAAAGGCAGAGGAAAATCTTTTACTAGCATGACTCCATAGTTATTATGGAGAGTGCAATCAAACTAGGGGACCACATTATTTTATGCCCATATCCAACCAGGCAGAGCATATAGGAGGCCAATACCAATACCGGGTAACCGTGCTGGGAACCGTGCTGGGAATCCCGGATTGAAGTGCAAGCACTTTAACCACTGGACCATACATGCCACACATGACTTTATAATCTTGTCACATGAAGTACTCTAAAGCATAGGGAGTTAACTCAATGCCCATAAAACATGATAATCTCAGTTCTCTGTAGTCCCAAATTATGATGTTATTTCTAGACAAACCTTGGGAAACTTCTTCTCTCAGGTTTATGCAGATAAGGTAAGGGTTTGAATTTAAAGCCCTTGTACGTAAGTAATAAGAAGGTTGCAGATTTCAATGAGTTTTCGTAGGCTGGAAGAAAGTATTTCACAAGCTAAAAATTCCATTGTCTACGAGAGATTTAGTTGGAGAATGAACAACGGATGATACATGTTTATTGTGCCATTTTGATTGGAATAGTAAAACAGTTCATTGAATTTGAACAGCCATAGCCACAACAAGTACTAAATCACAGCCGAAATCCACACATGGAAGCAAGTTTTTGAACCGGAATGCAAAAACTACAAAATAAAGGCATTTCTAACTGTTTGATGGAATTGAGGTATGACATTTTTTGGCTAGCTAATGTTGCCCGCAAGTTAGAGGGCTTTTATTGATTAAAAGCTGCTGAAGAAATGGCGAAGTATCAAAATCACTTTTGCTTTTGCACATCTGTATCTTCAGAATAGCGCAAAATTTTGCATGTTCACGCATAATTCATAGTTCCACTGCTAATGTGGAAATCAGGAAACCTCAAGTTTCATTAACAGATGTGCTCAAACGTATTATTTTTTTCAAGCTACTGAAAGCCAAAATTTGGTTTTCTAAAATCCCAGCTCCAGCACAAGATACTGGGATAGTTCCTAGAAAGAAGGTAACCCCAGTATTGGATACAAATTACAGATTTTCTTGTTGTTATGTCTTTACAGCTTTCCAACAGTTACAGTTCCAGAGTTACATTTCTCAAGTTTGGTGAGTTTGGGGAGGTAGAGAAAGTTTTCAGGTGCCCACTAAAGGGTAAAAGTTGGGGGGCAGAATGGGGATAGAAATCTATGATCTTGCACTCACTTGGAGTTTAGTTTTTGTGTATGTGCTGCTTGTTTGGGAAGGAGCAAATAATAATAACCCTGGATAAAGTAGAACTAAAAGAATGAGGGAGGGAAGTAAATGGGTAATTTTGTTTAAAGCAATAGCTCTGGGATAGGTCTGGGATAGGTCTGCGATAGGTCTGGGATAGGTCTGGGATAGGTCTGAGATAGGTCTGGGATAGGTCTGCGATAGGTCTGGGATAGGTCTTAGGTAGGTCCGGGATAGGTCTGCGATAGGTCTGGGATAGGTCTGGGATAGGTCTTAGATAGGTCTGGGATAGGTCTGAGATAGGTCTGGGATAGGTCAGGGACAGGTCTGCGACAGGTCTGGGATAGGTCTGGGACAGGTCTGGGATAGGTCTGCAATAGATCTGAGATAGGTCTGGGATAGGTCTGCGATAGGTTGTACAAAAAGTAAAATCATCATGTCAAAGGTGTGTAGTGAGTGCCGGGAGCTTTCAAGTTCTTGTGTAAGGAGAAGTTTTAGGTGAACTGTGAGATGAAAATGCTGTCAAGAGGCAGTGTTGGGTTCACAAAGATGGTATAAGCTCCACAACAATATCATTCTTGCATTCAGCTCTATGGTAGGCAGTTTCTCTCTGAAACATGTTGTATGGTTTAATCACAACGATAATAATTAGTTATGCCCATGATATAAAAATCAAACAAATGCCACTTAGTTCCGAATATTAGTGTATGGTAACAAAAACTATGACTTACTAGGAGCCACTGAGTGAAAGTGGTAATGATGGAAGCTTAGCATGCGAAGAGAATGAACAAACAAATAAAAGTTTCTCGACAAGGATGGGATTCGAACCCACGCTCCCGGAGGGAAATGGATTAGCAGTCCATCGCCTTAACCACTCGGCCACCTTGTCTTGTTGCATAGCTCATTTTACATCATCTCGATCTTTGACCTTGAAAGCAGATCTTGGCTTCCACATCAACTTGGTTTTCTGTAAGTTAATAAACTGCACTCAACGATTAAGGAGTATAAGTCCTGCAAAGCTCAAGTGCTCAAGATCGAAAAAAAAAAACTACCAAATAAAGAAACCTCCGTTTACAATTTTGGAAATATCTATACTATGATCTCACCTGGGCAGATCTAATGATATTTGTTCAATTGTCCAATGGGCTTTATTTTAGCCTGTCATTAGGTTGCTCAATGGACTCCAGCCCTAAATTATGTAATTACAGCCACATGATCTTGCTTCCATTTCAGAAAGTTTAGCTTGAGTGCATTGCTTCCGTTACCAAATGCTTTAATTTTATGTCAAAATAGGTTTCAATTCTGTGGGTTTACACTCAACTGGTTTTGGCAATGCAACACTGATGATATTAGACGGCTCATGTAGACTGTATGAGGGCAATGCAACACTGATGATATTAGACGGCTCATGTAGACTGTATGAGCCAGTTGTCCTCGCTGGACCGGCGGGCGCTGGTATCACCCTTTTCTGTTATCTGCTATTGTACTGCCTGCCTTTGGTATTAAAGGCTCATTCGTTAGTAGAGTTTATTCTTCAGCTACAATTAGATTCTCTGCAGCTTTGAATGAGTGTTTTATTGGCCATAAAAGGGTGCTGGACCGCAAGTAGTACCTTTTTCAACTTTGCTACTTTATATTGTTGCGTTATGTTTCTCTTGTGTTTTTTTCATTTACAAAGGAGTGTGATTTGAGGGAAAGGAATAATTTTATTACTTCCTAGTACAGAATTACTAGTAAATAAGTATTCAAACAGCAATACACTCATTGCGCAGCTATATACATGGATGTATTGAAGTAACTTCAAGTAATATATACAGACTTTACATGATACATCTTATATGGTCATCACAACTACAATAAAATGTAAACTAGTGCTAGCATTCACGTCAGTCATGGCCAAAGAATCCGGTGCTGGAGTTATATGTGAGAGGGAGTTGTCTGTCTCGTCCTCTGCAAAATCATAAAGGATGTATTTATTACACATTTAAATAACAAATGGCAAATCAATCTTACTGTTTCATAACAGATGACCAATCAGAATTACTGTTATATAAAGAGTGAACAATCGAAACTAGTGGTAAAGGTAAATGATTAATTAGAGTGATTTATAGACCAATGAAAAATTACTGTCCACATAACCAACGTCCAATCAGAGTCATTGTTAGATGATGATGACCAATCAGAATTCTTGTTAGATAATGGATGTCCAATCAGAGTTATTGTTAGACGATGGATGACCAATCAGATGTGATGAGTGCAGACGTACCTACGATAGTTGGGTATAAACCTAAGATTGATAGCACTGTGCTGTGATGTCTTCAGTGAGTTGACTGCTACAAATACATCACAACACCAAGCTAGCCTCACAATCTGAAGATTCAACTGATTGGGGATGTCCTCCGTCTCCTCCATCTTACCAACATTCAGCTCTGCCTCCATAGCCTACAATACATACAGCAAACCTGTGCATAACTGAGGGAAGAAAATGACTTGATGATGTGTCGATGATAAGAGAGAGTGATACCTCGATGTCTGCACTATTTAATCTGGTGATAGAGCCAATTTTGTGATGCTCAAACTTGATGATAAGAAGAGGTCTAGTCGCTGGGTAGTCACTGCTGATAACCACATGAGCGATTGCTTTCACTGCAAGTACATGTACAGCGCATGAAATACCAAGTGTATATATGTATATCATATACTGTACGTATACTGTGTAAGCACTTATCAATACATAACACTTCCACATGTAGACACAGCGTACTTACGGCTATCACATGAAAGCTTTGCCATACAAATGACAGAATCAACTGAAATGGCCTCAGTATTCACATAGTCAGCGGCATAAGGCAGCGCGCACACATCTTCATAGGACACTCTAGTCCAGTGGTGCAGGCTGGTTACGGGCAGAGATTTGGGTATTATGTCGCTCTTCATGTAGGGCACAGCCAAGTTACAGCGCTCTACGGATAATGCAAGAACAAGACATACATAGTATACCTAGGTTGTATTACATAACATCACAAGACATACGTAGTATACCTAGGTTATATTACATAACAACACAAGACATACATAGTATACCTAGGTTATATTACATAACAACAAAGGACATACGTAGTATACCTAGGTTATATTACATAACAACACAAGACATACATAGTATACCTAGGTTGTATTACATAACAACATAAGACATACATAGTATACCTAGGTTATATTACATAACAACACAAGACATACATAGTATACCTAGGTTATATTACATAACAACACAAGACATACATAGTATACCTAGGTTGTATTACATAACAACATAAGACATACATAGTATACCTAGGTTATATTACATAACAACACAAGACATACATAGTATACCTAGGTTATATTACATAACAACACAAGACATACATAGTATACCTAGGGTATATTACATAACATCACATGACATACATAATATACCTAGGTTATATTACATAACAACAAAGGACATACATAATATACCTAGGTTATATTACATAACAACAAAGGACATACATAGTATACCTAGGTTATATTACATAACAACACAAGACATACATAGTATACCTAGGTTATATTACATAACAACACAAGACATACATAGTATACCTAGGGTATATTACATAACAACACAGGACATACATAAAGCCTGGTTCACATTGTCAGTGATGCATCAGGGACTGTCAGTGACCAGTGTCACTGATCATCACTGATGCATCACAGAAATGATGTTCACATTATCCTAATTCAACGCCGAATGCAGCCCACTCACAATCGGGAGCAGTCAGTGATGCTATCACTGACAACACTGCATTCGCAATAAGCTTGACCTATAAACCACAACAACCAATAGAACGTAGTTGAGTGGTAGCGACTAGCAGTCAGTGATTAGCCGTGATATAGCAGCAATTTCAACTAGTATATTTATAAATAATAAAAAAACTATAGTACAATTTAAGCTCAATATTATTTATTGCTTATTTGGTACAGCAATAATAAAATATGTGGATTAATTATTTTAGTTTAAAGTCGAACAATGATTGGCGATAGTCACAGAGATATTTCTGGCAAATGTGGTAAAGCTGAATTAAGTGGAGCACAGAGATCATCATGATGATATATAGAATCGTTGATTAGGCCAATTCTCTTCACCACCTAAAACCAAAATAATAATTAATAACATTGACTGGAGTGAGTGTTAAACTTATTAATAATAAATATTTATTATTACAATAATAATAATGTTGTTTGTATTTATTTTTTATTATTTTCTTAACAAGTTTCAAAAAGATAATGAATTTCAATATTTTAAATGTTAAAAAATTTAAAATTGGGTGTCATCATTATTATTTATGCGCTGCACTCAGTTGATAGCAATTATTATCAATTATTATTTATCATGATAATTAATTATAATATATGTTATAATAATTATAATATATTATTAATTGTTGTTACATCATTAATTTTATTATTTATTAGTTAGTAGTTATAATAATAATTAGTAACAATTAACAATAATGATGATAATAAAAACAGATAACAGTTACAGTCAATTCAATCAATAAATATATCGGCAGAAAAAAGAATAAAAAGTGGCAAACTAACAACAACAAGTATAATAATTATTAATAATAATAAATAAATTATTATTACTTTCTTTATTTATGTTTATCATTTTTTTTAATTAAGATCAATCTAATCTGACATCTCTTACCTGGCAATGGTGTGTAGATATTATCTTTATTTAGAGTCTCAACTAATTTTCTTTTTAAATATTATAATTTATGAAAACAAACCAATAAAAAGTCAATGACGGATTATTATTTTATTTATTATTATCCGTCGTTGGGTGACGAGTGGAAGGTTATGACAATTAGAGCGGTTAAATTTTTATAGGTCAACTCACTCCTATCGCTGACAAACGGCGTTCATTGGTTCACATTGCAATAATGCATCGCGGTAATGTCACCGATGTCGGAAAAGTTTGACACTGCCAAACTTTCCCGATGGAGCGGCGTTATAGCGGCGACAACAGTATTGCATGTTCACATTGTCGGCGATAAGACAATTCCCACTATCGCCGTAGCAATCGGTGACAATGTGAACCAGGCTTAAGGCATTTTCAGATCAAGAACGTACATGCCTTAAAAAAATTGGTACGGGAAAGTGCTTCCGAATGCAATTTTGACGCTCGTTCCTGGCATAATTTCTGTGAGTTGAACATTCAAAAACACAAATTTCTATATCAGGAGTTGTGTTCTTTTGTTGTCAACTAATCGCAAAAATCCTAAAACAAATGAAAAGATGGCCACCCCCAGAGGACGTCAAGTTTTAATTATTTAAAAATCATCATCGTTTTCTATCTATTTACTAACTAACAACAGAAGATAACAGTGATAAATAATTATTATAATAATAAACAATAATAATACTTCAATAAATAAAAAATAAATTTTATTACCATCCATAATAATAAAAATAATAATTAATAACTATAATTAATACATATATATATGGTGCATCTAAGTGAAAATGATAGCTGCCGTAAAAAGGCTCATATTATGCAAAAATATTTATTATAAAAGAACTGTACATATTCGGAGCAAGAACGCCGTACAGTGAACAACCTCCTGAACGGTAAAACCACCGTTCAACATAGAATTCCAAAAATCAGGTTTTGGCATGAATGTTCTCAATCCGAAAATGCCTATAATATACCTAGGTTATATTACATAACATCACATGACATATATAGTATACCCAGGCTATATTACATAACATCACATGACATACATAGTATACCTAGGTTGAATTACATAACATCACAACAAATATACAAAATAAGACAAATATTACCGAGATCTGTCATGTGGTGCACCAACTCTACTCTGTCCAACACAACTTTCTTGATCTTTTTCAAAAGCGATGCCACATTCGCTAGTTTTGGCTCCGTCACATCACACGAAAGGGTGCTCAGGCCAGAAATTGTCTGAGCCCAATTGAAGCCTTTACCAATTTTAGCTTTGTAGTGGCCATAGTTGGATGGGCTGTGAACAGAACAATCGCATGAGTTACATCTCACACAGGTGGACGACATCTCACCTGCACCTAATATACCACACATTGTAACCTCTAACAACTCACATATTGTACTATATATAATATATCTACCAACTCACATATTGTACTATATATAATATATCTACCAACTCACATACTGTACTATATATAATATATCTAACAACTCACATCTTGTACTATATATAATATATCTACCAACTCACATATTGTACTATATATAATATATCTACCAACTCACATATTGTACTATATATAATATATCTAACAACTCATATATTGTACTATATATAATATATATAACAACTCACATATTGTACTATATATAATATATCTAACAACTCACATATTGTACTATATATAATATATATAACAACTCACATATTGTACTATATATAATATATCTAACAACTCACATATTGTACTATATATAATATATCTAACAACTCATATATTGTACTATATATAATATATATAACAACTCACATATTGTACTATATATAATATATCTAACAACTCACATATTGTACTATATATAATATATATAACAACTCACATATTGTACTATATATAATATATCTAACAACTCACATATTGTACTATATATAATATATCTAACAACTCACATATTGTACTATATATAATATATATAACAACTCACATATTGTACTATATATAATATATCTAACAACTCACATATTGTACTATATATAATATATATAACAACTCACATATTGTACTATATATAATATATCTACCAACTCACATATTGTACTATATATAATATATCTACCAACTCACATATTGTACTATATATAATATATATAACAACTCACATATTGTACTATATATAATATATATAACAACTCACATATTGTACTATATATAATATATCTACCAACTCATATATTGTACTATATATAATATATATAACAACTCACATATTGTACTATATATAATATATCTAACAACTCACATATTGTACTATATATAATATATCTAACAACTCATATATTGTACTATATATAATATATATAACAACTCACATATTGTACTATATATAATACATATAATAGTCACAAAATGGACTATAATCAATAAGCTTATGGCTGGAGAAGTGAAGACAAAGACAGTACCTTAATCTATCGAGCTGAGACTGACTAAAGGGGGTAGGAGCAACGTCCCCTTTATCATTGCTGTAGATACAGCTTAGAATGTTGTCCATATCCATAAGGTCCCTACAAAATGAAATAAATCTTCATCACTTTATGGTCAGTAAATCTGAGCCACAAGACACTCAAAGCAATGAGAGCGAATGTGAGATATTACATCCATTGTATAAAAGTGTAAGGGAGTACACCGGACATAGTAAACATTTTATAATAACACAATATAGTATGTAGTAATATATACAACACACAATATAGTATGTAGTAATATATACAACACACAATATAGTATGTAGTAATATATACAATACACAAGATAATATGTAGTAATATATACAATACACAATATAATATGTAGTAATATATACAACACACAATATAATATGTAGTAATATATACAACACACAATATAATATGTTGTAATATATACAACACACAATATAATATGTAGTAATATATACAACACACAATATAATATGTAGTAATATATACAATACACAATATAGTATGTAGTAATATATACAGCACACAATATAATATGTAGTAATATATACAATACACAATATAATATGTAGTAATATATACAATACACAATATAATATGTAGTAATATATACAACACACAATATAATATGCAGTAATATATACAACACACAATATAATATATAGTAATATATACAATACACAATATAATATGTAGTAATATATACAACACACAATATAATATGTAGTAATATATACAATACACAATATAATATATAGTAATATATACAACACACAATATAATATGTAGTAATATATACAACACACAATACAGTACGCAGTATTTACTAGGCTGTATATAGAACCCACCCAGATGCGATACAACTGACTGACAATGGCTCAGAAAGGGAACCCTTCACAGTAACCATATTCATTGTGGTCATGTGCGTGAAGTTGAGTTCGACCTTGACCTGAGTAGTGGGTAACTTGCCATCAGAGCGCGTGCACACGAGCTGCAGGTTGATATATAGCGGGTGCTTTTTGAGTACATGTGACTCGGCATCTTCTTCATGGTTGCATGTCATTCTACGTCTGTGCTTCTGTAATGTATACTGTATATATGTCTATGTACATTCAGAGTACATGCTATGCCCCGTGTACAGCTACCGATTCTATTCTGCCGATAGGAAACGACGATTAGTTTCTTACCCTATTATTTTCTCTACTTTTCATTCTCATGCAATTTCAGTTAATTTGGTACATTTGATATCACTGTTACTAATAAAATGCTTTGCAATAACGAATAAGGAACGCCAAAAAACGACGCTCTTTGTAAGAAAGTGTGCGGGCGAAATACAATTTCATTGGAAACAGTGATACTGTAAAGAGGGATGTGATCGATTGAACTGCGATGCGTCTATGGATCTTTTGATCATCATCAGAGCCTACCGATACTCTCAAATAGAATGCTGCCAATTGTTTTATCGAAATTCACGGGAAACAAGAAAAAAACGAAACAGAACACGTTCATCGACATGGGAAAATGACAGGCAATAGGTAGATATGTGTACCTGCGGCTTCTTATAATCCATTTTTCTCTATATAATAGACACTACGTATCTATGTAATGTACACCATATCTATGTAATGTACACTATATGTCTATCTAATGTACACTAGATGTCTATGTATAATACACTATATGTCTATGTAATGTACACTATATGTCTATGTAATGTACACTATATGTCTATGTAATGTACACTATATGTCTATGTAATGTACACTAGATGTCTATGTATAATACACTATATGTCTATGTAATGTACACTAGATGTCTATGTATAGTACACTATATGTCTATGTATAGTACACTATATGTCTATGTAATGTACACTATATGTCTATGTAATGTACACTATATGTCTATGTAATGTACGCTAGATGTCTATGTATAGTACACTATATGTCTATGTAATGTACACTAGATGTCTATGTAATGTATGCTATATGTCTATGCAATGTACACTATATGTCTATGTATAGTACACTATATGTCTATGTAATGTACACTATATGTCTATGTAATGTACACTAGATGTCTATGTAGTGTACACTAATGTCTATGTAATGTACACTATATGTCTATGTAATGTACACTATATGTCTATGTATAGTACACTAGATGTCTATGTAATGTACACTAGATGTCTATTCATATTACGCTATATGTCTATGTAATGTATACTATATGTCTATGTAATGTACACTAGATGTCTATGTATAATACACTATATGTCTATGTAATGTACACTAGATGTCTATGTAATGTACACTATATGTCTATGTAATGTACACTGTATGTCTATGTATAGTACACTATATGTCTATGTAATGTACACTAGATGTCTATTCATATTACGCTATATGTCTATGTAATGTATACTATATGTCTATGTAATGTACACTAGATGTCTATGTATAATACACTATATGTCTATGTAATGTACACTAGATGTCTATGTAATGTACACTATATGTCTATGTATAGTACACTATATGTCTATATAATGTACACTATATGTCTATGTAATGTATACTATATGTCTATGTATAGTACACTATATGTCTATGTATAGTACACTATATGTCTATGTAATGTACATTATATGTCTATGTATAATACACTATATGTCTATGTATAATACACTATATGTCTATGTAATGTACACTATATGTCTATGTAATGTATACTATATGTCTATGTATAGTACACTATATGTCTATGTAATGTATATTATATGTCTATGTAATGTACACTAGATGTCTATCCAATGTGAAAGAAAACTCACAGACATAACATGTTCCTCCTCCTGGTCGCTGTCGCTCTCGACCTCTGCAAGAAAACCAACACAAGGACATGCACAGTAACAAAGCAGACAACAAAAAGTTTCGGTTGAAATATCACTAAAAGATAGAGTTGAGGAAAGAAAATGCACCTACCTTTAGCAGGAGCTTGTGAACTAATCAACTTGGCAGCGTCAGCGTCTCCTTCGATGAAAGCCTTTATGTTACCTGCATCAAGGAGAACATGGTGAACATAAGTGGATATAAGATAACATATACTACATTGTATAGCCAATACATTATGTAGATAACATCTGCAGAACTCCACCTACAATGCCTTGCGGCTAACTAATGCAAGGATCACCCACCACTCTTGTCCTGGGATTCAAGAGAGTTCAAGTTCCTGTAGAGTACAAACAGAGGTTGGGGTAGATAACGCGCTAGCTGAAACTGTTCTCTCTGCTGCTCGAAGGGCATTCCTAAATACTCCTGGACAGGTCGAGTGGCCTAAAGAATATGCAAATAGTACAACTACTATTACTACAGTTATATATAGTACAACTACTGATACTACAGTTATATATAGTACAACTACTGGTACTACAGTTATATATAGTACAACTACTACAGTTATATATAGTACAACTACTACAGTTATATATAGTACAACTACTGGTACTACAGTTATATATAGTACAACTACTAGTACTACAGTTATATATAGTACAACTACTACAGTTATATATAGTGCAACTACTACAGTTATATATAGTACAGCTACTACAGGTATATATAGTACAGCTACTACAGGTATATATAGTACAGCTACTACAGTTATATATAGTACAACTACTACAGTTATATATAGTACAACTACTGGTACTACAGTTATATATAGTACAGCTACTGGTACTACAGTTATATATAGTACAACTACTGGTACTACAGTTATATATAGTACTGCTACTAGCACTAACCTCAAGTATTTTATTCAGTTTGGGCAGCAGAGAGTCCAGATTACTCTCCCTAGTTTGAATGTCAGATTGAGATTTCTCAATAAGTTGTTTGGACTCCTCCAGTTGTTTAGCCAACCTAAAGAACACAACCAGCGTGATAAAAAGTGTTGGATGTATAGATGATAGATAGACAGATAGACAGACAGACAGATAGACAGACAGGCAGGCAGACAGTGATGTGACAGAACAATTTACTGCTGGCCAGGAAACAGCCATTTACAAGTGAACTGAATAAAAACATTTAGACACACATTTTTCTTTGCTCCATCTCCCATTGCAGCCTGGCCTTTCTCTGTTCATGCACGTCTGATTTAGTCATATCCTACAATATACATAGATATAGACAGTACATAGATATACACAGTAGATAGATATACACAATACAGAGATAGACACAATACAGAGATAGACACAATACAGAGATAGACACAGTACAGAGATAGACACAATACAGAGATAGACACAGTACAGAGATAGACACAGTACAGGGATAGACACAATACAGAGATATACACAGTGCATAGATATACACAATACAGAGATAGACACAGTACAGAGATAGACACAGTACAGAGATAGACACAGTACAGAGATAGACACAATACAGAGATAGACACAATACAGAGATAGACACAATACAGAGATAGATACAGTACAGAGATAGACACAATACAGAGATACACACAATACAGAGATATACACAATACAGAGATAGACACAGTACAGAGATAGACACAATACAGAGATAGACACAATACAGGGATAGACACAGTACAGAGATAGACACAATACAGGGATAGACACAATACAGAGATAGACACAGTACAGAGATAGACACAGTACAGGGATAGACACAATACAGAGATATACACAGTGCATAGATATACACAATACAGAGATAGACACAGTACAGAGATAGACACAGTACAGAGATAGACACAGTACAGAGATAGACACAATACAGAGATAGACACAATACAGAGATAGACACAATACAGAGATAGACACAGTACAGAGATAGACACAATACAGAGATAGACACAATACAGAGATAGACACAATACAGAGATAGACACAATACAGAGATAGATACAGTACAGAGATAGACACAATACAGAGATACACACAATACAGAGATAGACACAGTACAGAGATAGGCACAATACAGAGATAGACACAATACAGAGATAGACACAGTACAGAGATAGACACAGTACAGAGATAGACACAATACAGAAATAGACACAATACAGAGATAGACACAATACAGAGATAGACACAGTACAGAGATAGACACAATACAGAGATAGACACAATACAGAGATAGACACAGTACATAGATATACACAGTACATAGATATATACAGTACATAGATATATACAGTACATAGATATATACGGTACATAGATATATACAGTACAGAGATAGACACAGTACATAGATATATACAGTACATAGATATATACAGTACATAGATATATACAGTACATAGATATCACAGTAGATAAACATACACAGTACATAGATATATACAGTACATAGATATACACAGTACATAGACATACACAGTACACAAACAATACAAAAGCAATGAGTATCTAGTACTCACAGGTCTGGATATCTCTACAGGGGCTTTGGAGTAGAACTCATCTATCGGGACTAGACTCAATTCTTCATCCTTTGACCTACAAACAACATAGTCTTTGTAACAGATGTTTAATGCAACTTTTCCTAACATTATATACCATATACATTATATACATTATACACTTATATGTACAAGTAACATATATAGTTTTTTACACTAAATGTACTATAATTACACCTTATATAATAAGGCATGGACATGGAACGTACCTGAACTCCAGACACTTGTCTATCTCTTTCTGTAGATGTCCTACTTCATATTGTAAGTTTTGTAACTGCAGGTGGTACTGATCATTCTTACTTCTTTTCTACAGTACAACACGAGATAACATGTTATGCTATCCTTTATATGTATCATTGTACATGAGATAACATGCTATGATATCCTTTATATGTATCATTGTATACATTTCCATGCGATAAAAATAGCTCACCCTCTACATCATGAGTGGAAAAATTGTCATGAGATTTAAAACTACAGTTGGTAATCTAGGTGAAAACTACAGTTGGTAATCTAGGTGAAAACTACAGTTGGTAATCTAGGTGAAAACTGACACAACTTTTATTGTAAAGAAAATTCCCTTTAGGAAATTGAAACCTGACTATAGCTGTAAATAGATGAAAATAGTAAGCAGAAATACAAACAAGATGCAAGTAATCATAATTCGTAGAAAGAGATTAAGATGATCCAAACCTCACTGGTGGTTTCCTTAGCCTTAGCAGACCCCAAATGTGACAACCTATTCAGTTTACGGAGCCTGGCTATAGCCAATGAGGTAAATATTCGTTGTTCACAGATTTCCTTAGTCTATAAAACAACCAATGACAGACATTCTTCTGGCTGAAGCCAATGATAAAACATCACAAATCTACTTCACTAACCCACCTACCTGACAGACCAAGCTATAAACTGATCAATAACTTATCTACCTGACAGACAAAGCTATAAACTGATCGATAACTCATCTACCTGACAGACAAAGCTATAAACTGATCAATAACTCATCTACCTGAGAGACAAAGCTATAAACTGATCAATAACTCATCTACCTGACAGACAAAGCTATAAACTGATCAATAGTTCATCTACCTGACAGACAAAGCTATAAACTGATCAATAACTCATCTACCTGAGAGACAAAGCTATAAACTGATCGATAACTCATCTACCTGACAGACAAAGCTATAAACTGATCAATAACTCATCTACCTGAGAGACAAAGCTATAAACTGATCAATAACTCATCTACCTGACAGACAAAGCTATAAACTGATCAATAGTTC
Source organism: Cryptosula pallasiana (assembly GCA_945261195.1). NCBI lineage: Eukaryota > Metazoa > Bryozoa > Gymnolaemata > Cheilostomatida > Cryptosulidae > Cryptosula > Cryptosula pallasiana. The sequence goes on along the minus strand of OX183133.1, from coordinate 15,409,410 downwards.
ATCTACCTGACAGACAAAGCCATAAACTGAACATACATTACCCAGGTGTACCACCATTTGACAATACCTAATATTTTGTAACAAACAACCATAAGTTAGTATAATACTTTACAAGGTAATAAAAACTCCTTCGATTATTTCTATCACAATATATTGATAACTTACCGCAGATACATCCTTGTCCTTTTTTAGTTCTCGTATTTTGCTCAGTGAGTCTCTAATACTACTGACCGTTGCTTTAACAGTGTTTAAATCTTCTGTTTTGTCTCGCGTTTTGCTCTGTTCAACTTCAAGATTGAATAGTTCAACATCCGATACTTGCTACAATAAAAAAACAGCTGAGAGGGACTGATGAGGACTAAAAGTTTAATGACAAAAAGTACAAAGGAATTTTGACAGCTTCATAATATTTATTACAAAAGGCATCTCTATTTCATTTAAAAGCATACATTTGGCTCGTTAAATTTTGCGACACATGCGAGCGATATATGAAAAGAAACAGACAAACACTCCATTAACTAACTTTACTACAATATAGATGAGTTAGAAATATTGCAACTAGATACTTAAGAGAAATTATTAACAGCGAGAAAAGGAATCCCTATTTTGAAACTCAAATGATTTCACTACAAAAGGCTAAAGAATACATGAACAAAAAACTTCAATGGGTTGTGATGCAAAGAAAAAATTGGAAATTTGCATGAATGTTTGAAATACTACCGACATGACAGAAAAAATCTGCCAATTTAGCCTGCAGAATAACGTGACTAACAACCTTGGCTTTGGTTTCATCAGGTCTCATCTTCTTAACGTCAAGCTTTTTGGTAGGAGACTCATCTGCACCTACACGCTTTCTATCTTTTTCCTTGGTAGACATTCAGTCTCTCAGCCACCTGTCTAATTACCACAATTTACTGATTTTATGGTGGCAATAGTTTTTGTTGTTTGTAATCACTGATTAGCTGATAAAAAAAAGATTGGCGATTGCAACTGTTGTTATTGTTATTTAGCAAATATAGTAACAAAAATCAATGAAACTCATAAACAAATAGATGATACGAAAACATTCAATAGGATAAGTGGCAACAAATATGTGTTTTTGAACTTTTATTAACGCTGAACATGAAGTCAGGTGCAGGCAACTTCTGGAAAGTCATTTTTGGAATAGGGAAAAAATTTATTGAGTATACAACAGGCCTGTAGTTTAAGGGACGGCAGCACGGCACTGCCGCTCCATTGAAGTGACCAGAAAATTTGATTTTTGTAACATTTTTTTCAAATAAAGCACAGAAATATACAACTCCTAATAAACTGTCAAATACATTAGTGTGCTTATCACTTGGAGATAGGTGACAGCAATGAGATAGTAGTGTAGTAAAATAGCCTTGTTTGTCAATTATTTCAAGCAGAATATCATCTCTATTTAAAACAATGTGGTGGCTTTGCTGGTTCTGAGGGAAAATGATCAGTAATCTTGAAAGATTTTGATTATTTGTATTGTATAAACATAGAAACATAGTTCTATGTGTGTAAACCAATCTTCGCGGTTTTTTGTATAAATTTGTATTGAACTAAGGCTACTGGGAAATCAAGGCAGCCTGCATGCCCAGTGTACGTTTTTGAGCTTTGAACAAGAAAAACATCATGTGTGCAGGCAGTGTGATAGATATTGAAGTGAATATGAATCCCTGTTCAAGTTTGTTGATTTATCCTTATCTGCAATGAATAAATAAAAAAATACAATATTGTCATTGATACCAAATCAACAAGCATTAGTGCTCAGGTTGATGGTGGTGTCACTAATAATTATTATCAATAATAATAATTATTATTAATAATAATAATTATTATCATAATAATAAATAATGAATGATTTATTAGTAAATAAGTAAGTAATAATAATTATTATAAACAAATTATTTGATAATAACAAAAAATAATAAATAGTTGTTTTAATAATAATAATTATTATTGTTTGCTGTTTTTCTTGTTGTTAGCTAAATTATTGATTAATATATTATTACGTTTGTTGTTATTATTATTAGTTATAATAGTTATTATACTAGAATTATAATAATTTAAACAATAGCAACTAGCGTTCTAATTAATTTTTAATCGATGTTAATAATTACTTCAACCATGTTCATGGTTATTACTACTACATCTATACTCCTAGTTGCTGTTTAATATTATTATTTGATATGACAGAAAAATAGTTAAGTAGTGAGTGTAGTAGTGTATCATAACTAATACCACATAAGTGTGTATAATTTGTTATTAATTTTTGGAATTTGTAACGAACGTAGACAGGAACGAACGTCGACAGGAATGAATGCAGACATAGCTGGAATGAATGTAGACACAACTTGGAATGAACGTCGACAGACCTGGAATGAAAGTCGACTATGTTAGAGAGAAGAAAATTTTGACGTTCATTCTAGGAAGTGTCGACATTCATTCCTGGCAACATATAAAGCTTCGTTTCAACATTCGTTCCAGGAATGAAACAAATTGTCTTTTCCCAAAGTAAACAACTCCTGGAATGAAAGTCGAAATGACATTTATATATTGCCAAGAACGAACGTAGACACATCTAGGAATAAAAGTCGAAATTCCTTTGTTTGTTGCATAGTCAACATTCATTCCAGGTCTGTCGACGCTCATTCCAGGATGTGTCTACGTTCATTCCAGCTATGTCTGCATTCAGTCCTGTCGAGGTTCATTCCTGTCTACGTTCGTTCCAATTCCCTAATTTTTTATCATAAACAGTGACGTTTATTTATTACACCAAATAACGGTATTTTATTGTACAGATTATATTTATTATATGATATTTATATTCACAAGATTTCAATACGTTTACTGCCATTTTTTTCACTTAGAAGCAGGTGGTTAAAGATTGGATGATGAATTTTTCTATAGTAATGCCAATGTGCAAGCTCAGACCACACTAATTTTGATTATTGTTATTTAAACTTCATTCTATTTTACCAAGTTATTAGCGTTTACTTGAGCTTTCCTGGCCAAGAATCAGTAAAACTTGCCTTTAAAACTGATGAAAATACCTTTGTCCAACTGTTTAATTCTCAAAATTTTTCGACACGGGGGAGGGCGCTCTGCCGCCACTCCCGCATCCACCCCAATTTTTTAGTTTAATTTTTCATGCTAATACTTAGATGGAAAAAATGCAATAATCTTTGACATGTAAATCGTAGTTTCCGAAATAGCAGATGTACCCATTTGCGTAAAAATTAAACTTGTTGCATCCAAATCCTGTATACTTCTTCGTCATTTCATCTTGGTTAGCTGAACAATCAGAACACCCCGCACTTGATTTAAAGAAAAACTCTAAATCTCTTTTAGCAATCAAATACACTTGAAATGCACGAGATGTACTTTTAGTCATCAATAAAGGCTTGCCACTGCACCAATACTTCACCAACAGATACTGCACAAATTTTTTGGTGTCAATGTACCTATATCATGGATCGTCAAAATGTGCCAGTGGCTACACAAACATTCGTAGCATACCGATGTACTAGCTGCTAGATGTATGATGAACTAGTTTTTTTAGCTGTTTCGTTACTGACAACAAACATTTTTTTCTTTTAATATGATGAAATTAAAAAATACATGTATTGTAATGCATGTTCATTTTTTTCATAATAAAAAAACAATGAATTTTATATATTGTATCATATTCATTCATTTATTAATAAATCATCAGAATGTTGTTATCAATCATTTTTTGTTGTAGTTATTATTATTAGTTATTATTACAGTAGTTGTTAGCTAAACATCATTATCAATGATAACTATTAATCTTTTTGATGATTTTAGGAACCATATAAAATAAATTCATCACACTAAATGTTTTTGTCCACAACTGCATTACATCAAAATATTTTTTGGTGGAAAATGATGAAGGTGCAAGTTCGATAATATCAGCAATTCTTCGGAATTTGATGCTGATAAATCCTTTTGTCTAGCGGAAATGTGTTGTAAATGATAAAACTATGAAATTTCTAACATAATTTGTAATAGCCAATGACAGGGTGCTGATGTGCCATCAGCATAGGGCCTAGGCCATCATGCTGATTTGGCTACCGATCAATCCTCAAGATGTGCAAATATATCGGTCGAGCCCATCACAAGGCCTTCTGATAGCAAATGTCCAAAAGTGTATCCACCACTGTCACCGCCATGTAGCCACCAGCAATCACAAATAACTTACTACAGTAATTTGGTAAAAATTATTTTGATGTTGATATATATACATATCTATATCATGTGATTTCAGTCTCCATAAGTGATAGAAATGTTTATCTCAGACTAATCACACTTTGAAAGAGGTCTATGGGCTGCGAAATGAAGCTAAGTGTGTTTGCTTTGAGTAGGAAGACTATTTAATGTTTTGATCGGATACCTAATCTATCTGTCATTCTATGTTTTATTTGTAACTGACTCCATGGATTTTTTCCAGTCTTGTTTATGCTTTTTATTGCCAACAAGTACAATATTGTGCGGGAAATGACTGAACAATTCTATTAAGCACCTCTCTCTGCCATTTCTTGTGAAGAACATTCTATCCATTAAAAAGGAGCATTATTTGAACACATGCACGTGCCAACGTGATCGATCCATTGTTAATTACCATATGTATTTCCATACCAACTGTAACATTTAATAGCCTTAGCCCAACTGCTGGACAATCAATCTATCCTGTTATGTTCTTTTGTATAGCCAACCACCTTTTCCCATATTATGTCACAAGAAAATATTTACATAATCACTTGTGTATAAATACTGGCTGAGGCTCTCTCCTAATCAGAGTCATCGGATGAGCCAAGCCAATCGAAAGAAGAATGCATTACTCTCAATCACATTCTCTCTCTTGTATTTGCACGTACCTAAAATCTTGCAGTTATTCCAAGCTTAGCTGCTGTGGTCCAGCATTAACTTGCACACTTATACAAAACGCTGACCAGTGAATGGCCTACACCATTGTAGTGTAAAGAATTACAGCTACACAGTTGAGCAGTGGGATTGGTCCTTCAAGGCAGCCCAGCACTATCATCTAGTGACAACCCAGTGCTTGACCATAGTCTGCTGGTTCCGGCCTGAAGCTGAGGGAAGTGCAGGTGTCTGCTGCCATGACAGTTGGAACAGGGTCACAAAGTCCTGCACAGTGTGGTCAATTGTTCTCAACAATACAAAAAAATGAACAACTCATGAACACCTTGATTATTCCGCTCTTCTCACCTCTTCATACAACGATTGTCGATAGTAGTCTTAATAGTAGCCAAAAAAACTGCTATTACTAACTAATAAAAATAATGAACACCACTTCTACTATCAATTACTATTTTTTGTTATCATTAATATTACCATCAGATTTATATTTTTTAGATTAGTTGGCTGACCAATCCATGATGATGATATGATTATGATTACAGATGTTTTTGAACAAAAACTATTATTATCATTATTATTATATATCTTATTATTAATAGTAAATATTAATTAGTAGTTACCAATTATTATTATAAAAAACTATTAATGATTTTATTATTATCGATTATCATTTATAAGAATTATTGTAAATAATAACAATCAATAATAAAACTTTCAAGTCGATAGTTATAATTAATAAATTAATAGCTATTAATAATAATGATTATTAATTAACAATAATAAAGCAATTGAATTTATTGCATTATTACTATAAATTATTATAAATTATATATTTATATTACTACTACTATTGAATAATAATAATAATATTGTAACTTTGTTGTAGAAACCACAAGCCGGCTGCCAATAATAATTGGTGAGTTTTGGGCCACTTTCAGCAACCTTATTTTTATTATTATGTATGTTGAGACCTATGATGATGATCAGGTTCGTAAAAGTGGCCCAAAAAGCCCACCATTATGATTTTTCACCAGTCGTACTGTACAGGATTTTATAGTCGGTTGGTGAACGAGTGGTAGCATGCACATGTACTAGGCCCCAGGCTGTTTACTGTTACTATACACGACTGCTGTCAGCATACGACTTGCTGCCTGTCCCTACCACTGCCTGCCCAGCATAGTCAGACTAGCTGGGTAGGAGACTAGAAAGAGTATAGGGCTTTTACAGGCCGGCACTCCTTAGTTAGTCGTACTGTAGGGTAGTAGTGCAGCTGTTCTGTAGGAGAATGAATAAGTCTTTGTAGTGGAAAGATAATAGCTTGTATTGGTTGTACGCCTAGCTGAGCTCTTGTCCCGCTCCGAGTAGCAGAGAGCTTCAGCTAGCTTATATATAAAAATGTTACATAACATCTAGCCTTAGCGGCTGTCAACAAAATGTCAATTGCGTAATGTGAGTACATAAAGATAAACAGAGACAAATAAGCTGCCTAGATTAAGGCCAAGTCACATGAGCTGTCCTTTGTTATCATATGTTTTCATAGAGCTATAATCACTTGAGTGTACGCTTCCTTTTGTAGGCAGAAGTATTTAGTCAATTCTACCACAGTACAACAGTAGGGTAGTGGGTCGAAGTGTGTGTCGAATTTGTTGCAGCAAAGCTATGAATGATAAATGAGGATCATTACTATTAATTATTTATCATAATGATCGATGATAATCATACTACTAATCATAATAATCAATGATTATCATTTATTATAATAATAAATAATTATTAAATTTATTTATTATTATTATTATTATTATTATTATTAATTATTATTATCTTATGGTCAAGTGTGTGGGAACAAAACTAACTAACTTTCATTGACACCAGTGGCCACTGATATTCAAGTTTTAGAAAAATGAGCTGTGGTGGGAAGGTAATAATAATACTCATTAATGAATGATACGTCCCTATTTATGTAGTACCCAATATGTATAATATGATGTTGGGTTACGATATTTGTGAGAAAGATTAAAAGATGAAGAAAGAGTAGCGGAAGTGATCTTCTCTTTGAAATACTTGACTCGCTCAAACCGAATAAGACGACAACTCCCAAGTATGAAGAAATGGAAATATTTTGGCGGTGATGGTCTTAACACACAGGGTTAATTTTTAACTAAAACTACTGTATTAGATTTTTCTCTGTTGATATTTGCTTAGGCCAAAATAACAATATTATTATACTGAGAAGTATGCTTCTCATTCTGCACCACAGCAATATTAAACATAAAATCTTGGTTGGGATAGATAGCAGTGCTGTGAACAGGACTAGACACAAAACTGCAAGCCACAATTACCTCAACTGGGCCTTAAAGAGATTTAACACAAAATCAAAAGTCAAGTCAAGCAATTCTATTGTGAAGCAATTCAAGTTACAAGGTTTTTCAATAGAAACAGGCAAGCCAATTGAACTACTTGACTTGCTGACACCTCAATTAATTACATTCTCCTTTCCATTCAATAACCTGTCAATTTTGCCTTGGTTGGAGCTTCACATAAGACATCACATCACTATGGTAAGTAGTAGACAGCAGTTCTTACCAGCATAATAGAGTGGAACAATGTTATAACAGAATGACAAGAGTATATGACTAGAGTATAAGACAAGAGTATAAGACAAGAGTATAAGACAAGAGTATAAGACAAGAGTATAAGACAAGAGTATAAGACAAGAGTACAAGAGTATAAGACAATAGTATAAGACAAGAGTATAAGACAATAGTATAAGACAATAGTATAAGACAATAGTATAAGACAATAGTATAAGACAATAGTATAAGACAAGAGTATGAGACAAGAGTATGAGACAAGAGTATGAGACAAGAGTACGAGACAAGAGTACGAGACAAGAGTACGAGACAAGAGTACGAGACAAGAGTACGAGACAAGAGTATAGGACAAGAGTATAAGACAAGAGTATAAGACAAAAGTATAAGACAAGAGTATGAGACAAGAGTATAAGACAAGAGTATAAGACAAGAGTATAAGACAAGAGTATAAGACAAGAGTATAAGACAAGAGTATAGGACAAGAGTATAAGACAAGAGTATAAGACAAGAGTATAAGACAAGAGTATAGGACAAGAGTATAAGAGAAGAGTATAAGACAAGAGTATAAGATAATAGTATAAGACAAGAGTATAGGACAAGAGTATAAGACAAGAGTATAGGACAAGAGTATAAGACAAGAGTATAAGACAAGAGTACAAGAGTATAAGACAAGAGTATAGGACAAGAGTATAAGACAAGAGTATAAGACAAGAGTATAAGACAAGAGTATAAGACAATAGTATAAGACAAGAGTATAAGACAATAGTATAAGACAATAGTATAAGACAATACTATAAGACAAGAGTATAGGACAAGAGTATAAGACAAGAGTATAAGACAAGAGTATAAGACAATAGTATAAGAGTATAAGACAATAGTATAAGAGTATAAGACAAGAGTATAAGACAAGAGTATAAGACAAGAGTATAAGACAAGAGTATAGGACAAGAGTATAAGACAAGAGTATAAGACAAGAGTATAAGACAAGAGTATGAGACAAGAGTATGAGACAAGAGTATGAGACAAGAGTACGAGACAAGAGTACGAGACAAGAGTATAAGACAAGAATATAAGACAAGAGTATAAGACAAGAGTATAAGACAAGAGTATAAGACAAGAGTATAAGACAAGAGTATAAGACAAGCGTATAAAACAAGAGTATAAGACAAGAGTATAAGACAAGAGTATGAGACAAGAGTATAAGACAACAGTATAAGACAAGAGTATAAGACAAAAGTAAAAGACAAAAGTATAAGACAAGAGTATAAGACAAGAGTATAAGACAAGAGTATAAGACAATAGTATAAGACAAGAGTATAAGACAAGAGTATAAGACAATAGTATAAGACAATAGTATAAGACAATAGTATAAGACAAGAGTATAAGACAATAGTATAAGACAAGAGTATAAGACAATAGTATAAGACAATAGTATAAGACAAGAGTATAGGACAAGAGTATAGGACAAGAGTATAAGACAAGAGTATAAGACAATAGTATAAGACAAGAGTATAAGACAAGAGTATAAGACAAGAGTATAAGACAAGAGTATAAGACAAGAGTATAAGACAAGAGTATAAGACAAGAGTATAGGACAAGAGTATAAGACAAGAGTATAAGACAATAGTATAAGACAAGAGTATAGGACAAGAGTATAAGACAAGAGTATAAGACAAGAGTATAAGACAAGAGTATAAGACAAGAGTATAAGACAAGAGTATAAGACAATAGTATAAGACAAGAGTATAAGACAAGAGTATAAGACAAGAGTATAAGACAAGAGTATAAGACAATAGTATAAGACAAGAGTATAAGACAATAGTATAAGACAATAGTATAAGACAAGAGTATAAGACAAGAGTATAAGACAAGAGTATAAGACAAGAGTATAAGACAAGAGTATAAGACAAGAGTATAAGACAATAGTATAAGACAAGAGTGTGAGACAAGAGTATAAGACAAGAGTATAAGACAATAGTATAAGACAAGAGTATAAGACAAGAGTATAAGACAAGAGTATAAGACAAGAGTATAAGACAATAGTATAAGACAATAGTATAAGACAAGAGTATAAGACAAGAGTATAAGACAAGAGTATAAGACAATAGTATAAGACAAGAGTGTGAGACAAGAGTATAAGACAAGAGTATAGGACAAGAGTATAAGACAATAGTATAAGACAAGAGTATAAGACAAGAGTATAAGACAAGAGTATAAGACAAAAGTATAAGACAAGAGTATAAGACAAGACTATAAGACAAGAGTATAAGACAGGAGTATAAGACAAGAGTATAAGACAATAGTATAAGACAAGAGTATAAGACAATAGTATAAGACAATAGTATAAGACAATAGTATAAGACAAGAGTATAGGACAAGAGTATAAGACAAGAGTATAAGACAAGAGTATAAGACAATAGTATAAGAGTATAAGACAATAGTATAAGAGTATAAGACAAGAGTATAAGACAAGAGTATAAGACAATAGTATAAGACAATAGTATAAGACAAGAGTATAAGACAAGAGTATAAGACAATAGTATAAGACAAGAGCATAAGACAAGAGTATAAAACAACTTGGGAAGTTTTTAAACATCTGTTATTGTCAACCAGAAATTGCACAATTATGTTTGAAAATCAATTCAAGTCAAACAGAAAGCAAGTAGTTCAGAATCAATTTTAATAAACTGTCAATTCAAGTCTCAAGAATTTTACTGAATCTGTAAGCAAGTCATCTTTTAAAAATTCAAAGATTTGAGTCTGACTCGAGACTTGGTCTTACCAGCACTGATAGATAGTTGTTTGCTGAAGCGGATGTCACAACGATGTATTGTAATGGTTTTCCCCGTGTATGGAGTTGACCGTTACTGGCACGTACAAGGAGGGCTATATTGTCCGGCTTTGTTTCTACTGTAATGGTAGCGTAGCAGTAGAGTGGCAAAGCTTTGGTGGTTTATCTCGCGCTAGATGTAAACAGATGCTGCTATAGAGCAGGCACAACTGTGTTTAGGCAACCGGCCTCACAGATATCACAGAGTTGGAGGTAACAATGGTTTATTACTACCAACAAAAGGAAACAATTTCTAATTGCAACACACAAAAGTGAATGATTGACACAAAGTATAAGATAAAGAACGGTGGTAACTGACGGAAAGGGTCGAGTGAATACTCAACATATAACTGGTCAGAACAGTTCGCTTGCTACACACTAGTTACTTCTGAGTCCTCTACTGCTCGATGTCTCTCTACGATCTGAGCGTCTGTCTATGAACTGAACTTCTGGGCGGAATGCAGGAGTATTTATGGGAAACAAGTAATCGGCTGATAACATATGCATATAATTGGTTGAAAATAATACCCCCAGCGAGGCATAAAAAGCAATCACAAGCTGGCACACTAACACTAAATAATAGCTATAAATAGATACATGTTAGTCAGAGCACTAGTGGCGGGAAATCCTTCCTTAGACTTGGCTTGGGTGAGCGGCAGGTCAGCTGCACTCTTGTGTAGCCAAGCGTAGTCATCTAGTGAGTATTCTTTATGCAGAAGAGGTATATATAATAGCACCGGCTGAAGATAAGGGAGCTACACTGTGCAAATTTATTACACAGGCCGCTTCAACGATCAAGTACTTCCGTACTGATAGTTAAACAGGCACAGGGTGGCCATATAAATAAGAGGCCGGGGATAAATATGGGAGTATATAAGTATGAGTATATACAGGGGAGTCTCAAAGAGACTGTCAACTACAAAACCTGTAGTCCGGGAGGTACACACGGAGTATGTCCTGAGGCACAAGACCATGTGCAAAGAGGGTAAATATGGTTAAAACCTGCCAACTGGCAGTGGGGTGGTTAAATAGGTTCAAAAAGTCTCAAAGAGACCGTCGACTACAAAACCTGTAATCCAAGAGGCACATACGGAGTATGTCCTGCGGCACAAGAGCATGTGCGGAAAATAAATATAGTTAAAACCTGCTAGCCGGCAGTGAAGGGATTAAACTGGAAGAAGTTGAAGAGTCAACCGACACACCAAGGCGGTGTGGACACATCAGTGTGGTGTCACGGAAAAAAAGAGAGGCATGCCATGCTCTAAAACAGGCAGCCCCATAGAGTCTGTTGAATATCTTTCAGGCGGGTGATCTCCGTCTTTAGCAACTCGGCTCTGGTTCTCAGTCTCTAGACTTTGGCCCCGGTAAGGGTTCCAGTTAGTACTCTCCCTCTCAGTTCTTCTAACTCGTTTTCAAACTACGTGATGCCTCCACCTATAGACAACGCCCAGCGAGCTCGGTACTGTAAGAAACGTATAGGCAGGCTAACCTCTGGAGCAGGTTCTACTGGAAGTGCAGGAGCGACCGACGGAGAAACATCTCTCACCACACACGGGGGTGTAAAGATAGGGGGAGAAGGAGACACAACCATGTTTTCAGAGCTAGAAGTAACTGTGGTGCAGGGCTTCCTACGTACCTTCCTCTTGGGAATCCGGTAGCCGGCCAAGGGAAGCGACATCAGCGGTATAATACTGGACCGCGATGGAGAAGGTTCTGGTTGAGTAGGAGCTGGGGGTAGAGGTTCCGTCTCCACAGGAGTAGAGAGAACAGAGGGGGTAACAGTACCTGTCTGGGTAGGTTTGCAGGACCCAAATTCCTCAGAGGGTGACCAGTGTTGATACCTGCGGAAAGCCGGAAAGCTCTCACCATCAACGGCATAAATGTATCCCATCCGTTGGTAGTGATCAGTGTCTTCTGGTCCTGAGCCCCGTTTCTTTTGATAGCCATAAACACTGTCACGGGAGTTAGAAGAGTATCGGCACTTACAGAAGTATCTGACAAAGTGCTGGTGGACATGGACTGAGAGTTGGCGCATGTTTTTCGCCTGGTAATGGCAAATCTGGCAGGTACTACGCCTAGCTTTCTTGAGTTGCTTCTGTATCGCTTTCTCAGTGGAAGGAGCTATCCACTGCAGTAGCCGACGGGCAATGGGCGGCTTCTTGCCGGATGCATGAGGAGCAGTAACTTCCTCCGAAACAGTGGGGGAAGAAGGTGGTGGCACACCAACATCTACCAACTGCATCACGGGAAGAGTAGCAAGGAGGAAGAGCTAATTTCAGCTGCAGAGGAGGCAACAGGTGCTGTGGAAACAGGCACGAAAGCAGTCTCAACCTCACATCCGTTCATGTGTAACGGCGTGGGGCATACGGGTAGGGCTATCTGCCTTCACAGTGACAGTCACCATACTGTGACTATGAGCCGTACTGGAGGATGTAATGGTGGGAAGACGGTCCCATACCGGGGAGGGTACAGAAAAGACTTGCTGCGAAGTAGGTGTACCACAAAGGGGGACACGGCAGCAGAAACTGGAAGTGGAGGAAACTCCGTATCCAACTGGCGGGAAGAGGAGGAATGCCTCAAAGCTAGAGGATCCCTGGTAGAGCTATACTTCTGAATCCAGCTATCCAGTTGGTGGTCAGAAGGAGGGAGTGACAGTCTACTCTTGGCTGAATGTCTAGGCTGGACCAACGGAGAAACCTTCTGTGTAGGTGGAGATTGTCAATGGTGGTGACGAGCGGGGTTCTTCTCTGGTAGATGCTCTGCAGCATCATCGATTTCCATCAGAAATCCTTTTTCTTCTTCTAATTGAAGAACAGCGTCCTTGACAGGTGAAACATCCTGAGAGTAATCCATGGTGAAGTAAAAGCAGTGTTGAATAAAGTCAGCAGCGGTGAAAACACGTCCTGTGGCTTTGGAAAGTTGCATAGTAATGGCGGTTCCCGCGCTCAACAGGCATTTTCCTTGACTCGTGCTTGGTTGACAAACAGGAGGGGGCGGATGCCTCACAATGAGCTGGTTGACGGGTGCTATATTCAAGCGCCCGTTACTCTGGACTGGGAGCGGATATGAACTCAAGATTTTTCCACTATGTATGCTAGACTGTTCTCTCTCGAACGGTGTCCAGTACGGGGGGGGGGGGGGGTGGCTACAGCCCAGCCAGGTTTAATATACTTCTCTTTTGGTACCAATCGTTTTGGTAATTCTCTGTCTCTGGATAATTTCTTGACTGAACTTTTGCCCAATTCATCAACTTTGATAACTGGATGATTTTCTTTCCAAGGATTTAAAGCTTGTCCAGTGGTTGTAAGAGATTCAATGCCATCTACTAGTGGCCAGTTTGCGGGAGTTTCAGTGAGAACTGAATTAGGAGTTAGAATTAGAATTAGGAGAGCTCCTCTTCATTTCAAACAATTTATTACATGCTGTCTGTTGATCCACTCCTTTTGTTGTTGTAGCTGACTGACTATAACGCGTGGGCGGGTCAATACATCCACCTGGTTTCTGTACTAGTAGGTTAATTCGCTGGCTTTCACTGTGACTGGGCACTGGATTCATCTCCACTTGTTGCTAGGAAAACTCTCGCACACTTCGGTTATTCTTGGCTAAACTACTTGGTCGATCTTCCTCAAATTTGCTGTGAGTGGCTGGGGGTTTGGTAGGTAGTGGTTCTCATGGCCGCTCCAACTTGGACTATCTCCCTCTAGGTAAGAGGAACGATCTCGATTCTCCTAGCACAGGACCAAACGGAGAAAGCACTGGCTTAGTGGTCGGAGGTGTCAGTGTTATTTTTGCACCCATGGCTGCTCCTATCTTGGTCATTGCAGGCTCAATGCTCTGCTTAATCACCCAGGGTGATTTGTTTTGAATGAAATCAATTTTCACTCCTTTTTTCTGCAGCCATCTGAGAACCTCGGTTATACACTGTGGAAGGTTGAAGAGGTCAGATGCAGGAATGCTGATGTCTTGGAGGTGGCACAATGTGTGGCTTCCACTTGAAGACGGTTGGTGATGGTTTGGCTGGTTAGTGGGGAGGTAACTCTGCGCGCTGACCTGGTACAAGTGAGGGGTGTCTCCATTGATGCGTAGCTGTTCGATGTGTGAGATCCATATTTTTATTCACCAGTCGGCTGCCTTCCTTGTCTGTACAATGCATCTCACGTCCTGAGATCACGATGGCATGTTCACCAAACTTCAAACGGCAGTGAGGAAGGGCATCCCCAATATAGCATCCTCGTTTATATGGCTAACTACAAACGTGGCCGCTGTCCTTATATCTTTCAACTGTAGGGCTGCCTTCACTGTCCCCTAGAAGGGGATTTGTGTACCGTCCGCCATGATTCCATGTGACTCACTCTCCTTCTTCTTCACTGCCTGAGGCAAGCGGTTAAACACATGTTTTGATAAGAGGTTCGTTGTGCAACCGGCGTCAACGAGGAGCGTGACTGGCTGGTTCTCTAACCTACCGGGAAGGAATAACTCGCTCTGTAGGGCCTCTCTACTTTCTGGTCAGGTACACAGATGGGCTGTACTTCAGTAGCACGGGAAGGAGGGGGCAGCACTCTGACTGGTGAGTGTGGCGTGCTCCATTGGTTGTCTAACTGGTACAGCTACCGCTTGCTGAGCGAGGGCAGGCTGGAGCTTCAGGGGACCGGTAAGTTGTACCGGAGGTAAATCCAGCAGGGTTGGTATGTTTAGTTCGTTCTGGACACGCTTCTTCTTTCCTTGCGTGGTGGCTTGGCCGTCACTGGTGGGAAGTGGTTGCCCATCAGGAGGTGGTGGCTTACTTCTTGTATGGTCTCTCAGGGAGCCGGCAGAAGAGGTAGGCAGCTTGGCATGGCCCGTTTCTGCCCGCTTCTGTTCTCTTCGCAGGGGCGCCTTATCTGAGAGGGGTAAAAGGCACAGGGTTATGTCTCTCTGGCTTCATTTCCTTTTTCCACCTTTTCGCCTTATCGCAGGTAGCCGGTGTGTTAGCTACTGCGAGCGATGCTCGTTTCCAGTCACTGGATTTTCTCTGGGTGCGGAGACGACTGGTGGTTTGGATGGACAATATCTGCTGTAGTGTCCAGGCTGTCCACAGCTCCCACACTGTGGGGATGAAGAACGAGCTGTTGTAAGAGGTGGCCACTCACTGCCAGGGGCGGTAGGTGACACAGGAGGGTGGTACACCGTACGAGGAGCCTGAACAGGAGGTTGAGGGGCAGGCTGCACCCCAGGAGGAGGTGTATGCACTGTCTGTTGCCACTCTCTCAACTGTTGCATCTCAGTGGCCATATCCTGCACTGTCTGAAGCAACCGTGTCATGGTATCTTCGTATACTGGGGCTGACTGAGGAGCAGAGTGGTGGTTTCTGCTCGCAACTGGGTAAGAGTGATCCAGTTCTTTATGAGCCGGTGTAACTACGGCAGCTGTCTGTGAATGACGGTAATGGGTTATGGAAGATTGATGGTATTCCTGGTCATACCTTTTTTCATCATGTTCTTCTACTATGCGCACCCTGGGTGGTTTGTTGTCTGTGAAGGCTCTTATCTGGAGGAATTCGCCTCCAGCACGAACAGCTTCCTCTAGGCTTCTGGGATTCAATGCCAACAAATGTCGTTGCAGATACGGGTGGCCCAGGGTGGTGGCAAACGCCTCTAACACTAGACGTTCCACATGTCCATCTGGCAAGTCTTCATATGTGACATGTACTAATCTCTCAACGTCATTGGCATGCTCCTGCAAGGAAGTCTTTGGAGCTTTCTTTAGTTGGGCAATGTTCTGTAGGGCCTCACGGCGTGTCAGGCCAAAATGAGCATGGAGTGCGGTGTACACAGCTCTAAGGTTGTTAGGCTTGCCACACTCTAGGGCATCTTCTCGGAGCGCTTCCCTCACATGTAGCAGGGAGGCATTATCGTCCCAACCGTTTGCTTCAGCAACTTTCAGGAACCGACCAATGAAATATTCTACATCACCCTGTCCATTGAACTTAGGTGGTTTGAAGACCGGCGCAGGTGCGCGGGGGTGGAGCACTCCTCTAAGGGTTTCAGCTAGTCTGTCTAAAGCCGCTGCTTCTGGGGTGCCGGTTGGCAATCGCCCTGCACTTCTGGCTCTATGTGCAGCCATACGCGGAAACTCCTCTCATTGAGGCTCTCTGTATATATTTAATCGTCTCTTTTTTCAGCAGGATAGGTAGGTTGGTTGTTCTGTACTGCAGGGTGAGGTACAGTGGAACGTCTACTCCTCTTCTGTGCTTCTTTCTTCAGCTGGATAGGTGGTTTGACCGTACTCTACTGGGAGGCGAGGTGGGACGTGATGTCTGCTCTTCCTCTATATAGTGTAATAGGGCCATACTCACTCCACGCTGTAGGAGGATGCTGGTGAAAAGGGGAAAACAGTATCCGTGGGGTGGTAGGGGGGGGGGTGATCTACCAGATGCTGTTGATAGGGAGGGGGCACCAATACTCAGGGCAAAGGGGAAACAGTAGTTGGTGAGTTTGGCTGTTAGCTTTCTCTCTTGTAGTACCGGGGTGAGAACAAGAACAATCCCACCGCTGCCACCAATGTAATGGTTTTCCCCGTGTATGGAGTTGACCGTTACTGGCACGTACAAGGAGGGCTATATTGTTTCTACTGTAATGGTAGCGTAGCAGTAGAGTGGCAAAGCTTTGATGGTTTATCTCGCGCTAGATATAACCAGATGCTGCTATAGAGCAGGCACAACTGTGTTCAGGCAACCGGCCTCACAGATATCACAGAGTTGGAGGTAACAATGGTTTATTACTACCAACAAAAGCAACGCACTAAAGTGAATGATTGACACAAAATATAAGATAAAGAACGGTGGTAACTGACGGCAAGGGTCGAGTGAATACTCAGCATATAACTGGTCAGAACAGTTCGCTTGCTACACACTAGTTACTTCTGAGTCCTCTACTGCTCGAGGTCTCTCTACGATCTGAGCGTCTGTCTATGAACTGAACCTCTGGGCGGAATGCAGGAGTATTTATGGGAAACAAGTAATCAGCTGATAACATATGCATATAATTGGTTGAAAATAATACCCCCAGCGAGGCATAAAAAGCAATCACAAGCTGGCACACTAACACTAAATAATAGCTATAAATAGATACATGTTAGTCAGAGCACTAGTGGCGGGAAATCCTTCCTTAGACTTGGCTTGGGTGAGCGGCAGGTCAGCTGTACTCTTATGTAGCCAAGCGTAGTCATCTAGTGAGTATTCTTTATGTAGAAAAGGTATATATAATAGCACCGGCTGAAGATAAGGGAGCTGCACTGTGCAAATCTATTACAGTATGTTGAGTTGTGTCATCACAAGAACACTACAACCACATTGATTGGTTTGATGCCGTGTTAAATTGTATTTGTTATTTACATAAACTTCTCCAATAAATAAATACCAATACATGCATATAGTAGGCTGTACAAAAACCAAGAATTATGTAAAAATGGTAACAAGCAGGAAAGCACAGTTGTCAGCTTGAAATTGTTACATCTCGTTGTCTTTCCAGCCAAATTGAATAGAATTTATCATAGTTTTGCATGGCTGCCCCATCTATGACCATTCGGGGATTGCTTTTGGGGTTTTTCTCCTACAAAAATATTAACGATAAACCAAATTGGAGGAATATTCTACAATGAATAAATGAGTGAGGTAGAGAAAATACAAACAATTCAAAAAGAATAGATATGAAACAACAGCACTAAATGACACACCTGTGCAACAAGCCTTGACTTTCCTGTATTAAATTTATGGTCCAAAATATCTAAAAATTCTTTATCTGGTGTGATGCTGCATTTATCCATTTCCTCCAATATCATTTCCAAATGTTCAAAATGTGTACATCCAGCATTCAAGAGCATAGCCTTCAAAATTGGCAGATCTGCAGCAATGCCTTGTTTCTACAAACAATGAGAAATTGTTTTTTTTTGTCATGAAACAGTTATAAACAAATCACTAAACAACTCAGTAATTGTTAAAACTAAAATGTAACAACCAACCGTCATGTCATCAAGCAATTGTTGGCACTTGTACAACGTAGTACACACTTCAGCCAGTATTCTGTATGTCTCCCTATCATATTGTATGTTGTCTTCTCTTGTCTTACGGTAGAAATCGTAGACCTCATTGCAACAATTCCTTTTGAGCATGCGTATGAATATATATCGGTAGAAGTTGCTGTCAGGGACCACCTCATACTCCTACACATATAATCATCCAGGTTTTGTCTAGTACAAGTTTGTGCAGCTGTTGTCTTCTTCTTCCATGTCAAATTATAGAAACAATTTATATGAAACTTTTCTAGTTTTTGTCAGAAAGCAGTAAAATTATTACTTCAAGAATGGGAGCGCCTGTAAGTAGCTGCAATGATCTGTTACTATTTAGTTACTAGTGTTGGCAGCTCTCTAATGCTGCGGGAAGGGGGTATTGCACTTCCCCAAACATAGAGAGCCACTCAGACTAGTAGAGTTACCTGCATTACTTGGAGCAGTCCTTCCTCACACTGTTTGTTATTGGGGAGAGCTCTCAGCAAGTAGAAGAATGTTACAATGTCTGGTTTACAGTTGTGAGTCTTCATACGGTTTAATATACCGGTCACACCACCTGTTAAATATGCGTTTGATTGGTCGCTTAAGCCAACCAATCAACTAACCACACATGTACACCTACAAGCAACATATATTCATAGACATTAAAACGTAACTCACCTAAGGCCATCAACCTATCACTGGCGGTGTGGAGGCTTTTCAACGTCATTTCTGCTGGCAGCTTGAGTTTAGAGTTGAGTATGTCAGGCATTGCATCAGCAGCAGTTGCCTGAACAGAACTAGCTGCTGACTCATTGCTGACGAGCTGAATACCACTGAGCGTTGCCTGCCCCTCTCCCTCGCTGTCAGTAATAGCAGAGGTTATTGATTCAGTATTATCTGCTGCCGCAGCAATCTGTAGAGGTGATTGGTCAGTTTGGGCTGCCTGTTTAGGCTGCTGATATTGGACCAGCTGTCTAAACTGGTCCATGTCTCCAGAGCCACAGTACAGAGTCCTTAACAGCAGGTTGTACTGTTTGGTGGTGAGATAAAGGTGCTTCTTTTTACGCAACGACCTCCAAACCTGGTGGGCAATGAATGGTAAATATTGATGGCAAGATGATACCAGATACCAAAACTTCCACTTCTCTCTTTATTTAATCGGATGCTGCTGTAGAGGAGGAGGCACTAAATCAGTGCCTCCTCCTCTGCAGCAGCCCATTGCTTTATTAAACTTTCTCTGCAAATACTACTTGAAATTTTGTATAGGGTAGACTAACATACAACAGGGCATATACACTAGACCACACAAGATGTACATACAACAGAGCATATACACTAGACCACACAAGATGTTGACTCACACTGATGGCCAGCTGAAAGCCAGAGTGCTTGTGGGAGCTGCAGGCTATGAGAAGTGAGCTAAGCATGTACGAGTCATTGGCAGCAGTAGAGGGACATTCATCTGCTAGACGAAACGCTGTCTCCACGTCTCCCAACATACCAAAGCATTTGACAGCAGCCTACAACAGCACCCAATCAGTGCTTATCGTGCACCAGACAGATACAACACAGCCCTTACAAAAATAGGAGTTTGGTGATTATACGACAAGTTTTATTTCTATTGCTTGAAGAAGACATGATTTCTCTTATCTAAGGGAAAGCAAACATGACATAATTGCTCTGTTTTAATTTCAACATGAAATAAAAATACTATAAACTATTGTTATTCTCTTTCACTTTATTAAGTTGTTCAAAAATAAACCGCCACCAATTCCATATGCAACTCATCTTTGGAGTTGCCTTTTCTTCAGTGTCAAATGAAGTTGAACGCAGTTAAAAATCCATAACAATGCACCTCATGGATCTTTGACTGATCTCAATTTCATTGATCTGATCTACAATTTTTCGCAAAGAACTTTGTTTTCGGAGTTGTGCTCTCAGTAATTCCATCAATAATATAAATGTAATAGAGGCCGATTTGCCAGCATTTTCTTCGTTACCAGTAACTCATAAGGCCATAAAGCGTAGTTGCAAAAGTTTGGTTTGTTTGTATAGAAGGAGGGCATCCAAGTAATAGTCATTGAGCAGAGACTTTTAAGAGCATCAAAAATAAGGTTTGCAATTATTTTCAGATTCTTTGATGGTGTTTTAGTTGAGTAGGCATTTTAATTTATGACCAACCATCTTCGGTGAATCTGCTGCTATGAACACGCCGGCATCCACAGTAATATGCTATCAGGCCAATATCTCAAAAACTGAAGCCAGTTTGCAGTTAAAAAAACTATTTTCAAGTCAACTTTTATCAAAAGACTGAGATAATCATAATTTAGAAATTATTTGTGAAGAAAATTACACCAGATTTGAGTTGTTGACATTGTTATTATAATCGACAACAACAATAATTCTCATATCTTTAAATCGCCAATTATTTGACTGGAAACTTGAAGTAACATAAAATGAAATAAATAATCATTCTTTAAATCAATAGAAAAGAAATATGAGCTAATTTATGATTATTTTTAATAATTTGGCATTGACTATGTAACCTCAGACACTAAAGAAGGACAACTCCGAAAAGTCAGTTGCGTAGAGAAATCCATGGCAGTTCACCTTTAGAAGAATTGAGGTAAGGCATGCGATGAGATGGCATAGACATCTAACACTGTATAGCAGCGTACATTACATGCACTTACATTGTACGTAACTGCACTCATCTCAACATTGCTGTACCTTATTCTACCTAGCAGCTGCGTAGCCTCAGCCAGAGCTAGCTGCTTATCGCTGCCGAAGTTCAGGCATACTTCAAACAACGATGTATAAATATGGCTGCCACTTGGCTCTAACCCTCTTTTCTTCATCTATAACACAGTCAACATGCAACCTTACATTCATAACTCTATGAGTGCATGTATAACTCTATAAGTGCATGTATAACTTTATGAATGCATGTATAATTCTATGAGTGAAGATATAACTCTATGAGTGAAGGTATAACTCTATGAGTGAAGGTATAACTCTATGAGTGAAGGTATAACTCTATGAGTGAAGGTATAACTCTATGAGTGAAGGCATAACTCTATGAGTGAAGGTATAACTCTATGAGTGAAGGTATAACTGTATGAGTGAAGGTATAACTCTATGAGTGACGTTATAACTCTATGAGTGAAGGTATAACTCTATGAGTGAAGGAATAACTCTATGAGTGAAGGTATAACGCTATGAGTGAAGTTATAACTCTATAAGTGAAGGTATAACTCTATGAGTGTAGGTAAAACTCTATGAGTGCGAGTGTAACTGTACAGGAGCAGACAAAATCCAGGAGTAGAAGTATAACTCCATGAGAAGAGAAATAACTCTATGAGTGCAGATATAACTCTCATGTACAGATGTAACTCTATGACTCACAGACATATAGACGGGTAAATATAGCAGGTAGGAAGCAGTAAATCTATTTCGCACACACCTGATTATACAGTGAAAAGCATTTCTTGAGATTGCCTTCTTTAGCATGAGCCTTCACCAAGTTGCCGTACATGAAAGCTGTTGGTTTGAATCTGTATTCATCGATTAGTTTGTTAAAGTACTTCTCAGCTTCCTCAAGCTATACAAAGGTTACACATAATGTTACAGATCGGTTTACACTAAAGGACACCTCAGCACTCCTGATATGTTTACAGTTGTCTCCCACTTGTCTCATCTGGGACAGGGCAAACTGTTAGCAGTTGTCTACCCTGAGACAACTCCGATACACTGAAAAAACAAACCAACTGGCCACTTCTCTAGTTTTGACAAATTATTACTCTATGAACTAGGAAACTTTAACAAATCTTTGATACCAAGGCCATCGCTGTGTGGTTCTATTTAGATAATGAAAGTAATATAACTGTTTTAATTATGCCGAAAAAAATATGGCAAAGCTGTTGGTTAAAATAACATTTGTGTAGATTTCTCATTTTTAGCGCCAATTTTTTATCTTCATTTAGTTGCTACGGCCTTTTTAATAGTTGCAAATGAGCGAAAAGACGACCAAACCATACCAAACAGCTTTACAAATACATAAACCATGTCTATGTGGTGCCATAGACGTCTATCTTTGTACAGCATTGCATGCTCATAACTGTCATTTATAAAAAAAAATAAACCTATTGCGTTCAAGTCCATGCAGACATATATCATTTGTATTGAACTTTTAGTATAAAGAATGAGATCTGTCAGTTAATTTTGGTTCGTCACAAAATGGTACCTCTGTATATAGGTAGTAGCAGTGTAGTTGGTGCTAGGTGCTGCACTAGATCAATATAGGCAAAAATACAAAGCAATATTCAAAAACCATGACTTCGCGTTTAGAATCAATATCTTGCTCATTTACAACATACCAGGGTGCAAATATGAGAAAGTGGACAATTTTTGGTGAGTCAACAAAACAACATATTAACATAATCATAATTACACTCGCAAAGATTAACGTCAATTGTAATTTTCCTTAAAATAAAACACTTGCTAACAAGTCACTCACCCGTCCTTGCTTACAAAATCGTTCTATTTTGGACTCGTAAGTATGTCGGCTGTTAGGACCACGACCTTCGTGTGACAATCTTATGAAATTGTCCTCCGTTTCCTCTCTAATAACAAGAAAGGTTGGAGTCGTCTCCTAACTGACTAAAGTGAGAGCTAGCGCCCAAGTGAGGATGAGTCACAAGAAAAAATAAGTCAACGATCTAAATAACATTCAAAAAGTTTTATTTATAATAAATTGAGCTTATGAATGATTTGTAAGAATGATAAAGGCACAAAAAACAGCAGATTTTTTGGGATAAGATATAAAATCTGAAGTGGCGACTCACGCGTATTCTTTTTTCTTATCGCCTCCCATAAGTTCACGCAATCGATCCTTTGATTTCTTCGAGTATCCACCAAACAAGAGATCTTCATCTTTAGATTCTTCTGAGATATCCATGTCATCTAACATTTGCTTATGTAGTGGTCTATACACGTCTCTTTGGATTTGAGGCCGTTTATATCGATGTTTGGGTTCAACGAAATCATTGTTAAAATCAGTCCTTGTTGCTCTGTTATGTCTACCCTCATTTATATTTCCATAGTAGTCAGTCTCTGTGTCACCATCATTTTCGCTGTAATGCTGTATATACCTGTTCCTTTTATACCCCGCTCTTTCATTGAAGTCGCTAAAACAAAAATAAAACAAAACGGTGAGAAGCCATATCTCTTTCTCCTAACACAGTGCCATCACATTTTGGAAACTCAACTCAACAGCATTGTCAGCCGACAAATTTGAGGACGAAAAGGTGACAGAGAATGGTAATACGCACCTTCTTTCATTTTGTGTCTGATAGTTGAGTTTAGCAAATAAAATCGGGCGTCGTTTGAGACGAACTGGGTTATTTCTTTCAATTTCCAATATTTTGCGGGGCCATTTGTCTTTGAAAGATTGAGAACTACAGAGTCTAGATATAGTGTTGTCTATTTGTAGACAGGAGATCCTAGATAACACACACTTCAACATTGTCAGCCTACAATCACAACATTGTCAGCCTACAATCACAACATTGTCAGCCTACAATCACAACATTGTCAGCCTACAATCACAACATTGTCAGCCTACAATCACAACATTGTCAGCCTACAATCACAACATTGTCAGCCTACAATCACAACATTGTCAGCCTACAATCACAACATTGTCAGCCTACAATCACAACATTGTCAGCCTACAATCACAACATTGTCAGCCTACAATCACAACATTATTTGCGGGTTAAACATGTGCGGAAAAAAATTAAAATGAAATACACATTTCAAAAAAGGTGGTTGCATATAATTTGTTTATTGTTAGGCGCAATACATTTTTGTATCTATTTATAGAAGAAACCTTGAAGAGCCAGTTGAGGTTTATTTAATCAACTTTAACTAATTGACTATTAACTTAATCGAGCAATATGGTTTTACTCATAAATGAGACAGTGTTGTACAACGATGACAATTTTTTTTACAAGTATGGAAAAACAACTAGGGATACAGATCAATACAATGAGGCATAGGAGCAATTCAAGGTCGGGTGTCTTTCCTTGCACCACCGATGACCCTTAAGCCTTGGTCACACGAGACCGAATCTCTGACGAAACTGTAAACGAAACTATTTTTTCAAGCCCAGCGAATTCGTTGCTCAGCAAACCGAGCGAACATTTCAGTTTCGTCGTGATCAAGCAATGCTAGGTTTGGGAAAATCGTCAGTTGCGATGCTTGCACGTGATTGGACCATTGCACCAGATAAGCTCATTAATTGGTTTATTTTCTATGTGCCGTTATTGGCTGATTTCCAATGTCAGTGTCATTCACAACGAACACATGGTTTCATAGTAGCACATTTGTTTTTTAAAAACATAATTATTTATTTTATATATTCATAATGAGTTTTAAATAAATGAAAGATAATAATAATAAATTATAATCTAACAATTTGAATAGTACTGGCTGATCAAACTTAGCTATTTATTAAAATAATCTAATCCAAACATTGCTTCATTTAATTTCCATGCTTTTGCATCACACAGTAAAGTATGAGTAGGCCACAAAACACAATGCGCTGTCATTGGATAAAACTAGTGATCGCTAGGCGTAACGAAAATTTATTCGTCGTGCTTCAGCGATCACCTAATAAAGTTTCGTTATCAGTCTCCTGTGACCAGGGCATTACAGCTCAATTTCAACTCTTTAAATCCAATGGTTGTGATTCAAAATAATTTAAAGAAAAACATATTTTTAGGTTAAAAGCCCTTGAATTAAGGTGCTCGGTCAAGCAGAAAGTAGTCGAGCTCTTAAGAGTTACTGAATAAAGCTACGTTCACACTATGCGATTCTCGGCCGAGTGGGAGGAGCAAAAAATCGGCTCGCAAGTGTGAACAGTAAAATCTTAACGATTTTACAATCGGTGGCAGATTTTTTTTCATCGGGCAGTGATGGTTCTCTGTACGATTATCGGCCTGTCTAGCCAATCAACATCCACATCACAGCATTTCAATTTAATGCTTTTCAAGAAACTTGCAGCTGCTTGATAATTATTATTTTAACCAATTTTAGAATATTTTTTAATATTTCCCTGATCAACTGCAAGTCTTGTTTACTAGTAGAATATTAAGGTGGGTATACTAACTATTATCAATATAAATAGAAAACAAGAACCAGCGCCATGATTATAATAAATAATTGCATTGAAAAAAGTTATCATTTATTTATTATTCATTATAATTAATTGAGTATACTACTTACCATTATTTATTATTACTATTTGTAATTCATTTCTTATTATTGATGAGTGAAGAAATGGTATAATTTATTTAAATATCTGATAATATTAGCTATATTATTAATAATAATAATAATGTTCTGTAATTATCAATTAAATGCCATGCAATATCGGGCACAAAAAATCGCAAGTGTGAATTCTTCTAAATAATCGGGAGAGCAACTCCCGATTCCTCCAGATAATCGCATGGCCGAGAATCGTATAGTGTGAACGTAGCTTAAACCATGGGTATAATGGTTGCTTTTTACAGCAGTTATAGGCTGATGTAACCTTATAATTAAGCTTTATTAGCTTTATATATTATAAATATCCCATGAACATGCTAAAAAAAACCAAATAATTCAGCTAAATTTTGAGACACCCAAAAACACACTTGCTGGGACAACTCCAAGATATGTGACGTCATTAATAAAAAAACTGTGCCCGTCCAAGATTTATAGACCTTTTCTCACACACTGAAGTTATCGGATAGTATAAAATTGTTAGCCAATTAGGTTGCGCGTTTCATTAATCAGACGAAAGAATTTCTGAAAATTGACATTTTTGCTTTGAAAAAACACCAAAAGTAAAGCTCCAAACAAAAAACTGAGGCAACAGATAGAAAGAAAATTCAATTCTGATGCATGTAGATAATTTTGAAGAATTAATGGGCCACCACATTAGCCATAACACGTCAATCAAAGTTGGCCTTGTTTTTGCAAAAATCCCGGACATTTTTTCAAAGAATAATATTAATTTTTTTTTTCTATTCAAGCTAGCACCTGACTTTTTACACCACTGAATAGAGAATTTCAAGCGCTATCTTCTGATATAAAGAACCATAATAATCAACACTTTGAAAAAAAAAATGAAAAATAATAAAAAATTACTAGTCAACAACATCGTCGTCATCCAAATAATTAATTTCTAGCATACTACCTGTCATTTCCACTTCTAAACAACTCCAGCATGCCTAAATAAATATAATCTAACCATTTATCAGAACAAATCTCATCCGTGGAGGTTCTCTGCAAAAAATATTATTTCAAACTATCTCAGCAAGAAAAAATATTTTTTGCCCGACAAGGAACGGGGTGCGGTTCTCATGGAGCGGTTTCTGTTTCGACTGGCAGATTTACCTCAAATAAAGACCAGAAAATAGAGGAGATTCTGCTCTACACGATGATATAAAATGTTTTATTGTAGGTCTACTAGAAATACTAGAATATCTGGTGCTAAAGCCAACAACAACTTCAGCCAATCAGAATCTTGCTAACAAAAGGTCCGATGGAATTGTTTTATATTTTATACACTTTTTGATGATAAATTTGACAAAATCCATGGGAGTAAGTTTCTTAGCAGGTGTTGAAATGAATTATCAATATGTTTTATTTGACTGGGTTGGGTGAGATGTCACAGAACCCAATAAAAACTGAAATATCTTCCGATTAATACAGGCACCTTTTCTATAAAAGTAACGTTTCCTACTTGGATTCGCGAAAGCTTATTTTATCAATGACGTCACATTTCTAGCATTTTAATGGCGCTGTAGAGCAACTCCGTTTTTCAATGAAGTAAATATTGCCAATAAATACGGATGAATTTCTCATTGTTCTACACATAAAATACAATTATACTTGTAAGATTTAGATAGCTGACATTTTCATTAGCCTGTAACAGCTATAAAAACAAACCATTATACCCATGGTTTAATATTGTTTTGTTCCTCAACGCATAGATTTTCATTGTACTGTTTCTGCTTTTGTCAGTTTTCTGTTAGTGGTTTCTATAGTCGTTCACTGCAGCAGTTAAAGCCTGGTTCACATATACATTGTAAGTGCTAGCAAGTGATCGCAGACGGTCATACGACTGCGTGCAATACATGTTAATATAAACTTGGCACAAATATAATCGCAAGAAGTATAATCACTCTCTTGAATGGGAGGTAATAAGCTCCTCAAGCCCGCCTTCAGTGACAAACGATTGTATATTGAATGCATTATTGTTGTTCAATTACATCGATCTATTTATTACTTTAATTTTATTATATTGTTACTCCTATTATTATTAAATATTATTGTGTAGTCTTCAACTTATTTTATAATCATTGTTTAATGTGCAATATGATTTTTTCTACTATCTTCTTAATACATGATTTTTCAATCTCAATTTATAGTATATATATTTATCTATAATATATAAATATTGCTATTATCATATATAAACGTTCACAGAAAATTTAAATATTTATACATTTAAATCAACTATCATAATATTTCATTCAAAAAATTTATAATAAAAGATAAGTAATAATATTATTATTTAATATAATTTTTCAATGGGAGTCATGTTCAACAATCATAAAAGGTATATATGATCGCTGTCCTGTTTACATGAATAGCCTCTACCAAACTGTGGCTTTTGAAAAAGAAGGCAAGAAAATTGTACACAATGTCATATCACATTGCAAGAAAGTTTACCAAGCTGAAGTTTTCAAAGTGCTTTTGTACCACCGCACGCTGTCGTACGAGCTGAGCAAAGTCTGGGTTCACATGCATCGCAGGCGCTCGTACGCCAATCTGCGATGACTAGCGAGCACTTATGACATGAATGTGAACCAGGATTGATAAAACTCAATTAAAGACCTTGAGCATACAAATAGATGAAATCTTGAATTCAACTGAAAACTAACAGAACTAAGAGTGGTGAATGAACATGCAGAATTTTGTGCCTGCTAGAGCAGCCTTTTTTAAGATACAAGTGTTGAAAGATAATTTTAATACTTTGTCTGATGCCACCGTTGTTACATCACAGGTGTATCACTTTGTCATATCTTCAAAGCTTTCAAGAAACGAGTGAAGTAAAAATTTCAACTCTGTGGCAACACTAGCTAACGAGTACTGCCATACCTCAATTCAAAGCTCTCAGCTAGCTCTTTCTGCCAATAGTCAGAAATATTCACATTGAATAACAACCATGACATGGTAGCTCAAAAAGTGCTTTCAGTGGTTGACTGTGGGTATTTACTGTAGCTATAGCAAATTAAATGCCGTTAATGCTTCACTGGTCTCATTGAAATTAATGCCTGGTGAGCACAACACATCAAAAGTAGTGGTGTGAGATGAGGAGAAAGTGTGAAGGGGAAAGGTGGGGTAGGATAGTGGAGTTGGGGGAATTAATGAAGGGAGCAGCAGGCATAGAAGGGGTGACAAAAGAGCAATACCGGGTGGGGAAGAGGTGAGGTGAATCGTACAGCCAACGCGTTTTTGTACCACGTGACCTTGCAAAAACAGCAGTATAAGATTTTGTCGTACCAAGATGCCAAAAAACCTTGTTGGGAAAAATTGAATATCTCTGGAACTTAGTCTTTTATGAAGGTGGTTTAAATGTCAGATGGTAACCAATCATTTTCCTCAAAGAGTTCTCCTAAATTCTCCTTCTCTAACCTCATGGTCTCATAGTAACACGTGCTCAAAGTCTTTATACTTTGACCAAAATGTGCCATGACTCAGACAATTATTTAATTGTTTCGATAATTTTTATATATGAGCATGCATATTAGCAACATGCTGGTGTATTATTTTGAATAATTGATGAAATTCAGGAGGGAAATTAATTATTTTCTGAAGGAGAGTCAAAAAGAATTTCTTAGCAATGTTACAGTAGCAGTTGCGGGCAGAGCTAAACACCGAAATAGTTTTGTTTAAATAAAATTTCATTTATTGGTTATCACAATATTATTGTTTTAATTGTTATAAAATTATTTTCAGCTTGACTATTATCAATCCTACTGTTGAATATAAAAACATCTATTTGCAATTATTGTTACTAATATATTACCAATAATAATTTAATTGACAATAATTATAATCACAATGGTTACGGATGATGCACGCATACAGTTTATATATACACGCGCATATATCATCATATACACATATATAGGCATATATAATTAGTTAATTAAGAGCTACGAGTGGTTGATCCACCTCACAAGGCATCAGAAGACAATGTAATTTTCAACGCAATACACTTTTTTGAAATTCAATTATTCAATGCTTTAATCAATTGTAAGCAACTTTTTTAGCATTAATGAAACCACCAGCTCTTCCTAGGTTGACATTAGTTTTTAGTATGAAAATCAGATTTGGAAAATTCACTTGTTGAACTAGCTAGGTGAGGGTAAAAAAGGTAATAATTAATAATAAGATACTACTACCACAGTGAGCCATGTATGATTGGCAACAAAGAGGAATTGTATTAAAAATAATTTTAAAAATTTTTTTTACAATAATAATTAATATGTATTATTGTAAATTTTTTCTTTTAACTACTGATAATATGACTTCAGTTTGCTACCAACCATACATGGCTCACTGTGACTACTACTAGTAATACTATTTACCACTACTACCACTACTAGATAGTAAACGATAATTATTATATATATATATTGTTATATACGTGCATAATGCAGCTATCGGATTAGTGAAGGTCAAGAGTAGCTAAAGGATTGTGGATAGCTCGAGGGGATTGGAAAGCTGGGGAGACATTTTTGGAACGGGAGCACTGCGTGATGGTTGTGTTGTGCTGGAGCTTCTATATTATACCTGGTGAGTGATTTAACATGGCGTCGTAGGCAAAAGGAAAGGATGATTGTTGTCGTATACTATTGTTTCATCATCTTGTGAAAGGATTATTGAAGGGTTTGTGGTGATAGTGAAGGTCGGTGTGGATTTATTATTTATTAACGTCGTGGTTAGAAGAGTGGCGCCAGTTGGTAGTGGTGAAGGTGAGTATTTGTTATTTGTTTGTGGTGGTGTATTACAACTGTTGTTGTTGAAATATACAGTCAATAAGATTTGTAAAGAAGTTGGCATTTACTCCACCAGTTTTTATGGTCAGTGTTGCTAAACACTTCAGGTTAGTGAAGTATGGGCTTGGGATTTGATTTTAACGATTTTCTTAAGTTAGTTATCAATCCTGATGACACTTATGGTTCATGGAAGGCATGGTTAGATGAATTTGAGCTTAGTGTGGAAATGGTTACCTTTAAACTAGGGAAGGAAGCAGTAAATCGGAGAAAACTAGAGGTTTTTAAGGGGAGAGTGAAATTATTGGCTTTATTGCATGCCATTGGTCAAGGAGGTAGAAATGCCCTAGAGTCTTTTGGATTTGATATGAGAAGTGAGGCAAGTTGTTATGAACAAGCGATGGCTCATTTAAAAATGTTTATGGTTCCGAGGAAGCAGTTTATGTGAAAACATTCAAGTTTGTCACTGCTAATCAGGCTGTGGGGGAGAATGAAATTGATTATCTGCTACGTGTTGAAATATTTAGTAAGTCGTTAAATTTTGGGAATAATGATAATGTTAGGCAAGAATTTGCATTAGCTATAGCTGTGAATGGTTTGAGAGAATTTTCACTCCGTATTCAGCTGATGCAACAAGGTAATTCGAACTGGAAAGGACTGACTGACACTCTGAGGGCAAGAAAACTGGCTCGAGATTCAGAGAACATCATGGAGCGGGGTGAGGCAAAGCAGCCAAACTCCACACAGGTATCTGATATGAAAGAGAACATGCATTGTGGTGAGTGTTACAGTAGTATGAAGGTATGTAGCATTTGCAATGACCAATCTGCTGCGAAATATGGTAAATATGCTGAGAAATATGCAGAAAAAAAAGAAGGTGAGGCTAGCCACAGCTGTGATGATTATAGGTCTGCTCATGGTAGAAATAATAGGTCTACTAGGCATTCTAGCAATGAAAGGTTCATGCCTGAATGGCGTAAAAAAAATTCTAGTAGGAGCAGGGTTGAAAGTGATAGAAGTCTAAGTCTAAGACTAAGTCCAGAGGTTATTTGGCTTTCCATGATGCTAAAGCGTGTTTTTACTGTGGCAAGGATGATCACCAAATTAGGTTTTGCCCAGCTATACACTGCTGAGTTTGGAATGGTGTGGGTCATACTTCCCAGGACTGCCCTCATAAAAGGTATAAACATGCTGATAGGTATAGTTATTGAGGTAGTAGCAGTAGTAGTGAAGGGAGTTGTGCTAGTGAAATGAGTGAGGTTCGCATAGGTCATGCAAGGTTTGCTCCTGGGGCCCAACCTGCAAGTGGTGCCAGAGCTGGGGGAGCTCACGGCACCCTTGAAGCCCCTAACAGACCTACCCACTCTGAGGAGCTGGTCTCAGCCCAGGGGGAGTCGTCTGTTAGGCCTGCGGAAGCTTCGGCTTCTGCGGAAGAAAGCCAGGAGGTAGTTACTGAGCAGTTACTTGTGACGCGGCAACAGCTCGCCTCCGAGGCTGTTCAGAGGCCTCACTCCGGTGAGAATACGGAACGTGATGCTCACTCTGGTGAGGTGGATAGTGTTGCTCAGTTCAGTGAGATTTTGGTAGGCGAAGGTGAGAGTCAATCAGGTGACTTAGATGCTAAGCCAGGTGGAGGTAAAGGCCAATTGTGTGGTCCTGACCCGAAGCCAGATGATGAAGGTGGATGTGCTACTCGCTCCAGTGAGGTGGATAGTGCTGCTCACTTAAGTGAGATTCTGGTAGGCGAAGGTGAGAGTCAATCAGGTGACTCAGACCCTAAGCCAGGTGGAGGTGAAGGCCAATTGTGTGGTGCTGACCCAAAGCCAAATGATGGTGGATGCGTTACTCACTCCGGTGAGGTGGATAGTGCTGCTCACTTCAGTGAGATTCTGGTAGGCGAAGGTGAGAGTCAATCAGACGACACAGATACGAAACCAGGTGGAGATGAAGGCCACTTCTGTGGTCTTGACCCAAAGCCAGATAATAAATGTTGATCACCTTCGGGTGCGTGGTTCAGCTTTTGCTTGAGATGATGTTCCAGCTCTGAAGCTAGCCGTAACTGTTGATCTTGTGTCCTGTGTATCGTGCTAGCTTGGAAAAAAAGGGCATGCTATATTATACGTGCATGATGTAGTTATTAATTAATTATTATTCATTTATTTAGTATAACAATAGTTAGTAGTATAGAAGCTCCAGCACAGCACAACCACCACCCAGTGCGGCCACTCCAAAAGCGTTTCCCCAACTTTATAATCCCCTCGAGCTACCCACCATCCTTTAGCTACCCTCCCTTAACCTTCACTAATCCAATAGCTATATCATCATCAACTATTACTACTACTAATAATAATAATATTAATTATTATAAAATAATAACTATTTTTTTTATTTTATTTTTAATTTAATTATATTATATTATATAATAATTTAATAAATAATAATAATAATTAATTAATATGATAATTATTTATTTATTATTATTATATTCATTTATTTATGGCATAATTTTGCCTGATTTATTTACATAATACTACAGCATGTGAAAGGGTGATATAATAATAATAATAATAATAAACTGTACTGTTGTTACTTGAA
Organism: Cryptosula pallasiana; assembly: GCA_945261195.1. NCBI lineage: Eukaryota > Metazoa > Bryozoa > Gymnolaemata > Cheilostomatida > Cryptosulidae > Cryptosula > Cryptosula pallasiana. The sequence continues at coordinate 15,376,333 of OX183133.1, read as the reverse complement.
ATAATAAAATTGATGATTAAAATAGCATAAGGAGGATATAGTAGAATGATCATTATAATAATGGTGATAATAATAATAATGATGAAACAAACTTGACTTACAAACAACAACCAACCGATATCAATAATAATGATTATTATTGATATCGGTTGGTTGTAGTTTGTAAGTCAAGTTTGTTTCATCATCATTATTAGTATTAAAGGCCCGGCATGGTTTTATTGATAACCTTCACCTCACAGACGTATAAATCATAGAGAGAAAAAGTAGTAGATTATGCAATAGAACGCTTAGAGTTTGTTTCCGTAGCCATGTGAAATCAACATCTCCGCCTATTTTGGTGTTACTGCGACCATAGAAATATAAACCCATTATCTTTCTACGACTGCAACTGCGTGCACCAGTGAAATTTGAGCCTTGTATTTTGATGAGCAAAATTTGCTCTGAATTTATCGCACTTTCTCAACCAAAGGTTTTTATGCAACCAAAATTAGACACTGCTTGTCAATATTCAGTGTTTTTGTAAATATTTGAGCAAGCGCTAAGTTTACCATTCTCATATACAAAAGATGTTTTGATATTTACAGCTAAAAAAGCTTTAGTGCATTTGCGTGCCATTTTTTGTCATACCTGTCTTGTTGGCAAAACCAAAAAAGGAGATATTTTTCGCCAGATGCGTTTATTAGTGCAATTTTGTTTGAGGCTCTAATGTGGAAGTTTTCTGGATGCGAAGTCCGACAATACTTGGATTTTCAAGTTTGAACAGCCAGTTGTGAGGTGAATGAATGATAGAGATGAGAAGAGATACAAGAGATAACGCAAAATTAATGTACTTACTTTGCCATCTGAAAGTCTGGTTTTTACTCGGTAAAGTAGCCAAAGCACCCGGAGTTGGGTTTGCTGGAAATTTAGGGGAGAAAGTTGAATTTCCATGAGTTTTTAGGGGTCCAGGAGTTTTTATTAGACAAGAGAAGTAGTACCAAAATCCCAAGAGGGTCCATGACAAATAGGAGACCTCATAGATATGCATATTTGTAAAGTGTGAATAATTTATGAAATGGTAAATAAAAAAAACTGAAACGTATACACATTACACACATATACACAGAGTTACATGTCGGAGTATTTTATTTCACGTTAATTTTTAGAGCAACGAATATTGTTATTGCCTTTGAAAATGAAATTCGGAATTGCTTGTGCAATTAAAAGAGGACAACTTCCATTTTTAGTCTTTTTATTTTACAATTTATTTGATTTGTGGCCATATACGCAGTGGTGTATTGCTAGAAAAGTCTTAATCATGATTGTACTTCAAGTGTGTAATTGGAGGAGCAGCTGTCACAAGGTTGGTGCAGGAGGTGAGCTGCATGCCCTCCAACAAATGAAGGGAGGGTAAAGTGGGCTGTAAAAGCAAAACAAATGTGAAAAAGTCAAACAGCACTTTTTGGAAGCAAAAAATAAATATTATTAGCAGAAAAACAAGCATACATACATACTACTATGATATGCCCTAACACACTACAATTACTATGCTAAGAAATTATTCACCATGCGATCTAGTAAAATTATCTTTAATCGATCTATGAACTATGATTGACCTAGATATAAGGGGAATTAAATAGACATAATGGGACCAGATACCTTTTGACAAAAGTCACTAATTGTTTGTCGTATTAATTTTTCACCACGTAGTATTTACCTGGGAATTGGAACGAACGTCGACAGGAATGAATGTCGACACATCCTGGAATGAATGTCGACAGACCTGGAACGAATGTCGACTATGCAAAAGACAAATGAATTTCGACTTTCATTCCCGAATGTGTCTACGTTCATTCTTGGCAATATATAAAATGTCATTTCGACTTTCATTCCAGGAGTTGTCTACTTTGGGAAAAAACGATAAATTTATTTCATTCCTGGAACGAATGTTGAAATGAAGCTTTATGTGTTGCCAGGTATGAATGTCGACACTTCCTAGAATGAGCGTCAAAATTTTCTTCTCTCTAACATAGTCGACTTTCATTCCAGGTCTGTCGACGTTCATTCCAGGGTGTGTCTACGTTCATTCCAGCTATGTCTGCATTCATTTCTGTCGGCGTTCATTCCTGTCTACATTCGTTCCAAATTCCATTTGTCTGCTAGTGCCCCCCCCCCCCCCACCTTATCCACCTGCTCCTGGTAGTTGTCTTCTTTTGACTATGCTTACAGTCAAGTCAGTTTTAAAAGTTCTTGGATAGCTGAGCTGTTAGCAACATTCATTTGTGTACAGTGTTAAAAATGTTTGATTTCAGCACTGCTCACCCACATTAGTAACTAGATTTCAAAGAAAAACAAACTGTTAACTTACTTTTTGCACAAAATATATTACTTTTATTTATCTCACTAAGGTTTTACATTAGTTACAAAAGTGATGCTATGTTACTGTTGCTTGGATTGGCTTCAATGAGGCGAGTTTTATTATATCATTTACATTTGATTGCCATTAATAATTGCCTGGTGTAATGACAATGTGTCCACATGCAAAGGAGCAACAGCCAAATAGGTGGCTAACTTACCCATTTGTAAAAGTTGAAATTTGGAATTTGTGGATCCGTCTAGCAGCTACCTGCCAGTCCGATCCTGGTAATTTTCACTTTAGTATCAAAGCCAATATCAAATGATCAGAATTTATTGCTGTAATGAAACCAAACTATTCCGTTGAATTGGCTGGCTTATGAATCAATTTCTATTTTTTTTGGAAAATGCATAATCTCTTCTTCATCCAAGACAAGGGAGCAAGGGAGCCATTAAACTTGATGCAGTAAGAGTTGTTTACCCTTGATAAAACTGTTTAAAGCGTCATTTCGCTTTTTGTGTTTCATTTCTTTTGGAAAAAAAGCATGTGGGTGAATCAATGAACCATTAATCACACGTATAAAATATAAATGATTTATTCATGGTAAATAAAGATAAAACTTATTCTATCCATAATTAATTTCTAGCTCAATTTGGAAACAGCTAATGAAAAATGACTAGTTTTTGTTCGCAAATGAGCGGTATTTGTCAAGGACCTAGTGGTTCACATAAATTTCCAAACGACATTAGATTATTAGACCAACTTAGTTTATTATTTATTGCTATTATTTTTGCATTCCCTTTTTATCAAACACTTGTTCTTGTAGCATATATCCAGCAATGCAATCTGCTAAAAAAATATTGAAAGGTCTCATATAGCTCAACATGATTGTTTACATGTCTCTTGAACACTTCTATTTAGTAGCAATGATGATGTTAGAAGTAGTAGTAGTAATCTTAGTGGTAGTAGTAGTTATGCCAATGGAAAAATAGACTTGTTATCGATATATATGTTTTTGACACATTGTGTTAGTTAGACTAATAAATAAACCATTGTGCTTTCAAGTAGGTAGTGTTTTTTTAGCGATGTATGTGATGGTATGTTAAAGAAAAGTTGATGAATAACTTGACTTTTTCAAGTTTTTTTTCTCGATCGATTATTTTTTTGACCTACTTAGTTTACTTTGTTATAATTTATTATTAATTTATTATATATTATTGTTATCTATTTATTATTTATTCTCTTATTGTTCATTACTATGATATAATGATTCATAAGCTGTTACATAGCTTAACTCAATACTTATCAGCAAGTAATTTACGGTAGGTAGCAAGTTGTTGTTGATCATGATGATGATGATGTCTAATAATAATAATAATTGATAATAATAATCTAATGATGATGATGATCATAATAATTATTATTTTATTTATTATAATAATAATATTAATTATGTTATTTATTATTATTATGGGAAAATTAGGGTAATCGTTTTTGATTGAGTGGAGCCGTGTGATTATTTTTGGCTCCAGTTTATTGCGACTCCCGTTGAATGAAACACCTATTACTTACTGCTTAATCAGCACTTGTAGTGTATAACTATAATAATAATAATTATAATAATGGTGGTGCTGGTAGTTGTAAGGAGTGTTGATAATTATTAATCATAGCAACAATTGTTAAATATCTATCGTATACTTATACAGATATGTATATATATATTAATTGTTATTATTATTATCAATATTTGTTATTGTTTTTATGTATATTAAATAGTATTTTATCTCTTCCATCAATCTATGTTATATTAGTTGATGATGATAGATAGTTTAGTGTAAACTAATATTATTATTTATGATTACTATTGTTATCATTTAAGTTGTTATAGATTTATAATTTGTTTTTAACTGTAAGTATTATAAACAAGTTATTCATTATTATGCATGTTTTATGCTTAAGCCTCTACAAGTGAGTCCATGACGTTTTTGAATACAATATAATAATAAAAACTTTTACTCTGTCTATGTCCAGTCTATGCTGGTTATAACTTCTGTATCTAATCTAGTACCAATTGCTCCTACTGTATATTCGCACTCGTTGAAAGTTAACTATTTTTTACTCTTTATCACTTGCCAGCTCTCACCCAGTTGCCGGTTTTTTTGGAAATTTTACAACAAGACTAAATAACATCTTCCTCTTTAAAAAGGTTCGTAAAATGATTCATGTATTGCGGAGCAAAATTGTTCAAACTATTGTATTGTAATCATGTAGGCCTATATCTTGCTCTTTCAAAAGCTACCGAAGGTAATAATTCACATGTTGAAGACCTAAACAATTTGTTTGGTCAATGCAGTGCAATACCCTATTCACCCAATGTCATCTGCTAGTCAATTAGTGCCCCTGAAATACTATCCCCACTAATAATCCAGAGAACCACATTGTGAATACTAAATGTATTAAAATCCTCATAAGTATAATAATTAGTTGTTCATTGGATGTCAATGGAAACAAATAATCAGCTTGTGTTAAATGGTCATTCAATGGTATTGCATTAAGTATCACATCAAAATGTTTGATGTTACAAACACTTCCCCTCAACCATTTCTATTAATTTTTTTGTAAACAGGCAGTTTGCAATCATTAATTTTATTTCTTCATACGTGTAAGTATTACCAGCTATTATAATTCAGTTGTCTGAACGCAACATCGGAGTTTTAACTTATCTTCTCAGGTGTATGTCATTAGTTATCTCACCGACTTCAAGGACTATTTAACATGGTTGAAAAGGAGAGAAAGGTTGGAGCTGTCTATCGTAATTTGTTGATCGCCACTGGAATCATATTTATTGTGAGTAGCAAGACATATAATTTTTGTATGATTTCTTCAAGCTGATCTGTGCGGTTGAGATTTATTGTATTTGGCTCACAATAAATCACTTACGGTTATCTATAAAATCTATAGTATATCAATATCTATAAATTATCTGACACGCTTTATTCTTGTAGCTTTTCTCCATAGCCATTCTCTCTGCTGGAGTATGGATCTTTATCGAGAGGAATTATATGTCATCCGTCATGCAGAGCAATTTGTATAATGTTGGGGCTATTCTTCTCTTCATTGTTGGCGTGTTTGTCTTTATCGTCTCTTTCATTGGCTGCTTTGGAGCCTACAGAGGCATGCGAAGGTTGCTCTTTGTTGTAAGTTGGTCACCTGTTTCCTTGGTTTACTCCCAATGTTTTGTTCACTCGCGCAAACAATCATGCAATTGTTTTGTAGTATTTTGGAATAAGCCTCTTTCTGGTGTTGCTGGCACTTTGTGCTGCTTTTGTTGCTGCTGCCTTCCAAGGCGAGGTGAGTGTATTGTTGGTTTTACCTCTCAGATTTTATCTAACCTACAATGATAGACAAATAAACTTTTTCTTGTGTCTTTAGCATGTTATATATCGCTATACAACAATGTGTGTGCTACAGATCGGGCGTATCATCAAGTCCAATATGGAGGATACGTTGGTACAAAGGTACGGTAACAACACCCACAACAATACCATTAATGATGTGGTTACTGAGGCTTGGGATAGAATGCAAGTTAGAGTAAGTATTACTGTTGTAGTTGTATATATTTATACTGTAGTGGTAGTGTATATGTATACTGTAGTGGTAGTGTATATGTATACTGTAGTGGTAGTGTATATATATACTGTAGTGGTAGTGTATGTGTATACTGTAGTGGTAGTGTATATGTATACTGTAGTGGTAGTGTATATTTATACTGTAGTGGTAGTGTATATGTATACTGTAGTGGTAGTGTATATGCATACTGTAGTGGTAGTGTATATGTACATTGTAGTGGTAGTGTATATGTATACTGTAGTGGTTGTGTATATGTATACTGTAGTGGTAGTGTATATGTACATTGTAGTGGTAGTGTATATGTATACTGTAGTGGTAGTGTATATGTATACTGTAGTGGTAGTGTATATATATACTGTAGTGGTAGTGTATATGTATACTGTAGTGGTAGTGTATATTTATACTGTAGTGGTAGTGTATATGTATACTGTAGTGGTTGTGTATGTGTATACTGTAGTGGTAGTGTATATGTATACTGTAGTGGTAGTGTATATGTACATTGTAATGGTAGTGTATATGTATACTGTAGTGGTAGTGTATATGTATACTGTAGTGGTAGTGTATATGTATACTGTAGTGGTAGTGTATATGTATACTGTAGTGGTAGTGTATATATATACTGTAGTGGTAGTGTATATATATACTGTAGTGGTAGTGTATATGTATACTGTAGTGGTAGTGTATATGTATACTGTAGTGGTAGTGTATATATATACTGTAGTGGTAGTGTATATGTATATTGTAGTGATTGTGTATATGTAAATGTAAATTGTAGCGTATTTGTTATTTCTTCAGTTAAACTGTTGTGCTGTGGAAACTGAAGGTTGGGGCCTCTATCAGAACTCATCCTGGTACCAGTACAAGCGTCACAACAACTTTGGTATTATAAAGCATCAATATGCATCATGTCCATTACTATGTCTGTATGTTACATCCTATGCCTGTATGTTACATCCTGCGTCTGTATGTTACATACTACGTCTGTATGTTACATCCTATGTCTGTATGTTACATACTACGTCTGTATGTTATATCCTACGTCTGTATGTTTCATCCTACGTCTGTATGTTAAATCATACGTCTGTATATTACATCCTACGTTGTATGTTACATCCTACGTCTGTATGTTACATCCTACGTCTGTATGTTACATCCTACGTTGTATGTTACATCCTACGTCTGTATGTTACATCCTACGTCTGTATGTTAAATCATACGTCTGTATGTTTCATCCTACGTCTGTATGTTAAATCATACGTCTGTATATTACATCCTACGCCTGTATGTTACATCCTACGTCTGTATGTTATATCCTACGTCTGTATGTTTCATCCTACGTCTGTATGTTAAATCATACGTCTGTATATTACATCCTACGCCTGTATGTTACATCCTACGCCTGTTTGTTACATCATACGCCTGTATGTTACATCATACATCTGTATGTTACATCATACGTCTGTATGTTTCATCCTATGTCTGTATGTTAAATCATACGTCTGTATATTACATCCTACGCCTGTATGTTACATCCTACGTCTGTATGTTATATCCTACGTCTGTACGTTTCATCCTACGTCTGTATGTTAAATCATACGTCTGTATATTACATCCTATGCCTGTATGTTACATCATACGCCTGTATGTTACATCATACGCCTGTATGTTACATCATACATCTGTATGTTACATCATACGTCTGTATGTTAAATCATACGTCTGTATGTTTCATCCTACGTCTGTATGTTAAATCATACGTCTGTATATTACATCCTACGCCTGTATGTTACATCCTACGTCTGTATGTTATATCCTACGTCTGTATGTTTCATCCTACGTCTGTATGTTAAATCATACGTCTGTATATTACATCCTACGCCTGTATGTTACATCCTACGCCTGTTTGTTACATCATACGCCTGTATGTTACATCATACATCTGTATGTTACATCATACGTCTGTATGTTAAAGGTTGTATAGTATGGTTTTCTAAAACAAATCTTCTTGTCATTTTTAAAATCTGCACATTTTTTTACCCCAAGAATGTAAATTTGATTTAGACTTATCGATCAAAAGTAAGTCAAATTGTGGAGCATGGTTATATTTGTTTCGAAAAATAATCAGAAAATAACTGATTTGTGACATATGTGAGACGCCAGAGTTTTATGGCTATTTAACCAAAGCACTCCATTTGAAGCAGGTGAAACCATTGTTTCCCCGGCTGCGCATTAGGTATTGGGCTAGTACTCCTTCAATAGCCTATGGTTCATAAAATAAGTCAACAGCGATTGGCTACGCTGATTAGCTGTTATAATATCTTTACTTCATAACCAAGGAATCGGAGCTACCACTCTTTCATTCCTCGAGCTCTGATAATGTATCTTCATCATCGTCGGACATATCAGACTCAAGTATCAGCAGCGGCAATTGGGTCAGAATGAGGTGCAACCATTTAGGCTGGAACCTGAAGCTAATGTCCTTGCTAGATATAGTAATTATTTTTATACAATAATCGTTATCTTTGTTTTATATACTATTATTATTGATAGTAATAATAATAATAATTTATTGTTATTCATAAAATTTTTTATAATAATTATTTTTTTGCACAAAAATGCAGACATGAGTGAAGAAGTTTTTCAAAAAACAACTTACACAAAAATTAAATTTTATACATTATATACAGATCGAGATCGTTGGAGACGAAAAATCGAAATCGATAATGATCTTCCTATCACGCAGGCACATTTTTTTAATTCAACCGGAGACGCATAGCTCAAAGATATCTTTTCCAAATTATAAGAAGGTTTCTAAAAATAAACCGGAGAGAACAAAGTTGAGACTCTCATTTCAATGTGGGTGTCAGCAATGACAATTCTGAGCGCGTATTATAGGCTAATTCCACCTCTAAAAGTAAGACTATTTTTCTATATGTTACAATATACTCCCGTTGGACATTCTGCAGCTAGCATTTCGAATACGTTATCAATTCAGCTCGTTCTCACGCGATGGTTTTTTGCCATTGGCAATAACTATAAGGGTGCGTTTTTTTACGCAAAAGTTAGCTTAATGGAGTAAAAACATCTGTAGATTTCAAGTATGACCACAAATTTTGTCTTTGAAAACCTGTTCTGTACAACCTTTAAATCGAATTGTCCCTGTATCATCTTATTGAAGGGAGGATGTAATGTTGATGTAGATGAAAAAATGTTCCCCCAATTGTTTTTGTATTCATGAGTATTACTCATGTGGTCCCTGATTTCATTTCTAAATTGTTCACTCTTGATTCCACTCACTCACTTGTGATGCTCTACTAACTGCCACTCACTTGTGGTGCCCTACTAACTGCCACTCACATGTAATGCTCTACTAACTGCCACTCACATGTGATGTTAGTACTAACTGTCACTCACTTGTGATGCTCTACTAACTGTCACTCACATGTGATGCTCTACTAACTGTCACTCACTTGTGATGCTCTACTAACTGCCACTCACATGTGATGTTAGTACTAACTGTCACTCACTTGTGATGCTCTACTAACTGCCACTCACATGTGATGTTAGTACTAACTGTCACTCACTTGTGATGCTCTACTAACTGCCACTCACATGTGATGTTAGTACTAACTGTCACTCACTTGTGTTACTCTACTAACTGCCCCTCACATGTGATGTTAGTACTAACTGTCACTCACTTGTGATGCTCTACTAACTGCCACTCACATGTGATGTTAGTACTAACTGTCACTCACTTGTGATGCTCTACTAACTGCCAGTCACTTGTGGTGCCCTACTAACTGCCAGTCACTTGTGATGCTTTACTAACTGCCACTCACTTGTGATGCTCTACTAACTGCCAGTCACTTGTGATGCTTTACTAACTGCCAGTCACTTGTGATGCTCTACTAACTGCCAGTCACTTGTGATGCTTTACTAACTGCCACTCACTTGTGATGCCCTACTAACTGCCAGTCACTTGTGATGCTCTACTAACTGCCAGTCACTTGTGATGCTCTACTAACTGCCACAATTGAACACTTTAATTGTCTCCACCTGCTTCTAACCAATGATTTGGTTTACTGCGAAGATTATGGCCGCTTTGGCTTTTTCTGTTGGTTATTTCTAATATTTTACTCCGTATTATTTCAAATTTTAAACTTTTGCGCACTGCTTGATGTTCTCTGTACTTTTACTGCATGTTCTAGTCTAACACTGCTGCTTACCTGCACCACTACCTGTCACTCAGTGGGGTAGGTAACTTGGCTTTCTGTTGGTTGCTAACACTTTTTTGAATGCCTGCTGTCTTTTAGAAATCTCTGATATAGACTTGGTACCTATTTCCTGTTGTAAAAGACCATCATTTGACTGGAAGCTTATCAATAATGCCTTCCTATGTCAGAAAACCCAGGGTGGTCCACCAACCACCAAAATTGGTTCTTTCAATGAGTTTTTAAATTATCAGGTAAAAATTGTAGTTAGTTACGCACAAAACAGCTCATACATACGGAGGTTTTCTATCGGCTCGATTGTTTTTACATAATAATCACCAATCATATTACGCGGTTTTTAATTGTCAGTTTTGACACATGCCAAGATAGCTGGGTATGAGCTGTTTTATGGAAGGATTTCAACTTATCTACCAAAAGTCAGCCTATTAAATGAAAAAAGTCATGTAATTTCTACTAGTACTATTTAATTAGATTCAAAGTGGTGGCTACTTACACGTAGATATGATCTAATCCAACCCACCTTCTAATGTGTGGGGCTATTAGGCTGTCTCTATTGGTACTAAGGCTAAGGACTGCCTAGTACTACTACAGGCGTCATGTAGGTACCCGAGCTGGGTGGCTGGTACATATGTCCATCCAGCTTGTGATTGTTTGTATGTAATTTGTTTGCAGAGCTGAGCAGCATTGAATTAGTGCCAGAAAGCTGTTGCCTGCACCCTGACTATGATTGGAGCATAATTATTAATAAACGGATGTGCCAGACCACACAGGGTGGTCCTCCCAGAACTCCAATTGGGTCGCCCAATGAGTTCCTTTTTTACGAGGTAAATGGTACTCTCTCGGGCATCGAGAAAGCCTCCACTGTCACCTCCTTGCATATCATCGAGATGAAAATCTGGTGTATGGAGGGACTAAAAGAGTGAGCTAGCGTTTTTTTCAGCTCAAGGACAACAAAGGTTACTTTTAGGCAATTTGTGAAAATGTTTGTACAATATATGCAACTTTTGCCATACTAAGTGAATGGATTTGACTAAAAAACATATTTGAATGGAGTTTTGCTTGGTCTGGGAGTTTTCTTAGAGAGGGAGCCACTCCAACATGGGACGTCAGATATAACCGCATTTATTATTGCTAAGTCATTGCATAATAGTTCTTTCACAAAAGGTCAAAACAAGCATTGCAGTGATAGCTCATTTAGTCAAATTTGGAGTTGTCTGTCCACATGATTGTTCTCTAGTCAGCTGCTGTCTGTGATGTTTGTGTTTGCTACATTTTAGGGCTGCTATGATGCTGCGAAGAAAGCGTTGAGTGAAGTTATCTGGGTTATATTTGGGTTTGGATTTGTGCTGGCCATATTCATTGTGAGTGGATATCAATACTGTTGCTTGCATTGCTTATAATGGGGTCTCGGCAGATTTTTGTGCGGAGTTATGATTAAGAACGGGAAGCCCGCTTTCCACCAACAATACTATTAAAACGAAAGTGACTTCATTTTAGAAATATTACTCAAGAAACATTTTTTATTCACGGCGGCTGATAAGTTTAGGGTATATAATACTGACGATACGCCATCAACATAAATTGTAAAACTACAACGGCACTGTGGAAGCAAACCACAGTAATAAGGAAGGGCCCGCTTTCATTAGCTTACGTTGGCAAGCTCAATTAAACCCGAAATTATGGTTCTACCTCTGAACATGATATTTAATAAATTTTTTTGAACTGAATAAACCAATTTTTTTTCGAAAAGCAACTTCCAAAGACTTTATTGATTCTTTGAGCTTTCTCAACAACATCATTTTTGTCATATTATTTGCTCAAATTTCCTCACATCAGAATAATAGTCAAGCAAGTCATGATTCCTAATGATAAGTTCAATGATCGACTAAGCTACTTCCGGTTGAATCGTTAAAGTGAAACTACTCTCCCGGGACCCTATGGCACAGCATCATAACGTTGGCATTGTAGAAGATTGTGATTGGTCTTAGTAGTATTTGGTATTACTTTTTGTTGGGATGTGGTGGTTATCGGATGCCTCCAATATGCACTGCTATACAACGTGTCAGTGCCTGTGTTGTAGATTGTTGGCATGGTATCATCCATATGTTTGGCTAGAAAACTGAAGAAGGCCAGAAAAGAGAAAGCAGCCCAAAACCGTTCCCCCGCTAGAAGGAGGGAATATGACTACTAGAACACAAACCTTAGTCTATTTTATAAGTACTTGATATATTTTATTGTACATTCCAACTGTTTTATAACTTTTTACATTGGTGTCGTTTGCGATTCTTTCCGTGAAATAATTTTGTATGAGCTATATCGCTATCAACCCTTTTCGTCACTCCGCTAATGCATTCCTCGAACCACCACAACATCGCTATAGTTGTATTAATATGTACTTAAAACAAACGAAATATAAACTATTTATCAACTTGAGTGTTGAAGAATTATCCTTCTCGTCTTATATAGCAGAGAATGCTAAAACCGAGAAGGTATCGTCACTTACTGTTGAATAACAGTAGATTGAATGAGTAAATCAAGCCTGCCTTACAGCACAAATATATACAAGCGCAGACTCAGTATATACTGCAGTATATGTACAACTATAAATACAAGCTGGCTGCAAATACAATGTCCCTTTTGATTAATCGAATTCCTTCTGAGAACTTGTTCTCTAGGTTGGTGTTACCAATGGCTTTGGCAGCCTGACATAACTCCCGCAGTGTCTCCTCTAGACGACGCATACATCGTATGATACTTCCTTCAAATATGTCAGTCATCTACAATACATGCATATGAACTCTAGATTTTCTCATTTCCACTGGTGACAAATAGATCATACCATGAAGCAATGGGTCACTGACAGTAAATGTCAACAGTGACAAGTGATGGCAGGTTGGGTTTGAGGTCTAAGCTAACCTTGCATATTTGAGCGAACGAGTGACCTTTACACCAAGCGTTCACCACGTCCATCATGGCTGGCACAAACTTCTGTACGTAGTCTTCCTCATCTATATCCAGCTTCGCTTCTTTGCTCACCTGCAAATTAAGCAGATTTACTCTCTATCGTAACCAAAAATAGATTTCTATGCACTCGGGTTATTTAGTCTCGCAAAATGAGAGCATGCAATTTTGGAGTTTTTTTTTCAATCATTTAGAAATTTCACGACAAAAAAACAGTTCATTTATTGGAGAATGACTCCGAACATGATGGCAAAACTTGTTGCAGGTTAAACAATGGCAAAACTTTCTTGTCAACAAAAACAGAGAAGCCAGATTTACTGTTGCAGTGAAACGGGACAAGAATCACGAATTCCTAATTAATAAGAAAAATCAAACCTTAGCGATGCGCCTAGCGGTGTCTTGCATTATTCTCAGGGGGCCCGACAACTCATCACTCAACTTTGGGGCTTCATTGTTAGATTTCTCCTCAAACACAAAACAGCTGACCAGTGCACATACCTACAGGGATAGCAAATAGAGTACACCAGGCTATAAGATACAACTATATTACCATAAATGAGAAAAAAAAATCAATAAAATGAAAATGAATTAAATGAATAAAAATCAATAGCGAACTACAATGAAAAGGAATAAAATACATAAAACTGCATTTGCTAAACCGTAAGACCATTCCAGAAAGTCATGTCATCGACAAACAATCATATGTGCTTGCAAAGCGTTGTTAAACAGCATAAGAGACTCATTGGTTGTCTTCTCTCTGCGATGACACAGCTTGTGACAGATATACATTATATGACATATATATATGTGGTAGGCAAGAAAATAAGCCTAAAGTCAATAGTTTGTAGGAGAAAGTAAGGGGCGTGTACCTGGGGCACCTCAAGCTCATTGAAGACATTGTTAAAAAGAAGTTCAGTCATCAGCAGTTCATCGGCAGCACTGATCTCACAGGCCACTCTACCCTTCATCTCTATAGCGTCAGCGGAGGTGGCGTAGCCCAGCCTGCGCAGCACTCTCTTCCGGCACTTCAGCTCGTCCATTTGTAGGAGCGAACGCTTCTTCTTTAACTCAACCTGCAACAAACACAGCCTGTGAGCCTTGCTAAAAATATAGCATAGCCTCTGGTTCTACATCAAACATAGACTGTGCGCCTTGATAAAACAATATCATAACTTCTGGTTCCACAAAAACAGAGCTCAATATATTTACTAGATGCCTGTGCTAACCTTTAGAGCTTTGATCTCTTCAGCCACTTTCTGTTTATCACTATAGACTTTGAGTAGATCAGGGAGCTGAGGTTTCTTGTGTAGCTCATGGGTGTACATTCTACGGGAAGAACCACAGAAGGCAAAATGAATTAAGTGAGATTTGGACAGCTTAATAAGTTGCCAAATGGAGCTTGGAAAGTGGTGACATCATTGTACACAAAACATGCCTGCTCACCAGCGATAATGAGAACTCAGTAAGAAGAGCTGACATTCCCCAGTGCAATAAAAGAGGACACAACTCCATAATCACAAGTTTGACTGGAATGGAGCACACTATTACAGCTATAGCAAAAATTCACCTATTTTCGAAAGCCTCAATTTTCTGTACAATCTCTTTGAGAGAGGGGTCCTTGATACCCATATCCTGTATTGGGTCCAACAGCGGTACACCATCAGGGAATCTCTTCTCCACTTCCTGTATGGACTTGAGCACGCTGTGTCTGTTGTCTCTAGAGCGCAGGTCACTGGGCAAGTACAGCCGGATGGCAGACACCTTTCGTATTACACTGAGCAGCACTGGCACCACCTGCAGAGGAAGGTCATGTATCGGCATGCCAATCAGCACAAAGTCAAATGAACATCTACAAGTTCTGGTTAAAAAATGGGGAATCAAACGACTCTGTTCTCCTGAAACTAACATTCTAACAAGGACTCTCATAGACCACCCACACTGATCACATCCCAACAAGACCTCTCATAGACCACCCACACTGAACACATCCCAGCACGGCCTCTGATAGACCACTCACACTGATCACATCCCAGCACGGCCTCTGATAGACCACTCACACTGATCACATCCCAGCACGGCCTCTCACAGATCACCCACCTGCATTTCTCCCTGATTAGGTTGTTCTGGAGGGGAGATCATAAATATGTCTTTACTCTGAGCAGCCTCCTTACAGACGTTCATCAGCACTTCTACAGTGTAAGCAATTGTGTCCTCTTGTTGATACTTGTCTTTCTTTACTGTCTTGTTAAAGTTGACTACCGCCGCCCAGCCAAAGGTTTTGTCCTTGTGTTTTATATACAACAGCCTGCAGAGCACACAATGAATGGACTGTGACACATGACACAAAGCAGCAGGTGCTGTACGTCCACCCTATACACCATACACCGGACTGACCTGCCAGGCTGTAGGAAGGAGATCAAGTACTTCGGCTTGTGGATGAACTGTAGAAGTGATTCACTGAGGTTTTCTAGCTGCTCCCTGATCTTGTAGTAAGAAAAGACAAGCTCTTCCTGCTCTACCTGCAACAAGTAGCAGTTCCTGGACTATAGATACTAATTTGTGTATCCACCTTAAGGCATGGCTGCACTACACTGATGTTTTGATGCTGATGTACCTATACGATGGATCGTGACGATGTGCAGGTGGCTGCACAGGCCGATGTAGCATGCCGATGTACTAGAGCACATCAGTGAGCTGCGATTGAACTAGCCAATCATACGGCACAAAGTGCGGGTTTCTGCCTGTTTCATTTCCGACAACGAATTATTTGTTTCCCTGATATAATTATAATAATAACAATAATTGAAAAACAAATTCACTGTGATGTATGGTTGCTTTTTGATCACCATAAAAAACATCACTTCTAATAATTTTTATTAGTTTTATTTATCAGGATATTGTAATTATTCATCATGTATTTTATTGTTGTTGTACTTGATAATAATTTTAATTATTATTATTATAATTATTATTCAGTAATGTTGAAATTATCAACTATCACTATTTTATGAGCCATGTAAAATAAATTCACTGGACTGAATTGTTTTTGGCAGCAACTGCACTACATCAAATTATTTTGGGACAAAGAGATAGATGTTCAAATTCTATAACATAAACACTCCTTCGGAATTTGATGTAGATGCTCGATGTTGATAAAAAATTCTAGTGGAAATGTGTTGTAAATCATTAAACTCGATGAGCTTGGGAAAATATTTTTTTTTAACCAATCAGAGGATGACATCGGGCATCGGGCATAGACCAACATGTTGGTTATGCTCACGAACAGGTCCCACGATGTGCCGATGTGCTGGGCACGCCCATCGCAAGGCCTTCCGATGCCAAACATCTGCCTGTGTAGCCAAGCTTGAAGGGTGCTTTCAGATACATTACGCGTAGGGATTAACGGTGGGAAACCCCATCGTTTAGTGCTAAAAAACATGGCTGCAATGGGCAATTTGGGCTCAACGATACGAAGTGACAAGTGAGGTAAGTAGTGTCGTTGAGGACAAACGAGTTGTCTCCCTCTAAGCCCTAATCTAACACAATTTCAACGAGTCAACTTATTATCACTGTATTCTCCCCGTCTTAAATAGTGGCAATACATTATAGCGCATATAAAAAATGTGACAAACGATAACATCATTGTAATTAATTTCTGTTAGTAAAGAAACTAAAGTGGGCTCGCTTTAGCTATAAAGTTTTCATAGAAGTTGTTGGAAATAAATACACAAAGAACTTACTTTAAACAACACTCATCGATGAGGCCTCAACGACTATTGAGCATGTACCCTACACGTATCCAAAAGTACCCTAGTAGTTAACTACACCCCTAGTAGTTAACTACACCCCTAGTAGTTAACTACACCCCTAGTAGTTAACTACACCCCTAGTAGTTAACTACACCCCTAGTAGTTAACTACACCCCTAGTAGTTAACTACACCTCTAGTAGTTAACCACACCCCTAGTAGTTAACTACACCCCTAGTAGTTAACTACACCCCTAGTAGTTAACTACACCCCTAGTAGTTAACTACACCCCTAGTAGTTAACTACACCTCTAGTAGTTAACCACACCCCTAGTAGTTAACCACACCCCTAGTAGTTAACCACACCCCTAGTAGTTAACCACACCCCTAGTAGTTAACTACACCCCTAGTAGTTAACTACACCTCTAGTAGTTAACTACACCCCTAGTAGTTAACGATACCCCTAGTAGTTAACCACACCCCTAGTAGTTAACGACACCCCTAGTAGTTAACTACACCCCTAGTAGTTAACTACACCCCTAGTATTTAACTACACCCCTAAATGATACATAAACAGCAACTCACACTCGAGCTACCAGGCAATACCTTGATGCTATTGTGTTTTGTCTCCAGGGACTTGAGCTGGTCGGTCAAACCAGGCAGGCTTGAGTAGTTTTGAAACTGATAGAAAGATCTTTCCAGCATGTACTCGGGATTTATCTCCTCCACCCTCAACAAGTTCAGTACCTAAAGTACATAGTCTACGTTCGATCACCAATTCTGTGAGCTGGACAGGCAAGGTTAAACCGCAAATAGATACAACCTGGCACAGATTAAGCAATAATGTGGTTTACAAATAAATCAAACAAACTGACACAGTATTCATGGGTGGACAAACGGTGCACAGTAAATAGCCCACCATATTGTATGTAAGATGAAATGCACTGTCTAGAGCATCAGCTTTACCCTGTAGTATGGTTTTAGCAGTGGCAGGACTCATACGGTCATCTATCATCTGTATTACAATGCCTGCAAGGTACGCGCTCAGAATAGTACAATACAGGAAACGCATATACTTAGACTAAACATTCAACACACCGGAAACAAACTTAGAGAGCTGATATTTGAAATGTTAAAAGTGATGGAAAAATTTAGTACAGCAAAGAGATGAACATACAGCAAGAGAGAATTTTTTCCTCACATGATATCCAATGACCCGAGAGGTCACATGACACGAGCTGTCACATGACATGAGATGTCACATGACATAAAATGTCACATGACACTAGATGTCACATGACACTAGATGTCACATGACACAAGATGTCACATGACACAAGATATCACATGACACAAGCTGTCACATGATACTAGATGTCACATGACACAAGAGATCACATGGTATAAGATACAGACCTCTGTCATCCAGACCACGTCTACCAGCCCTGCCACTCATCTGTATGTATTCCCCGGAGGAGACCCACCGGTAGTCCTTCCCATCAAACTTTCTGGCGCTGGTAAAGACAACCTTCAAACAGAGACAGCAGCAGGTGACAGCAGGTGACAGCACACAACATTAGACATAGCTCGTGGTACACGGATACAAACATTCCTTGTTACAAGTATACCCACCGTTCTGGCCGGCATGTTGAGGCCCATGGCAAAAGTCTCTGTAGCAAACAGTGCTTTGATCAAACCTTCAGCAAACAAGATCTCTATTGTCTCTTTGAGTAGTGGCAGCAGACCTGAGTGGTGAATACCTATACCTGGTAGCAGTAAAAGGCAGCAGTAGATTAGGAGCGAGCAAGAAGTGAATCTCAGCCCAGCAAAGGGCTTGTGTTGTCCAAAAAAGAATTATATTATATATTCTATTTTACAGAAATAGCTGCAAGTACCTTTCTTGAGAAGAGGCAGGACATGCTCCACCTGAGGCAGCTTTTTGTCCTCATCAGAAAGGGTATCGATGGCATTGTTGAATACTTCCTCTACCAGCTGCTTCTCAGCCTGAACAGATAATTAGTAGCAAATCGTGAGGGAGGTCTCTGAACACTCGAGCATTTTATTAGAGATTAAAACATTCTATATTTGAATGACCAGCAGCAAGTTTTACCTGACACATCCATAATCAATGTAAGTATAACATGGCTTAACACCACTTATAGCCAATGAGAGATAGAGTTTATCAGATGACAGTAAATAGCCAATGATAGGAGGTGTACGTATCACATAAGAGAGCTGATAACCAATAACAGGTGGCGTTATATCACATAGGACAGCTGATAACCAATAAGAGGTGGCGTTATATCACATAAGAGAGCTGATAACCAATAAGAGGTGACGTTGTATCACTTAAAACAGCCGATAGCCAATAAGAGGTGGTGTTGTATGACAAAACACAGCTGATGGCCAATAAGAAGTGTTGCTGTCTCACATAACACAGCTGATAGCCAAGAAGAGGTGGAATTTTATCGCATAACAAAGCCGATAGCCAATAAGGGGTGGTGTTGTATCACATAACAGAGCTGACAGCCAATGAGTGTTGTGTAAGTATCATACAACAAAGCTGCCAGCCAATGAGAGTTGTGTAAGTATCACATGACAGAGCTGATAGCCAATGAGGGTTGTGTAAGTATCACATGACAGAGCTGATAGCCAATGAGGGTTGTATAAGTATCACATGACAAAGCTGATAGCCAATGAGGGTTGTGTAAGTATCACATAACAGAGCTGATAGCCAATGAGGGTTGTGTAAGTATCACATGACAGAGCTGATAGCCAATGAGAGTTGTGTAAGTATCACATGACAGAGCTGATAGCCAATGAGGGTTGTGTAAGTATCATATGACAGAGCTGATAGCCAATGAGGGTTGTGTAAGTATCACATGACAGAGCTGATAGCCAATGAGGGTTGAGTAAGTATCACATGACAGAGCTGATAGCCAATGAGAGTTGTGTAAGTATCACATGACAGAGCTGATAGCCAATGAGGGTTGAGTAAGTATCACATGACAGAGCTGATAGCCAATGAGGATAGTGAATACTTACTGCATTGTTGAACTCCAACTTAGTCATCTGTAGTGCGTAGGCCTCACAGTCCTTCTTACTAAAGCTGAACACAATAACTGGTGCAAAGTTCCTTTCCATTATCATCTTTATAATCCTAAAGCAGTTAGTCTCCCCCTTGAATCCACCCTTCCTACCCTTCATGTCTCCTGCAAAAAAACTTAGCCTACACGCAGGTGAAGTGAGTAAACAGACATTAAATTTTCCTCCAAATGTCACGAGAGAACAAATCCTAAAGTAGTCAAACTACAGCTAGGTTTAAATTACCTTTGGAGCTGTCTCCAGCACTTAGAAGAGAAGCCATGGCTGTGTTAAAGTTTTCTTCACGAAAGTTTCCTTGTTCATCTACTACAAGATGGAGACCATCTCCACCAGCGGGATAAATGTAATGTTGTAAGGGGGTGGGCCTGTAGTCGGTGTAGACCACATGGCAGGGTTGGTGGTGGAGATGCGCTATCCATTCGGCAAACTACAGCAAAAGATGCACATGTCTATTGAAAGACATAACAAGAGAAGAACTCATCTAATTACAGACAATGCTAGAATGTTATCTGCGTACAATTAACTACACGAGGGTGCGAATGTGGAATTACCTGAGATGCATTAGGAATGGTTGCTGAGAGGAACACAAAGTGCACGTTGTCAGGTAAGAGTATGATGGTCTCCTCCCACACTACACCTCTGTCCTTATCTCTCATGTAGTGGATCTCATCAAATATCACCCATGCCACTTCTCTCATTATCTCTGACCCTCGATACAGCATACTACAACATATAATGGATGGGCGCATTGCACATACCTCTCCTGTTGCAGCTAATAAGGACAATTTGCCTGCTGGAGACGGAAATTTGACATTTATCAGAGTATGATAGGCATTTTCTTTCAAGGAACAAGCGGGAACCTGAAAATGTCAGCAGCTATTTGGCAACGCATGACTACAGAATCCGCTGATGAATGAGAAATATGTCCACCTAGACATCATCGTCTATACTGTATTGCGCACAAAAGTACAGTCAACGCATAAAGTACAGTCAACCCATAAAGTACAATCAACCCATAAAGTACAGCCAACTCATCAAGTACAGTCAACTCAGGTACAGTCAACTCAAGTACAGTCAACCCATATAGTACAGTCAAGTCATGAAGTACAGTAAATCCATTAACCACAGCCAACTTATAAAGTACAGTCAAACCATTAAGTACAGCTAATCCATGAAGTACAGCCAAACCATAAAGTAGGTTGACCTATAAAACGCGGGCAATATACACAGGTAGCTAATTTCACTGATAAAACAAACGGAAACATCACACCACCAATTTTTTTGTGCTAAGAATAGAACAAAATATGGTGCGCAAGAGTTCAACGGTTGACAAAGATAACATTGACGATATCAGATAGCGTTCACACTGATTGTACACGAAATGTGACAAGCGTCCATCGATTGTTATAGTTCTACATGTCACATTTCGTGTACAACTATGACAATATATGGATACTTGTAACATTTTGTGTATCACTATAACTATAGATAGACACTTGTAACATTTTGTGTATCACTATAACTATAAATAGACACTTGTAACATTTTGTGTATCACTATAACTATAAATGGACACTTGTAACATTTTGTGCACCACTATAACTATAGATGGACACTTGTAACATTTTGTGTATCACTATAACTATAGATGGACACTTGTAACATTTTACAATATTGACAAGGAAGACTTCATCCTCCCTGCTTAATTACTAGAACTCTCTCAACATCAAACTCTTATGCTTAGTTTAAATAGCGGGATTTCAGCAGTATTGTGCAGTCGTGTGTTCTCAATACCGCACCAAATTCAACTGAATAGAGCAGTCACATTTTAGTGGAATTTCCAGCAGTAAGTGCGGCAATGGTTGCCATAACTCCAACATAGAAATGGCCAGTCATATTTTCAAGCGTGTTTAGAGCGAGATCTCATGAGACTACAGAACGAAACAAAATGACTGCATGGCAGCCGACGAGGTGAGGATTTTTTGTATTTGTGAAAGCCATCCACCGTGTAGTAGTAGTGGTTGTTCTTGTCCTTGATCGATGACAGACAACCTGCCAATCAATCAAGTGATAACAATACGCTCACGATGTCAAGTGATCGAGGTAGGCTTGATAATAAGGATAATAATAATTACAATAATAACGATTATTATTATTGTAATTATAATAACAAATAATAATAATAAAACACCGCTAAGAGGCCTGATCGTTTAAACCAGGAGTGCTTTGCAGACAAATCGCAAAACTGACTATCCGATGCGCCTCAACTGCTGCTGATTAAACCGGTCGGAGGTGCAGTTGGTTCTCAGCCAGATTCATAATACGACTGCCTAATACGGCTGAAATCGGGCCGTTTAAACTAAGCATTAGGCTCAACATTCATCAGACATCACAAAGTTTATTGCAACAGTAACAATTATAGAATGTAGAGAACCTTCGTAGAATTTCTGTGGTCATGACGAGACAGGAAGCGCTGGGGTTGATGGTCACGTCTCCCGTCATTAAACCGACGTCTCCAAACTCCTCAGAAAGTTCACGAAACTTTTGGTTACTGAGAGCCTACAATACAGAGCACATCATCAATTGAGCAGCACATTGTTTGTTTTCCCTTTAATGACAGTATTTCAAGTTGGAGTATGGCTGGGTAAGCTGACTGGCGCTCTCATGTTATCTATAATCTCTCACAAAAATACTCCTCACACGAAGAACTTCAATGACATGGCAATAACGTTGACAAAGAAAATCGTGACGAAAAAAAATTTGTTACTTCGTAAATTGGTTCGTAAAAATTCCAGTATTTTTAATTTTAATCGTTGATGTTTACTGACCACAAAACAAAACTGCAGCAGCCCCACTTTTATTGTTTGTCGTTCTGCAAAGGTGGAAATAATTTCTGACAAAAAATAACTGGAGCCCATATTAGAAGAGAAATTGACGTCACAAATTGAGGTAAAAATATAAATATTATTAGATTATCAAAAAAAAACTGTTTGCGAAAGTTTATTTCAAATAAAAAAAAAACTGGTCTTCAGTAGTTCTTGCTCAACTAGCATTTATGAAATGTTCACCCTTTAATTTACCCAAAGAATTACGACATAAAAAATTAATTTACAAAATCAATTTATTGTCGTTTAATGGTAATCCATTTTTCTCGCACTCCCAGGCACGCAAAAGTGATCCATAACAAATAAAACATAACTATTAATACATACCATCTTCAATAATTTAAAAACAAAAAAAAACGTTTTATTAAAGCTTCTGAATTGTCCATTGTCGACTTTCAACCACTGGACCTTAACTGTTAAAGAATACAAAATGCTGAAGAATACAAAATAAAAATGAAAAAATACTCAAATCCCAAAGAAAAGAATTTTTTTTTATATAGATCCAGTAGACAAGCGGTTGATTTACCTTCATAGGTGAAGTGTGTGACATACCTTTATAGGTGAAGTGTGTGACATACCTTTATAGGTGAAGTGTGTGACATACCTTTATAGGTGAAGTGTGTGACATACCTTTATAGGTGAAGTGTGTGACATACCTTTATAGGTGAAGTGTGTGACATACTTTTATAGGTGAAGTGTGTGACATACCTTTATAGGTGAAGTGTGTGACATACCTTTCTAGGTGAAGTGTGTGACATACCTTTATAGGTGAAGTGTGTGACATACCTTTATAGGTGAAGTGTGTGACATACCTTTATAGGTGAAGTGTGTGACATACCTTTATAGGTGAAGTGTGTGACATACCTTTATAGGTGAAGTGTGTGACATACCTTTAAAGGTGGAGTGTGTGACATACCTTCATAGGTGAAGTGTGTGACATACCTTTATAGGTGGAGTGTGTGACATACCTTTATAGGTGAAGTGTGACTTACCTTTATAGGTGAAGTGTGTGACTTACCTTTATAGGTGAAGTGTGACTTACCTTTATAGGTGAAGTGTAGATAACACGTTGCTTAGCCTTTAGAGACATTGCTATAGCGTAGAGAGCCACCACTGTTTTACCTGCAGATGTATGCGCTGACACTAATACCTACAATACAATAACTTACTTAGTCTAGTCTAGGAAATGTGAGATGGACTGATTCACCACAGTTATCGCTAGATTCAGTGGAGAAATACGTAATAGGATATCACGCATCAACTTGTAATAAATCTACAAATATCGACTAAGGAGACTCACAGACTCGTTGTTTTCAAGGCAGAGAATGGATTCTTTTTGGAAAGGATCCAAGATGAAAGGATATTCCTTGGCAGGTGGTCCATTAGCTGCTTTGAGAGGTTTATACTCCATATCAGGAGGCAATGCCACCTCGTGTGTACAAGACTCGATGGTTTCTATCTGATGCAGCTGCAGACGGGGCAAATTGTCCATCATTCTATTAATGTAACAAAGCACGTATTGAATAACGTCACTGTCTGGTCAATTTGATGTGAAAGACAAAAGCCTCAGTTTTTGATCCATAACAAACAGTTTAAGGGGTAAAGGCAATCACAAATTGTTAAAATGATGCGACACCTAACCTTATCTCATCAACAACAGCCATTTTAATCCGCTTAGCTTCTTCAACATGACTTTCTGTAACGCCTTCCCTCAGGCGTTTGAGAATGTCTACTGATGCCTTGTCCCCAGTTTTCTTTTTACCGGATTTGTCATTCTTTTTGGGAGCAACCGCAGCTGCTGAGTTATTTCCATCATCAGCATCAAACACGTCAAATAATGCGTCAACATCTGTCATGGTCGCCACATGGGAGCCTAAATAACACAAACTAAACTAACCTTAATGCCTGCATGGTTTACCAACAAATCGTTACTTAAGTTCGTCTTAGCACACTTATTCTAAAGACAAATGTACGTGAAAGAGTGCTGTATAGACAAATACAAATAGGCTCACATATATATGGTTTCCGAAGAACATTTTGTAACCTTCATCATTTCAACATTATTATTTAGACAGATAATTAGTGTATAATTCAAGATTTTAACATTGATCAATTGACACTGTTCTTAAATAATAATAATAATAATAATAACAATAATAATACAGCAGCCTGTTCAACGACCAAAACTGAAGAAAAAAATATCATTTTAGTGACTATTATTTAGAACCCACAAAATTCATGTGAGCGTAACATTTATTAAGAGTATTGATGTATAAATTTGCCCCACATGATTTTTTTTCCTTCAAATTTTTACATGTTCTTGTATTACTAATTCTTTAATAACTTGGAGCCACATGCTGCTAGAAACAAAATGTAAAAAGAGATGAAGATGAAACACTAGTGTGGACAAGTTTAGCCAATCATTGCCCTGCTTACATAGGTGTGGATTTGAAAAACTTTGCTTGAAACTGCATTGTAAACCAGAAATCTGCCAGTGCGGGGTGGAACCCTAGGGTAATAGTTTATATATATTTCCATTGTTATTTTATTGACCTACCGGTATATTATTTATTATAGATATTAATGTATGAAGGTATAAAAATAAATTTAGTATTAGCCATTTCCAAATGAAAATGAAAAATTTCATATTTATTTTAATAGGGCTAGCTATCGTCGCATACTAGTCAGGCATCACTGATTCCGCTTCACTATAACAACGAGAGTGATATGACAGTGGTACATCAAATCAACATTTTTTCAAGCACAGATACTTCTCAGTTATTTTCATGAGGCAACCACTGGTTTGACACTAATAATTTTTTGACTAATGGACAGATTACAAGTTGGCCGAAAAGCTGATGCGCTATTTTGTGAAAACATTGTACAATTAAAAATTATACTTCTATACCTTAAGATCGGCCAATTTGATACAATTGTTACATAGCGCCCACACAACTCATGCAAGCATAGCATTTATTAAGACAAAGTATCAATATATAAATTTGCCCCACACACTTTTTTTAATTTTTCAAATATTTTTGGGTCATTAGTTTTTCAATAACTTGGGGCCACAGGCTACTAGAAACAAAATTTAAGAAGGTATGGATAGAAGAGACTAGTCCAGGCTGGTTTAGCCAATCAATGCACAGCTTACATGGTGGTGGACTTGAAACAAACCATTTTGAAATTGCATTGTAAACCAGCAATATGCCAGTGCCCCGTGGGCTCTTATGATTAAAGAATGGCTCCGGCCATTTCCATATTTATCTGATATGTCATTGATATGTTCTTATGAGGTGCTTCAAATACCAACTTTGTCAAAATTCAATTTATTTCTATGTTTTTTTAACAACATTAATAACAAGCATGTTGTGAGTGTTGTCTCCCCTTCGAAATCTTATGGGGAAAACATATGACGTACGCAAGTGTTTTAGCGACCGCTAAACTTTTGTTTTTACTACTAACAGTGCCGCTACTAGTTATATCAATAAATCAGCCAGGTCACTTGTACTGTTATCAACGATATACTATCGTTGCTGTTATGCTTCAGCGATTTTGGTGATCCAAACAAAAGTCTAGCGTTCGCTAAAACACTTGCGTACGTCAAATGTTTTCCCAAAAGAATTCGAAGGGGAGACAACACTCACAACATGCTTGTTATTAATGTTGTTAAGAAAACATAGAAATAAATGAATTTTGACAAAGTTGGTATTTGAAGCACCGCATAAGGACATATCAATGACATATCAGATAAAAATAAAAATGGCCGGAGCCATTCTTTAAGTCCATGCTATATCGCTACCCTATAATCTTACCGGCCAATTGGTAGACTATTTATCATAAATCATTAATTTGAAGGTATAAAAATTGAAGCAATAGTAGGCCCTTTCCCAAAAAATGTTAAATATTTTATATACATTGTAATGAAATCAAATTACCGCTGAAATACAACGCATGCGTGGTCATGCATCACTGATTTCACTATAATATAGCAACAGTAAGACATAAAATCATGTGCTGTGAGACCTGAAACAATGTAATTTTGGCAATCAGGTGTAATTGTCAAAACTCATTTTTTTGGGCACTCATCAGTCTGGGGCAAAAAAATTTAATACTATTGTGACTGCAAGATATCACTTCACACCATGATTTAATTTTTCATGTCCCAAGCCTGATTAGAAAAAGTTTCTACACTAGCTCAGAATATATTACTCTACATACTGAAACTATTTCAAAATATTTTAGACCAACTTGAAAATTACTTTTGCACTAGCTACTAAATTGTTACTATATTTATATCAGTAATTACAATTACATTCAAACTACTTTGCATATCTATCTGATTAATATTCC
Organism: Cryptosula pallasiana; assembly: GCA_945261195.1. Lineage (NCBI taxonomy): Eukaryota > Metazoa > Bryozoa > Gymnolaemata > Cheilostomatida > Cryptosulidae > Cryptosula > Cryptosula pallasiana. Next base: position 15,349,086 of record OX183133.1, on the reverse strand, counting down.
TCAATATTTTGGCATGAGGAACTTGATTACTGAGTTACTATTTAGAGTTTCCAGAACTCATGCGAGCGTAGCATTTGTTAAGCTTAGTTTCCATACATCTCCCAAATAATCGCAGCATCGGGAGTAGTGCGCCTGCGAGCTCTGGCGACTCACGAGGAGTTGCGATCCCCTGGTTTCCATACTTGCATTTGATGGTGCCCACGCTACGATTCTTTTGTGATTGTTAATTATTGAGACATGGTAGATGTAATTATTATTATCCTATTAATTTTTTTATCAATATGTGAAAACTAGCTATTTTTATCATGCAAAGAGCTTTCATGTTAATAATTATTATGATAATAATACGAGGTAACCATAATAATAATAAAATAAGTTTATTGCTACTGCAGTGCAAGTAATAAATAATAATAACAGGTTGTTATTAAATTATTATTATTATTATCATTATTATTCATAATGATCAAATCGATAGTATTATTATTTAATTAATCATAACAATTTCACCAGTGAAAATTTCCAAAATTATTTTTTATTTATTACTAGTAGCTATTGTATATTTAATATAATTATTCAATCATTATTATTATTATTATCAACAAACTACTACTATTATTGTTGCGCTTTTTATTATTATAAACTATAGGTCTTATATAAGTGAAGTAAAAAAATTTTTGTCAATGACAAAAAACAATAATTATTATTATTATAATTATGTTACTAATACTACTACTTTTTACTAAAGTTTTATTGCATCAAGGGAAATAAGCTCATCTGCCGCTTCAGCCATGGTTGACTTTCCTGACCTTGACCCTGATCTTTTATGAAAAAGACAAAAACTGATGACGCCTAATCTTCAAAAGCTGTGTTTGGTCGCGTGTTTATGGTCTCCATGGATCTTTTGCTATAGCTACTTGTTCCCGGTCGTAGGTGAGTCGCAGAAAAGTACTTTGCAAACAACCTTCGTGGGACGTCGCTGCCGCCTTGCAGGGAATCGTGTCACATCGCAGAATTATGGTTTCCATAAATCGCAGATTGTGGCAGAAGCTTCTGCGCTCTACTTGCAACAGCATGCGAGTGATTGGGACATGTATGGAAACCAGGCTTTAAGACAAAGCATTTGTAAATAAATTCATCCTGCACGTTTTGTTTGATTTTCAAAAATTTGGGACCAAAAGCAGCTAGTAACAAAACTTAAAAAAGTGTAAATGGGAAGCAATATTTTGCTAAGGTTTAGCCAATCAGTGCACTGCCTATATAGCTGTGGACGTCGAAAAAAATTGGTTTGACAATGCATTATAAAGCGGCAATTTGTTATTACGCAGTGGGCCCTTAGGGTTTTAGTTTGAACTGAGTTATTTATTTGTACTATTACCAACCCATAGGTATACTATATATCATCGAGCATTCACATTACGTAGACAACAAAAAAACTTTTCTGAGAGCCATTTAAAAAAATAACGAAAAACTTTATACGTATAACCACACTAATTATTGCACAGGCGCCGTTACACATCATTCATTTCGCTCCACTGTAACAACACTGTTGTCAACAATGATTAATAATAGTGTGACATCAAAGCATCTGTTTTTTAAGCAAAGTTACTTTTTCCTAATTATTTTTATTAGGCTAACACTGGTGTGAGAGAAATAATTTTTACACCAATGGACAGATAATAAACTAGTCTAAAAGCTGATGCTCTTTTTGAGAAAAAAATCTTCATTCAAAAGTTACACTTTTACTAGCATATGAATTAATGAATGACGATTTATTATTATTCATGTGTGACTATTAACTACTAACTACTACTGCTGCTATATATATAATAATGTCTAAAGTAATGATAGTAGTATGATGTAGTAGCTTATATGATGATGCTTGCTGTTGTCCTTAACAAAAAGGTTTCGGAGTTACTGCTACTATACACACTAACATACACTACTACTACTCCTACTGCTAATAATAATACTAATAATTAACTCAATAGAGTAGTAGTTACAGCAGTAGTAATTATTATTATTAGTTGCAGTATAGTCGTAGTATATTACATAACAATATAGAGATTAGATTTTTTTTATCATGACAATCGATTTTTTTTTTATATTATAATTGACTGTTTTGTCGCAATGTCTTGCATGTTCCGCAAACTTAATTTTCACTTTATCTGGAGTATAAATGATGCAATGGAACACAATTAGTTGCTCAAACAGGGATATATTTATTTAGCACTAGAACAAGTACAGTACTCTGACAAAAAATATTCTTCAGCATCCTACCAACAGATTTCATAATACGGTAAATAAAAACCATCTTGCCAGCCTTTTCAACTACAGCCTGTTTCTAAGCTTTCAGTGTACCGGGCCAGAAGTTGAAAAGACACGCTTAGTGATCGTTGTAGGTTTCAAAGTGCCCAATTACAATTGAGATAAAAATGCGAGAAATAATAATACTGTCCAGACCATAAGATGAGATGAATGTGGAATACTATTGCATTAAAACTCACTCTCACTTGGTACCGTAACTTTTTCTATTTCATTCATGAGATTATGTTTACGGAGACACAATTATGGCCTTTGCAGTATTATTCCTGACAAAACCTTCTATGTAATTGCTTGTCTAGCCCGTAAAGTGAGACTATAGTGAATATGAATGAACACATGCATATGTAATGCTGTTTGAGTGCACTATACTATACAAGGCTAATCATTCTTGGTCACGTTTTGTTGCACAAATTCTATGGATAATTTCAGCGCATACTATGACTAATATACAAGTGGAGAACACATTTTGTCAAAAAAATCGAAATGGTAAAAATATCGATTATAACAATAATCATGATTATATTATCAGCGATTATAATCAAATGATTATAATCAAACAACCCTGATAATTAGACTTGCCAACAGTCACGCATTAGGCGTGAGACTCAAGCAATTACCCCAGTCTCAAACAACTCAAGCACTTGTCACGCAATTACTCCTTTTCAAGAATCTCAAGATTTTTTGAGAATATTCCCAAAGACAAAAAAGTGCACAATCTTTTTCACTCCTCAATCTTGTTTGCGAATTTTAGAGATGTCTGTGAGTTAGTTTATAGCAGAGTGAAGTATCTATAGAATAATTCTATGAAAATATCAACATCAAAATGCTTAACCAAAGTTCCTAAAAGTTGGAAACAAAATCTTGAGGACTGGTGATATACAATTTTCTCCCCTTACGATTGGGTGCAATGTATAGAACTTGGGCTTGAATAAAGTATTTCCAGTCAATGAAATATGCTGCAGAAATTTATGTTGTTATCATTGTGTGTCGCTCCCAGAGGCATAATTGTTGATGTATTAGACAAAATCATTCATCAGCTGTGTTTAAATAAACTTTCTATAATGATGAGAAATAACAAACATATAGTAGTATTTTCTTCAGTGTGACTGCTCACAAGATTGCTAATGACTATTTCGAAGATAATAAATAAGTAACAATAATGAAACAACAGATACAATTGATTAAGAATAATAATAGATAAATAAAATTAATAAATAATATTAATAATGATCAATGAGAATAACAAACATTTACATTATTAAAATTATTAGTAATTTATCATAATAATTAAAAATAGTTCATGTCATGAATTATTTTTATTGAGCTGTCATTGATTGATTTTATCATTACTATTATCTGGTAATAATGTAAATGATTATTATTGCTTTTTCTCTTTTTGTATGATCTTTTTTGATTCAACCTTCTGCATTCATTTGGTTTGAAAGTTGAGAAAATACAGAAAAACAACAGCTATGATAATAATAGTTACAGGCAGTAGTAGCATAGCAGTGGTGGTAGAAGCAGTGCTTTATTTATAATAATTACTATTTATTAATTAAAATGAGTAATTATTGTAAAAGCAATAAAAATTTATTTTATTATTATTATTTATATAATCATTATAATTATTATAATGATTATTATAACAATCATTACTTAATTATAATAAGTAATGATAATTAACAACTGTAGTTAATAATAGTAACAATAACAATGCTAGATAATTATATTACTTATAAATCAATGCAGTTGGGCCTATCCATTCCACAACATCATAATTTATGAGACATTATTATACTGTGTGTGGGTTGAGTTGATGAGGATATTTTTGAAGCATGATTATATTCAGCTCAAATTATAATAATAAATGAGCAACAGTAATGACTATTAATACACTTTTTATCAACTTTCATTTCTCAAGCAGTTTCTTATGTCGGCTAAGTGCTGCAGCACATTACAGTGCAAGGAAATTTCAAATCATATAAACCCCAGACACAATCCCCCGAAGGCGATTTTTCAGGGGTAGACACAGAATACTGCTGCTATGCAGAGTGCTTCAATTTGCTCTGCTGTATTATAACCATTTATAGTGTAAATAATAAATAGCATATATTATTTTGGTTCGGTCCAATTTATTGTCCTTCACTATCATATAATTATTTACCATAATAAAAGTTACTTTTATTACAATTCAGATGCATATAATAATTATGACTATTATCGTCTGTCCTATCCATTCATTTTTATTATTTGTTAATTTTTATTTATAGAAAAACCTTCGTGCTAGTAATAATTATGTACATAATGGTGGGAAGCACTCTCTGCTTGGACAAATTTTTGTTCATTAAAATGAAAAGAGCATCACTTGTGGACATGACCTGCATCAATTTTTTGATTTTGGTCCGCGACAGTTTTTTCTGGTAGTGTAAGGTACAAGGGTTACACATTTTATTGGTGAACTCAATAAAAGTGGTTTAATAGATTAAACAATCATGACAATTAATAGGTAAACAACTATGAGGAATTGCACTATGTTGTATATCTTTTCTGATAAACGTTGCTTGAGATAGAACTTGAACACTTCTAATTTTGAAACTTTGAGTTTCAAGTTTTCCTTTGATGGATGAGACCACAATAGAATATCATTGAGTGTTTAGTGTGATTGCTGTGTAGGCTACAATATATATATATTAATAATGTGTAGTTTTTTTTCTCCCAGACATGTTGTGATACATAAATAAGTATGCAAGATGATGCTTGATTAGAAGACATTGTCATCAGTTTTGGCAATTCAATTGCTAATCAGGCATATTCGATGATAAGCCATAATCTTACAGTCTCTAACAAGAGACTATCCAAGGCACAATTGCTAAAACAGTCTAGTGATTAACAGTTGAGTTAGTTTGGCAGATGATTATCAACAACCTAGAAAGCTTAAAATTAGCGTAACTAGCAACAACACTAGCTCTTGCTCTTGTCGGCTCTGGTGCACACCTATGAAAGATTGACAAACTTTTAACCACATAGGTGTGTTTCAGAACTATTAGTTTTAAACCAAGGGTAGCGACTTTCAGTACCACAACATATGTAGTATTTTGATAATGTTTTTAATTGCTTGACTTTATTCAATGTTAAACTGAACTAGGAAGCTACATGGCTATTCACTGGTCAATCCGTAGTTTATAAAGTATATCCATAAAAACATATTTTAGGTACAGGTAGAACATGCATGGCCATAGATAGCACCCTCGAACGTTAAGAAATAAAATGTTTGGGCTCTAACATTAATGTCAGAGCCGCAAACCAAAAAAAGATAATTTTGCACCTAAAATTTGTCCTCTCCTGTCCTGTATTTATAAGTGTATTTCTGAAAAAAGGAGGGTGGCAAAAAACTCTTAAACAATCGAAGTTTTTCATTATTTTCTGCATTAGTGAGCCCAGTATAGCAATTTTTTATCACTCCGCAAGTTGTTTTCTCGGCTCATTTTTTTTACACTGCTCACTAACTGGCCCTCTCGGTCAGAAATATGAAAAATTGATTGTCAACAGGCTTTCTGGTACAGAACATCTCCCAAATTCAGATACAACTAGACGCTCAAACTGTATTACAGCCAGCGGTCATGCATGTTAATATTTATTACTTGATTTTAATTATTAAATTAATATTGTGTTGTCATTTTGAGGATGTTTGACATGTGACAAGAGATGATGAAATGTGATATTTTAGTTTTCTAACAATAATGTTAAAGCCTCTAACACGTCTTTTCCAAATTGTTAGAATCTCTAACAACTCCTCTATCTTCTTCTTGATGTAAAAAGATTTTCCACTGCGCGGGGCTTTTTGTTGGCTCAGAAATTATTTACGGCCCTGGAACGTAGGTTTGTATACTTTGTTTCACTTCAATTTCTGATTTCTTTTTTGACTCGTTCGTTTCTGTTTTATATTGACTCACTTCAATAATAATAAGCAGCAGCATGGAAAAAAAGCTTTTGAAATTGATTCATTGAATAATAATAAATACCACCGCTCTGATAATTAATGTATAATGCTCTTTCGATAAGGAAAAATATTACTTTTTAATGAATACATTGACATAAAAAAAACTATTTGTTTTACAGAAAATTTCCCCTTTCATTTCACAGTCTGAGTTTTCCCCTTTTTTTCCATCTCAAACAATTGCCCCTTTCAAGGTTGGCAAGTCTGCTGATAATAATATGATGTAATAGAATAAATTAACCGTGATGGAAGCTCAACAAATGCCAAAGTACACATCATTATTATTTTTTTATCATTATAAATATTTACAGGGGTCATGTTTGTTGGATAACGAGTTTGTGTGTTATAGGAAGTTCAAGGTTATAACATAGGTTCTATCGGCATTGGCTTAACAAGGAATACGGACACACACACGGTTACGGGAACTTAGGCTAATTGGATAAGAGCTGAATAGCGGTCTTCTTGAGTTGTTAGTTGATGGTGAGTAGACGTGTTTTCCTTGTGTCTCTTCGTACCCTTCATCTAACATGGCGCAGTCGGCATAGGACCTGGTGATATCGTTGTTGTGTATTATTGGAATTATTTATTGGTGCAAGGGAGGTGTGTGAGTGGCTTTTGGTGCCGTGTGGGCACTAAAAGAGAGGGGTGTAGAGGTGCTAGGGCCGCGTGGGTCCTCCGTGGTGTGTGTGGTGATAGAGGCGTGTGTAGAGTAGAGGTGTTGGGTGTTTCAGAGCTGTGTGAGCTCTCCGTGTTTGGTGTTTAGGTGTTTCAAGGGATATTGGTGCAGTGTTAATTACTTTTGGTGAAGTGGTGATTTGGTGTTGTTGTTAATTATTTACCGGGATAAAGGTACAGTGTTTATACGTGGTGTTAAGTATTTATTTGTGGCGTTGTGGTTGATTATTTACCGGGATAAGGGTACAGTGGAGTTATTACGTGACATTGAGGAATATTATTGTGTTGTGTTTAATTGTGCAGTGGATAAGGGTACAGTGGAGTTAATACGTGATATTGTGGATATTATTGTGGTGCATTTAATTGTGCATTGGTGGAGAAGGGAACAGTGGACATCTTTTGGGATATTGTGGATTGTTATTATTGCTATTGTTGTGTTGTGCATTGGCTATTACTGTGGTGGAGAGGTGCTACTGTATTGATACAATCATACTGATATTGTTGGGTGTTTACTGTGTTAATTAATTATAAAAGGGATGAATAGGAGACTTGACTTGTCGTCATTTCCGAAGCTAAGGTTAGCGGGTAACAATGTGTCTGAGGAATTCAACAATTGGTTGACTCAGTATAGGGTGTCTGCTGAGGTAGCAGCTTTGACTTTGGGTACCGAGAAAGTAGAAATTGAGGGAGATGAGGTTGTTGTAGATGTGTTTAGAGGTAGAACTAAACTACTAGCCTTGTTAAGTGCTATAGGTAGTGATGGTATAGGGGTATTGCAGTCACTGGGATTTGATTTAAATGACCAAACTGATGGTGGGTTTGATAGGGCAATAGATTTGTTAAAAGGCCACTACGACCGTAGTGAAAGTGTCTATGTTAAGACAATGAGGTTTGTGACAGTGTCACAGGCTTGTGGGGAAGATGAAAGGGAATATTTACTCAGAGTTGAGAAATTAAGTAGGGAGATGGATTTTGGGCATAACAATGATGAGTTGAGGCAACGCTTCTCCGTTGCTTTAGCTGTTAATGGTTTAAGGGATTCCTCTGTGCGTAAATTGCTTATGCAAGAGACTACACTTAGCTGGAGAGATTTAGGTATTAAGTTGGCAGCCAGGCAGTTGGCTATTGCTTCAGAAGAAATTCTGAATGCCTCTAGGACTGGCCGTTCGGTATATGAGGTAGCCAAGTATAGACAGGGAAGCCCACAGGAGGCTGTGGATAGCAAGGTTACATACCGTTCAAGGGACAGTAGTAGGTCTAGAGATGGTAATATGGAAAAGAGCTCCTATTCCCGCGGCCATAGAAGCCGCAGCCCAGGGGAGAGGAGTAGCGAGTATAGAGGGTATCGTGACCATAAGGGAGATAGGCATTATGAGAGTAGGTATGGTGCGGAGTCCTATAGACACCGCAGCCCCGAAGGCAGGTATTCCCCCAGGGGTGAGGCGGCGTCATATAGACACCGCAGTCCAGAAGGCAGGTATTCTCCCAGGTATGAAGCGACATCCCATGGACATCGTAGCCCAGATAGTACGTACTCTCCTCGATCACCTCGAGGTTCACCTACATCAGGTAGAAGGCCTGGAAGGTTTAGCTCCCCAACTGGCGGGGACAACTGTTTCCAGTGTGGTAGGAGGGGACATCAAGTCCGTCATTGCCCGGATGTAAGGTGTTTCCGGTGTAATCTGAGAGGCCATACCTCTAGGGATTGCAACAATAGGTGGGAAGGTGACAATATCAGGTCACAGCACAGGGACAGTAGTGGTAATGAAGGTTCTCCACGTAAAGTGAGATTTGTGAACAATGTTGTTGGCGATACTGGTAGCAGGAAATGTAGCATCAAACGCTTTGTCAAAGTAAATGGTAAAGAGGTAGAGTTTGTATTAGACACTGGAGCTGAAGTGTCTGTCGTAACTGAGGATACTGGCAGGTTTCTGAATTTGAGATTAAGTAATCCTGTTAATGATCTCATTGGGGTTGATGGTTCCAGGCTGAATGTTAGCGGGAAGTCAAATGTTTGCATTAATGACTTTCCCAGATCTATAGTGACGTCAGTTTATGTTGTAAAAGGGTCCTCTGTGAACCTGTTAGGTATTGAGGATATCAGAAAACTCGAACTGTTAACAAACGGTAATAAGTTACGAGTTGAAGGCGAGGGTATGCAAGGTGTATGGGAATGCAAAGGTACTGCTGTTATAAAGGACACAGTGGAGCAAATGGGAACGCCCATATCTAGTGGTAGTGGCAATGTCTCACCAATGCAGATGGCGCAAAAAGCTTCTGCTTGTACCACTGCAAAAGCTAGAGCCACTTCAGGGTGTGCTACAGCTGGTGCTAAGGGGTACAGCAGTGTGGTAAAAGGTAGACAGGTACAGGGTGAGAGCGAGGCGTTTGGTAGCAGATTGTCTGAGTCCTTGGTGAGTGAAGGTGTTCTGGGTGATGAGGATTATGCTAGTAGACGTGCGCGTCTTGAGGCTGAAAAGAGAGAGGTAGAAAGGGTGTATTGTATGGCGATGCAAAGGTATGAGCAGGGTGTGAGGGAGCTCGAGGAAGAGCAGGAGTGTACCTTGGTGATCAGGCAGGCTATGGCCAAAATGAGGCAGTTGAGGTCTGGGACTGGTAGCAAAGCCCCATCGACGGTGGTGTGTAACACCCCGTCGGGTTCCACTGTGAAAGCAGTGCCCGCACCTAGTGTGGAAGGCTCTAGCGCACAGAGGGAGGAGTCCAAGACCCCCTCGGGCTCTCAGAGCAGTGCCAGTTGGGTGCACGAGGTAGAAGAGGTAGAAAGAGTGACCGGTGGCAACACCAGTGTCAAGGTAGAAAAAGGATGCGGTTAGGGAAGATACCAAGGAGGTTGACCCTGGTACGAGACTTCAAAGGGAAGATACTGGGCAGAGAATTGCTCTGGTTGACCCGATAGGAAGTGGAGTACAGAGCAGTCGGGGTCGACTGCTCCAGGGGATAGTGGAATTGACGGTGAACCCCTTGGGGTTGAGTTGGAGTCGAGGAATGTGGTTCGACAGGGTGTTGGAGGTGCAGAGAGTCCAGAGGACGATCTGGTGGAAGTTGCTAATAGTTTAGAGAGCTGTGTGGTTGATGAGGTAACGAGGGACACTTGGTAAGGAGGTTAAGTATTAATAAGGTATGTATATGTTACAGGTAATCATCTCAGGTATGTATGGTGTGTGGCTTTGTTTTCACCCCTGGTATTTAGGCTTGACATATGATTTAAGGCTAGTGCTTCAGCTAACCATGATTAGTTAGGCTTGATCGCACGCAACCGGTAATTGGTTCCATGGTATGTCAGCTTGATCGCTCACTGGGTTTATCAAAGGGGGGGCATGTTGGATAACGAGTTTGTGTGTTATAGGAAGTTCAAGGTTATAACATAGGTTCTATCGGCATTGGCTTAACAAGGAATACGGACACACACACGGTTACGGGAACTTAGGCTAATTGGATAAGAGCTGAATAGCGGTCTTCTTGAGTTGTTAGTTGATGGTGAGTAGACGTGTTTTCCTTGTGTCTCTTCGTACCCTTCATCTAACAATGTTAACGGATTGAAGCAACAGTTTTATGTATAATAGTATATATAATAATCGCTGATTGAAGTAAACGCGATAATTTTGACGGAATTGGTCAATCACGAGCTGCTTTCGGTTATGTATTCACTCTCAATCGTTATGCCGTAATGTTCAGAATAAAACACTGCATCCGGTTGATAGAAAAGACAACTTCTTTATTAGTCCGGCTGCAACGGTCGTTGGCCTTCAATGACCTAGAGGCAAACAGCAGCAATGCCAATGACCTTTTGCAACTCGTACTTGAAACGGCCTCATTTTTAACCCACCACCACAAAATCATCTTTTTTGACCAGGTGAATTTTTTTTATGTATTTGGGACCTTGCCACCCTGCCGTCCTTTTTAAGACGGGCAGCATTTTTCGAGAAATGAATACTGCTCTCAACTTCGCAACCACCACTACCTACACTATTATTATTATATAAATAATAAACAACATCGTCATAATAATTAATAATTAATTAATAATAATAATAAATAATATATTATTATGTCATCATATATATATGTTGATTATCTTTGTTGTCATCCAACCAACAACAGCATATACAATGTACATAATAATATATATTATTATAATTATTATTACTATAATTATTATAATAATTATAATAATAATTGAATATTATTATTATTAATTATTATTATTATTATTTATTTATTGTTAATAATAATTAATAACTATTATTATTACTTAGTAATTATGTTGGATAACAGACAGTTTAATTATTTATGTACTATCAACTTAAGGCTGCAATGAATGACATCTGCAAACACAAAACGGTATTGTTAATAATAAACGGGGAATAAACCATAATTATAATAATAGTGGTAATATTAGTTATAATAATGATACAATACTACAAGGATTCAAAACAACATGAACATAAATAATATTTATTATTTTATTGTTAATTATTATTATCGCTCTTCATCATTGGTCATCGCAGCAATTAAATTGTTATTATTCATTTATTATTATGATTGAGAATTATTTCATGATCATCTTCGTCATCATTTCCTTCCATTCTAGTGGACGAAGATGATGATGATGCTGTGAGTGATGATGATTTACTAATAATTATAATAAGTAATTATTAGTATAATAGTTAGTTACCCACTACTATTATTATTATTATTTATTATTCTTATATCTAACTACTACCACTAACTAAAGATAATCGTAGGAATAACTAACTACTAATATATTTGTAATAATAATAATTACTAATAATATAATAATGATAGTAGTGGTGGTTTATTCAAAAAATATATCAGAAACTAATAATAATCATTATCACTTATTATTATTATAGTACTGTTTATTTATTGTTTTTTATTACCTTCTACTGTGTAAATATGACAATGCACAATAATCCATATTTTTTACTAGTTTATTAGGTTTATTTTTGGTACAAATTAGTTTATTATTTTTGTTTAATAGTTTAATATTGTTACTCTTATTGATCAACCTCAGTGATTTCCAAATCATGAATACTTTAATATTATCTGATTGACAAATATATAGTACAGTAAAATTAATTGAATGTTGATACATGTACATCTATATAAAGAAGATTGGATTGAATGTAGACAGGTGTGAATGTCAACAGGAATGAATGCAGACATAGCTGGAATGAATGAAGTCCTTGAAAGAATGCTGACAGGCCTGGAATGAATATCAACTATTATGCTATAAATAAAAACACTTTGACCTTTGTTTCCCAGAAATGCCTGGCGACATGTAATGAACTAGCGTTTCGACGTTTGTTCAAGGGATGTAAATACTTACTGTTTTTGTCAAAATGGAGAGCTTATGAAATGAACTTGGAAATGATATTTTATATATTGACAAAACAAATGCCTAAACTTCAGGGAATGAACGTCAAAATTTTCTTCTTTGTAACGTAGTCTATATCCACTTCGGTCTGTCAACGTTCATTCCAGCTATATCTGAATTCATTCCTGTCGGCATTCCTTCTTGTCTACGTTCATTACAATATTCGTATGCAGCATACAGCATATATTATTATGATAACTTTTTACTAGATGTGATAATAATAACGATATCTTTCATTTGGGATAATTATAAAAAAAATAAGGTTGATTATAGTGATGGTGAATGGGAGTGATGAGGTGATAATAGGAATAATAATGAAGTTCTATATAAAATCGATGGATCATCATACAACCAACAATTTTACCAAACCGGGACAGCAAATTGTCAGGGTCCTAAGTCGAATATTTCATAAATCTGTCACCACATTACCAACTTGCCCTGATTTATTTTAACCAAATATAGACCATCAAGCATCGTGTTGTGCATACATATATATAGGGGTCATAGACTGAACTCACCAAATATTGCATAATTATTCTCAAAATTCATTTTTGGCAAATCTCAGACAAATTTGCTCATACTCACTGCGGCTCAGAAAATATAGACTCAATATGAGCGATTTCGCAAAACAAGAAATGGTCATAATTGGTTAGAGTACAGAGAATTGTTAAATATCACCATCTCTTTGCAATGACCACATAGACAATCATTTTTATTGTTTTTATATGTGCAGTTCAATCCTTCATAATTTCAAAGAAACAAAAAAATGCTCTAAAAAGTATACACTGAATTAAAAGAATTAATGAGACCAATCATTTTTTTTCTATTAGCTCCAATACCCAAGAAGACCACTGCCATTGTTCTTTACTTGTATTCTAGATTCTCGAAAGCCCTTGGAGTATTTATCATAAGCTCTCAAACGACTGTAGCATCACTGAAAAATTGCAGCTGTTGGATTTCAACTCATAATTTTACTTGATTTGTGGTATCAATTACATGTGATATAAGCATTGAAATGACTGTAATTTGATTTTAATACCCCCCAAAAAATGACATATTTTTACTTAATATACTTTACCCAATCGGGTCCCGGCGGTTTTATAGGTGGCGCTAGCTAGTAGTGAAGAGACCGGAAGTCTGATTACTATGACATTGGTAAAATATCATAAATATTAACAAAAGTCCATCTTTTTTATTTAGAGTTATGAAATCCACAGTCAACAATTCATGAGCAGTAGATAGGTATGGAGTGTATAATAATGACTATACGCTGTTCACATGACTCATCCCAGTATATCGAAACTGAGGAATGATGCTAACTAAGGCGCACTTTCATTTATTCCCGTTGGAAAACTCGATGAAACACGAAACTATGGCGTCATCACTTAATGTTTATAATCATGGTATTTAATTAATTTTTGTCATGTAAATAAACTAAAATCTTTTCAAAAAAGAAAATTTAACGGCTTTATTGATCCGTTGAGCTTTCTCAGCAACATCATTTTTGTCATATCGACTGCTAAAGTTTACTCCAATCAGAATGATAGTGAAGCAAGTCGTGATTTTTAATAAGTTAGATGATCGACTAAGCTACTTCCGGTTGCATTGCTATAGTGAAACTACTATACAGAGAACCCATTAATTCAAGTCAATCAACCAATTTATTATTATTTAGCGATAACAGCATAGCTTTGATGGTACATCATGTAAGTAGTTTTCATATTTATGTATTGGTAATAGATAATACAGCTCGCAAGTGTGACACTGACTGGTGTTATGTCGTTGTGGTGGTATTGGTGGTCATTTATTTTGGGCAATGTAACATTCAGTTTTAAATGGTCATATCAATTTTCACAAGCCTCCAACCCTTATATTTGTCATGCTTATGTTGCATTTGCTTGATGCACTGAAAATACTACATGATTACAAATCCGATAATTGAGTTAACCAGTTTTATTTCTGAAATCTAATACCTCCCAGATTTCATTTATGATGTTACCCAAACTGAGTGCTTACGTACATCAACCACATTCGTCTTTCACAGCACCGCAATCTGTAATAATAATCGATATCTATGATAGTATATATTTCGACAAGTAGGCTGTTTACGTATTGTTAACAATTAAAATGAACTAATTTTTGTGTTAGGATGGGTGTGTCCTATAGTTTACTATTCAAATCTAATTGAATATTACGTCATTGTCAAAAGTTAGCGTAGCGCCAGTAGATAGTGATAGAAATTTATCATTGACTATAAAGATTAAAGATTTTTCACCTTGTATCAATGCTTAAAGCCTTATGGCTTTACATTGTAATGACTCTTGGGCGTATGTGGTTTTCAGACTGCAATATTGTTATTAATGTTATTTATTTATCAGTCCAATTTAGTGTTAATAAAATATGCCCTTTTATTCGATAATTTTATCCACTTGCGTTCAAAAGATAGATATAATAATAAGATTAGTGCATAAATTGAATGATATTCTCCATATTAGGTCAGATTACTTTGACGTTTCCATATGACGTTGTTTTCCAGGTATAACAATTAATAACTGGCTCAAAATGCTATTGAGAAATGCATTAAAGTTAAATGGAGATCTTTACCATTAAAGATGTCAACAAGTTTTAATAAATAGATGTCTGCACCTAAAGAATGGTAATGGCGCTATTGCTGGTAATAATTAATATCAAGTTATATATAACTTGACTGTGATTAGTCTGCTCTACTTTGTGGTCTTAGCTACATGCGCATTTGTGCTTCTTGGTAGCAGCGGCACTATGTTATTGGCATTCTAAGTTTTTGAGTGTACTTGAGTATTTGTTTTAAAGTGAGTTTGACATCTTACCCTTTGAATGTCTTTATTTTGTAACTTACATTCCCTCGCCCTTTCCCATCCTTATCATTCTTTGTTTTATGGATGATATAATGTAATTAAATTATTGAGAGAGAGTTGTTGACTACACTCGCTTTTTAGTTTGCATGTTTTCAACATTTTTTTGCTAATCAAATTAAAAGGTTTTAAACAAAAATTTGTGAAGGCTTCTGTTATTGTATTGCTGTTTTTTTCGAGAAACCTGGCGACATTTTGACATATACTAGAATTTTCCAGTGTGTGACACTGCCACCACGACAGCCATGCATTTTTGTTTACTCTTGTCATCCCTGAGTGTTCTGAGAGGTTTTTTTGATTTTAATCCTCTGTCCACAACAACTTCCTTTCTGGGTGAACAACATACTTTCACCTCTCTATGTTAACAATGAATGCAACTGCAGTAACAGTTGATGTTTATTATAAAAGCTCTTAAAATGATTGGTAACTTAATATGTAACAATCAGAGTTATCCTCTTTTGCTCATCATTGGGTGGAAAACTCCCAAATAGAACCTATTTTCTGCATCAGAACATGCCTACCATCTGTTTTTAATATTTTTTGTTGTTCAAATGGTCACATATGCATTTATATATTCAAGTATAACCGAGAGAAGTTCTTGTTTGTGTTAATGGCTATAGTTTTACATAGTTGTTATTAATACATTGTTGAAGGCATCATATTTGCTATTATAGCTTTTGTGCTGTCACAATTATATACCATAATGAAGTTCACAACTGGACAATAATTCATTCTTTTGTCATAATAGACTATGTTCACAGGATTGGTTTATCTAAAAGATTGTATTCTTAGAGTTTGGTGATTGTTTACCTCCTGCCCTAACAATAAACAAATTATTTTGTTTAGACAACTGCATAATGTACAGAAATATATGTTGCCCTCATCGTTACGCCTTTCTGCTCATGTAATTTCTAAGGCCTTGATGGGCATTTAATGCTTGCTAAGAAATCGATGTATTGTTAGTTATTCAATCTTGAAGTTTTTCCAAGCTCACTTTTTTTTGGCAAAAATTCTCTAATACTTATCTTTAACCCAAGCTACTGGACATGCTAACATCACTTGTTTAAGTATACCTCCTGTATCTTCTAAACACTTCCACCCTTTATTATGAGGTGAATGGTGCTTTTATCTGTCTATTGCGCTGCATACAGCATTGGATCAATTATTTCCTGCAGTTCAAATGCATTCTTGTGTATCTCAACTCAAATTTTAGCAACAAATGGTAGTTTAGGTGTCAAGCAACAAAATGATCAAGTTACCAAAAAGTGGGCCTTGCGCAATGTTTACTGCGCTAAGTAAAGCATCAACTCTTTCCAAATGCGATGGCAGTATGCAACTGAATGCTAAGATTCACACTCCTGATGTGCCCATAAAAATATTGTTCTTAGTTGATATATGGGTGGCTCCAGTAAAAAATAATGGCCCAAAGTCGCTCCTACATGTCAATCATACTAAGATTTGCAAACCAATTACTCACTCTATTGCAGTATATCATACAATACTAAAGGTTAATTCCTGTTTTTCTGTTTATTTATGCTAATTGTAGTTTTTTTATGAAATGTTGTTATTGTTATAGATTATATCAATGATAGTACAATGTTAGTATGCGCTGCATTTGGAGATCAGCATGTATGAGTTGGGAATACTGGTACCTTTGTATTACACACTTTGCGTCAACAGAACTGATTGCATTGAGTATAGTATTGAGTTGTCTCCCAAGTGCTGCTTTCAAGCCAAAGTCAAAGTATTATTCCTGCAAATGATCTTTATATTATTCATCGCTAAGGATCGGTGTACTTCTGTTCATTTTTTGTCTTGTGGGCATGTCAACAGTTGCGTGCACATCAAAATTGTTTTCAATATCAAATTTCTGCAAGTATAAAAGTGTATTTGAACAGGTTTGATTACTTTTTAGTGAAGTTTGTGAAGTTCATCAGTCCATAGCCATCCACTACTATTGCATATACTGTATGACATAGCCATCCACTACTATTGCATATACTGTGTGACATAGCCATCCACTGCTATTGCATATACTGTGTGACATAGCCATCCACTACTATTGCATATACTGTGTGACATAGCCATCCATTACTATTGCATATACTATGTGACATAGCCATCCACTACTATTGCATATACTATGTGACATAGCCATCCACTACTATTGCATATACTGTGTGACATAGCCATCCACTACAATTGCATATACTGTATGACATAGCCATCCACTACTATTGTATATACTGTGTGACATAACCATTCACTACTATTGCATATACTGTGTGACATAGCCATCCACTGCTATTGCATATACTGTGTGACATAGCCATCCACTACTATTGCATATACTGTATGATATAGCCATCCACTACTATTGTATATACTGTGTGACATAGCCATCCACTACTACTGCATATACTGTGTGACATAGCCATCCACTACTATTGCATATACTGTGTGACATAGCCATCCACTACTATTGCATATACTGTGTGACATAGCCATCCGCTACTATTGCATATACTGTGTGACCTAGCCATCCACTACTATTGCATATACTGTGTGACATAGCCATCCACTACTATTGCATATACTGTGTGACATAGCCATCCACTATTATTGCATATACTGTGTGACATAGCCATCCACTACTATTGCATATACTGTGTGACATAGCCATCCACTACTATTGCATATACTGTATGACATAGCCATCCACTACTATTGTATATACTGTGTGACATAGCCATCCACTACTATTGTATATACTGTGTGACATAACCATCCACTACTATTGCATATACTGTGTGACATAGCCATCCACTGCTATTGTATATACTGTGTGACATAGCCATCCACTGCTATTGCATATACTGTGTGACATAGCCATCCACTACTATTGCATATACTGTGTGACATAGCCATCCACTACTATTGTATATACTGTGTGACATAGCCATCCACTACTATTGCATATACTGTGTGACATAGCCATCCACTACTATTGTATATACTGTGTGACATAGCCATCCACTACTATTGCATATACTATGTGACATAGCCATCCACTACTACTGCATATACTGTGTAATATAGAACATAGATGAGCATCTAAAATATCATAAACTGAGCAAAGAATAGTTGGTCGTTTTATTTTTGTCAAAAAAAATATCTTCTAGATAATATCCCATGAAACTTGGTTATGCATTTCACTTCTGAGAATTATTGTGATTATTGACTATTTTGCCATTGGTTCCCCTCCCCCAATATCTCATGAGATAACATAGCAATTCTTATTTATTATCACATGCCATACGCACTCCTCGGTTTGAAATAATAATACAACAAACTGGTAACGGGGGTGTATGCTAAAAAATTTTATAACCAATTAACCATAACTAAATCCTACTTAATCAGACTTAATTTACAAATTCATGAAATATATAAATTGTAGCTTTACTGGGCAAGTTGTTGTATAGTTTTGATTGAAACGATGAGTAGCAAAAGCATTTGACTCTAGCTGGGTCGCAATCTGCTATGTTTTGTTTTTACTCAGCTGAAGTGAGTTATAACCATTACTCTCTTTCTCCGTCTTGGTTAGTGCTGAGTTTTGTCATTGTGCAAACAGGCAAAATCTTTTGCATTTTTCTTAGGCCTAGTGTTGCAGCTTCATTCCTATTGCTGGTGTTGTTAAGTTCACTTTTATTGCAAGTGTCATTTATATTTTCTATATTTACTTTTTTGGTTTTTGTAAGCTCTTCCCATCGTTTGGTTTGGTTTGACCAGATAACTCTTCCATTGAGTTCATGAGAATGATAACTCCATACCTGTTGGTTCGTATTCATTTGTATTAGTTCAGGTGAGTCCACAACCCAAATTGGTTCTGGTTATGCATTCATTAGAATTTTGGGTTTCGATCGTGTTGATAAATGCGCACTCTCTAGAGCAGCTCTTTTGTGGAAGAGGTGTTAAACTGGTGTTTTGTTTGTAAATTACTCACAAGCCAACGATTATAAATTATCGTTGTACAAGCCCTCGTCAGTTTTTGTTTATTTTCTTACTACAGTTTTTTCACATTTATACATTACTCTTTGCCAACTTTAATGATGGCCAAATTATAGCGTTTTTACTATTTGTTTGGGAAACTGGCAATTTTAGAGGCATTGATGGCAGAGTTTAGGAATCCTGACTGTGTTTGATATGCGGGCAAACTAAATAAATGATTACTATTGTTTAATTGTTATCGATTGCTATTTATTATTGGTTAACTATTTTTATTATATAATTGTAGCTATTTATGATTAACCGTTGTTGTTATCAGTTTTACTATTTCTCTACTTTTTGTTATTAGTAATAGTTTGTGCTGGAAGCGTTCAACAACAACCCTCGTTCGCTTATTACTAGCCGTAAAATTATTGCTTTCACTACTCACTATGATGACAGGAAGGGACAACTCACGTATATTATTTCACATCGGTGTACCATAGAAACGGTTAACAGTGCCAGCCCAAATTAATGCTTACCAACTTGAACCAGATTTGAACTCAAACAGAGCTATGGAAACATAGTGTATATCACTTATTATATCATTGTGGTAAGCTGCTAATGTTGCATGATTCCGGTTAAAGGGTTGTTGGTCCATGCAGCATTCCCCACAGATGGATCACAAATGTTTATAGTAGTGGGACAGTGGCTTGCGTAAGTGATACATTGGTTGCCAAGATGACCAATTAAAGAGTTATTTAAGCTTCAGCAGGCCTGCAATAATATGTAAAGCTGTGGTTTATCATTCTCAGACTTGAGTAGTACAGACCAACATTTGAGCAATGGTGGATAGAAAAGTTTGTGGTCTCTGTCTCTCTCTGTGGAGGACTCTTTTACCTCATGACTTTCTGGTCATATCTGAAGATCCTCCTTCTAGTGTTGTCTCGGACTTCGTCATCTCGCTTAACTAATTTGATTGCCTTTCAGTGATTTATTACGTTTTCACCAAAGTAAGATACTGCTATCGAGCACATCCTTCCCTGTCACCTTTTTTAGATGTTTTGCTCAGTGTCTAAAGTGAAGTGTACTTTGTGGTTTGATTTATTTAATGCCACATCGAGCAAGCTCACTTGAATTGGTGTCTCCGATGTTGGTGAGAGTATCGTCTAGATCCCCCCCATAAATTATTAGATGGCAGGATTTGAACTACTCCTGCTCTCCATAAAGTTTTGTTTGCATCCATTGGCTTACAATTAATATGTTTGTACAAGAGAATACAAGTTCTGGTTGCTATTTCTCCATTCCTGTTGCAACATTTGGATGAGCCTGTTGTTCAGTAGTCGATGAAGTTGCGTTCTAGTATCAATTTCTAGACTGTTTCTCAAATATTGCCGAATGGTACGATCTTTGGAGTAAACACTCACTCAGATTTTTTTTGCAGTCATTCAGATCTTTTGAATGCACCCAGAAATTGGTAGATAAACGGAAATGCATAAATGTCATTTCATGTCCTAGCATGTGCCTGTGATATTTTCCCAGTGTTATCAATGCACACGATTGTGCAGCCTGTGGTGAGACAAATGTCAGACTTCGATGTTAGAAATGTTTCTCTTTGACTGCTATTTTGCTTTTTCTTTCAAGTATGATTGAAAAAAATTTCAACCATACGGAGAGAAGCAAGCAGTCACAGCATGTCAATTTGAAGTTTCAAATTTGCTAATCTTTTTTTAAAACGTTGCCCGTTTTAGCCGGTTATTTGGTTCATATAAAACAGCATAAAGTTACCGTTTGAAACTTTTTCCGATCAATCTGAAAAGTTTGATTGGCAGTGCTCATAGCTGCCTGATTGTTCTCCCACTTCAGTAAACTTCTAAACAAAACCTTTGCTGTCTACTACAGTGCGGTTTATTGGCTCCGTGCATTCATTGCTGCGCTGTGTGCCTCAATCTGTGGAGTATAACCGTCATAGGTTGTTGATTTAGATCACTATTGAAGTTATAGCCAAGCTGGTCGTTAACATGTTACGTAACAATGCTTGCTTTAGTATTGATCCTTACAATATTGTAAAGGGCAGTGATCTGATTGCTAGCGCAGACTACTGAAGTAGCTCTGAGAGGCTAGTCATCTGTTTGTTTAGAGGTGTACTGCTGTTACAGTCAGGATACTAAGTCAACGTACAGCAAACTTTAAGCACTATTGGACATTGCTGTCTGTCGCGACCTTTTATTCTTTTGCAATATCTACTTGGAACTTGCAATTCATTGAATGCTGTGTTATGTCCATGGCCAACATTCATCCTATGGAGCCTGGCTTACAATTGTAAGTAATTTTAATTCAGTTCTGGCTTCTTTTGCGCCATTGGCTGGTTAGAATACAGAAAATTAGTGAATCCGATGAGAAATTGGTTCCAACATTGTTTCTTTTCAACAGCTAGAGACAGACTCAACGTTGTAACTGCCAGTTACGTGTAGTTTTCCGTGATCACTCTTCTCTTAAAAATTAATTCGGCAGTAGAAGAGAGTGATCATCAATGGTAAAGAGGTTTAGAGTGACTAATTGCTAACTAGGCCAATGGTTGACCTGACTAGTCCAATGATGCCCATTGGGCCATTTGGTTTGGCATCATTTCAGTTGTTTTTGTGAACAATTACGATGGCGGCAGAGATCCTGCATAGATGTTGACCTTCGTTTGAGATCATCTTAGCCTTCATGTTTTTCACTCGAATGAGTACAAGGCTGGCCATCGGATTGGATTGTTGATTGTGAACAAATGACCAACTAGTGCTCACGAAGCGCTGCTACTTTTTTCAGCGCTGCCCGTTGAGGCGTGAAGAGACATTTTTTATCCATGCCCACTTATCAGTTGTTCCTTTAATTTTAGTCGTGGCGTAGTACAGGCTGGTTTACCGATGTCTGACTACCCTGTCCCGCCATTCTCCGCCAGTTCAAACGCATCACCTTCTTCATTTTCTACGAATACTGGAGTATATTCTCACAATATGCCTAAAAAGAAAAAGGGTGGTGGAATTCCTGGAAGAAGCATTGAGGAAGAGCTCTGTCTCATCTGTGGTGATCGAGCGTCTGGCTACCATTATAATGCTCTCTCTTGTGAGGGCTGCAAAGGTGAGAGTTGGAACATTCATGTGCATGGGTCTAATCAATGTTATAGCGGGCAGAAACAGATTCTAGTTTGTTGGTATGATAGCCAAGACTGCAACTGATGGAATGATAACCGATCAGTAGTTGGTCTACCTGCCAGCCAGGACTTATATTAGCTCTCTAAATTAACTTGTCTGCAGTATTATGGGAAACATCCCTCTCCCCATCAGGCCGTCAAACTTTAGGTGTTATTTACATTGTATCAAGCTTGTAAATTTCTATTTTTTTTATACTGTATTTGTGAATATTGTGGTTTTTGGTATTTCTTCTAGCTTGGAATCTGTATTGTTTCTTTCATTTCTGTGTCACTCATTACTGCCATCAAAACTAGTTCTGATGTTATTATTTTATCAACTGTTCACACAGAGTGGTCGAAGACAAACTTGATTTGTCAATGTTAATCCCCGTCGATGCCTCCTTCATGTGGCAGCAATGGCGACAGTCTTGGAGGCAGCTCACTATTGGTGATAGCCTGTAGTTCAACGTAACTATCCATCCTCTAGCTGTATGGCGTGTTGTTAGCGCCACTGACAGAGTAGCTGTTTGTTCATTGGTCTTGTCCACCATCATTTGATTATCCCTGTTGATGTACACAATATGCACCCCCCTGATCGTCTTGCTTGGATGCGTCCATGACAGGGATGTGATTGATGGCTCTCTATAAAGCCTACTTATCATCATAGCTACGGCTGATTGTGTACAGGCATGATTACATGGAGTGTACATGGAAGTCTATTGGAGCTAGACATTCGATGGGTCAATGCCCTGTTTAGTTGAAATAGCAAAGAGCATTGTGTAATATTGGCTGGCTGCTTCAATGGCAGTTTCAACAGGAAACTACCTCCGCACTAGTTAACTATAAACTCATTACAGCACTAGTAATAGTTCCATAGTAACATAGTAATGTGTTTGTATTACAGTCTGTAGCTGTAATCTAATAATTCTACTTGTCTCAATATTTAAGGAAGAGCAGATGCCCGTTTTACTATTTTTTTCTGACCAAAAACTGGGACAGCTCACAGATGGTATTCATTGCTAGGTAACTGGTGAGCGTTAGAATAAGGTGAGAGAGGCAGTTGCGACTGCACTTGGTGTACATTGGCCAGTTAATAACCAGCAACTGTTTCAGTAAACACTCAATCTTTGCCTCTACTCTATTGATTAAACAGCATACAACATTGCATAACCTGTCAGACCTTACATAACTCATTCAATACTCAAAGCACAAATGAATAACAGCCAGCTAAGGTAAGGTTAGGCTGTAATATCACTTATTATTGTGCCAGCTATTCCCTTGATAATCACCTTTATTTGCATCTACAATTCTATTCTCCGCTATCATAATGGTTATTGCTATTAAAACTGCTAACAATCATCATCCGTCTGTCAGCTTAGAATCTATTCATTACTGTCTCGACCACTTTTACCAATGCCACACAACTGTATGGTATGCCTGTGTCATACACTGGCAGCAGTTTATTGTCGCTGCCTTTTCTTCATCGCCCACTTGGCCAGTCAAAAATTATGCTCAGCATGAACAATGTTACAATGTACATGCCTGATTGCTCTAGTATAATGAACTGTGTTTTCTGTCCCTCGAGGGCATTCTATTATTGAAGTCTATGTGCTGCTTTGCACAGCATTTCATGGTCGTGTAGCTAGTTGTCAGTTGCTGGGTCATTGTTCACAATTGCATCAAAATTTGTTGTTCCTCTCCGGTCAGCCCATTACTTTCATTGACTAAATAAGTATGGGCGGTCACTGTATGGTCTACACTGGTGCAATACGTCTCTCGGCTCAGAAGAACAACATAAAATGTAAACTTTGACTCTGGGCTGGGGCAAGATGATTGTTAGTTTGTTGACCTTAGAGAAAAGTTCTACTGCAATACATTGGCCAATTCTCGAGGGTTGAAGTAATTGTATCCTGTTATGCGCTGTCTGCCTTCACGCTGTTGCATCACTGTTGTCATTGGCAAGGACAAGCCTGTATTTTGGGTGCTCGATAGAAACTAGTCCTAATACATTGCACCTTAATTTTTTATTGCCTCTTGACCCCATGTATCCATAGTCCATATCTGAGAACTAGCAAATTACCTTCGATCAACGCTCAGTGATGTGAATATCTCTTTGGTGTCGTTAACCAGTAGCTCATGGGAAGTGAGCCAACATGTTGTTTACATTATTTTACCAAGCTTAGCCATTGGGAGGTGAGGCGGCTATAGATATACTAATTGCAATGGTGATGGAATGCAATCACGCACTGAGAGCGTGGTCGTTGCTCTATCTATTACAGGCACATCCCGCTAACTCAATACGTTGTGATGCATTGTGAGGTGACCACAGTCAAAGTGGAATGTGGCAAAGCTTAGGTTTACCGAGCTTTGCTCCCTCCCTGTCCCCCCCCCCCTCCCCGTATTGTTTTGACTGTGCACAAACGTGAATGGAGCTGCAAATAGTAAAATTGTGACGTTTGCAGCTGCGTGGGCAGTGACCTCGATCTAGCGCTACTAAATCAATAACAGCTCTCAAAATAGCAGCCCTGCTCGGTTCTAACATTACCTCTAAAATGATTGTTCATATGGTTTTGTTTGAAGAAAACTTGTGAATCATTGGTAGCAAGCTGGCAATTCACTATTTGATATGTATCGATGATGATAGAGTTGAAGAGCTAACAGTTTTATTGCTTATGTAAATAGTGCGGCACGGTCAGTGACCGACCGGGGAGACACTCAGTTCATTGTACCACCTACCCAATGCAGGGCAGCCCGACGCCTAGATAACTCGCTTCTTCCTTTCGCACTTGCCTGTTTTGTAATTTACCTGCGGTTTTCTTGTGTGGTGGTTGGTGACCAGAAAACTGTGTGGTTGACCAACCAACTGTCGGTTCACTTGTAGCTTGTTTTGGTTGGCCGAGTATAAATTTGTGTGACTTTATTTTTATAATCTGTAACAGGATGAGAATATTAGCAACCATTAGAATGGAAAGCAATTTTGAATTTCAAGCATTTACTTGAGACCTGAAGTGCTAAGTCAGAAATAGGTCAACTGTAATGCTTTATTTATATTGTCTGACACTGGATACGGAGTCCTTGTGTCATTATAGCCAGTATAATCTTGTATTTCAACCTTGATGAAGGTGACTGACCTTTGTGACATTAGACAATCCGTGACCAGAAGTACTTGCTGTCGCTACTGGTCTTATTCACATGTCACTAAATCACTAATTATTGCAAGGAGTTCAGATCTGTAACGTCCCTCAATCCACATTTGTTGTACCACTGGTGATTCCTTGGTTGCAGGTTTCTTTAGGAGAAGCGTCACTAAAAAGAATAGCGAATATTCATGTAAGTTTGGAGGGCGATGTGAGATGGACATGTGGATGAGGAGGAAATGTCAGTTCTGTAGATTGCGGGTATGCAGAGAAGTTGGCATGAAGGAGGAGTGTAAGTTGATCAATTTTTGTTCTTTTGGTTAAAATTGCTCTCTCGCCCTCGGCTTAATTCTGCTTCGAATGACTAGTTTTAAACTTTTATTTCTTAATCTTTATTTTTCACTCTTTGTATGAGTATCAGTTTGTGTCAACACGTAGACATTTCAAGACTGAAATTCAGTACCCATTCTCTCTCTTTCTTTCTTGTTGATTGCTTTAATAGTCTGTCATACTCCATGACTGCATTTTTGATCCTTTGTGTTACGCATGCCTTGTAACATCCGGGTCTTTAACTACAGGCTCCACTGAGGATCCTTGCTCTCAAGCCCACACCACTAATTAAATATTCAATATTTCATGTTGCTCACTCAATAATTCTAGTTAACTCATGCCTGGATGAGTTTTAACTAATGAGTCCATTTGTTCTTTCTTCATTACCCCTCCAATTACTTACGTCTTCAGTGCTTGTAGTCGCTATCCCTATACCTTCAGGTCTGCTGTCAGAGGAGCAGTGCAAGGCCAGAGAGGCGCGTAGGAAAAATCCAAAAAAATCACGCACATCAAGTCAGAATGCAAATGGGGATTGCGAGTCCGCCCCGTCTTCTCCTGGCAGCGTCTCCGAGCACAACAACAACAGCACAAGCAAAGGCAAATCATTCCAAAGGGGCTCCTCTAGCAAGGGTAAAGACCTGGCCAAATCAAACTCAGGTACACAGGCTATGCTTTGGCTACTAATGTATTCTATTTTAGTTTTTCTCACTGCTCACTCGGAGCTGTTTACTTGCTCACTCTTTCCGTTCTATATTCTAACATTCTGTAATTGGAGCATACACTCGGTTAATGAACGCATAGATCATCCCTGGAATTCGTTGTAAACCTAGTAGTCTTAGTTGTAAAAACTCACATTGAATAATCATTTGTTGCCAGAACAACTGCTGTAAGTTTGTAATCTCGATAGCCTACTTGTTTAGCCCTAGTTCTTAGAACTTGTTGAGAATCTCAAGAGGCTCTCTGAAGGTTGAAGTCTGTTACTTGTTTGCTGTCGGGTTACTACGCATGCAGGGTAAATGGTTCTGTTGTTGTTACAGTAGCCAATGTGGTGGAAGCTAATCGTAGACTTAGCTCTACAGATTTGGATTTCAATGACAACCCATTGGACAGCTTGCAGACTGATGTACGCTCTTTGATAGAGCGAGTCGTCATCTGCCAAGACCAGTATGAGATGCCTACTGAGGAAGAGATAACAAAAGTTCTCATGTTGGCTGTGAGTTATCTATTTCTCGTCTAACGCATACTCCCTCGTTGTAACCTCTCCGCTTAATCCCTGCGCTCTATTCCAACTCATTCTGACCCGGTTTTAACTCCCTCCTCTCTAATCTTTTCTCTCACCCCCTTTACCAACATCTACCACCCGCCGTCAAAACTTATTTGTCACCTTTCCTCCTGTCCATCGCCATCTGTCTTATTTCCCCACCTACTATTCCCGCTTGCGCACTTCTCACATCCCAACGCCATTATCCACCCTATCAATTGTACTCATGAACTGGTGTGCAGCTCACCACCACCTGTGACCACCACCAGACAGGTGGTGTTTGTCTATTGAGGTCTAGCTCCACACTGGAGCTTAGCAATCTAGTCAAACCAAGCTGGTGGTAATCTCTGTGAATCATAGCACAGTCTCCTGCTATATGAATGTGTGGTCTCTCTTTTCAGAAATGCTTTGATCCATCAAACCCCAAGGATGCTAAGGAGCTGCTGTTCACGCAGTTGGCACAGTTTACTGTGCTCTCTACTCAGCTAGTTGTGGACTTTGCTAAACAAATGCCAGGTTTCACCGACATCGGGATTGAAGATCAGATCAAAATGCTAAAAGTGAGTTTGCTTGCACTCAGACTGTTGAGAATTGTCCCTCTTTTGGGGTTTCATCTTGCTTCTCGTGTCGCTATTGTACCAACAACAATTGCAGCTTGCTTAGTATTATGTTAGACGCATGAATCGTATCACTAGCCCCTTTGTTGGCACAACATTAGCATTGCGGTGAAGGGCAGGTCAAGGTGTGCGTTGTGCACGGTCCAGAGCTATGTGTACGCTTGTATCTCACAGTCGACAGCTATGTGTACGCTTGTATCTCTCAGTCCAGAGCTATGTGTACGCTTGTATCTCACAGTCCAGAGCTATGTGTATGCTTGTATCTCTCAGTCCAGAGCTATGTGTACGCTTGTATCTCACAGTCGACAGCTATATGTATGTCTGTATCTCACAGTCCAGAGCTATGTGTACGCTTGTATCTCACAGTCCAGAGCTATGTGTATGCTTGTATCTCTCAGTCTATAGCTATGTGTATGCTTGTATCTCACAGTCGACAGCTATGTGTATGCCTGTATCTCACAGTCCAGAGCTATGTGTACGCTTGTATCTCTCAGTCCAGAGCTATGTGTGCGCTTGTATCTCTCAGTCCAGAGCTATGTGTACCCTATAGGACTTTAGTTGTCGCAGGTTTAAACTTTCGCGTTTTTCGCGGGTGCTAAAAGTAGCGAAATTTTGTTCCGGCGAACCTATTTCCTGTCTCTGTACTAGCGAAATTACAAAAAATTAATAATATGTTGAATTCCTACTATTCCGTTTAGTTTAACAATAATAGTCATTATCATAATTTTTTATAACACAAAAGAAAATAATATATTTTATTAATAATATTGCAATTAAATATATTATTATCATCATTGTGGTATGATTATTTTTATTTATTTATTATTATTATTAATAATAATAATAAATAAAATAATTATTTATTATGATTCAAGTTGAATAAATCCATGACAAATTATATGATTGTGTAATATTATGTTGCACACAAGCAGTTGTGACAATATAGAATGTAACTTACAAGATAGCACTCCAAAAAATACAGTGAAATGTAAATGGTGTAGACATTTTTGGTTTCATTTGATTTTTGGATATTTTCTGAATTTGTACTTGTACTTGACTCGCTAGATCAGCCCAAGTTTCTATTCGGCATTGAGGAAATATTAATTACGCCTCGCATACCAGCTTTCTTTTTGCCTCCCTAGCATCCACTATGTCATGGTCTTCTTGTAGGACTGCTAACTCGCTGTGCTCGCAGTCAGTGGCAAGTAAATATTTATTTTTTGTAAACATTTATTTAGCATTGCTACTTATACCATTATTTTGAAAATATATTTGGTGGAGATTTTTATTATAAGATTAGATATAAAAGTGGTAATGTATACTTGCTAATTGATATAAACTATTTCACTTTACTTGAATAATATTAATTACAAACAATAATAATAAAAAAAAAACAGGGTGCGAAAATTTGTACCGCGAATATGATCATCACGGATCCACTAGCGAAATGTTTCCTAGCGAAACCATTGCACCCACGAAGGTAGCGAAATTAAACTCTACTGAAACTAAAGTCCTCTAGGGTATGCTTGTATCTCACAGTCGACAGCTATGTGTATGCCTGTATCTCACAGTCCAGAGCTATGTGTATGTTTGTATTTCACAGTCCAGAGCTATGTGTGCGCTTGTATCTCTCAGTCCACAGCTATGTGTACGCTTGTATTTCACAGTCCAGAGCTATGTGTGCGCTTGTATCTCTCAGTCTATAGCTATGTGTACGCTTGTATCTCACAGTCTAGAGCTATGTGTGCGCTTGTATCTCTCAGTCTATAGCTATGTGTACGCTTGTATTTCACAGTCTAGAGCTATGTGTGCGCTTGTATCTCTCAGTCTATAGCTATGTGTACGCTTGTATTTCACAGTCTAGAGCTATGTGTGCGCTTGTATCTCACAGTCCAGAGGTATGTGTATGCTGGTATCCCACATTGGTCATACTCTCTACTCAATGCTGTTTTGTTGTATTACAGGGAACAGCTTGTGAGAACTTGATGCTAAGAACTGCCAGGCAGTACGATCCCGACTCGGACACAGTAATCATGGCCGATGGCAAAGCCTACACTAGGAACACTCTTTGTTTCGCTGGCCTAGAAAGCCTTGTGCCAGCCATGTTTAACTTCTGTGGAGCTCTTGCCAGTATGAAGGTTGACAACGCAGAGTTTGGCTTGTTGACATGCATCAGTCTCTTCTCAGGTACAAAGGCTAAGTTAAACAAGCCATACAGTGTTCGTCTTGTTATCATGTTGTTTGTTTTATGCTTGGGTTATGCAGGCTCACAAAGTAGCATTATTGCAATAGAATGGAATGTCATTGACTGCTGGTTTTGGTGCATATTAGACATTTTCGGATCGAGAACGTTTTGTGTTCATGCCAAAACGGGTGAATATTTCGTTTTTCGGCGAGTACAAAACCTGGTTTTTGGAACTCTATGCTGAACCATGGTTTCACCATTCAGGGGATTGTTCACTGTACGACGTTCTTGCTCCGAATACGTACAGTTCTGCTATGATAAATATTTTTGCATAATACGAGCCCTTTTACGGCTGCTACCATTTTTGCTTAGATGCAACATATTTATATTAATTATAATTATTAATTATTATTTTTATTATTATGGATGGTAATAAAAATTATTTTTCATTTATTGAAGCATTATTATTGTTATTGTTTATTATTATAATAATTATTTGTCACTGTTATCTTCTGTTGTTGGTTTGTAAATAGATAGAAAACGATGACAATTTTTAAATAATTAAAACTTGACGTCCTCTGGGGGCGGCCATCTTTTCATTTGTTTCCGGATTTTTGCAACTAGTTGACAACAAAAGAACATAACTCCTGATAAAGAAATTTGCGTTTTTGAACGTTCAACTCACAGAAATTATGCCAGGAACGAACGTCAAAATTGCATTCGGTAGCGCTTTTCCGTACCAATTTTTTCAAGGCATGGACGTTCTTGATCCGAAAATGCCTATTATCATTTTTTTTTACTTGACTAGCTATTATTATTTATGTGTTAGTTTTTTTACATCTTTTGGTATCTAAATAATAGCAATAATTAGCTAGTGGTCATTTTATTGTTGATTAATTTTTCATCAAAAAAGTTGGTAAAAGAATTATTTCAAGTATTACTTTTTTATGAAATTAAAATACCGACCACTGATAGATACCTTTGTCACAAAATCGTACTTGGGTTTTCTAATGTTTATTATTTTGTAAATTGATTGACCAAGAAGAGCCATCAGCTACAAAAGCTCACAGCTACTATGGGATTCTACCGTTAGCTTATGTGACGCACATATTGTTATGGTACAGAGTGTCTACCACCAGACATCAGCCATTCTATTATATATTGGTACTGACTGACCCATGAGTGGGCTTGTAACACCTTTATCATATACCTGTCCATTGTAGTTTGTCTGTCTCACTATATTGTTATGGCCCTGCTATGCAAATGTTCTGTTGATGTGTTCAAATATTTAACAAACGTTTTTTTTTCTTTCTTTTTGTGGGAAATTCTGCAAAGTTTTATCCTCCTGGCTTTATACGTTGAAATTTTTTCGTTTTCAAAGAAATAATCCTAAAGTTAGAAAAAATTTGAACGCTCTAACTGCGCGATTTGATCAATTGATTCATTGCTCCAAGCCTGTCCAAAAATTTACGTGAAAGTATATGGAAGTTTCGTTTGCCATTTCACTTTGATTGCTCATCACTTTTGATGATGCATTGGAAATATCGAAACTTCAATTTTATGCTTCGCCTTCGACAATTTTATACACCAAATATCTGGGGGAAAATTGATTATGGAGTTCAAAATAATGTATATTCATTTCTACAAATCTATTACACACAATCATCTCTATTTGCTGCCATTTGCGTGAAATTACTAACCTTGGATTGTATTGCTTTGGGTTGTCTGGTTATTACCCAACGTGACAATCCGATGTCCTTCGTCAAGTACAAATTACCTTTTCCTTGAAAACCTTTCCCTTTAAAGGGCTTAGGACGGGCTTTTGAAGACGCACTTTGTGTGTAGAGTTGTTTTCTCATCAAGCATTGTAAAGCTATTGAGAAAACTCACTCGCCTCAACTAAGCACCAATAGGTATCATGTAGAGGTCTATGGAGGTCTATGACAACGCGTTCGACAGAAGGGACTATCTGCATTATGATATTATATAGTATATTACAGCAAGTAGCTTGTACCATTTTTGTTACTTTTTCAGTTCCAAACTACTTTTCAAAAATCTTAATTATTATTATTTAGTGCTTTTGAGGTTTTTTCTTGGAAATATAGCCGGTATTTCAGATTTAATTATTATCGTTGTTGTAAAAAAAAACAACGCCGGAAATACAATTTCGGCAATGTTTTTTTTCACCCAGTATTATCATGAAAGTATACTAATGTTATTGTTTGATTAATTTTTCGCATGAAAATTATTATTTTTATAAAAAATTTCATTATTTTTTTTGATTTTGATGACCAACACTATCACGTGAACGCCAGTGTATACATAATAACGAGCTTACCAAAGATAAAACAAATTGCTGACTTGAGAAAAACAGCTCCAAAAAAACTAAAATTTGTTGCAATATCATTTTTTTGCAATCAAAAGAGCCTCTGCACAAAACTAATATCTAGAACGCCCTATTTCTATGCAAACAAGCCAAATTTTTGAAAACTCGCTTTATAGCTCTATATAACTTGGTGCGTCTTCGAGAAAAAAAGGCGTCTTGGCAAGTGCTGACTGCGTCTATAGGAATCGTCTTACTGGTGGGAGGGCAACTCCTGATAGTTTTTCTGAACACATTTCAACCTCAGAAAGTTTAAATTAAATCAAATCCTCTTCAAATTAGGCGTCATAGACCCTTTAATGGGCCATCACCTGGCACCAGCCAATTAGAGGTGAACTTGAGTTCATTCGACATGCAAAGGTCGCATCCTTTTTATCAAGAGCAATAATTAATATTTAATTTGGTAAAGGAGACCGGTGAACAGTTGCTATGGTAACTACGATGCTGTTAGCTTCTTCAAGCACCTCTAACAGCCGGCAATCTTTGTGATTTGAGGCTTGAGGTCTTCTTGAGTTGTTGAACCGTGACGGTCATGCCTCACCCTTGCATATAATGTATTGTTTCTCAACATTTCTTTTGTTTGTCTTGCAGAAAGATGCGGGTTAAATGACCCTAGAAAGGTGGAAAAAATTCAAGATGTTTACACCAAGGCTCTCGAGTGTTACTGCAATGCCAAAGTTAAAACTGGAAATCGGCGGTTCGCTAAGCTTATCATGAAGATGATCGATCTACGAACACTAAATGCCATCCACTCAGAAATGTGTCTTTCACTCAAAATTAAAACTGGAAACTTTCCCGGAATTTTACTGGAATATTTCAATATTGGCTGAAATTACACGTAGCAGTTTCAATTTAATGTGTTATACCGGTTGGTGGCTTACTCACCTGATTGTTGCTCAGTTGGGCTACCTGACAGAGAATTGTTGCGTAGGTAGGACTGACTGTTTTGGCCTATTACAAAGATGGCACCTGAGCATCTTGTCTTCTCAACTACCTCAACTAGCAGCCCTAATTATTATTATTCGGTCAGTTTGCATGACATGACACTGTTACACTGCTATCTTGCGAAGTGTATCCTGCCCTAGAACTGACAGATCTGGTGCTGAACCCGTATCCTGCAAGTGGAGGTGATTACGTTGTACCATTGGTTGAAGTGTTGCGCAACTAAGAAGTTCCTATCGCACCATGCTGTAATTTACGCCATCAATAATACGTGTTAGAAAGTTACACACTGCTGAAAGATCCCGCTTTCACATGCATTGTTTTTACTCTCAGTTGCAACTGATTTTAATATCTGCCCAAGTGGTTGTCTCCTCCTTATATAGGATTATCACCAAGTTTGTGTGGCTTTCTATACCTATCGATAAGTTGCATGCTTTTTCAGCATATTGCGCTCTTTGGTCGCCAGCAGCTGTCATTGCTGCTGGTGATATTGTACATAGAAGGAGAGTGCATCCCTACCGGTGTATGAAACAGACTGAATTTTTGTTTCTTATTCATCTATCTTGTATCTCACTATATTCCTACTTTGTAAATAGCATTGTTTTAGAATTTGTAATAATAATATTGTTTTATTTTACGATTATCTTTGAATAATACTCTGTCTGTATTGCATACATATCGCCTGTAATTCATGGTCAATGTAGTGGCTACTGCAGTTGTTGCATTTGAAAGCATCTACTCCATTCACTGTAGAGATTTAGAGTTGACACTTTCATTTGCTGGCTCTAGCCAATAGTTGCTTGACATATTTTGGTAATTGATTATGAAGCTTTAGACCTGGTATAATATTTGTATGCATGCACATATTTCACCTGTCTTTGGTGGCCGTGCATGTGCCTCAATGTATGTCTATGTTTAAGCGTTAATCTGTAGATCTATGTCTAAACCGACTCGTGTATCCATTGTACTTACTATTTGTTTAATCAGCTAGTAAAGTATCTGTTTATAGTCAGATTATTATATACATCAGTTCTGATATACCCTTGTTGCTGTTTTTACTGTCTGTTGAGCATTCTGTTTCCATGGCATAATAATAATCTCAAATAAAGTCACGTGAGTTCTCAAACTTTTGTGAAGTGAGATAAAAAAAAAGCAAGTGGCACAAAAGAAATGAAAAAAGTGCCAGTGCCAGCTACATGCTGCGTTTATATTATTAGACCCAGTAAATCAAACCAACCAGTTACGGAGATGTTACGAATTACTAGTTTAAGGCGTAGCACCATGATTTTGAGACTGTTAGCTAGTTTACATGACAAGATCACTGGTTAGCAAACCTTGCTCAGGAATACCCTTGGGAATACAAGCGTAGTTTTTGTTGCTATAGGATAGTAGTAGTACTTGTGCATGCATGGCAGGTTAGTTGGCACCAGTGGTTACATATTGGCCACAACTAGTTGATTATAGAGGGCAGTAACCAGCTGTTCTCTAACTTGTATTCAATGGTGGCTAGTGGGTACTAACAGCGCTCCACTGCATACTTGACACCGTATTTATTACTTGGCTTTAATTCCATTAAAACTTACTGCAGATGCCTAAAAAGAAGAGATATTTTTTTATCTGACAAAATTTTGAAATCACTAAAGTTCTCAATTGCATCAAGTAAAATTTATTTATTTATGTAAAAAACCGAGCGAACAAAAATGGTAGCATGAAACATGTGTATACAGCACTAATACAAACGTATAATATACAGAATCGGTTGTTGCACAAACTATGTTCACCCGGCCATTATCGGCCGTGTATATACACATTTTTAGTGTGAGTACCATAGACATATACAATTCAATCAAAGACATACAGAACAAAATATGATACACATCTGCTACCAAATGAAACACTTGCGTGATTAAAAAACACACATGGTAAAGCAAATATGTAACAGTTCAGCAACAAACTTGCACAAGCTATGTGCTCATCAACGCAAGCACAGTTGAGTATCTGCACAAGCACGTCTGGTGAAAGGTGAAGGACAGATGAGCTATAACCCACTGTACAATCCACAGACAGACGTTGAGAGCAGCAAGAAAAAGAAGCCATTATTAGATATGCTAGATTATAGGCAGCTGCTCCGACTCTTGTCTCATGGTTGAAGGGGCGGCGGGAGCAGCATTAGCTGGCTGCTGCTGAGATCGGTTTTGGTTGCAAGATCTGGCCACTGTTTCAAATAGTCTTTCAATTTCTGGCGAGCAGTGGACAAAGTCATGACCCCAGAACTTGTATGATTGGTTGCGAATGAGCTCAATAAATGTAACTAGAAGTCCCCAAGGGTGAGGTCTGTTCACTATGAGTCGCTCCAACAGGACCCTGCAACAGATAGGTAGGTGTGTAAGTACATAGGTGGGTGGGTAAGTACATAGGTAGGTGGGTAAGTACATATATAGGTGGGTAAGTACATAGGTAGGTGGGTAAGTACATAGGTAGGTGGGTAAGTACATAGCTGGGTGGGTAAGTACATAGGTAGGTGGGTAAGTGCATAGGTAGGTGGTTAAGTACATAGGTAGGTGGGTAAGTACATAGGTAGGTGGGTAAGTGCATAGGTAGGTGTGTAAGTACATAGGTAGGTGGGTAAGTACATAGCTGGGTGGGTAAGTACATAGGTAGGTGGGTAAGCACATAGGCAGGTGGGTAAGTACATAGGTAGAAGGGTAAGTACAAAGGTAGGTTGGTAAGTATATAACTAGGTGGGTAAGTACATAAGTAGGTGGGTAAGTAGGTAGGTGAGTACATAGTCAGGTGGGTAGGTAGGTGAGTACGTAAGTAAGAAGGCAGGTAAGTAGGTAGATACATACAGCTGGCACACCCACCGCCTACTTCAAACAAACAATCCACCACCAATCATCCTTATTTGCTATGACATCCTGTACCATTACGTATTGTAGCCATAGCAACCCGAGCAGTGACCTACTAAATGACTGACGAGAACCAAAAATAGTGCCATCCAGATAATAAGCAACTCACAGATGGAGTTGACTGATCGATGAAGTCTGGCGACCCCTGATTTGCCCTTACACACTTACAAATGGTCACCAATCCCAACCAATCCTTCTAGAGTTAAATAACCAATGGCAAGCGGCGATCTAAGCAAACCATTCACAGAAATATCTAGTCCGTTTACCTGGTGATCTGCTCTTGAAGCTGAGTGCTATGAGCCTCAGCAAAGAGAGACAGCAGAGCGCAGCTGAAATAGTGCGTGTGGCTGTTAGGAAAGCGTAGCTGGTTGGTGATGGCATTGAGGAACAGGTAGCGCCCTGCAAGATGAGACAAACATGTTTACTTATGTATTAAACATGCATTATTGATTAAAACAATAGAGTGAACCACTGCGGTACAGTTTATCTGGCCTGCTCAGGCACTTGATAAACGTGCAAGAGAGAGTGTTTGTATCCAGCACTTGTAAAAAGGCAAGGTGTTGTTGCCACAAGTGTCTTGAGGGGAGGCCAGCTAACATTACACTTACTATTACAGCATGTTCTATGTACAGTGAGGCACTGACCTCAACAGCCAACCATATCCTATTCCCATAGTGATTTAATGGAAACAACTTGAACTCTTGACAAAGAGAACAGCTAATCACAATAACAGCAGTTGAAATGTAGTTAGTTGTCAGTAGGACAAGCAGAAGTTTTTTTACCCATCACTAGCAATTATTCAGTCACAAGTGAAGGCACCATTGTGAACTGTTCCAATAAATGTGAGCTAATTTATGTAGTACAAGAGTGCTTTCACTAACGGTGCCTCTGGTAGATACACTGGTTCAGCCACATAGCTATTAAATTCTGATGGCGTTTTTAAATGCATATACAAATAATGCACTATTGAAGCAACAAGTAAGGGTGTAGCCTCAGCTACTAGGATTGTATTACGAGGGACTATCACACTACACAGAACTACCAATAATCATTTGTAAAACTTAGACTTCAGACAATCATAAGTTTTCTTCACCAAGTTCATTGAATTTTATTTTAAAAAATATAGAATCAATTCCAATTTGTTTACTAAAATTATCTAATCTTTTTTCTTATTGCTCACTTGTATCAATTTTTCATCTCGTGTATCCTCGCCCATCCATAGAGATAGATGCTCAATTTTTAGAAAAAATTCAACTCGGTTTGAATGTGGCTAATTTCAGGCTTGTTCATTATTTTCACATGGCTGTAGCTTTCAGTGACATCAATCAGTTGCATAAGGAATGATGTGGAGGATAAAGCTAACGTAGAGTAAAAAGAAACCAGCCCATTAATTTTGACCACAAATTCCATGATTCACAGAACTGATTTGGATGGAAATTCCAAGTGATATCATGAACAAGAAAAGGAATATAATGTGAGCTGAAGTCAACTAGATTTTCCATACAGATAAGGGATCTGTCAAAAAATATAAATTCAGGATATTTTGATAAAATAAGTATGCCCGAGTTTGATAATAAACTATTGCGTGGTTCCTCAACTTCGCCAAAATATCTTCATAGCGTGTGCCAACACCACATCCATTTCGACATTCAAATAGCCAAAAATGTCACAAGGTAGCTCTATTGTACAATAGGCATTTTCGGATCGAGAACGTTCATTCCAAAATGGGCGAAATTTTCGTTTTTCGGCGAGTACAAAACCTGTTTTTTGGAACTCTATGCTGAACGGTGGTTTTACCGTTCAGGGGGTCGTCCACCCTATGACGTTCTTGATCCGAATGCGTAGAGTTCTCCTATAATAAATATTTTTGCAAATAATGAGCCCTTTTACGTTAGTTACAATAACAAGACAAGAGTGATGAGGCCTCAAGTTTCATTTCTAACAATAATAATAATAAAATAAATAATAAGAAGTCTTGAAGCATGTTGATGTTGAAATTATTTTTGGACACATTTTTTTACTGAGGATGGTAAATTAAAATAAAATTGTAATAAATAATTATAATATAAGAAAAATGTATGATAATCATTATTAATATTACTGTTATTCAAATGATATCATCATTTATATTATTATAAGTTCTTATAGTTTTTTTAATTATTTTATTATACTTTAGTTAGTAAAAAAAAACAATTGTTCAAATAGCCAAACATCACCAACCAACTGATAATAAACATTGTTAAAAATGAAAAATAGTAATTAGTAAAACACATAAGTAACTGGTAATAATTATCAAAATTATTATTTATTTTTTTATAATAATACATAACCAAAAAGCTGTCACCTCAGCAGGATGCGTCTTTTACTATTCACTGCGACACTAGAAAAAAAGAAGAAGATAACTCCGATGAAGTGAACTTTTGATTTTGAACGTTCATCCATAGAAATGATGCCAGGAACGAACGTCAAAATTGCATTCGGAAGCGCTTTCCCGTGCCAATTTTTTCAAGGCATGGACGTTCTTGATCCGAAAATGCCTAATAAATGATCACAAGGCTGAGTAGGGGAAGCAACCCAGTGGTGATGCATTCGCGTAAAAAACAAAAAGAAATTGAAGAAAAATTTGCTTAAAAAAGATAGGAACAACATTTTTAATTTTTTTTTGTAAAACTGAAAATACCTAATAACCCTCACAAATTAATAATATTCCAATCACTAAATTATTTATTAGTCAATGAATTATGGCTGTAGCATTTTAATTTTGGTGCGACTATGTTTCAGTAAACAAAGCTGCATGCAACAAATGCCACACAATGTTGCGATGAGTGGAGCTGTGACAAATCATGGCTGACCGAAGTTGACAAGAAAACACATTACATCATGAAAAGAGTTAAAGGAAGCAATTGGTAGGTACCTTCAGTATCCAAATCAACAGAGAGACTCTGGAATATGTCCATGTGACTGGACTGAGCGATGGTGCTAGCACTGGGATTCACACCCTTCATATGCATGGCTTGTATAGCAGACATGCCCACATACACAACCAATGCATTCATAAGAGGAATGTTGTACTTGTTGCCTGCCTCTGTACTTATCTGTAATCAATCAACACGCCATCAGCTGATGCTCTCGTGTCCATCATGGGACACAACTCCCCACCGAAGCACAGGCACTCACTAGCACAGTACAAAGTGGCAATGAGTATCAACAATACATGTATAGTATGAATGAATGGGCAGCTTTCAGCACTACCAGCCATGTAACCACAACTTGTATTTTAGTGGCTAGGTCAAAGAGAATAGTTGGGAAGAATAAGCAGCGTCTATATAGCTTATAGTAATCTAGCCTACCGTGGTTAACCAAAACTAAGGGACGCAAATTCAAAGTACAGTTTCGTTTTTGAAGGTGTGTCCCTTGTTTTTGGTAAACCTACTATTGACGTAGATTGCAGCAATTATGATTTTTTTAGACATTGTTTTTATGTCAATTGATTAGCAGCCATAAGATAGCTATAAATGTTCTCGAAATCATTTGCTCAACAATTATTATTCTTTACAAAACTTAGAAGTAAATGATAAATCTTGCTTCTTTTCGACTCTTTCCTACCTCTTTTCCGTCTCTCTGGTTTCACTCTCAAAGGTAAGCACCTACATGGATATTTCTGCTGATGCACAATAATAATGCAAAAAAGTAGTTTACAATATTATTATAATTTATTATAATAATATTGTAAACTACTTTTTAGCATTATTAGTATTTTAGAGAATCTAAAATTGTTTTGCCTGGTTTTATTTTTTTTTCTTCTTTTGCGGCGAACTTGACCGAGCTCTTGCCACCTTTTCCCAAGAACCGTAATAGATAGAGCTACATAGTTTTTTGCGACGAAATTGATACGCATCGGGACAAAAAATAAGTTGGTTTACAAGGTGATAAAATTTTTCAAAACATCACAATGCAGGTGCGAAAACAGGTAAAAAATCGTATTTAAAAGCATCAAATTTGCTGAGCAAACGTAGACCCGATTGACGAAAAAATACCGAATTTTGAAAGATCGTGCATTTCGCTCACCTCCTGATTCGACATCATGACACGTCGTTAAAAAATCGTTTGGAAGCGGTCATCTTGGATTTTTGTGAAAATCACAGTTTTTAACATAAAACAGCTTCCCGTTAAAGAACAAACAGGCCGAAGTAGCAGAAATTTGCAACAAACATGTGCCATAGTGTATCGATGTACCATTTTGAACTTCAAAGCGATCGCACAAAACCGTTTCAAGTTTTTCCATTTTCAAATTTGAAAATCTAAACAGAAACGGCACTTTTCAATGCTTTCCGAGACCAGAATGGAAATAGTCAGCGACAAGTAACATATTAGGCAGCATAGCCCAATGCTTGAACTTTCTAAAATTAGAGATTTCAAGTTTCTCGCAATACCGGCGGCATAGCTATTCCATTTTCAAAAGAGGTCTTCCAAACGAAAAAATGACCATAACTAGGGGACGGTTACTCCGATTTGCATAAATTTTGCGTGGTTGCGATCGCATTATAACCATCTTTCAGATAGACATCCGTTTCTGATCATTGGTGAAAGAGTCAAAGCCCACACGGTTTTCAATGTGTGACAAAAATGTTCGTTATTTACTGTTTTCACGGCGGAACAATTTTTCTTCTTCAAAACTTTAGCACAAACAGTATTCAAGTGACAAATTGAACAAATCTGAAAAAATTTGAAAATATTCGATAAGTATTTAGCGATGCCCGAGCCCAAAATATTTGTTTGTATGTAGGCCATACCACCTTCTTTTTATCTTAAGCTGTTGATGAAGGTCATTCAACATCGCAAGATGGCTAAATGGTTAACAATGTGGCCTTCTGTTGGCAGGGTTCAGGTGCGATTCCCAGGTACGGATTTCTTTTTCGCATAAAAAAAATATTGTCAGAAGGGAGGTGCCAAGTTAGCATGAGTACATGTAGTAACATGTGCATGTTGTATCGGCAATTGTGAAACATGCATTTGTGTGGCTACAGTACAAAAAGCATCAAGGCAGCTTCAAAAATGTGGTTTTTGCAAAAAGTAAAGCCATCGCAAAACATTTGTCAGCATCAGCATCATGTTATTATAGCTCGATTGCTAAGGTTGTCGCTTGCAGTGCTAGGGGTCCAGGTACGATTCCCGGCGGAGGAATTCTTTTTTACTTAGAAAATCTTTGCAAGTACAACTTTGCTGCTAAGTATAATAATTAGGATTATTAAGGCTGTAAAAAATGTGCTGCTTCAGTCAGAGGTTGATGGTGTAGTTGGTGTTGTGCAAGAATCACCGCAACCAGTACAGGTGTTCAAATCCGTTCAGCGTCATTTTTTATTTCACAATTCTCTAAAATACTCTTGTTTCTGCTCGCAAACACAAATCAATATCTAGTTATTAATTATATTCTTATTATTATAAATAATAATAATGATATTATAATAATTATTAATTTTTTATGGCGAATCAATCAAATTCATTGTCATCATTATTATCATTACTTTATCTG
Organism: Cryptosula pallasiana; assembly: GCA_945261195.1. Classification (NCBI taxonomy): domain Eukaryota; kingdom Metazoa; phylum Bryozoa; class Gymnolaemata; order Cheilostomatida; family Cryptosulidae; genus Cryptosula; species Cryptosula pallasiana. The sequence goes on along the minus strand of OX183133.1, from coordinate 15,307,323 downwards.
GAACTATTATGATTATTATTTATATGAATGATATTTTATATGAATATTATTTTTATTATATAACTAAATAAATAATAAATGATCATAATATTTTATAAATAGCTAATAGTTGGTTGATTTCAAAAAACTAGTTATTTGATGATAATAATTAATAAATTCAGTACATAAAGAACATCATCATGGCGATGAATGATTGTGTTAATAATAAATAATAACAGTAAAAATAATGCTTGCGGTTCGGTTGTTTCAAAAGTAGTGAAAGAAAACAACGAGTCAAGTATTATTATTTATAAATAATGAGTATTATGATTACTTTTTTTATTGATCATAAAATTATAATAATTTATTATTACTATGTTTGAAATTTGTTATTCTATTTATTGCTTATTAATTAATCAGTTTGCAGTTCCTGTCTTCTGCTTTTAAAGTTTTATATTAATTACTAAAAAGTTAGTAGCATGCATTGTTATCATACAATTGTTATTATTATGACTGTGTGTTATTATTATTATTGTTATGATTTAAATGTTTTGCTGTAGTAGAGAATGTGTAATAATTATAATACAGATCTTCTATTAGCTGCTCAGGTCTAAATATTCATGCATTGTTGTGGAGATTTTGCTCAAAGAAGATGAGTTCTTCACCGAAGCTGCAGCTAAAACAAATTACTCGTCATAGCAGAGTATTATGTTTTATGCCAAGTTGTAGCAATTTTTTTTGGGCTTTCTGGGATCCACTTTTTTCGATTTCCGAAGAATGAAGAAAGGTATGTTTTTTTGGAAACAATGATTCCATTCTTTTGTTCGCTTTCACATATTTATTGAAGTAAAAATTTCAATAATGATCTTTGTGGTGCAACACTATTGTTATCATTGCAGGTGTAAACACTAGATCATCGATTGCCGTGCCCAGCATTTAGATGGTCTATCTGCACACAATGCTCATAAATTGTGTAAATATTATCAAATTAAAAACTCTCAAAAATGAATGTTGTTGCACTTGTTTGTGATAAGATCATGCTCATTAGAAAGCCACATGATGTCCAAATTGGCGATGCAAAGTCCTGATTGCTAGGCTAGGAGGCGCAGGTTTTTCTCCAATTGTGTCTCCTTGGTACAGCACAGTCTTGCGAATCGTTTTAGAAATTATGCTCTGATCGCTTTGAGCACTCTCAGTTAACTAATGATGACCAAAATATGCTCAAGTGGAATGCTGTACCAACACTTTTCAGCGGATTGGCAAATCCGTTGCCTTCTATTGAATGTCAGAGGTCAGCACCAAAGAGAAGAGTTCCGGAGGTAAGTTAGTAATGTTTTTTAACACTTATTTTCCATGATAGCTCTCCTCGCTAAATTCAGTTGTGTTTTGTGCCTACTTGTGAGAATAAATTTCAATATGCAATGAGTGTTTGATCAGAGATTACATTATTGGTTAATTCACACTTGCACAGCAGTATTCATCATCCACAACAAAAAGAGCATGTCTTGCTAAACCAGGAGACTGTACGTAGTATGCTGCCTGTTATCGCTTGCTCTGGAAGGGTTTGACAATTCCTTCAGAATCCGTGATAAATCTGTTGAAATGCGCTGAAATAGCGTTCAACAATAACATTGATAGTTTTGTCTGTGGAGCAAATGTGAAAACATTGCTTTTAACTACAATGCTGGAAGCCACTGAGAACAAGTCCCCCTGTTGGGTTTGTGATTCTAGATCTAAACTTCTAAAGTTATTTCCCAACATCTGCTTCCACTATTGTTTACGGCTTTTTAATCGAGATCTTACAGAATCTTTAAGTAAAAGAAAGAGTCGAAAATATGTGAAACTATCATCTTGAAAATTCTATGCCATTGTTTGTAATGTAGCATATCTCTCCTATGTTTCTAGGTTAACATAACATAATCGGTGCTATGAACCGTCCTCTGGAGCATATACGACCGACATCTGGAAATGAATGAGATGATGATCAACTGTGTCACTGTAACCCATCTCCAACAAGTTTGAGACTGAATGTTATCAGTTCATTCAGTTAATTTTATTACTGTAATTACAAGTCTATTTTGTTTTTTGTTGTAATTTATTGTTCATTTTGTGTAAGTTTGTTTACATATAAGCAAATTTATTTTAGTTGATAAATATAAATTTTTAAATCCTCTAGCACTTGCATGTTCTTTTTTGATTTATCTGTTTCAGTCACGTTATTATGCATTTATGGAGCTCAAATAAGTATTGTTGAGGATTGTTCAATTGACAGAATATGGAATGAGGTTGATGTACATTTGTAATAAGAATGAAATACAGCACAAGATTATGGCTGCTACTAGGTTAAAACCAAAAACAGGAGCAGACAATTTCCCTTCGATACAGAAATCGCCGTGCTGCATGCTCTTCCCAACTATTCACTTTGGCTAGGCTGACTTACCTGCAGCTTTGACCTTACGTCGGACGGAAAGGTAGCTGGAGACCTTGTCTTGAGATAGGAATCAAGGTCCTTCCTGAACGAGTCTGGTTGAATTATCGATGGAATATTTGTGATCATCTTTGGTGGATGTACAATCTCAGTGAGCATATCAACCTAAGCACATAATTGGCACATGGACATGAGCACTTACCACACAAACAAGACCATGACAGTCGTCTGTAACAAACCATATAATTCCAACAGAGCAGTCAGCACCACACAGTTATACCATTAGAGGCGCACAAACCTTCAAGTTTGGAGTGAACGGATCTGGAAGTCTCATGTTACGAGGGAAAGCACTCAGTATTAAATTTCTCATTTGTATGCAGTTTGGTGGAATGACATCACAGAATGCATAGTGATAGTCACATAGGAACTCAGGGAAATCGTGTAGGAGTACTAGTAGAACTCTGAGTGTGCCCTGAAAGTAACAGTGTTACAGTTTATAAGAGCCATATAACCAAATAATAATAATAGTGTAGATGGCGCCACAGAAAAATCTATGTTTTGAATATTTGAATATTAATATGGAGCTTTTGTAAACAAACTCACAGAGAAGACAACACCTACTGTCAGCGGCGTTTAAATTACTTGTAACGGGTTTTTGTAGTTATAAAAACTCCTCCATGATATCGAAGAGGAGGCACACAAAATGTTTAGAAATTTTCACACCAAGGATGAAATATACCAGGATTACCAGCCACGGCCACCGGCTATTACTTATACATTACCTAAATGTAGCCATTTGTGCGAGTCACCATGATAGGCTATGCTTCACAATACCCGCACCTCAATTTTCAAATCATTTGATGCAACCATTGATGGTTTAACAAAGTTAAATCAAGACATAAATATTGATGATCGTTGGTGCCTAAAAGTTAGGACCATCTACGGAATTTCCATTCATATGCGCGTATATTTTTCCACCATTAGTCTACGTCGATGAAAAACAATATTGGCTAATATTGGCTACATCCGGTTAGGTTTTCTGGGAATCCTAGTATACTTCATCCATGGTTCACATACCTCTGGTCAATATATACAACAAATTGTGGATTGTTTATCTAGTAAGCAACGGTAGTTGACCCTAAATGTCAGACAATATATTATTATTCATTTACGCAAATTGGGGAAGTATTTTGATCACATGTGGATAGTACAAGCCAGGTATGAAAAACACACTGATAAAATAACACACTCAAGAGCGGGAATAGGTGTCTGAACTATATATAGTGAAGGGAAACCAGCGAGGACTGCGGTATTACATACAAACAACATCATCCATCCATCAATAACGTTGTATGTAAATAGCAGTAGCTAGAGGTTCCATGCATATACATAAATGTAGAGTAATGCCAATCAATCCATCACTGACATGTGAATGTGCCAAAAAAGGTGCGCAATGACCATAACCTGTCAATGATATGTCTATGTCACAAGATTAAATTGACGGAGACTCTAAGCAAAGCATACATTGAGTAGTACAAGAAAATCATGGCTGGACAGAATATTACCAAAAGTTGACTACCTGCCGTAAAATCCTGTACAAGAGTTCAACTCACACTATACATAGTTTGACATCAAATTATCATCGTCTATTACCGCATTACATTAATATCGTATACAGCTCTCCAGTGATGCTTAGCCTGTTGCCATCTTGATGCTACACCGCAGGGTTTAAGAAGTTGAAATATGCGGGATAGTGAAAGTGCAGGGGATGACACTCACCTTATATAAGACCTGCATTGCACGATTCAAGTCAGCATTCCTGAGGAAAGGTGCGAGGAACTTGAACAAGTCTATCAACAGCTGAGCATACATATTCCAGCCCTGCAATGAGTACATCACCATTAGCTAGTCAACCATCACAACTGCATTACATAAAAAGGATGCAACGAGCACAATGTGGCGCACCACCAATCCGTAGACTGACTTCTGTCAAAGCCAATGGATGTTGTAATCAGCGAAAAGACAAGAAATGTTTCCAGCGCTATTGACAAATCTAACCGCACGCAAGTGTTCATATGGGCTTGTCATGTGACCAAAACTGCTAAGCCTGGCTATCAGATATGCGGTAAGGCTTATTGCCAAGTCTCTTGCAGGCATTCACGGTGTACAGGGTTATCCATTGTTCACAGACACTTTGGAAAAAATATTAATAACTCCCAGTCTATTTTTCAGGAGATGCAACCCATTTTACAAAAATTTAGCAACCTTTTCATTACCGAATAGGCCAGGCAAAGCATTCTAATTTTCTTTTCAGGAATTTTGTACATCACATAGATGCGGATATAATGGAAAAGTTCTTTGAAGTTTTGAACTTTTCAGCAACATGTTACATGTCTGTGATATACCATCTCTGTAGAGTGAAGACATGGTAAAAAATGGTACAACACGCGACGATGTCCACGATAACAATAAAATGTGTGAAAAATTGGCTTGACACAAAATAAATGGCAATGGGATTGAACAAATAAAATTTAGTTATGGATTGAAAATTCAAACAAATATGTAGATACAACATTTTCGTTTTGTTTAAACATGAACAATTTTCGATGACCAAAAGTCAACTATAGAAAGCTAGCCAAATGAACACATGGATAGCTGAAGTTCTCAATCAATTTAGAATTCGACTGGGTTGTCCATGGAACTTTGTTGTTTTCAGTGAAACTAAAGTTGAGAGAAAACAACTATATTGCACACCGAGTTAATGCCAGTAATCAGTCCTGGTGGGTCTTACCCTCTGCTGGGTGGTCAATTGTAGCATTCGACCAATGAAGGCTCGGTGAGAGATCAATTCTAACCAATCAAATGCAAATCCTGGAGCTTTGGCAGGTCTCAATATCCTGTAGGTGTTTGAGAAAGCTGTGAGCACCTGTAATCAAATGTCCCTATAAGTGCATATTCGTTGTGGCCCGCAATACGCAAACAAGCCTATTGTTGAGAGGACAACTCCCACACTGCGGCGAGGAGCCAGGGACAGCAACCGCTCTAGAACTATAGACAACTTTAGCAGATCTAACGATGATGCTGTGATAGGAAACTTGGTCACCAGGGTCTGTACCATATACATTTCCAGTCTAAATTTTTTATCATCATCGAAGGAGAAGTTAGTTCAAAATCGTGACTGCAACACCAGAACTATAACTGCCAAATGAGGTAATTATTTAAACAGGAAACCGTTAACCGAAGTTTTGACAGGGATCCGAGCCAAGGGATAGTCTCAAATCAAAAACCCTCGATTAACGCGCGAATATACCGCAACCAGATGTAAACAAATTCTCCATCACTTCACACAAACACAGTAATATTGGTGAACACAAGCAGAAATGGCCAATAGATCAGGAGACAGCGTAGGACAAATAAAGGATAGTATGTTAAGACAGGTAGATCTCAGCTCTTTCAGGAAAGGAATGGGGTAGATGCGACCTTCACCTGGAAATTGATTGCCTCAAGAACTTGCTCCGGTGCATTGAGCTCAATAAACAACATGATAAAGATTCTGTGAAATGGCAGCTGCTGGAATTCTTTTCCTCGGATTTCATGATCCTGTTGAAGTATGCCAGCAACAATGCCCAATATCTATAACATACACAGTACAGTATAACGCGTACAATATACATTAGTACAGATACAGTTCATGCATAACACTAGCAGGGTACAATGCAAGCACAGGTCTAGTTACCTTGTTGAGAAGGTTTACTTTAGTAGAGGTATTGTTGGCATCTCCAGACAGTTTGATAAGCATGACAATAAGCTTGACGTAGGCGTCGAGAGTCTTGAAGCACTGAGCTCTCACTAGGTTCATGCTGTTGCCATATGTCTTGAGGGTACCGTATGTGATCTCTACACACAACTGGGCGGACGCCCGGATAAACCTTGTAATCAGTTCATCACTCTTGAGAATGCCTTGCTGCTGCATCTGTACAGGTAAGAGGAGTACAGGTAACAGGTGAGGTTTAGAGCCATCCTCCGTTGCACAACAGACTATGTTATTGCCAACTTTACAAGGAAGCAACCTATGAGGGAAGCGGACTTAGCCAACATGATTTATATTCTGGTTTGCGGGCAGAATATAGTGTGGCCATCACTTGACCATAAGCAATCTGGATACATGTCAAAAGTTCAAAAAATCGTATCACTTTAAACATAAAACATAGCAAAGATCCGTAAGGACCGATACCAAAAATTGAGTCACAGAGGCCAAAACCTTTTGTGTTGACAAACAAAACACAAACAACACCAACTAGGACAGCGCTAAGTTTACCTGGGTGACAAACTGATTAAAAACAAGTTTGCCCGAGTCCCTGACCATCGTAGGGTTGTGGTACAGGTGAACCCACTCTCGAAGCAGAAACTCGGTCTTTTCCTGCAGACCTGGAGGGTCGTTGGTATCCTTCGCCTGGTTAATTCCTGATTGCATCATGGATGTGGGACCAGAGGCTGAGCCTGGCAGTAACCCGCCATCATTTCGTAATCTAATACCCTCAATCAGCGCTGGCAATCTAATAAACAGGCATCCTCGCTTACTAAATGAAGTAGCATAAGGTACAGAACAAATCAGAGGCTCATGCATGCCTCATAGATGAGACCTCCACCAAACTGGTATAACAGTCACAGACTTGTATGGTGACAATACGTAACTTGTGACAATTTCACAGAGATAGTGGTTCTTTAGTGAGAAAATTAAATGAAGATGCTTTCATACCTCGAGATCCAATGGCTAAATAAATATTATAGCCTGCATTAGTTTCCCAGTTATTGGAGGACTGAGGCTAATTAGAGTATTCTTATACAAGCGGTGAAACAGGAAGTGTGGTTAATGTCCAGAGATGGGTCACGGGCTATACTTACCCTTCAGGAGCTTGTCTAGAGAGAGACGATATCTTAGCCAAGGCATCAATTGTGTTTGGCAGGTCACTTTCAGTGATGATTTCACTCCCCTTCTCATCCACTATCAGCTTCCGCACCAGTTGCATAGCCAAGTTGACGGCCATGTAGTTCAAGCCGTTTTCCATGGCTGTGGTAAGGGCATAGTCGTACTGTGACACCACAAGGAATCCTGCCTTGATCAGCGTTTCTATTGCCTCCTCGTTAAACCGAAAGTCTTCTCTACACTCCAGGACACACCTGCATACACACAAGTTGGTTGATAGTAGCTTGCACAAACAGTTACAAGTTCGAAGTAACGTAGGTAATGAGGCAATGATAGCTGACACCATACAGAAGCTAACCCATATATCGTCGCACAAAAGAAGAGAACTACTCAATCAAGTGTACCTGGTGACGTGCTTCTGAGTCCACTGAGTACCAAATGGCCTTGACTCCTGCAGTTTTTTAAGAACCAGCAGGTGGCAGTCTCTGAATCTGTTAGCAAACTGAACGTCTGTGATGGAGCTGTTGTAACTCTCCAGCAGTCCGTCAATTATCTGCAAACGTGAGGAAAGAATATATAATACGTACAATATATTATATAGTATATAATACATACAATATAATATATAGTACATAATACATACAATATAATATATAGCATATAATACATACAATATAATATATAGCATATAATATATAGTACATAATACATACAATATAATACACAGTATATAATACATACAATATAATACACAGTATATAATACATACAATATATCACAGTGGTAATACGGTTTAGCATGTTTTATACAGCATATCTGTGAAACCCACATAATTGAAAGTTGAAGGCCAAGGACAACACATCAAATTTTGGATGGTACTGAATTGCACAAACTTACAGGAGACTATATATCTATCGAATAACATAAAAGTATCAAGAATAAATATTTGTAGACATTTCTTTCACTTGAGTTCTATTGTGAACTAATTGTAATAATAATTAATAGCAACTTGGAGTATTGTTAATGAATAATAATTATTATTTTGATGAAAATCATAATATATGACAATAATAAATAATCAAGTTTGCTTTTCTATTGTTCAAAATTATTACGAATTGTTGTAATTTATCATGAATTGCTGAAATTAATTATCAATTGTTGTAATGTTTTATCTATCAATGACAAAAATCATTCAAAGCATCATCAATAATTAATAATATCCCATTATTAGGGAACTTTTTTTATGTTGTAGAAATAATATATGTTGATCCATTGACTTGGTAAGATGGCAGGTTGATAGCCTTAGATCTTTATTACATTGTGATGCTTCATTTTAGTAAATAAAAAAGTTCAGAATCAATTTTTAGTCTAGTTGTTGTAACGAATGCTCTTAAAATTTTACAAAAATTAGTCTGGAATTAGTAGCTTTGTTGCTGTTTTACATTCTGTGCCAAAATAACAGCTGCTTGCAAACGCCATGTTTTATCTAAGGATTCTCAATAAATTCGGGTGCAATAAAGCTTTAATTAATAATAAAATGCAAATATTTTTTGTCAAAGTAGAGATAGTAGGGTTGAATAATGTCAAGCAATTTCCAATGGCCGATGTTAGGGACCCTCATGATCAAATTTAATAAATCGAGTTATTGATTGTTTGATTTCTACGAGGTTGAATTATGCGGGTTTCACTGTAAAGCCGTGGCTACATATACAAACACTTACGTTTTGAAGGAATGCGGCGAGAAATATGTTTTGTAGTGCCGCTATGGTGGCTACACATATAGTCGTTTGATCACCGCAACGTTATAGATCGTCCAGCGAGGCAAAGAGGGTATGCCATCACAAACAGTCATTATAATAGCTATTATAAATATAAATTATAATAATTAATTATTATGTGCTTACAAAATTAATTAAATAATTTTATTAGCCATCATAAATGTTTATAAATAATAATAAGTTGTTTATAAATAAAAAAACAACAACACCTTCTTTGATAGAGGTAACAGAATAGACCATCATCCAATCATGGTCGCAATATAAAAAATTACAATGGAGCCGTCAGCTTCCGTCAATATTTTATCCAATCAAAAGCGATTCACCAAAAATAATTGTCCAATCACCAAAGCACCAGAAAAATAACGTTAGAGCGTCTTTCGGTAAAAGAAAAACCGTCGTTTGCAGAACAAAAAAATGTGATTTCCAAGTATCCAAACAAAACGTAGGTGTGTGTAGCCACGGCGTAATAGCGATATAGAATTGTATGGATGTAGACCCAAGGTGCAATGAGAATACACAGGATATTGTAGGGCATTACGGAAAACCGACTAGGACACGGTTAGTAGCTAACATCTAATGCACACCCACCTTCTGTATAACATTCACGGTGGACATGGCCATGTCTCTACTCTGGGCGCAACTCTTGAGCATCTCAAGAAGGCTTTGCAAGGCAGCAATTTGCTGCGGGTATGTGGGTGCTGCCTGGTGTGTGGACAGCACCTGTAACTGTATCTCCATCTCATTGGCCAGCTTGTCATACATGGCACCCATCTCCTCCAGCATGAAGTTCTACAACCGTCAACAACACGCATATTGTCTGCGCTAACTCTTCAAAACACAGACAATGTGTGGAAAAAATTTAAAAAAAAAAAGAACATCAAAGCATTTTGGTACCGTTGCGCTTCAAGCAGAAATAAAACAACAAGTTTTACTGATGGAAACGATTTCATGGTATCTCTGAAATGGCTGTCCAGGAAATGGTCGCAGTGGACACTTGAACTGATTGATACACATCTGCTAAGTATGACCAATTGAATGGTAAGAGATAAAAGCATGGGACCAATTTACACAAAAGTTGTTAAGATAATATGAATGCAGCACAATCACAGCGGCGTGTATGCCTTGCACACTCAGTTGCTTTGTCAGAGCTGTAACCAACATTTAATATCATTATTGAGAAAGAGGAGGGAGTTCAAAATGAAGTTAGGTCCAACGTAAACCCTACATTGATGGCATGACAATATCCTTCAAACAGTTCTTGGTAATCATCAACTTACCACTAGGAAATACGGATCCAGTAGACTCCCTTAATGCCTGCTGAGCAATGAGCGCAAACAGAAGCAATTACTAATACTTACATTGTGCTGTTTATTGTTACTCTGCTGACCAAGCAGATCGCCAAAGTTGACATTGGCAGAAGTGGAGGCGAAACCGGGCACATTCCGAGCGAACTCTTCGTACACACTCATCTGCTGGGGGGTGGCACTGCCTGGCTTTAGCCTGATAGCCTCAGGAATGCATTGCATCTGGTAACGCTGGGCCACAGGGTCGCAGTACCGCCTGCCTTCCGCTCTGGCTGTCTGTCTAAACTCAAACTCCTGTAGAGCAAAACCAAACATCCATTTCATAATCAAAAAACTCGACAACCACTTAATAACACAAAACCTGTCAAGCACCTGTTGCTGTTATCACCACCTGCCCATTGCAGTGACATACATACAACCGTGTATACACTGACATCCTTTTCACGCTACAGACAAGATAGTCTCCGTTAGGCCACCAACATTGCCGCCAGGACAGTTTGTTGATGAAAATAGGATGATAAATGTAGTCTTGCGTAAGTAATTACACCAAAAACGATGGTAATTTATAAGTTTGTGTTCAATAAACCACGAGTAAGATGGTCTTATTGTTGTTAAAATAAAAACAATCGGCATTCCACACAAGGCTCACCCGTCATTACACAACTGATGGGGAGAATAAGTATCAAACACTGAAACAAGCCAGCACCTAGCAGCAGCTTGTTACACAGAAACAAAGCTATCTCTCACTTACACAAATCCTAGAGTGTAGCTTATAGTATCAACTATATATAGCAACGCATATATACATAATACGTATTTTTACGGCACACGCCATCCACAATATGCAGTTTATATAAGATATAAAAGCTACAACACACTTACAGTAGCTAGACGTTTATCAATCTCAGGAATAGCCTTCTCCACGGCAGACTTCTGAATGTAAACACAGGCAAGCTCTGCATTGTCTTGCGCCAATAGCTGAGCAGCCTGTTCAATCATTTCTTTTTGTTGGGGGGTAGCAGGGCCTCGCAGTCCATTTATGAACAACTGCAATGCCCACAACAGTAGCAGTGTAAATATATACATATACTACAGTGTACAAGTATATACATATACTACAGTGTACAAGTATGTACATATACTACAGTGTACAAGTATATACATATACTACAGTGTACAAGTATATGCATATACAGTGTACAGGTATATACATATACTACAGTGTACAAGTATATACATACACTACAGTGTACAGGTATATACATATACTACAGTGTACAGGTATATACATATACTACAGTGTACAAGTATATACATATACTACAGTGTACAGGTATATACATATACTACAGTGTACAAGTACATACATATACTACAGTGTACAGGTATATACATATACTACAGTGTACAAGTATATACATATACTACAGTGTACAGGTATATACATATACTACAGTGTACAAGTATATACATATACTACAGTGTACAAGTATGTACATATACTACAGTGTACAAGTACATACATATACTACAGTGTACAAGTATATACATACACTACAGTGTACAGGTATATACATATACTACAGTGTACAGGTATATACATATACTACAGTGTACAAGTATATACATATACTACAGTGTACAGGTATATACATATACTACAGTGTACAAGTATATACATATACTACAGTGTACAGGTATATACATATACTACAGTGTACAGGTATATACATATACTACAGTGTACAAGTATATACATATACTACAGTGTACAAGTATGTACATATACTACAGTGTACAAGTATGTACATATACTACAGTGTACAAGTACATACATATACTACAGTGTACAAGTATATACATACACTACAGTGTACAGGTATATACATATACTACAGTGTACAGGTATATACATATACTACAGTGTACAGGTATATACATATACTACAGTGTACAAGTACATACATATACTACAGTGTACAAGTATATACATATACTACAGTGTACAAGTATGTACATATACTACAGTGTACAAGTACATACATATACTACAGTGTACAAGTATATACATATACTACAGTGTACAAGTATATACATATACTACAGTGTACAGGTATATACATATACTACAGTGTACAAATATATACATACACTACAGTGTACAAGTACATACATACACTACAGTGTACAAGTATATACATACACTACAGTGTACAAGTATATACATACACTACAGTGTACAAGTACATACATACACTACAGTGTACAAGTATATACATATACTACAATGTACAAGTATATACATACACTACAGTGTACAAGTATATACATATACTACAGTGTACAAGTACATACATACACTACAGTGTACAAGTATGTACATATACTACAGTGTACAAGTACATACATACACTACAGTGTACAAGTATATACATATACTACAGTGTACAAGGATATACATATACTACAGTGTACAAGTATATACATATACTACAGTGTACAAGTACATACATATACTACAGTGTACAAGGATATACAACTGTTTAGGTACTCACAGACTTGAGGTTGCTTTGCAGAGAGATAACCAGTGGATCTCGGCATGTGATCAATGCCATACCTGCAGTCATAGACCTAACTAGGTGATGAGCAGCACCCATCATACGTTGTTCTTCTGGATCTAAGGCAAAGTCCTGCACAAATGCACACACACACATGACATTCACAGTGTTACACTTCATGTAATAGAGGCATCACAACACAACAATGTGGTGTGACAACTGCACTCTGCAGAACCACTATGCATGTGCTTTTTCAGGTTAAAACTGGAATTAGAACATTGCTAGCATTATGTGAATAACATCAAATTTCAAATCAAGGCACAGAAGAATATGCACTGCAACAGTATGTCAACTGATGATAAATTAGCAGCTGTTGTACTAAGTTAATAGCTGCCAATACATGCTGCCAATATCAAAGTCGCACAAAGGTATGCATCTGAAATCGACACATGACCAGTGGACGGTCAGGTAGTACCCACTGACGAAAAAGGAAGACAACTCCTCCCATATCATTTATCCACAACTATGAGCGCAGCTGTACATACAAACAACAGGCAGTGCAGAAATAGTTACCTTCTTTATGATACTCTCACATGTGTTCAGGGCTATTTTGATGCATCTCTCCACAACGGGTGGGCAAAGTTCAGTTATAGTTTTCTCCAAAGCCTGTTTGACACAAGCTCGGAGGGGCTTGTGTTGCTGCAGTAGCTGTATCTATAACAACACAAGTCGAGACTCGTTACAACCAGCAGATGAAGCTCCAAAATATAATGAAAGTGTCCTTGTCTTTTAAGAAGTTGTAGGTCGTTTAATTCATTCAAGAACCGCTGCTCGTGACAGGCCTGTTATCTCTCTGTATTAATAAGGTATGTTGGCATGGCACTTGACATTGGCCAAGGACACAAGCGAGCCATAGCCATTGGAGGAACAACAGAAATGACCATTTCACAACACATTATGTTTGGCAACACAAAAGCATCTGTTATTGCCAAATGGACGAGTCAACCGACAGAGGGATCAGCGGGTCCCAGTAGATAGATCAAACAGTGAGGTAGCCAGAATGTGCTGCTTTAAATAACTATGGCGGAGGGCAAACACAGCACCAGCTGAGAGCAAAGAGAGAAAACAACAAAATAAGCACATCAAACAGTCAGTTCTACAGAGTTATTCAACTACCAGAGTAGAGCTGGGTTGAATGAGAGTCTGCAGCTGGTTACCAATGGCAGGGCTAATATTGGGTGCATATGATGGGATTTGCTTGCGCTTGGTAAAATAAAAGCTTGTACCAAGGTAGATAGTAGTAGCTAGTAAGTGAAACAGCAGACAAACACTACATGTATGCACTCAGTGTGGGGGGACATAGCTACAGTCACATGACACATGCCAACAGGTGTCAGTTAGCTGCACCTCTAAGTCAATGAGTACTAGTAATCTATGCTCACACAATGTTCTAAGAGAGAAGAAAGAAAAAGATAAGAGCTAAGCAAAGAGTAGTTTTAACCACTTCACTTTATACTCCATATTTCGGCAACGTAATTAATTTATTTCAACCATGAAATCACAAATAAAATTATAAAGAAGATACAAAGAGAGTGATATATGCAGATAGAGATACAAAGAGAGTGAGATGGCACAAATGTAGGTAACACTCACATGATCAGGTGTCTGTATATGTGATGCAAGGTTGGAGAGAGAGGAGACATTGATGTCACTGTAGGCATACTGTGGCTGGGGAGAAGAACGTATGGGCACCTGTTGGACACCTGCTGGGACAGCCTACAACAACCCACACCAGTGATGTGTATGCTATATATGTACTGCACATAATATACATGTAACATACATACAATATGTGTGTTATTCATCCAAAAACAAAAATAAATAAAATAAACGTGTGACACAAAGTGAAAAGAATGCAAATGGAGATGACAGAAGGGGGACAGACAACAAAGGTAAACTTTGAAATGACACAATTTCAACCAATGCCAAAAATAATAAAAAATTGTCATTGCTGGGATGTAAACACCAGGTAAAAGGCCAAAAGAGATTACACAATAAAATAAAGGCCCATACTCCAGCTCACGTGCGATCAAGTGATGGGAAAGTGTGTACGTGCAGGACAACTAATGCTACCTGTCGCAGGCCGCCGCGAAACCAAAACATTCATTAACATTTTGTGTAATTTAGATTGTATCTAGGATTTTATGACATAAATATTAGTTGTTTAGGGAAAATTGTAGATTCATTCACCTACAATACTAATCCGTATGATTCATAGAGATAATACTTGTGGTATTCTCTAATAAACCGCGCTGTGGCGATGCAAGAACGATACTACAGTGGGTTTACACATTCAACGCCTACGACATGTGCAGCAGTAAATGCTAACCTGTATGACATTGGTAGAGGGGTCAACATGAGGAGCTCCAGCGCTGCCAGCCCTCGGCACACTGGCAGGCATGACATCCTGCACCTCAGCAGCTTTGGGTCTAGTGGTGAGCTGACACTCAATCAGGTCCATGTACGAGTCATCAGAGAGGTAGGCCGTCGGGGTCAGACTCTGCACGACATAGAGACATACAGTGACATGTTACATATACAGTAATATAACATATCAGTGACATGTTACATATACAGTAACATAACATATTAGTGGCAGGTTACATATGCAGATGAAGTGCCGAGCTGACAGACTGGTGACTTTGTGCACTCACATTGTGCAAGGAAATGTTGGTTAGTTACGAAATCACTGACTGAAGTATTTGGATGCTTTCTCTTTCACCATGCTGGAAAAACACTTTCGCTAACAAAAATTTTGGAAAGACAACTAATAATTAGATTTGGTGCATTTTGTAACACAAGGCTGATCTTCATACACATAAGGACTTGTCTGCAAGTACCTAAGAGGTTTGGAGTTGCCCGCTCTTGGTAATCAAGGCGGACTGCCATTAAATGGAACCACGTATATATATTAGCATATATTATTTCAGAATTGATCCAAAGTTATAAATTTTAAGAGGTCCCAAGTGTTTTGTTTGCAAGAGGCAATAAAATGATTAACAAATATTTTCATTACAATACTCAGCATCATTATCAATTGTTAGTAACTTTCTTTAGCAAAATAAATTGACCAGAGAGTACGCATTCAACACAATTAAAGCTTTTCCACAACATCACGGAACATTTAAGATTTTAAATACTTCAATAATCATCTATCTCGGTTGATGTTCAACTATCTACAACAACACATACCATACGACGACACCCACAACTGTATGCAAATAGCCTTTAGTAACAACCATATTGGTCTAGCTCAATGAGTCAGCGTGCAATAGAGAAAGCAGCTGTTCACCTGAATCTCCATCTGCAGGTTCTTACACAGCACTTCAATCTCAAACTTGAGGTTCAACTTAAGATCAGGCTGTTGGTGCAGCTCAACGAGCACACAGAGGATCCCCACAGTCCAAGGATTGGGTGGTCGAAATATTCTACTCTTTTCACACGACTCGAGCACTTTGGCCACAAATGGGACAACGTAGAGCAACTCCTCAGACCCCTTGCTGTTGGCTTCATATAGCAATGCCTTCAGGTCCAGATCCTGCAAACAAAGGAAGAAAATTCTAGAACAGTTATTCCCTAAGACAGTAGGTAACTCGCAGGTTAAAGAGAGCCAGTGTACTGCAGGTGATGGGATTGGGAGATAAAAATGACATACCAACTGCAGGATGGGTTTATTCCTAGCCAGGGTTAAAAGTCCCAGCCAGTGTCCCAGGTTCTTCAGCAGTGATCTGTCTGAGAAATTACTCACTCCTTTGTCACTCCTCAGCAGCACCTACTCAAACAATGCGGTATGCAATAGCACGGTTGACAACTCGGAGTTGTCCGCCCACAAGATGCACAACTCCTAATTGCTGTAAACAAGAGTCCACAGCTCTTTATACCTTTATATTGCGAAAGGTCTCAAGCAGCACTCTCTTGTTTAACGAGCATTTGTCGAGTGCATCGAGAAAGCTCGAATAAAGTGGGTGAAAGTTTGGTTCGATGGAGGCACGTTTCATCACCAGATACTGAGCGGTCCATGCAGTGTACTGGTCTTTGAGAGCAGCTATCAGCTCGTCAGACTGCAAGTCACAAAACAGACAGCGAATTAACAACTGACGAGTGACATTATAAATAATAACTGGTACATTTTCTTTTCTGTTCAAATACGAGCATAAATTCCCGATAAGAATGATCACAAATTAGGCAGTTACAGACAAAATGATCCGGTGTACAGAGAAAAATGACGGAATTGGTGCAGTTAACACGCACGCATGTGGGAAGAAGTCCGAGATCAAGTAACAAAACCAAAGTTGTTATAAATATTGATATTTTTTCAATATATCTTATCTATCGATATTTATGATTTATATCAGTGACATATTTGATATTTATGATATTAATTTCCGACCTGATTGCAATGCCAAATAAGGCCACCAAATAAACGCTAGGCTCCATATTTGAAATTGATTATTACAAAATTGACTAATATAAAATATGCAAGCATATAATCAAAAGTTGTTCAACATTCAGTTAACCAAAACTAGTTTGCCAGCCTTTTCAACCCCAAGCCAATTTCTCAACTTGCCATGGACGATCCCAAATGTAGAAAAAACTCATTCAACACTAGCACTGGAGCACACGGCAGTAAGGTGAAGCGTAACATGGTCAATGAATTGAGTGTTTTTGGGAAGAGCTTTCCACCACTGAGAAGGTGCAAGTGATTCTACAAAGTTGTCCTGCAATTTATAGGCCGGGATGTCAATAAGAGTATTTGCGACCTGTTCGTCGAACAAAGCACAAAAAATAATTGGTGTTTGTAATTGAATACGTCACAAATGCAACGGAACTTTAGTTTAGAGCAACATAACTATTCAATGAACTGTTATAGGTTACCGAACAAATCATAAAGAAGATAACTCCCAAATTTTAAAATAATAAAAAACAAAAATTGAATCACTATAAACTGGAATAATTTGTAAAACTGCCCTATCAGCTAAGTAAATTTTGAACAATGTAATGATTTTGAATTATTTTTCAAGGATATAAAACTGGTCTATGAAAATGAAAAAAATCACCTCGCACGTTATAATTTATTTAGTTTTCAGTTTCATTCACGAACAGCGAGCAATATAAATAAATGCTTTTGATTATCTTTTTTTATTCAGTGAGCTACTTTTTGTTGACCCACAAGTTTCGAACAAAAGGATTTTTATTTATTGATTAAAACTCTTTAATTTTCGTCTGCTTTATGCCTGATTGATTTGCGAGTCTCATGCGCTTTT
Source organism: Cryptosula pallasiana (assembly GCA_945261195.1). NCBI lineage: Eukaryota > Metazoa > Bryozoa > Gymnolaemata > Cheilostomatida > Cryptosulidae > Cryptosula > Cryptosula pallasiana. The sequence continues at coordinate 15,289,025 of OX183133.1, read as the reverse complement.
GAAAAAAATCATCAAACTTTGAGAATTTTTTAAAATTCAGCTGTTGGTGTTACAGAGTTGAAAAGAAGAGCATCAGGCTCAACAATACCTATTCTATAAGTAGATTTTTAAATAAAGCTAACTTTGTACTTGTGAAGAGGTAAAAATATTTTTTATTTGAAACTACTTTTTTTCAAATTTCTGAAAATTGACATTTTTGCTTTGAAAAAAACACCAAAAGTAAAGCTCAAAACAAAAAATTGATGCGACAGATAGAAAGAAAATTTAATTTTGATGCATGTAGGTAATTTTGAAGAATTAATGGGCCACTACATTAGCCATAACACGTCAATCAAAGTTGGCCTTGTTTCGCGAAAATCCTGGAAATTCTTTCAAAGAATATTATTAATTTTTTTTTCTATTCAAGCTAGCACCTGACTTTTTACACCACTGAATAGAGAATTTCAAGCGCTATCTTCTGATATAAACAACCATAATAATAAACAATTTAAAAAAAAAATGAAAAATAATAAAAAATTACTAGTCAACAATATCGTCGTCATCCAAATAATTAATTTATACCATACTACCTGTCATTTCCACTTCTAAACAATTCCAGCATGCTTAAATAAATATAATGTAACCATTTATCAAAACAAATCTCATCCGTGGAGGTTCTCTGCAAAAAATATTATTTTAAACTATCTCAGCAAGAAAAATTATTTCTTGCCCGAAAAGGAACAGGGCGCGGTCATCATGAAGCGGTTTCCGTTTAAACTGGCAGATTTTCCTCAAATAAGGACCAGAAAATAGAGGAGATTCTGCTCTACACGATGATATAAAAAATTTTACCGTAGGTCTAATAGAAATACTAGAAAACTCTCTCGAAAATTCTCGCGACAGGAGCCGTCAATTAAAATTGAAGAGGGTACAACTCCGGCGACAATTGTCGCAAATGAAAACTGAAAAGTTAAATTCATTGAGGTCTGATTATTTTTATTGCAATTTGTTCGTTCAACATAGGTGGCGAATACTCTTATTATGGTCTCCTAACATCATGCAACGTGATAGCTAGGTAAGACAGGGCACTGCTCATTGCATAGCTCTCTTCATAACGTAATTGCTTCTGTTTGATACCCTCAGATGTTGAACGGATTGCCATGGAGTAGTTTCTGGATGGTTTACTTATTAAACTAGTAACTAATTCAAGGTTTTAGAATAAAAATGCAAAAACATGAAAAATATCGGCTCTCAAAATATCATACCTATCTATCAAAAATATCACTGATATATATCAATCAATAGATATCACTGATATATACCAATCAATAGATATCACTGATATATACCAATCAATAGATATCACTGATATATACCAATCAAGAATATCACTGATATATATCAATCAATAGATATCACATCAACCCTGTACAACACGCACCTTTTGTTGCATATTCATCTGAGAGAGGTTGTTGAATATAAAAAACACCCTATCTTGCACACCCTCAGGTGGGACAGACAACTCCTGTCTATCATCAGCTCCCGCCAGCAAAGTGTCTATGTTGGTGGTGTGAGCCAGAGATGGTTTGGACATTTTGTTGGTGGCTGGCAGACCTGAATATGAGATAAGGTCTTGAGTTAAACGTGATTGAATGATGGGACAAACGCCTTCAAGAGTGTCCGTTTGTACCGGAGGCAGGCATCGGTGCATTGGGTTTCAATTTGAATTTTTCACACACCACAAGACAAGCATTAAACTAAGAAGTAATTTAAACAAAACATCAAGCCTTCAATGCACTAGTACACGATACACTGATAACTGCACATAGCCGTACACACATAAACCCACCTATAACACCAGCTGGTCTCTGTCCAGGTGCAGCAGGGGCAGCCGGTGCAGCTGGTGCAGGGGGAGCACTGTTAACGGGAGGCATTGCCTGTGGAGTGTTGGATTGGTGGTTGGGGGCAGCCGGTGGTAGAGGGGCAGCTACAGGATGGCTGGGTTGCTGTGAAAGGTTAGCCATTTGAGGCTCTTTCCCCATTTTACCGTAGGTGACATACTACAATGGCAGCGAACATCGTCTATGTACAACCAAATTTTGTTCCAAGCGGATTATCAATAACTTGCACAACAATAACTGGAAGAACCTGATGTATCATAAATAAAGACTATCCGAAACTGCAATTTGAAATCAGGCTTGCTAGAAGTGAGATAACGTAACCATTAAGGTATCAAACGTAACGCATAGACATACCTCCGCCAACACTGGAGGGAAGGTGTTGAAATGAGGTATGCTGACTATATGCTGACAGTACTGGGCACAGTCCTTGAGACGAGATTTGAATCGATCCAGAGCTGCCAGACCAAACATGTACATCTTAGTATTAGGCTCCTGCTTCAACGCCTCCAGAACATTCTTTAGTGACATGCCCAGTGCCATGTGTCTGAAATGTACACAAGCAGTGTACCATGTGGAGTTGTCCGCTCCATCTAGTGAATATCGGGTTTTTGTTCCATAGAAGTTATAGAGCAGCTATTATCACAGAATTACTACTCACTGCACTAGACCTTGTTCTATGATTCCACCAAATAGTTGGGCGGTCACAAGAAGCTCCCTGTCTGGATACTGAGGAAAGAACTTGTTTTCATCAAATAAATTTCTCAGCATACAACTGAACACATCCTACAAGGAGAGAAAGAGAGTATAACATGTACACAACAGTTGGCCACCCACAGATAAAGGCAATAGCACAACCGGATAGGATACTGGATACTGCGGTGAGTCACCAACCAATCACATACAGCAGAGCCAATATAGAATCTAGTCAACCAGCTGAAGCAGCCCAAAGCAGTCCAACTCACCCTCTCTCGTTTGATGCTCGAGTCTTTAAACTGTTTAAGCATCTCAAGCACCTCATCGATGGTGATGTTGTTAGGAGGCTGGTTGTAGATCTTCTGGAAGTTGGCATTTGCCTCATCTTCAATGTCGGCGGTGAATGGTACCTCCTGGGCAGTGGGTATCTGTATGGCCGAGGGAGGCATGTTGGGCATATTACGAGTTGTTGAACCTTGACCTCTGCTAGCTACCATTGCCAATGCGTCTGTAACATACAGGCATTGATAAATATTAGGGCTGTCAACGATTAAGAATTTTTAATCTTAATCTTTTCCATTAATCTTATTTTTTAATCTTATGTATTCATGTGATACAAATGCAATGATGGGGCAGTAAAGTCATCATCCATCTACCTGCATGCTTATAGAATGAGATTAGCAAACCTCAATTTGGATCTATCAGTCCAAGAACAAATAACATATATAATATGATCACAATAGTGTAATATTTTTTTATTCTCTCACAAAACTGCTACTCTTCAAAATCACAATGGGGAAAGAAGAGGAAATCTTTGGATATACCAGGATAAATAATAAAAACGAATTTGCTTTAGGTATTTTTGATAACCTGGTTAATTGATCGTGACATATTTTGGCGGTGCAGCTCAATAGTTTATATATAAATAAATAGCTTTGATTAGGATAATAAATAAAACCGCGAAATCTAGTGACAATAATTGTTTATTGTTGTTTTTCAATTTTATTGGTATAACTAATAGACACTGCATTAAAAAAATTGATATGCCTGGTAAGTTTCAATTTTTTAAATAATAATTATAACATCATGTTATCAATTAATTGTATTGTTTGTGCTGAATAACAATAATAATAATAATAATAATAAACAACAATTTAGTAAAAAAAATATGATTGTGTGTTATTAAATTGAATAAAGACAGTAATATGAACATTGTTTTAAAGTACAAATCGTATTACATCGTATTACATGTTTTTATTAAATAAGGAGACATTAATATGATAATTATTATTATTATTGGTCACATTTAAATGTGACTAATAAAAATAATTATCGTAATATATTCTTATATAATAAAAACATGTATTGTTGGTAAAAATAATAAAAAAAACTATAATAAATAATGATATGTAGGTGGTTTAGATATTTATTTTTTTATCTATTATTATTATTTAATTATTAAAGGTTTTTTTATTATTTTTACTAACAATACAATCATCATTTTATCAATAAGTTTTAATTATTATTTATTTATTACACTCCAGGTGTTTTATAAGCATTTCTGATCATAAATTTTTCCATTGGATGGAGGATAATGAGATTTATCCTAGCAAAATGTGTACCAAAGTAATGATGACAATCTGGATCCCTAAAATAGATCCCAAAACTAACCTAGTTTAGAATCATAACAACATTCAGGGTTTCTACATGGCACTCCAACCAACACAAAAATAATAGCCTGAGAGCTAGTGATAGTTTACTCGTTTCGCAACAACACTCACCTAAAAACTTGTTGATTCACTTCCAGTTAAATCGACTTGTTCGAAGTGACAAGATGGACATTTTCATGATTTTTCTTCAGGATAACACATTGAAATTTAGTGACAAAGGTAAGGTTATGTCACGAAACACTCAAAAAGGCATCTCCCTCTTTGTGTAGACTGATAAACGTGTTTAGCATAATAAACAGTGTTATAAAGACGTAACTGAGGTTTCTTATTATCCGATTAACTGAGTCATAAAAGGTTAATCTTTTTGATCTTAAAAATCAATTAATCTGGTTAATCTTTAAAATAACGCGATTATTTGACAGCCTTAATAAATATATAGATGTGGTAGCTATGTAGATGTATTCGCGCACATAAATGATGTATCACTCACCGGGAGTCATATGCCTTGCATTAGACATGTTAGGCAGTGCTGACGTGTTAGAACCAGGTAGACCCGCTGCTGAGCTGTTGGCAGGAAACTTAGCAGGTGAAGCACCAGGAGTGGACGACTGTTGTAAGGCCATATTGTTGAAGGAATTCTCTATCTGTAACATTTATGCAATTGGACTATAGGTAGAGATAAAATTAGCTAGCGGATGGCAGCAAGTGACAGAATACACAGCAGCCTGTTGATTACAATTAGCACTGCTGACACATTGGTTGCACAAGTACACATCAACTCAACAAACTTGCTACTTATGAGCACACACAGCAGGTCAAGCACTTTACAGGAGTCAATGGCGACAAAAGGTGTCAATGGCAACAGGTGTCCACAAATGCTTCAAGAACAGGTAGACTCGGTGTATACAGCTACTTACTGCACTGGGAGGGGCGCCCCCAACTCCTGGCATCACCATCATGTTTGGAATGCTTGACATCTGAGGCATTGGCCTATGTTTGTTGAGTAGGGGACCTGCATTGGTTATCATCTGGTTGATATCCTTTGCTAGCTCTTCTGATCGTAAATTTCTGCACAACAAAATCCATTTCATCAGTTAGTGAGAACTCTACCACAAGAGTTAGAGGGAACTCTACCACACGAGTTAGAGAGAACTCTACCACACGAGTTAGAGGGAACTCTACCACACGAGTTAGAGAGAACTCTACCACACGAGTTAGAGAGAACTCTACCACACGAGTTAGAGAGAACTCTACCACACGAGTTAGAGAGAACTCCACCACACGAGTTAGAGAGAACTCTACCACACGAGTTAGAGGGAACTCTACCACACGAGTTAGAGAGAACTCTACCACACGAGTTAGAGAGAACTCTACCACACGAGTTAGAGAGAACTCTACCACACGAGTTAGAGGGAACTCTACCACACGAGTTAGAGAGAACTCTACCACACGAGTTAGAGAGAACTCTACCACACGAGTTAGAGAGAACTCTACCACACGAGTTAGAGAGAACTCTACCACACGAGTTAGAGAGAACTCTACCACACGAGTTAGAGAGAACTCTACCACACGAGTTAGAGAGAACTCTACCACACCAGTTAGAGAGAACTCTACCACACGAGTTAGAGAGAACTCTACCACACGAGTTAGAGGGAACTCTACCACACGAGTTAGAGAGAACTCTACCACACCAGTTAGAGAGAACTCTACCACACGAGTTAGAGAGAACTCTACCACACAAGTTAGAGAGAACTCTACCACACGAGTTAGAGAGAACTCTACCACACGAGTTAGAGAGAACTCTACCACACCAGTCAGAGAGAACTCTACCACACGAGTTAGAGAGAACTCTACCACACCAGTTAGAGGGAACTCTACCACATGAGTTAGAGAGAACTCTACCACACGAGTTAGAGAGAACTCTACCACACGAGTTAGAGGGAACTCTACCACACGAGTTAGAGAGAACTCTACCACACGAGTTAGAGAGAACTCTACCACACGAGTTAGAGAGAACTCTACCACACGAGTTAGAGAGAACTCCACCACACGAGTTAGAGAGAACTCTACCACACACACACGAGTTAGAGGGAACTCTACCACACGAGTTAGAGAGAACTCTACCACACGAGTTAGAGAGAACTCTACCACACGAGTTAGAGAGAACTCTACCACACGAGTTAGAGGGAACTCTACCACACGAGTTAGAGAGAACTCTACCACACGAGTTAGAGAGAACTCTACCACACGAGTTAGAGAGAACTCTACCACACGAGTTAGAGAGAACTCTACCACACGAGTTAGAGGGAACTCTACCACACGAGTTAGAGAGAACTCTACCATACGAGTTAGAGAGAACTCTACCACGCGAGTTAGAGAGAACTCTACCACACGAGTTAGAGAGAACTCTACCACACGAGTTAGAGAGAACTCTACCACACGAGTTAGAGAGAACTCTACCACACGAGTTAGAGAGAACTCTACCACACCAGTTAGAGAGAACTCTACCACACGAGTTAGAGAGAACTCTACCACACGAGTTAGAGGGAACTCTACCACACGAGTTAGAGAGAACTCTACCACACCAGTTAGAGAGAACTCTACCACACGAGTTAGAGAGAACTCTACCACACAAGTTAGAGAGAACTCTACCACACGAGTTAGAGAGAACTCTACCACACGAGTTAGAGAGAACTCTACCACACGAGTTAGAGAGAACTCTACCACACGAGTTAGAGAGAACTCTACCACACCAGTTAGAGAGAACTCTACCACACGAGTTAGAGAGAACTCTACCACACGAGTTAGAGGGAACTCTACCACACGAGTTAGAGAGAACTCTACCACACCAGTTAGAGAGAACTCTACCACACGAGTTAGAGAGAACTCTACCACACAAGTTAGAGAGAACTCTACCACACGAGTTAGAGAGAACTCTACCACACGAGTTAGAGAGAACTCTACCACACCAGTCAGAGAGAACTCTACCACACGAGTTAGAGAGAACTCTACCACACCAGTTAGAGGGAACTCTACCACACGAGTTAGAGAGAACTCTACCACACCAGTTAGAGAGAACTCTACCACACGAGTTAGAGAGAACTCTACCACACAAGTTAGAGAGAACTCTACCACACGAGTTAGAGAGAACTCTACCACACGAGTTAGAGAGAACTCTACCACACGAGTTAGAGAGAACTCTACCACACGAGTTAGAGAGAACTCTACCACACCAGTTAGAGAGAACTCTACCACACGAGTTAGAGAGAACTCTACCACACGAGTTAGAGGGAACTCTACCACACGAGTTAGAGAGAACTCTACCACACCAGTTAGAGAGAACTCTACCACACGAGTTAGAGAGAACTCTACCACACAAGTTAGAGAGAACTCTACCACACGAGTTAGAGAGAACTCTACCACACGAGTTAGAGAGAACTCTACCACACCAGTCAGAGAGAACTCTACCACACGAGTTAGAGAGAACTCTACCACACCAGTTAGAGGGAACTCTACCACATGAGTTAGAGAGAACTCTGCCATACGGGTTAGAGTGAACTTAGAAATGAAAGACATCATGTACTTAGCTCAAGAAAGAAAGATAAATTGTACTTACCCCATGAAGTTCTGTAAAATAGTAAGAATAGTCCCCACAGTCTCCCATGACAGCTGGCCTTTGACCTGCTGATGGGGTATGTCATCTTTGAACCCAGCCAAAGGAGGGCACCTTCTCTTTAGAAATCCTACCACCGACTCAACAAAGTTTTCCTATGTAAATAAAAACTATTACCACTGAAGACATATTACACAAAGAGAAAACTTGATGGAAAGAATCGACCACAGCTAGCAGCTTGCTGTATCAGCTGTCTGGCAATAACTCCCACAACACCTATACCAATGCACTATCTTTGTCATTGAGCTCAAAGAAAAAGCCTGTATTCAGACAAACAGCATAAAAAGACATCATAGCTGTCAGAACCTACCCCGTGCTCTCTAATCTTGTCTGTCAGCCATTTATCCAACTTGAGATATTCGCGACGAGAGGCGAGACATGCTAAGTCGACCACAAATGTAAACTGTGTCAAGTTGAGTAACATTGATAGGGCTTTCAGATCTTGAGCAACATCAAGTATGCGGGAGAGACGAGTTTGATCGTTAGGGTCTCCCCCTCTCAAGTACCAGTCAGCCATACAGAACATAACCATAGTTCTCAGGTGTGCCATGTAACCCTACAACATAACCATAGTTCTCAGGTGTAACATGTAACCCTACAACATAACCATAGTTCTCAGGTGTAACTTGTAACCCTACAAGTGGTTCACACAATCTGACATTTCCCAAAACGATAGTCAGCACAATATTTTCGCACAAACGTCTCCTCTAATATTCTGATTTCCCAGATGGTTTTTCGCTACATTTGGATCAATTAATTTGATACAGTTAAATAAACAGCAAAGATATGCTCACAAACAATCAAACACATAGTGTAATACCAGTGTGCGAACTCACATGGGCTTGGTAGTTCCACACAAATTGCAACACGCTGCCCGAGTTTGGATGATTGCCAAGGAAAAGAGGAATGAGAGAAATGATTAGCTCTTTCTTCAAAGTGTTCCATGCAATCTGAAGGTAAAAGCACAACAACATGTACATACTGTCAAACCATATCTCACATAAATAGATTACATGTACATTCAACATGTTATAAAAGTTGAACAGCACAAACAATAACAAAGCTAACCAAATGTTTTGGTGGAAAATTACAAAACTGAGTAGATCAAATATATAACTGTAAACTCTAGCTAAACCTGGTGGCATACTGTAGCGAGCAGACAACTTCAAACAGTGAACATGTACAACACATAGCTATCACATGCAAATAAGTATGTACAAGACTCACTGTGGTCTGTAGAATGTTGATAATGAGAAGGTCTGGACAGTGCTGAACAGGGAATTTAAACAACTCTGACACTTGTTGATAATGCCCGAGATCTGAAAGCCTTAGTAATGACTCCACTAGTTCACCAGATTTCCTAAACATTAGCAATAGAGATTATACATAGACACATAGACACGCACAAGGGCCAAGTATAGTCATCTCAAAGATCCACACAATCATTGATGCTTCAATGAGAAAAGACGCAGTTGTATTATTTGCATACACACAAGAGGGTACACAATAACTCGCTACACTATCACACACCTCGAGGGCAAATGAAAAGAATAGCATTTGACTAACAAAGAGCCAGTAAGCAGCTACAACACAATAGATGCATGATATGAACTAAAACTGGGAGGGACTATTAATTTGACCAATAAAACAATCCAGAAAAACCAACTCTGCACTGTCAATACATAGAAGATCTGAGAGATAACAAAGTTTACCATGTGGCTATATCCAAATTGTCATCATCTGGTGGAGCCTTGAGCATTTCTATGCTGACAAACTGCCGATGGAAGCTCGCAAAGCAGAAGACATCTGGATTGTTGAGAGCGTAGACAAACCAGGAGAGCTACAACAGAGAATACGGTTCTGTACCCTGTCTTGTGAGGCCTACTTGCACGCCAGGGAACGTCACATGACTACATGTGGAGAGACTGTCAGGTAGATTGCAACTGTCAACATGCCTCAACACACCATGTCTGAGGCTACTTGTCATATTTATTGTATTAGACCCATTACAAGGAATGAGATCAAGAAGTTTAGAATATACTACCATAATAATAACGCTATGCATACCTGTCCCTCCGTGTTTTCCCAAGGTCTGAACAGTTCTTCCACAGGGAACATTCCGTGTAGGGCCTTTCTCACAGCGGCAGTAACCAGATGAAGCCCATGTTTGTTTACTATGAGAAAGCCTGGATGGTCAAACTCTTTGACCACCTCCCTCCAGTTCATGCTGGGTGACTTCACATAAAACAAAGGAGTCAACTGCAATATTTCACTGTCAATTACCCGCAGCTGATATTTCTCCTTTATCAACTGACAACGGTCAAATCACATTAAACTGTGTAAACAGCCCATTCTCATTTCAACCAGACAACTTGGCACAAAAACAGAACAGTTGCCACCAATCGGGAAATAGAGAAGGCATATCTTGCACCATGGTACTTACCAGTTCTGTCACCACCTGCACAAAGACATCTACATTCCAGCCCTGCTGCTGATTGTGTTGTTGTCCATCTGGTTTGTTCTCAGACACCCACAGCGAGTTTGGCATATTCAATGTTTGCATATGCAAACCATCTTCTAGCCCAGTTATTGTCCTGGCCATCATACCCAGCACCTGCGCAAGACAAACCCAGACAGGTGCAAGGCAAGGTGAGGATACTGTATTATATCAAAGGCCTTGTCAAGTAGGTCAAGATATTCTTACAAAGAATTATATTTGTTATAAATGCCACGAAAATGGAAGGAAGGTTTCTACCAAAAGACATCAGATACATAAGATAACGACACCATAAAAGGAGAGTTAGACAGTTGTCTAGATCTTTCTGTTATATTATAACTGCTACTACAACTACGACTTTTATTGCCTTCACTAGCAATAATACCAATACTTCTATTACTACTACTACAGCTGGTGCCAATAGCGGTAACACCAACAATTACTGCAACAACTATTATTGTAGCTATCACTACAATTACTACTATTATTACTATTGTTATTACAAATACTACTACTACTACTAGTATTACTACTACTACAACTATTACAGCTGCTGCTACTACTACTAGTTATATTATAGCTACGTTTACTATCACCGCTAGTATTCCTACTCCAAGTCCAGTGTCACTTTTGCATTATGAATTGCCAACGATAACAAACCAGCCACAAAAAGCTGAGCATTAACAAAGCATGTGCTGCTGACATACCTGCGCAACAGCTTTAGCTGTCACTTCCCTCACTCCACCAAGCTGTGTGAGAGTTTGCCTACATCTATCTTTGTCGCTGGTGCAGGCATATCCTATTTCCTTTAGTGAGTCGGCCAAGTTGGTCTCCATCTGCAACAATAACATCCACACTAGTACTACACAGAGACCATTGCGTACGGGAGGAGTAGTTGACAGCAGCCAACCAACAAACACAAAACACACATATACTCACCACCGTGCGTGGCAGTGATATAGAAGTAGGGTTTAGCTGATCAGTGGTAAGATTGTATTTCTCAGCATACAGGAGAGGAGTGAGCACCACAGGAGTCCTCTCTCGTGGGAACTCCTTGCGCAGAGCAGACAGAAACTGATCCCTGAGCTCCGTGCTCGTACCGGACGGATTGTCTACATCCACCAAATGTACCAGCAAATGGTAAAGTACCTCAACTGGTGCCTCGTGCAATCCACTCTCCCTGCCTCCAGCCTCTACATCAAATGCAAACATTAGACGTACGTTTCACCAACAAATGCAGGTCGGCAATACAAAGTTGGAGAAGCACCAAGTGCAATATGCCATGCAATAACAGAGTGTAATGCATAAGTGAATGATTTTACGATAAAACAAACAGACCAAGGAGTTTGTATCTGACAACAAGCCTCCACATCACAAATTAAAGACTATATTCTTACTAAAAGAGATATGCCAGATACAATACAAGCTTATGCACAAACCATACATACACACTTGCTCACCTGTATCTAGAAATGAGCTAATGAGATCTGGAAACTTGAGCCTGGTAAATGTTTTAGCGTGAAGCCTCAATTCCGAATTAGAGGAGTTGAGAAGAATAACGCCAAACACCACCTCCTGAAGTCTATTGAGCTTGAGAATTCTACTTATCTGTGAGAGCAGTTGTGGAGAAACCTTCAACGTCTGAAAGGTAAGCAACATCGATTTTTCAATCTTTGACAACCAAAATGAGGCAGTGATATATTATCATGTGAGCGAATTACTCTAAAAGATACCATCAACAAAAAAACAACAGCAAATGGATCAATTATAAAATTTTCAAATTATTATTGGCACAAATAAATAATCCACATGGTATAATTTAGCAAAGACTAAACCACTAATTATTCAACTTCAATCCTCTACTTCAATGAGACAAAAAGCTTCAACTGCAATCAAATCTATTTGGTACTACTCAAACTGAATCCTTTACACAATGGTGGTTGGTAAAAATATTAAATAGCAAATGGACTTACTTTTTGCCTTTGTAAGGGATTCTCTATAGCAAAGCAAAGAATGGAGGCACAGTTAGGCTTTGCGATGAGATTGAGACACTCCTGTTGAAGAAGCTGAATTTGGTATTGGTCCTTTCCATTGTTACTTTTTCCATCAGCCGAAAAGTCAATGTTGGAAAATAGGCAGCGATATAAGTGTCGTTCAGCCTCTTGACCATGCGTAGCAACCAACTAAAATAACAGTATTCATAACATCTAGCCCACCAATTAAATAATAACTGGAATAATACCTATTTGTTCAACTTGACAAGATAGCAAAAACATGAATTGTGAGTTTTTTTTGAAAAGTTTTGGGTGCTGCAGATATGTGAATGTGCAACACAAATTAAGCTGGTTAGTTTTATAATAGAAAAACACTGCTGTATTGATCATTCCAATAAATTTTATGAAAATCTCAACAAAAAACTCACAAATTTTGTGTGTACATCAGTGGGCAGAACAGCGTTCTTCATATATGCTATTTCTTGGTTGCATTTATGAGCCTATGAACTTCCTAAACTAACATGAATTTCCTATCATTATTTACAACAACTGTAAGGATACAGTTCATAATGGCATACAAAACTGATTTTCTTACACCAGGAGTTACTTCACATCAATTACTAGCCCGAAAAATTTTAGAAAATTTGATTTTGTGTCAGTTTTCATGCATTGAATTTTGTCGAGAAAGTTTTGTATTTTTGGGGACAAAAACTTGATTCACGCCAAATATTCGTCATAGTATAGTAGAACGCATAGGGAAAAGACGCGGCCGTCTTTTACTCAAAGGCTACTTTTGCAACAAGCACTCACTCACAGATTGAGAAAAAGTAATAAACCAAATAATGTCAGGAAAAAAGAAATATTTCAATTTCCATATTATTCTTATAACTATTTGACCGTCACTATTATTATTAGCAAAGTAATAATAGAATGCAACGTAGTGCTAGCTTCAACCAACACTGATATATATATTATATATCTAATCCATTCAACTGTTATAAAACAACATTAATTTCATTTGCTGGAAGTATTAGTAGTAATAAATAATTATATTATATCACAAAAATAGTAACAGTTGTTTCATCATTATGATTATTATTATTATTATAATAATTATCATGATTAGTTATTAATTAATACTTTTTCTCTTTTTTGTCTCATTCATTTATCATTCTTCGCGATAATAATATAATCAAATTTTATAAATAACTAATAATAATTATAAATAAATAATTATATTATTATTATTATAATAACTAATGGTTATTGATGACCTTGCATTTTTTCTATATCATATTTATTACCACTAGCTGTTATCATTCAATGATGTTTTTCTTCTGGATTAACAGATATAATATTAGATTAATTATGAACCAGAATAAATTAAAATGCTAATGATGACAAATAAATAGCCGCGATACTAACGACTACTAACCATCATTAACTCTTTAAATTTCGTCTGCTTTATGCCTGATTGATTTGCTAGTCTCATGCGCTTTTGAAAAAAATCATCAAACTTTGAGAATTTTTTAAAATTGAGCTGTTGGTGTTACAGAGTTGAAAAGAAGATCATCAGACTCAGCAATACCTATTCTATAAGTAGATTTTTAGATAAAGCTAACTTTGTACTTGTGAAGTGGTAAAAATATTTTTTTACTGACACCACTTTTTTTCAAAATTTCTGAAAATTGGCATTTTTGCTTTAAAAAAACATCAAAAGTAAAGCTCCAAACAAAAATCTGAGGCGACAGATAGAAAGAAAATTCAATTCTGATGCATGTAGGTAATTTTGAAGAATTAATGGGCCACCACATTAGCCATAACATGTCAATCAAAGTTGGCCTGGTTTTTGCGAAAATCCCGGACATTTTTTCAGAGAATATTATTAATTTTTTTTTTTCTATTCAAGCTAGCACCTGACTTTTTACACCACTGAATAGAGAATTTCAAGCGCTATCTTCTGATATAAAGAACCATAATAATAAACACTTTCAAAAAAAAAATGAAAAATAATAAAAAATTACTAGTCAACAATATCGTCGTCATCCAAATAATTAATTTCTAGCATACTACCTGTCATTTCCACTTCTAAACAATTCCAGCATGCCTAAATAAATATAATCTAACCATTTATCAGAACAAATCTCATCCGTGAAGGTTCTCTGCAAAAAATATTATTTCAAACTATCTCAGCAAGAAAAATTATTTCTTGCCCGACAAGGAAGGGGGTGCGGTTCTCATGGCGCGGTTTCCGTTTAGACTGGCAGATTTACCTCAAACAAAGTTCAGAAAATAGAAGAGATTCTGCTTTACACGATGATATAAAAATCTTTATTGTAGGTCTACTAGAAATACTAGAAAACTCTCTCGAAAATTCTCGCGACAGCAGCCGTCTATTAAAATTGAAGAGGGTACAACTCCGGCGACAACTGTCGCAAATGATAACTGAAAAGTTAACCGTAGCATTTGCTGTAAACCCATTATTTACTTAAAACACGCGGCGCACATGATAAGCCAGCGATGCGTTTGCAATGGTTGTGGTTAGGCTAATTTATATTTGGCTAGGATGAAAAATAATTTTAGTTGGGGCGCCTTTTTGAAAAAAACCTTCATATTATCAAAATACATTGAACACACTCCAATAATAATACACCATTCAAATTCTAACTCCTCAGTCTATTTTATAGTCCTATAACAATATGTCGATGCCCTTCAGGGACCTGTTAGATTTTAGATAAAAAGTCGAAAATTTAAAGGCATTTTACCAAGTCTATGACTGGAATGAGGAAAATGTTCATAGTCACATCTATGCGCGGTAGACTACTCTAGCTATAGCAATTGGATTTGTGTCTCTGTGAGCTTTAGTTTGAAAGATATGAAAAAACATGATTTTTTGGACTTGAAAAAAATCACGAATTTTCCGGGACAAATTTTATAACAATGCTATTGTTCATATCACACGGCGACCGCAACGGTTTTGCACTATTAGTTTTAATTATTATTTATTGATTAATTATTGAAATTTTATATTAAATTAATTTATTATTATTTATGATTATTAAATTAATTACAAGATTTCTGATGATGGCACCTGTCTATATCAAATGAGATACAAAACTTGTTGTTTTTTGTGTAGTCCAGCTACTTCTACAAAATAATGTTATACAGCCAATGCAAAGCATTTATAATTGTTACATATACTACATTGTATAATTATTGAGGCGTACGCATGAGATATATATATATAACATGCGTGCGTCAACACTAATTGCCTGGCAAAAAGACTGTTACCATGCATTTTTTTTTTTACTCAAGTACATTTGGTAAAACTTGTTTTAACAGTTAACTATTGAGGTGACAATAGCATATTCGGTCTCATTGTATCCACAAAATATTTTTTCTACCCACTGAAACTGATTAAAAAATTTTCAGAAAAATTTGACAAAACTTTTTGCACCATCTAAATAATAATACTAAAAATAAAATAATAATATATAATATAATAATAATAATAATGACCGCAGGTGGTGAGGTTGGCCAATAATAATTATTATGATAATAATATTATTATCCATCATGCAACAAAGTTCAATTGAATTTGAATGTTTAAATTAAAACTAAAACTTGGAAATGCACCCATCCACTTACCAGGTGTATATCAGTGACGCTCTGTTTGAAATTTTTTTTGGTGAGGTTTGCAGTAGATGTGCCGATCTGCGCGAGTGCGAAATCGAGAGGGGCTAAATTCATGCTTCCATTCGCCTAGCTTCTTCAGCCAGGCTCTACAGGCTGTTGCGATTTTTTATTATTTTCAGAAACGATGTAAATCTACTAAGACAATGAAGATGAACTAAATAAGACAAGTTGGCTAGAGAGTGATTTGCTCCAGCCCAAACACTACAAAATTTTAGAACAAATGGCGGCACAGAGTGATGAGAGTTATAACGGAAGTGTCGTCATATCTCATCAGATTTCGAGAATGCTTGGTAAAAAGCTAGGGACGATATACGATTACTCCACTAGTGTAAACTAGTGTAAACCGGGAATAAAATACATAAATGCAAAACATAGGCTAAAATATTCTACAGATTTAAACCGCAACAACGGGTAAAGTTAAATTTATTAGCTTTGGAGTCATGTTACCCTTGTAAGAATCTTTGCTTTGGCTTTTGTCACTGCCAGCTCTTTCTTTTGCTTTCCCATCTCCATCATTTATCAAACTTGACATAAACGGAAGCTGGCGCATACTTCCAAGACCTTAACTGTCTCCCTGAAATCTCCTCTTGGCTTACACACATTTTTCGCATGTACACTTAAAAACACAACCACATTCCCCAATTCTCTATCATTTTCTTTTTATAGACGGTTTTATTAGTGTTTTAGCCTTTTGTCATGTCCAACTCCACTGTGTAAATTTTAAAAAGGACATAAAATATTACTTTGGTTCTTTCACATAACCATCCCCTACTGCCTTTACATCTTCCATCCAAATATTACCATATTTTACACTTTATGCAAAAGAATTTCTTCCCACGTTTGTCAGGCTTTATCTACAGTCTTGTATATATATATATATATATATATATATATATATATATATATATATATATATATATATATATATATATATATATATATATATATATATATATATATATATATATATATATATATATATATATATATATATATATATATATATATATATATATATGTATATATATATATATATATATATTACAAAACTCTTGTAAAAATCCATGACTGTTTTTGTTTGTAAACTGTGCCTTGTGTTATTGCTGCCAAAATCTGCTGTATACTGATGACCTTACTCTTTTGAGCACATATCTGTTATCAGACTATTGTCTCTTTATTTTTGTCTTCCAAGATTACAAGATATGACCTTGACACTAACTACCATGTGATCAAAGATAGTCATGTATCAACTGCATGTAAGATACTCTGGCTGAATAAAGCTACAATAAATACCAAGTTGTCTCCACATGATTTTATTGCAATCTCAGAAGTTTTTCTCACTGCATATGCGAAAGCTAAACCATGTTACTGATCAAAGCTATTGGCATTTATTGCAGTCCACAAACACATTTAAAGAAAACATTTTTCCATTTTGTTGTAATTTTAGTGTTGCAAGTTGGCAAGAGTAATAAGCATCACTGATGCCATTCATTCGCCTACAATTATTTCACAGCAGCATGAGGATGGTTCTAGCTTTACTCATCTGATCAAAAAACGTTTAAGCTAGATCTAATCCTGCTAGGAAACGGGAACACGAGCAACCTTGTTACAATATGGTCATATTAAGAATTAGCATCCATTTGTTAGAACACCACCAAGAACTGTATGGACACCTAAAGAATTCTGATTCAATGGAACAAACTGGCATTTGGAGGGTACATTATAACTTTTATAAATGATACCAATTCTACGCAATACAGGTAAATGTACACCTTCATTTGTGTATCAAAAAGCTTATTATGTTGAAATATTATACAAGAATATTAATAAAAAAAATTTTTTGGTTTGTTTTGGTACACCCAGCCAAGACTGTAAATTCAGTCTTTTAATACAAAATGACAGTAAACGAGAAAAATAATTAGGTAATTTCCAAAACCAGTCAAAACACAATAACAATGAGCCAATCAAGGTATGTCCTCTGGGTTTTATCACTTGTCCTATCACAGCAGTGACGTCTTCTGCTATAAGAGTTAAGAGCCCAATTACAAAGATTGCCGAGTCTATGGTTTGCTACTGAAAGAGCATAAGAGGACGTCTTTATGGCTGGACGGATGCTCCGCTCGAGATAGACAACTTTCAACATGTCCATTGATTTGGTAAGATATTTTAGGGACAGTGTATGGTTATTGAGATCAGACAGCACTGTTCTTATGTTGAGATAGCTGGTAGCAATATCCGGATGAATAGCATTAGGACCATGAATTTAAAGTCTCATGTTTAGTGACTTGGTGTGATGTTCTAAGGCTAAAGAAAAGTTGTCAAGCATATGCAACGCAACTACAGTGTTGCTGCAGCTTAGTGCTATAGCAGCGTTGTTAGTAGTAGCACCATATATCGACTTGTTCACAGCTAATGATTTAGCAAAATACTTCAAAGCCAGATTGTTGTTGTAAGTTAGAAAAGATATCTCAGGAATATTGAAGATTCTACCCCATGAGCATTTTGACATTGTTAGCTAATAAGGTGGGATATCTGAAGATATCGGTTTTCACCTTGATGTCTGTGTTCTTTGGCGGTTGGAAGCTTACAAACCCTGGCAAGAATGTGTGATTGCGAATGTCAGGTAAAAAAGAGTCAAGTCTCTTTTGGTTGACAGTTACTTTGTTCTCTTGTAACTCAAAAACCACCATTCTAGCCCTAACAAACTTCTCAAAAAGCTGAGATTTATCTTCTTTATTAGTGTAAATGCCTGCAGAAGAAGCAAGCATGTCAAACAAATCACCAGTTGAATGGAGATCTAGCAGAAGACTTGTAAAGCTCTATAAATTTATCTACAGTCAATGTGAGAGATTGGTTGCCATCTTTACCATTCCCTGTTGGGATGTTGCCGGCCTTTATTGTTAGGCCATCTATTCTAGGATTATCTATCAGAATTTTTGGACCACAGCCAGATGTCAGCTCGGCAATGTCAAAATGTTTCAGACGAGTCTCTCCGAGATTACCGATTCGAAAATAACTGTCCACAGCTAGTTTTTCAAAGTATGTAGTGTCCTCACGCTCAACAATGAATGCATACTCCAAGTCTGAATATGGAGTCGCCTCCCCTTTAGCCACCGAACCCAATCCAATGACCGCAAATTTACATGGAGCGTTCAAGTTGATACGGGGTAATAAGTCGACACTGGGGCGGATGATAGATTTTGAAAATTTCACAATTCTCTGACTGGAATTTTTACTGGCAGAAAATGTTTGTTCAGCAAATGACTGGACAGTGTTTCGATTTTCTGTTTCCAAAATTTCGAATATTTTTAAACGCGCTGCTAATTCATCCAGATCTGTGAAATCTGCTTTGGTTTCTTCTCTGGCTAATTTTAGACGAGACTTATGGTTGCTAAGGAACTGCTAATGTTCAACAAAGGTAAGAGGATGCCTACCGCTCTACCAACATTCCTCTATGCTGTACACCAGTCTGCATCTCTCTTCTGTTGATTCATTAGCCACACAGAAGTTTGCCAAACCGTGGGCGTACAACAGTGCATTAATTGTGGACCACACAATACCTACTACAGAAAAATAACTAGCACATACATGACATGGGAAACTTTGACCTTTACCTTGACATAGTCTGTCCAATCACCAGACTTTTCTGCCAAGGTTTTATAGTCTTTAGCCAAAGATTCAACATGTAGAATATCTCCCATATCTAAATGCTACGTTATAGCATTTCTTGTGAGCAGTGTTCTTTCCCTGGGCTTTGACAGCTGGTCATCAGTATTAAGGTTGTGGTAGTTTCTGTCATCTGAACTCATTGACACCTGGTTGGCAGATAGCCAGCACCTGCAGTAGGTGGTATAGATAAAATAAAGATAAGTTATCTACAATCTTTTAAGTGATAGGTGTGTGAATCTGGAGGCAATAGTTCTCTATTCTGAGGTGCCTTGTTTTGTTATATTAGCCATGTTGTCCCTGCAAAGCCAACTTCTGCTGAAAAAAGATATGCTCAGTAACCCTGGCTTTGAGCTAGTACCAATTTTAAAATTCTGTCCAAACTTGGTACCAAGTATTTCATAACCATTGTTTAGAAATTAAGCTAGATACTGTAAGACCATACTCAAGCTAAACATGAGGCTTCTCTCCATGTTTGCAGACAAATGGAGATTGGGTGGGGAATGTGTGTGTATGTTATCATCTCCGGCATATCACAGGTATTGTCATAGTATTGGACTCGCTATATGATAGTTTTATCGGACTAGCTAAATGTCTGTGCTTGCGCAGTGTCTGTCTTGTTTTGCACATGGAGAAATACAATCCAATGTTCTATGATAATAACTTACAAAGTTATGATAGGTATCCCACAGCAAAAAATGCAAGCATCAACAACATGACAACCTTTTTTTTATTTTAGCTCAATTTTGGTGTCTGTCCACAAAAAAGTTTTCACATGCAACATTAATAAATAGCAATAATAATATAATAATAATAATTAATAAATAGCAAAATCAGTCTTGTTTTCTTTATCGATTATCTGCTTACTATTATACATATCTGGTTGCACAAGCAAGTTCGGTTCCTGTATGCTAACCTCAACGCGTAGCCTATGATCCAAAGAATATTGTATTTTGTTCTACAGCTAATCTAAAAATAAACCAGCTCAATAAAAGTGACACGGCTTGTTTTGGTGCTCACTTGGTCAACAGGAAAGGTAAAGAACAAACTGTTTAAAACCAGATTATTAACTTGGTTTAACTAGTATTTTAGTAAAGCTGAAGCATGCATGTCTTTTTGCTCTTTTGTGTATGAGAGAATGAGACTTCCAGTATTTATGAATAACGACTTTTCAGATTTTGTTATGACTTCTTGATTTTAAAACCGCAGCGCTCAATCAATCAATTACCAATCAATCTTTATGGAAAACATTTTTTTAAAATGATTTTGATGCCAATGAAGTATTATGTATATATATATTGAAAACTGAATGTTTAATTTGATCTAAATTTTAAACAAATAATGTAGATATATCAATGCAATATCTGATTGAGAATTCACTTGGACAAATAACACATTTTTAACAAAGTCTGTTTTTGATTTTGTAAATTTATGAAAAAGACAGTTATGCTAACCATTTTTTTAAGTTTTTCATGCAGAAAAAGATTACACTCAAATGGAAATTAATCTTTTTTGCCATGCACATTGCTTCCGAAATTTTAAATATTTAGTTTTAGTTTTTTTAGTGGTGGAAAAACGCCAATTGCACCATAGTACTACCAAAACAAAACTTATCCAATAGTTTAAGAATTTTAACTTTTATTTGCACAACTGTTATACCTGGCCAAACAATGCAAAAATAGCCACCTTGTTTCATTTTATGATTTAAAAATTGACCTCCTTCAATCAACTTGCAATCAGCAGTAGTGTTCACACGCCTTCAGCTACATGTTTGATAACAATATGAATTCTTTTAGCAATGCTGAGCAGCAACAAAAATGCAATGTTAAGTTGTCTTTTGGGCTTTATACATTAAAATGCTTTAGCGCAATAGTTCAGTGTGCGCATGCAACTTCCTGGCAGGAATAGCACTATCTCTAAATAACAATTTAATTAAAACTCAAATATCCTTCGATCTAAGCTATTAAAATCAAATAAAATTTCAAATTCCTTGATTCATATCTTTTCAAGATTTAATTAAAATTCAAATACCCTTAAAGCTAAACTATAAAATTAAAATAAAATTTTAAAGACTACTTTTATATTTTTTAAAACTCAGGTAAGTTTTAAGTAAGATAGCAAATGCTGTAATTTCTCGATGGACCCATCTATCAGCTGGCTATGCAAACATTTTAGGCACTACACTGCACTGGTCAACTCAATAACACAGGAAAAAAATCACAAACCAATAATCCAGTTGGTTTATGTAGAAATAATGTCACATAGGAAGTGTCTATGAAACCAATAAAAAATGTGTGAAACTTTCAATCGAATGGTCGCCTTGGTTTTTTTTAATAAAATTTTTCAAATATTACAAAATCATGAAGCATAATATAAATTTTTACTTTGAAGTAGTTGTGCCAGTTTGAATTGCTCTTTTTAGATGCGCTGATATTAAAATATAAACTCAAATACCTATAGTTGTATACATTCAATTCTAAATGAACTCAAATAACTCTGGTCCCAGACATTTAAAGAGCAATATAAATTCAAACACCTATAGTTAAAAACCTTCAAATTCCAATAAAATTCAAATACTTATCATTGAAAAGGTTTGAATTCAATTATAATTCAAATGCCACAGTTTTGAAAACTCAAAATTTAAATACAAATTCAAATAATCTTTTTGTGCTTATGAAACATTTAGAAGTTTTCTATTTTAGTTGGTAATTTATTTTTACTTCAAAAAAGTTAACTGTAAAAGTGTATTTATTGAACCACCTGATGCGCTATTGTATCAACTTAGACGAAACCACGCATACGTAAAATAATGGTGAGGTTTGTCATACCGAACTAGAAAGTCTGGCAGGCCTGGTAGTTAAAATGTTTGGTTTGCCCAAGTCACAACCTAGCTTTTGAGTCACTCTTCAAGAGTTAGATTTTTGGTTTTCATTTAAAAACTCAACTCACTCAGTGTCTAGTTGTATACTGGTGTACGCTCTATTTCCTACAACCACCACTTTATCCATGAAGACTGATATAACCAATGTGTAACTGTTTGGTGAACCAGGGTAGGGCTGTCTTACTGAAATGGAAATGCAAGAAACATAAATCTAACTTTTGACTCGCATCGTACATTAGCCAAACTTCAACAAATCCTTGATTGGATAGCAGACTTTTAAATTTACTGTAGTTTGTGTTCCCCGATTTTATCAAGCCTGTATCATTCAGAACGTCTCGCAACAAAGTTTTGGAAAGCCTAGGGTTCAACCAGCTCTTCCTGATCTTGAGCTTTTCAGTATTTGGATCGTACTTCCCGATTTCGCTCAACTGGTGCAACATTCTGACACCAATAGCACGATCACCTTTGCTCCTTGTCATACCAGATAGTTTTTTCTCAAACTCGTCTAACGTTTCCATCATTTCCTCCGATTGCCCATCACCTTCTCCACCATCACCAATGACATCCTCGCTATCATCTCCATCCCAGCTTTCACAGTCAAACGATCTCATTTTTTATCTGTGCCTTCCCTTTAATGCGGGACTAGAGAGAATAGCAGCATTCGGTGAAAGGAGACCAGCCTTGTCATTGGTAATCGTACTATTAGCAAAGGGTGATTTAGGCATCGGCTTTGGCGTCTTCTCAGAGTCCAGTTATCTGACTGTTGTTAGTTCTTCATAATCTTTTTCACATCGCTCAAATAGCTTGGTATGTTTTGAACGTTTCTGTCTACCTTTTTGTTCTCACTTCATATCTCTCACCGTTATATCCTCCATCGGGTTGTAATACAATGGCAGAGCCTTTCTTTTTTTCTCGGCCAGTTTATCATTGCTCATTTTTAGACACTAGGAAACAACATCTAGAAAATGTCAAAGGTTGGAGACTTATGGTTTTATTGATGATAAAATGGGTATAATCGGAGCGATTACAGGGTCCAAAAGATTATTTCTACCTGTCTGAGTCAAAATTCTACGAATATCACCGTCTGCTAGTTTGTCAATTACTTCATGCAACTCCTTCTTGTACTGCTGCAACTCAATAAACTGTTTCGAGTCTAAAGGAACATTGCCTAGTGTAATATTTTTGATAGTTTTTATCAACAATTAAACACATCCAAGTTGGCCTTTTCGACTATAGCTGTTTATCCTCTCATATTCAAGCCATTGAGAGCTGAAATAGCCGTCTTATTCCTCATCATTCTTCTGGAGTCGATTATCTTTGTCCTCCTCCAAAAACAGCTTTTATTTTATTGGAAGCTACGGTGCTGCCAATGGGTCCTAGTAGGAAAGCTCGAAATCCTCTTTTTTGTAGCACAACTTTTCTATCGTCCATCGTCAATTTCCTGACCAAACTAGCAATATCCTTTGCACTTCTCTGCAGCTGATTATACTGAGCAGTGGACAATGGTATTGTTCCATTTATGATAGCTTTAGCGCATTTCATCAGAGTCATAATAAGATCATTTTTTGCATTAGCGATTACAAACTTATTAATTGAAGCAGATGCGTTGTTGAGCGATAACAACGCCGTCGCATTTTTTCTCAACTTTTGCTGCAAAGCTTTAGTCGTCATATTAATGTGTTACGCATCCGATTAACAAAACATGTGTGAGATGAATCGAATAGTACTGTAATTGTATTTATAAGCTATCACTTGGGTACATGTAACATCATAGGATCGTCCGATACAAAATTTCCCCATAGTCTGTGTTGATCATAAATTCGCTGAGTAGTGTCGGGGCTCCCCGCGTATTTTTCTGAAGACTGACGATTGCAGTTTCTCAAGTGTGACGTGACGATTCACCCTAATAGGGATCTAATTGTTAAGACTGAAGACAAGAAAATTAGTGTTTATTGTTGACGATGAAGATTTAGTTTATAATTGCATTGAGTAGTGTATGCATAATTGACCATAATTAAGGGTCGGTGAGTTGAAAGCAGGTGTTAGATTATCAGCCCATTAGTCTGTTTACACATAACTTTCAC
Source organism: Cryptosula pallasiana (assembly GCA_945261195.1). Classification (NCBI taxonomy): domain Eukaryota; kingdom Metazoa; phylum Bryozoa; class Gymnolaemata; order Cheilostomatida; family Cryptosulidae; genus Cryptosula; species Cryptosula pallasiana. The sequence continues at coordinate 15,264,291 of OX183133.1, read as the reverse complement.
TACAAATGCAATGGCCCATAGCATGATTACCAAATAGGAAGAAAGAGTGTACAGTGGTTTGATTGATATCATTGGCTGGCTAATGAAATAAACAAGTCTGATTGGCTGATAACTGCTCACGTTCGAACCATTTGCTAAAACTTAGGTTATTTTGGGGGTCAAGGCCATAGCGGGTGCAGGCAATGGTGACTCTATGAAAAATGATGCTATGATGAATTTCATTATCACCGTCGTGTAATATTGATATTATGTATTAATCAGCTATACAATACAAATCAGAACTGTTGTTTGTGACAGAGATATGAATTTTTTATCTCCTTGTTGTAGTTCACCGACTGAAAGTTTTTCATCAGTACCCTTCCAATTATCAAGGTTGATAAATAACTACTACTACTACTACTATTATTATTATTATTATTATTATTATTATTATTATTATTATTATTATTATTATTATTATTATTATTATTATTATTTTAATTATTATTATAATAATAATTATTATTAATAATAATTAAATGAATTAATTGTTATTATTTTTTAGTAATTGTAGTATATACCATTTTGAGTGTTATATATTTTTTTACAAAAATGTGGATTATGATGAATGACAGCAAGCAATAAGTTATATGTATATATATAATATTGGAAAATTCTGCATGTAATAATAAATTTGTGCATTATTATTCTTGTTTTTGTTTTAGTTTTTTTTTATCCATCATCAACATCAACAACACTTACTATAATTAATAATAATTAATAAGAATAATCACAAATTGAAATAAATGATAACTATTTTATTCTCTTGGAGTCTTGGTGTTGGTGATTGGTTCTGCATTGTATGTCATGTAGTTCTAGCTTCTACAAGTCCACAACATACTTGTTGAGAAAAAAAAGGTGATTTAATAATATTGGAATTATTGCTTTGGATCGTAACCACTGGGTTTGAGGGTATAGAAAGAAAATAGGGTGATTGTCAAGACCAAAAGTCAATAATTTGGTTGGTTTATAAGTTTAAAAAGCCAAGAGTTACTGCTGAGGTGAATGCAACTTAAATTTGTTATGCAGGACAAAAGCTACTATGTCGAACAACCTAAAGCTAAGTGTAGAAGAATAATGTAAAAGCAATGTCCACCCTGAGCCATCTGAAAGTCTACTCTTTGCTCAATAGAAAAATATTAGTAAAATTTGCAGGAGGTTTCAAGGAGGAGATTCAAATTTCAGTAGTTTTCAGGTAGATCAGCAGTTTTCAGGAGCAGAGAAAATTAGTATTTGAAAATTTTGCGTGTCCCTGAAAAATCAAGAGGCATGACAGGTCTGGTCCACAGTTAAAATCATTCTCAAGTTGTTTGAAGCTAAAACATACTAAAAAAGTATTTTTAAACTCAAAAGGGATTTTGCAACATCTGATCTGTTCCCCTTTTACCCTCCCCTTCTACTTCAAGAACTTTTCACTGCGGTGTGCTCAGATTTAGTGGCATTACATTATGTGTATTGGATCATTTAACGTCACAAATTCTGAGCACACCACAGTGAAAAGCTCTTAAACTAACTTCTTCCACATTTCCTTGCGAACCAACTTGGCAGATCAAAATAACAATAACACTAGCCTTCGCTTCAACATTGCCCAACTTTTTGCCGTTACTTCTCAGTTATTTTTTCAACTTTGGTTTTTTTAGCTGTCTTATATTACTCCAAAATATACCAGTCCTTAGCATAAGTTTTTTCAACAAAGAGACTAAAAAAATTTTCGTTGCTTAAGATTGAAGATCTGAAGATTGCGTTGTTAAGTCCGAAGATTCTGAAGACAGCCTCATGTGCAGGGAGCCCCAGTGTCTATTCATAGAAAAGAGTAAGGTTTCTTCTTCGCTTGTTTGAAGGCTTTTTGTGCATATTTAATTTTTCCGGGAAAGCATTGGCGAGCTAAATAAGTAACCAAAGAAACATCTCGGGGTGTTTGAAAAGGAAAAAATGGTGACTATTCAAGGAAATTCAAAAACAGATTTTGAACAATAAAAAAGACGCTTATGTTCAAGAGATGATCATGTTTCATATATAAAGCATTGGCTTCACCGGAAACTTCATCCATCAAGTCATCAATTATCAACTATCTGTTTTGTCCATCTCTGGGAAAACTCATTGTTACATCTATCATTCCATCGTGAAATATCACTCCAGAGACATAAAAAAAAGGAATTTTGATAGGCGCCGTAAGAGTAGTTTATTTCTACTGGTGGAGGATAAGCTACAGTCTGACTAGCTTCAATAATTCGTAAAATCTCTCGCATCTTCCCAGAACCGGTCGGACCCACATAATCGCAGTAAAAGGTGAGCGCATTCTCGCATCAAATTCTTCAGCACTACCATCTATGACGAATTTCGTATTCATCATCCGCCTATAGTTTCACTTATGATTTAAACGGGAGAGTTCCTTGTCTTTTGTATTTTTTCAATGGCGCTTTCAAATATACTAGATTCGGTAACACCTCCAAAGATAGAAAATTCTATGACAAATACATGTACCAATATCATCATAACTATTATCACTTTTCATTATAGACTTGGCAAAACACTATCTACAATTTCACTCCCACTTCCAGAAACCATATCAATTTCACTCATCGCTCTCTTCTCCATATCTTTTTCTACCAACATCTTGCCTCTCAATAGCATTATAATAATACGACACTTTATTTTTATACAATAGTTGAACAACAATCAAAACCGTGATACAAACCCCAATATAAACAACAGCTGCACATTAAACAATTATATAATAATCATAATCTCATACAATATAAAAACACTACAATAAACTGGGCTAATCAACACCTGGCGCACACAAAAAAGGCATGTAAATGGTTCTTATGAACACTTGGTACTCAAAAAGGCACTTGAAACCAGGAGAACCATCTTGTCCTTAGACACCATGATGCAGATCTGCTCATCTTATACTACTATCAATCGATTTATTATGTACTTTGTTTTCTGACAAAAAAGGGTACCTCAACGAACACTTGGTGTAAGCGTTTATTACTAAAGATTAATAACCTTCGCTTCAGTATATCTAAGGCGGTTGATTAAGCCAATCTCCAGGTTTGTACCACTCTGGAATTTACTATCAACAAGGAGAAAACAACTCATAAAACAATTTGATTAGTAAAACTTTTAGATTTGCTTTTGGTAAAAAAAATAAAATTAAAGGACTGTTATACAACTGAACTGAACTGTAGAAAGTTAAGTTTGGAGGATAGTTTCAATAATTTTTTGCTTATTTTTGAGGAACTTCTGTGTAAGTTATTGCTAGTTTGTAATGTCTCTATTTGTAGTCATGACTTTGATTGAAGAAAAAGGCTTTCATGTCAATTTTGTAAGGACTCATCTTACTGTTTGACAATTTTCCATTGTGCTTTTCCGGTAAAATTTGATAGTATAACCGGTAGCATTTTAATATTATTTTACTGTTTCATCGATGGATCTACTATCCGTAGGTTTCGATAATAATACTTGTGTTAGCGGGGCACAGGCCATGCAGTGAGCCAGTATTGTAGTGGCTCGTGCGGATAGGGCTCCCACTATCATCCAGTAATGCACAGCCGTCCACAGCGCCCAGCTCGTGGCACAGCCAAACAACACCTCTCTGCAAGAGGTAATGCAAGGTTGGTCAGACCTGCGGGGTGCGATGAAGAAGTTGCTCTCAACTTCACAACTAATGAGCCCACGGCAGCCTCACGTCGAAGATGGGTAAGATTGAAAGGTAGGTAGGTCCTGGAACTGTCTTTCTGAGGCAACTTAGGCTATTTCTGGAACTCCAACTACAGTGGCCATCTTGTTTGCTGACCCAGTATGGTACTACAGAGCCGGTAAAGGTCACTCCAGGCTCGTTAAAGGTCACTGCAGGGCCGGTCTGGAAAGCTACAAGGCGGGTATAATAAATGCTGGGCCGGCAGGGTTTCTCCTTCTTTTTCTATAGTGATAGCACTCTGGGCCATCACTTTGGGAGGTCCGTCTGACTGAATCCCTCAGTCAGAGTTACCTCTATGATAAGATATGTGCGCATGTGTCGCTACAATCCAACACAGTATTAGTAGTTCTATAACTCTCAGTATTATATTTATTTAGCAATACCAGCACAGAACACTGCCGCGTATACTAGCGTTGGGAAGGCATCCCGGGACATAGTCAGAGGACCAAAAGACAGTCTAAGGACCCTAGAAGCCTCCATCCATCTATTTACCATTTCAAGATACAAGTGATTAAGGACCCAAGGCCAAGACTGAGAGTCCACTAGAATATTCAAATACCTCAGACATTGCTTAGTATTGGGTATTGACTCACTAACTCCGCCCCTTACTGCTGGGTGCCAGATATATTTAACCATGCATGCTATTCCAGTTGCTTGCATCTATAATCTCTCTATGTATTTGTTAACCTACACTTTATGTTATGTATCGATTAGTCTACTCACTAAAGAGACCAACAGTTTCCAGTCACTTGGTCTATAAGAGGCAAGGCTTTTGCCTTGTTTATTATTCATTACTGCCATTGCTGCTGTGTGCCTAGGGTGGCTTTAAGGTGGCAATCGACTAACTAGAGTGTAATAATTAATGACAAGCGTGTTAAAATGAACTGCAATGAACAATTTACAAAGATCCAACCTCATATAAGCTGGATCACAGGAAATACTTGACCCAGATACATTAATAATCAATGATATACACAAAATGAGTATTACAAACAACCAATCAAAGGTACAGGAAGTAAATACTAACTGAGCATTATAATCAGGCTAAAAATGCTAACAAATCACATAAGAAACTCAGATAATTAAAGGATTAAAGCACCTAGTGGCTAAAGACGCTGAGTAGAACTGTCTTCGTATATATATCCCATCTCCTTGTTAGCCCTTCAGCTTCCCATTGCTTTTGGTCCAGTTGTACACACTCCTACCTCTAATATAGTTGTGGATAGGGGCTCCTGTGCCTCTTGTTTAGGCTATGCTTATGTTCCTCGGACTAGGCGGTTTTCTTGGGCTGGCTTTACCTGCAGAGGACAAAGCTGGCCGTGCAGGGATCAATAATCCCACTGTCACATCCAGTGCCAGCCCTGCAGGAATCTCATAAAACACTAACAATGGGGACAATCAATTACGTCTATGTAGTGTTAAGTAGTAAAGGAAGGACAGCTTCTTATCAAGTAGAAACATGTGGGGGGGGGGGTTTCCACAGGGTTTGGTCTGTATAAAATCTACCACAATATCATATGTTTGTTTGTAACTTAGTAAAATTACTAGATATCCAAGTCTAATAACTAATATCTTCTCCTGATTAGCCTCTGCCAGTCAGCACCAGCTCCAACTTCAAATAGACGAGATATATACCGAGGAAATTTGCAACGTTAATTGTAAATGTATGTAAATGTGACCCCGTAATACTTCTTGAAATCAAGAAAGGATGGCAAATAATGCTAAGGGGGGGGGGGGGCAAGGTTCACTCTCCGTTGGTCTTGCCATGCAACCCTGCTGGTGTTGGCTCATCATCTTGGCAGTCACTGCTCTATAAGCATAGATAGAGGCTTAGGTTTGGCCTACTTTGTATCCCACAAGAACACAATAACATTTTAATGTTTCTGAGTTCCTGTTTAACATTTATAATGGTTTTCAAAATTGTTTTAATCATTTTTAGCAAAAACCTATCAACAATATTATATTTTAGCCAAAAATATCATCAAGGAAGCTTTTTGTGTAACCTCGTGACTCTGTAGAACAAAAATTCGATAACTATGCTTTTAGAACAATGGTTGTTGGAGTTGAAATTTATTTGACTTGCAACTTAATATTTATTCTATAATTTACCAATATGCTTGTTGTTAACTTATCATGCGCAATTTTATCGCACCATAAAGTGGTTTACCAACAAAACTTGATCTTCATCATTGTTAAAATTGAAGCTTGTCAAGTGTATAAAGAATACTTCAGAAATAGACAGTCGAAGCTAAATTAATATAACAGCAATGCAATCTATTCTTTATTCACTACTATTAGGTGTCTTATATACCCACCCACTCACCTGACAAACCGGAATTGCGGTATACATTGCTCATTGATCTTGGCCTCCAATTATTCCGTTATAGTACCTACATCTATTTGTATACTGAGGTCTCTCACCATTACTATATCCCATATAATGCAACAGCATTCTTGGCAAGACTTGTGTAATGACCAAGGCTCTCAAATGGAAAAGAACACTCTGATACGACCCAGGAGCAGCTTTCACTTTCATCCTACCAGAAACGCTTGTCAGAAAACGCTCTTCTTGGTCCCCTACTCCTATGTGTGACATTTAAAGACTCGGAGTGCCCCAATATTTGGTAACGATTTCGGTGGTTTTGTGCCAATGTGTTACTTTCTAGAGTTGCTCGCGGCTTGGGCGCCACCTTGAGACACCTCACTATTACCTGAAAAGGCCCTCAAGAGCAAATTTATTCCACTCTTTATTACAGTACATCGATTCATACACATTATTGTAGCCAATCAACCAATTCTTAAAAATGATGCAGTTTTGAATTGCACCCCATTAATAAATTTAGTCATACTTTGAAACTGATGTAATGAGTTTATTTACTTTGAAGTTAGAAATGTTGGCCGTTGAAGCAATTCACTTTGTTAGGACTATTGAGAGTTCATAAATAATTATGATAGTTATGGATTTTCTTTATGATTCTTATAGGTTGGTTTTCATTTCCAGTCATGTCTCTACTGCGTGTATGTTATGCTTTGTTTATCACTGTGATATATCATTCTAATATTGTGTGTACAACAAAAATTACATATAACATAAACAGAAGTTTATCCAAGACTGTTCTACGTACACAAACTGCAGCTCAACAAACAGGTTACATATATTATTTATTGTTGTTGTTATAGTCTATTTAACCTAATACCTAAATAGTAACATATATTATATTTTACAGGCAGTTTCACTCTGTCAATATGTACTAACCTATGTACATATGATGACACATGTATTTCTGCGTTATATGATGAAGGGAGCAAACAGTGTTATCTCTATACATCAGCGCTAGGTGTTATGTATAGTGAGATGAGCTCTGGAATAATTTATATTGAGAAATGTGCATGTATCTGGATGAATCAAACCACTGAGGTTAGACTATATGATGAGTGCATATACTGTGAACTAAAATGTTGTATAGATTAAAATTGTAACATTCAAATTAGCAGTCCACAATTGTGATAACTCAGAAAGGATTGAAACAAACAGGGAGTTTGGAAGTGACAAGAACAAGTGAAAACCATTTCACCTGCAGTAGACTGCCCAACCCGGTAGCTCTTTTGGAAATATAATACAACTTGGAGAGCTAGAGCAACTCTTTCCTGTGGGGGAGGGGTTGGAGGTAGGCAGGAAGTAGGAATACTGTCACCATCTGTAGGTTCAGGCATATGAGAGGAGAATCTTGAGGATGTAGAGCGGAAAAGGCAACACTTAGTTCTGTCAGCCACTTTTTGGGTGACTTTAGTTCACACAGATTGGTTTATGGTCATGGTACTGCTGTAGGGGTAGTACAAGGGGGACTGGAGTCTGTGGGGTAAACTGGAGGTTGTACATAGGTATTTTTCATTTGGTCTAGAGGTTTTACTATTATATGAACTAAAAGCTTCTGTAATTGAATTTTGATAAATAGTGAAAAATCTGACGAATACTTTTTATAATTCACTGTAATCTTCGTGGTTTTTATTTTTAGAACTGTTGGTACCATGATGAGCTCATGAGGTGTGGAAACTCAACGTCTTCAAAAGGTAAGATTGGGGCTTTGTTAAATAAATGCTTGGTCTAGAGTGGAATTCAAAGAGCAAATTGCGTTTTCATGCTATGATGCATAACAAATAGTATGATTTGAAATCAAATGGTTTTCAATCACTCATCATTACAAAGTCAGTGCGCGGTGAAAATAATAAAAGTGTAAGCAATGAATTCCTGCCCTAATATTGATCATCTTTACTCTGACAATAAATAATTGTCTTGGAAAATGTTCACTTTGTTTGCTTATAAATGAAATACTATACCGAGCCAGCTTAACAGTCGATGTTGCTCATTTTCTAAGGCTCTCCTCATACGCTTGAAGCACCTTAGAACTCTTTTATGGAACTTTGAAAAATTTAGACAACTTTCTGAAGGTCTATAGTGTTATTAAATAGCTTGCAGGATTTCACTCTAGGTTGGTAGCAACTCCACCTGCACAACTTCCCAGTCCACAGTTACATAGCTCCAGCTAGTCAGATAGAGTGGTAAGTCGACCTTTAAATAGAGCTGATTGGTCAATATGTTAGTAGGCTAAAATTGGATATCAAGAGGTCAAACTGACTTGGTTCGTCTTGCCTGTTATAGATCTACTGTGACCGAACTAGGTTCGGAACTGGTTGTACTACTCAGGTGCAACTTCTTTGTTTTAGCTGCTAAAGGTGTGAGCTTGTTCTAATTTTAGCTATTGCTAAAGTTATTGTGAAATCTCTTTGTAACTGTGGTTTGTAGTGTATTCAGATCAGCATATATAATTATCTGAGAGTACCAGGGTTACTCTGATTTTATTGGTACACAATACAAGTATTCATATAATAAGGTTGTTTAGAAATAAATAAAATATAAGAGAAATGGATGGCAACAGACCATGCCTGTTACTAGTACTTGCGATAATTGCATGGATAAAATAGATTATATATATATATATATATATATATATATATATATATATATATATATATATATATATATATATATATATATATATATATATATATATATATATATATATATATATATATATATATATATATATATATATATATATATATATATATATATATATATATATATATATATATATATATATATATGGAAAGGAGGTAATTTCTGCTGCTGATACAGTGTTCTTGTTTGACAATGTCACTGTTTTCTCCTTGTGTGGTTGCTTCCGTTACAATAGTTCTTGGGTTTGCGCAGAGGTTTAATAATTCAGTCAAAAATAAGTCTTAGTTACAAGCAGATGATGGCATTGAGAAGGCAGCAGTTGACACAGAAGGACCAGATTCCATCCGTCCTTTTTACCAATGCAACTGGCGAGCGCGAGGCTCCATATGCCAGCTAAATGAGTCCCTTGTCTCTCTATCTCCCAATCCTCTTTTGAGGACCTAGTATGTGGGATGGTTGTTTGGTAGGGCTGGTGCTTGACAGTAAGTTTATGTTGTGTTAAGCCAGGTTGGTACAACCCATGTTATTGTTTCTCTGGCAGAAAGTATTTCCATAGAAGCACTCGTGTGAGCTGTTGGAATACAGCCAAGGTATAGAGCTCCTGCAGGTGGGACAAAACATTTGTCTGGAATAGCTTGGCTTTGGGATATGTTATTGATAGATTCAATACTATTTCACTAATGCACACCACACTATTTGAAGTAGAATTCTTGTTTTAGTTGTAAGACATTATATCAAAACTTCTATTACTCTCAGCTGCACGTTGTGGGGGACGACATTTTAGTGCCATCCGCGGTGTGTAAGCGCATTTAGCCATTGCTCCCTGTCATGAACTCAAACTATTCATTTTGAGCATCCGTCTCCAAAAATAACTTCTCTAACCTCCTTACATCTATGCCATATAACTACAATCAATGTGATGGGTGTTTTGAAAAGTTGAACTTAAAAAATTATGGTGGGTTATTTTGGCAATGATGCCATATTTTGGTCTGTAATGATGGTAGTTGTGACTCACAACTACCATCATTACAGACCAAAATATGGCATCATTGCCATTGTGACATGCTGTTTACGCCAATATACACTTGCGCTATAAAAACTGTGGTTTATTGCTTACCACTATTGCACAAGTGAATTGTCAATTGAATGGTTGACAGAAACCCACAAAAAATGACAAAGTGAATCAAGTTTCAAGGTCGGAAAGTTGTGCAAGTCCGACAAATTTTTTTGGAGATTAGATAATGGATTTAGAGCTGCTGTTTGTTTTAAGACTCTTCTAGAAAACTTGATTAAAAAATTGGAAAAGCATTTTGTTATCGATATAATAATTTCGGATCCAAACAATTTTTTACTAAAAAAATTGTTCTATACAAAAGCATGCTGCCTATTTAATGAAGCTGTCAAACAATATCAAATAAAAAAATACTTTGCATCCCATTTAATATTTAAATTTTTAAAAATTAAAGCTGCAAAATTATTTAGGGTGATTTAAACCAAAGAATTTGATAAAAAGGAGGTTGATTATGTGATTAGTACCGTACGTAGTTACCGGCTTACAATAAAAATGGCCGACAATTTTATAGATTTCTGAATATCACAAACAAAGCCGAGGTATACAATAATGATGTTAAGCAGCTAAGTTATTAATTTAATTGGGTTAAAACGCTTTCAGCTTCATTACATGAATCAAAAGATATTTTGAAGTTGTTATTATGCTAAGATGAATGACACAGTAATTTATCAGTCTATGACTATAACATGAAACTATTTTTTATTATCAATCTGGTCCTAATGTCCAGAAATATAAACATATAGGCACATTCTTTTGACACAAATTGGAAGAGAATGTTCTCATGGTCTGCTACAATACATAAAATGACATTAAAATTAGCAGGAGTTAGATGTTTTAATCATTGTTTAAATTATAAGAGTTTTTCTGACTAAAATCAAACTCAAACTCATAACAAGATGAACAGCTCTATTTGGTGCCCAAACCTGCTGAAAATACTTTCCCCACTAATGTATTGGGATTGAATTCACAACAGTAACAGTTTCTGTTTCACCTGTTTGCGCAGCTTTTTATCTAACTTGATTTAATTCTCTGCCAAGTTAGGTTATGTTTATTAGAAAGTGCAACACCATTTTAATGGTTTTTTATCTGGACACACACAGATTTTATTGATTAACCTTATTGATGAGCGCAGGTAAATATATTATATAAATTGGGTTTTCTTATACAGACAGTTAACTGATTGCGCAATGAGTTTTTGAGCGAGATTCACAGTCTGTTGACTCGGCCATCGCCCTAGTTAGTTAAATTACATACAGAAGATAGAGAAGAAATTATTAATTGATAGTCATTAGATATATGCACCTGAAATTTAAAAAAAAGGCTATTAACACCTGACACCAAAAATAACTTATTGGCCTTCAGCTAAATGGAAGCGAGAAGGAAATCATACAGCGATATAGCATAGATGAGTAATACTGCTATGTATTATAGTTTGCATTGTATATAATATATATTGTCATGTAAATATTAATATTATCTATATATACGCTAATGAAATATATATTTGTATTTCATAAAGTAATTAACAATTATGACACTATAATTTTATATTCACACCAGAAACACTTTATATAGAAAAAAAATTTATGGACGATTGTTAAAATTTATCCTCTCTTGTCACGAATGTTGAAAGCGACCGGTCGGAACATCTACTGGTGATTACCAACCTCCATCTAATCAAACTCATCGTTTAAGCTATGTAACTTGTACCAAAAGCATTCATACTTCATCATAAAACATCTATGGAAGTATTTGGAATCTTTCCATGATACCTAATATTAAATCACCTATGTAGCAGTTTTTTGACATCTGGTTCAGCCGGGGATGAGTTTTGCGCTAGAAAAACATGCTTCAACTTCTGCAATAGGGTGCGATCAAGTCCACACTTCAAGTTGAGTGTTTTACATTGTGACTCAACTCAAGACAATTTTGCATATTAAGTGAGGAGACGTAACGTGAAGATAATGTTAATAAAACTTCAACTTGAGAATCTAGCGGCCCAAAGTGAGTAACACCGTTCAAAAATGCGAGTAACATAGTTTGTCAAAGAAATGCATGATTTTATTACATTGCATCAGTCTTTATGATTATTTATCTAAATTTTAAAAGACTCGAGCTTGGCACTAAATTTTTTCACAGCTGTGGTAAAAAATCAACATATTTTTTCACGAAGTTATTTAAAATAGATACAATTCGATAATATTAACTTCTTGTATTTCAATTTTCTATATTGTACACAGTATAGGTGGAGTTTTGTGTATATGAAGTCTTCACTGATTGGTCCTTTTCAGTGACAACTTTATCAAAACCTCCAATCAAAACCTGTTGGCAGCTACCATCAAACTCTTTTGGTATAAAAACAAGTACGAACCAATTCCTTTCACAACTTCTACAAGCCTGCAACAGTCTAGAATCTTCTACAGCTATTAGCAGAAACATCAGAATGTCTTACTTGGCAACTGTCTTTTTGGTGCCATTTGTTTGTCTGCAGGTCGCAACTGGTAGGTTTAATTAGTCACTTCTATAGATTGCTTTGAATGCACTAATTGAGAAACCTTCCGTTTACTTTCTTGTGATTTTTTGTTGTTCTGTTAAGTTGGTTTTATTTACAATGAATTGATTCCAGGTGCACAATACTTGGGTTGTTTTCTGGATGATGCTACTAACAGAGAATTTTCGGTTAGGAATAACATGGGAGCTGGCATTACTGTGCAAGGATGTGTGAACTACTGCACATCACAGGGTAATTTCTAATCAATTGTGAAAATATTTCTAAAATGTTATTTATTACTAAGTATATAGTTGATAAATGGAAATTCCGACACAGCTTAAATACTGAAAAAATGTTTTTGTGCAAGTTGTTTTTGCAAAGTTTGTTTTAAAACTAATGTTAAATTTGACTAACTAATGATATTATATAATATTATGGTAGCTTACAAGTACGCAGCACTACAAAGGAATACGTGTTATTGTGGAGAAAGCTATGGTAAATATAGCAAGGTGGACAACTCCAAGTGTAACACTGCATGTGGGGGGCAGTCTCAACAAATGTGTGGTGCAGACAGGAAGAACTCGGTCTATGCAACTAACTATCTAGGTGAATCTCAGCCTATTTCTGTTGTTTTGAGATCGCTCTAGATGCATTAAATATTACATATACACACATAATTGGCTAGATCGTTTTTGAAAAACTTCCAAACCGTCATGTTTTATCCACAATTAAGCAATTTTAAAAAAGGTTTTAAATAAAGTTGGCAAAATTAGCTTTTCATTAATTCAGGTTGTTGGAGGGATGCCCCAACCAGAGATATTCCTATCTTCAATGCAATGGCAAACTCTGAGGCTAAACTAGAAACATGCATCAATTTATGCAAAAACGCGGGTGAGTAAAACACTTGCAAAGTACATTACATAATATGTGGCTAAAGTCTACCCCACTGTTTACTTTTTCTGTTTACTACATTTTGCAGGATTCAAGTACGCCGGAGCACAGCATCATGACCAGTGTTTCTGTGGTAATAAGTTTGGAATGTATGAAGAAAGACCGAGGTCTGATTGCTCAGATACATGCAGGGGAAATAGTAGCCAGAAATGTGGTGGAGTCTGGGCTAACTCGGTCTTTGTAGCTAAAGAAGATTGTGGCTGCCAGTAACGATGTAACATTGTTATATAGTTTACTCTTTACCTGCTGTTGACTAACTGATACCATGACTTCATAACAATATACCGTACAAGATATAGACTATAACGTGACACAGTTTTATTAAACATCGTTTAATCTTGTTTTACTAGAAATACATATTGATGACTGCACCAATACTATCTTGTACTATTGTATGATATACAACATTTTCTATTGGACCATTATCTGATAGAGCTATATCATAAATGCGCATTTTCTCATGGCACCGTTTTATATGCAAATTTCATTTACATTAATGCGCAAAAGGAGATGTTAGTCATTCGCAAAATATTGTGCATCCCAGAATAAAACTGAGCTAATGTGCAGTTTAGAAAATTGCAAATGCAAACATATTTTTGCTACTATCAAGCCGGATAAAGCATGCTGTGTAGTTTTTGTAGCAAAATACCATGTAGAACTTGCTATTTATTACTATCATTGAATATTAACGAGTCCACTCGATGTCCTTTGTGTATTTTAGCTGAAGGCACGCTAGCTGATTCTTGAGTAATTTTTTGTAGAACAAAAAGTGATTTATAACTATTTAAACTTTTCCAAATAAATCTTGTGATAATGATAGACTACAGTTAGTTTTTATTGATTGTAGCAAAATAGTAAACTTTTATAGTGCAATCGGATATATTGAAAAGAAACAGTCAGCACCTGTCAATAAACTATTAATTAGGTCGTTAGATAACATGGCTATATAATTATAATTAAATGGATTCAACTACCAAGAGGTAATTAAGTGAAATTACCAAAGCTTAAAAATATATTTTACATACGTTTGACCCAATGCTTACCATATATGTATACTTTATTGGTATCAATATTATTTTTTAGAAAAATTTTTTTCATAATGCACCAAAACTTGAATAATATTTAGAATAAAAACCCAAAATAAATAATGAAAAATTTGTTCGTGGAAGTACAGGTAATTAAAAATAATTATTCATTTGTATTCCAAAGATATCTAAAAAGGTTAGATTTACAAACTGACAGGAGGGGTTTTTGTCTCAGAGATGAAAGCAGTTGATTGAATGTGGTAGATATATATGTTGCTATTGTAGCTTGTATGGTAGCATAAAGTTTCTTGAAGTTACGAAAAATAAAATGGCAATTTTGACTAAAGGTGAAATCAACAGAAATAAAGCTAGGAATCATGTTATTAAAAATATCAAAACCATTTACTGCAGTAAAATATTGAGCCAATTTTGGTAATGGTAGGAGTTGAATTGAAGGGGTGATGTCATATGTTTTTATTGAGGATAGAGGAATGGTGGAAATGTTTGCAATTAATCAGAAAGCGCTTTTTTGTATTAACAATGATGCTTTTGGCAGTTATTTTGGAGACAGATTGTGATAAATAACAATATTATAAACTTAATAACAAAATATGAGATAAAACTAAAATGTTTTCGCTGATTCGATAGAAAGATAGTTTTCTGATAGCTGCAGGAGGTTTATGCTTCTATGAATTTTGGTTTCAGTTTCTAAAATATGGTCGTCCCAAGCGAGTCTATCATTTATCATAAAACCTAAAGTTTTTGTTTTGTTTTCACATATTGTAATGGATTACCACAAAAGTCCATTAGTCTAGAGTATTCTACCTCTCTCCAGAGGGGACACTGTGCCGGTATGACAGTGACAACTATGATAGTTACTGCAGGATCAGTTGGCAAGCACAGAGCCTGTGGCTCAGACAAACTACACAGAGTGCTGTTTGAATAGTGGCTTTATTCATTAGAAACCAAAGTCCTAGGTTGGCTATCCACTAGGGTGATTGGCACGACACAATGAATGAATGCAATGAGGTACAGAGTTACCAAGCAGGCTGGCAGGAAACAGGAAGTAAACTGACCAATCATAACAAGTATATAAATAACGGACCAATCACGCAACAAATTAGAGTTAAAAGTAAATGGTGCCAAGTGGCTCAAGGGCGGAGTCCTATCACCATTGTCCAATAGTAGGCTCTGCAGGGTTCCAAGGCTATATCTAGCTTGTGGTTGTTATATTTGCTACTCCAAGGAAGGGTACTTCAGGCTCTTGAGTTAGAGTAAGTTCCTAGGTAGATTTAAGGATCCTCAACTATGGTGGCCATCTTGTACCGGCCCAGTATCACCGTACCGGGTCGGTCAAGGGTCACTACTGGCCCTGCAGGGATCAATACCGGCCCTACATGCTGTGCCGGCACAGTAAGGCATTCCATCAATACAGCATTCTTACGATGGCTGTGGGTGGAATCCTAGTGCACTGCTGTTGATGTTTTAGTAGTAAACAAACAGTTTACTACTGGCATTCACCAAAATCTACCACAATATTACGTTTTTTTCGTAAATTGCTATGATTGTGGATATGGAAGCTTTGTAAATGAGTAAATATTTCTCTGGCAGATTCATTTTAGTTTAATGCTTATAGATTAAAAAGAAAACAGTAGAAGAACTAAGCTGGTAATTGGTGTATTAAAACAAACAATAAAACAAGCATTTGTATACATAGAATACAAAGTATTGATATACCAAGTTTAACACCAACTATAAATATTTAATTGTTAAAAGCATAATACAATTTATGTGATGTTATACTGCTCACTTCTATAAAACACTATAGGTAAATTTTTCAACTATTTTTATGGTTATATCGGGCCATGCCTTGATGTTTTTTTCCCAATAAATATTCAGATATGCAGCTGCTATTTTAGATTTGAGAAAATTGAAACATTCGTTTTCGCGGCGTAAGAAAAAAAAGTCACTACATCAATGACTTACCCTTAAAGTGTCACACCTCTGGGAGGCAAGTGTTGCATATTTAAAACAATACACAGTTGTCTACTCGTGCTGAGCAGACAACTCAGAATTTTGAAGCTATTAACTGCTATTATTGTTACTGAAGTATTTTGTCAAACATGGGCCATACAAAACATGGTCTGTCATGTGATAAGACGGTGCAGTGAGTAAAGTGGAATGGATGACGAAACTGCAATAGTTTAAAGCCCACAAGTTTTGATAGCCATGGCACCCTCTCCTGCCATTATATGATACCCTTCCTTCCAACTGCCTCACTCTTACTGTATAGAAAGGTACTTGGTACACAGGCTTTTTGAGTCGTAAGAAACTTATTTATATTCTGCTGCTAAGAACTTCCTGTTTATCCTACCTTAAGCAAACTAGGAGGTGTATTTCCACTACAGCTACTGCATGGAGAGGTACTCAGCAAACCTTTCAGTGTAAGGTAAAACTGGTTTATATTCAGTTACCGATAGTCTTCAGTTTATTCCACCTCAAGCAAACTCATCTACTCAACTACTCTTACCCTGCTGACCACCTGTTGCCTTGGCCATAATTAATACCAATGGTGTACTATAAACCTCAAGGCAGGAAGTTTATCATTCAGTTTGTAGTTGCCCTCCGTTTGCCAAGAAGTGGATGTTATGTTGCATTTATTGATAAAGTTGCGGTCTCTTGGTTGGCATTACCATTATAATATTGTCTTGGTTACACTTGGGGTTCTTCTTCTATTTTCTGATGGTGTAACTAGCTGTGCTTATGAGATATTACTTCCTACACATTCCATCACAGGTCATCCCTCTCCAAAGGGAATATCTTACTTGCGTAGCTTTGTAGCTTAATTTAAAATTAGAGTTGCCCTCTTTTGGCTCAGCTATCTCTGTATTGTGTCAGTAGTAATATATGAGCAGATCTCCCTACCAAGTGTTTTTTTGAGGATTACACTTTGGGGGTTGAGGCAATGGGTTACGGCGTTGAATGAATTCGCCGAGTTTATATCGTATTTTATTGTATTTCATTTGAGGGGCATTCGAGTGGCATTTGAGTGGCATTTAAGTGGCATTTGAGTTTTTGATTAATTTTTTTACTTATTTTGAACTTATATGGCATATAGATTTTGAATGTATGGCATTTAAGTTTTGATAATTCTACAGATACATCTACACTGAATAAATCCAATGATTAAAAAAGAAACAATATGTGAATATATACATTTATTGTATAATAAGTAGGGATACATAAAGAGAACATATTAAATATTGTGAGCTTGAAATAGTTCCAATATCATTTCAAATGAAAAAGTGGATGATGAGAGATTTTCATCCGTTTGTATGTATCTACATATATCTGATTGAAAATGATATAATAATTCAATAGTCCATTGTATTGAAATCAATTTTTGAGTGAGCTCTTTATTCTACACCTTTCTTTGACAAAAAAAGAGGCTTTTGGTGAAATATTCTTTCATTTCATTCATTTTTCATTAACTTTTTTGCAAAAAGAAATCATTCTCTAAATGGTTAAATTTCATCTAATTGTACAAATTTACAAAAAAAACCAGACTATTTGGTAAAAGATTCTTTCATTTCATTAAATTTTCTCTCTAAATGGTTAAATTTCATATATTTGTACAAATTTACAAAAAAACAGGGTATTTGGTAAAAGATTCTTTCATTTCATTAAATTTTCATTATTTTTTCGTAAAAAAAGAACTTATCCTCTAAATAGGAAAATTTTATCTCTTTGTATATCTTTACAAAAAAAACAGGGTATTTGGTAAAATATTCTTTTATTCTATTCAATTTTCATTAATTTTTTCAATACTTGCTTAAATATGCATTATTCAGTATCTTCTTATTGTTAGGTAATCAACCTATCATACAAAATTAGTTTTCTTGAGTGAGGGTTTTATCCCACATTTTCTTTTGAATTTTTTAAAAATTTACCATTTTTTTCAAAAAAAATCATTTATATATATTTTCCATTATTTTTTTAAATAAAAACAATCTCTATCTCTGAGAAGTTGGAGTATTGGGGTAGAAAACTTAGACATGATGAGAAGGCTATGGATTTACCCATTCAAGAACAAACCATTTTCGATGGCAATTTCAATTCTGAAAACTAAATCAATGTAAATTGTTTTTCAAAATGCAATCATCAGAAAGCTTTTGTCATGATGATGAGGAGGTTATGGATTTACCATTCAAGAACAAACCATTTTCGACGGCGACTTCAAGAACTGAAGTATGTAGTATTACGTAATCATTTTTTTTAAAGAAAAAAAACTGTTTTTTCAAAATGCAAAACTTCTGTCATGATGATGAGGAGGTTGTGGATTTACCCATTCACGAACAAACCATTTTCGATGGCAACTTCAATTCGGAAAACTAAATCAATGTAACTCTTTATTCTTTGTCTCCCATGAAATTGTTCAAACGAATTAGAACTGAAGTATGTGGTATTACATAATCTTTTCTCAAAGAAAAAAACACATCAAAATCAACAAATTACACCTCTAGATAGTTAAAATTTACAATATTTGAGAATTATTCGCAATAGAAACATTAAGCCTACTTGATAATAACAAATTTGAGTGTTAAATTTGACTAATTGATTCAATGTTATTATATGAATCTTTTGAAAATAAACATTTCAATGAAAACATCATATTTAGTCTTTGACACACTTGAAACCTTTTTACAGTAAATTTCACCATCAATATTTCAGAAATGTTTACTATGTATTTACAAGAAAAATGCAGTATTTGGTAAAATATTCTTTTATTCCAATCAGTTTTCATTATTTTTTTGAGCAAGGTTTTTATCCTACAGTAGCCTTTTAATTTTTTTATGTTTTAAAACAGGGTTTTATTACAAAGTTTCTTTGGTTTTTTTCAACTTTTTTAAAAAAATAATCATTAAAATATATAGTTTTCGATATTTTTTAAAAATATATATAGAGATTTTCACTTTATATTCTTTTATTCCATTCAATTTTCAATAATTTTTTGAGTGAGGATTTTATCCTACACCTTCATTTTAAATTTTTTATGTTTCAAAACAGGGTTTTATTATATATATATAGAGATTTTCACTTTATATTTACAAAATTTTGGTATTTGGGAAAATATTCTTTTATTCCATTCAATTTTTATTAATTTTTTGAGTGAGGATTTTATCCTACACCATCCTTTTTAAAGTTTTTATGTTTCAAAAACACGGTTTTATTACATGACTTTTTAAAAATAATCATTGAAATATATAGTTTTTTGATATTTTTTTTGAAAAAATATATACAGAGATTTTCACTTTATATTTACAAAATTTTGGTATTTGAGAAAATATTCTTTTATTCCATTCAATTTTTATTAATTTTTTGAGTGAGGATTTTATCCTACACCTTCCTTTTAAATTTTTAATGTTTCAAAACAGGGTTTTATTACATAACTTTTTTTGTACTTTTAACTTTTTTAAAAAACAATCCTTAAAATATATAGTTTTTGATATTTTTCTTTAAAAAATGTCAAAAATCACCAAACTACCCCTCTAGATGAATAAAATTTACAGGGAATTAATCGTAATAGAAAATACCACATCTAGTTTTTACATTCATAAAACTACTATAGCTTACGATATCAATGGTTACAAAGCGTTTTTCTTGAACAATATCTTCTTTGATGTTCAGCTGATATATTATTAGCCTCAGTGAGTAATTCTTGTATTCCGTATTCTTTTAGATCCGATAATTGACTAAAATACAAAAGTTATTCATTATATAAATAAATTTTACCGAATTTGAATTTTACTCTTAGCTACATTAGATAGTTTACATTATATATAACAGGAAAATAACTCACTGAGTTACATCATTCAGCTCATTATTTTTTCAGGGAAAGTTCTTTATTCTGTTTTCTTTTTACGATATAATGGACTAAAATAAAAAGTGATGTTTTAGTATAGCATGATTAAAAATTAATGTGAGATAATTATAACCTTTTGTTGTTTTTTCAACTTTTATGTGAAAAATACACTGATTACACACGAAAAAAAAAATTTTTCATCTGGATTCGGAATATATATATAAATATATATAGTTTAAAAAATGTTTTACAACAAACACTCATGAGTTGTCTATTTATGTGATGAAAACGTGTTATTTACGTGAGAAATTAAGCATTTTTGTAAAACAACTATAACCTTTTGTGATTTTTTGTCAACTTCTACCTAAAGAAATACACCGGTTGCACAAAAAAGTCATTTTTTTAATCCGAAATATATATAATTTAAAAATGTTTCACAAAAAATGTTTATGAGTTGATCATTTATGTGAAAAATTAAACATTTTTGTAAAATAATTATAACCTTTTGTTGTTTTTTCAACTTTTATGTAAAAAAATACACTGATGACACAAAAAAAATCCTTTTTTAAACCAAAATATATATAATTTTAAAAATGTTTTACAAAAACTGTTTATGAGTTGGTCATTTATGTGAAAAATTAAACATTTTTGTGAAAAATTAAACATTTTTGTGAAAAATTAAACATTTTTGTGAAAAATTAAACATTTTTGTGAAAAATTAAACATTTTTGTGAAAAATTAAACATTTTTGTGAAAAATTAAACATTTTCGTGAAATAATTATAACCTTTTGTTTTTTTTCAACTTTTATGTAAAAAGAAACTGCACTAATGACACAAAAAATCTTTTTTAATCTGAAATATACAAAAACGTTCACAAATTGACCATTTACGTGATAAATCGTTTTACTGTTGTTATTTACATGAAAAAGAGAAATTAAGTGATTTTTCATTGTAAGAATACACAAAATTTTCACAAAACAACTTTTTAAAATTATGGGTAAAAATTAATAAAACTTACCTATAGTGATATGAATCCCTTGAGTTATAGATCAACTTCTCAAGAGTTTGTTCTGCACAGTCTTCTTTTTCAGCATCATCGAAGAGATTGAGAAAATCCTCAGATTTTGGATTATCAGTCAGTTCCGAGGCTTGGACGAAGGCTTGATGAGCTGCGAGTACACTGCTGTTGTAGAAAATTGAATTGTCTGCGTTTCGACTCAGGCCTTTGAACAGAATAACTCCAAATCTTTCCGATGTCACAGCAGAAGCTATTTGATGAGGAATGCGCATATCTCCGATCAGTAATTCTTCATCTACAACACTTCTGTATTGAACTAGAAGACTCTCTTCATTCCCATTCCATCGTCTGTCAGATTTTGTTATCACTTCAGGGTTTTGGAAACATATGACACTATCTGTTGGGAAATCCTGAAGATGAGCTACCTCGAAATAAGCATTGATTTGTCTCATACTTTTTTCTGGTAGTACATTAAACGCATTCTTACACCTCAAAGCAGTTCCTGTTTCTGTAGCAGCACGAAAAATTGCTTTTCCAGTCTTTTCAACACCCATGTAGATCAAAACCAGTGGTCTTATTTGCGAAGCTTCATTAACAAGTAATCCTGCTGCTGATGGAATAGTGCTCTTCACTCTAACTATCTTTCCATCCTTTTTATAGTTGTAGATGATGGTGCAGTTCGTTTCATCATGGAGCTCGACGGTTAACACCTGCATAACTGTAGGAATTGGTAAATCTTCAACTTTGACGATGTTTTCAATGTTTCTTCTGGAAGCTGGAGATAGAGTGCTTAACAGAGAGGCGCTTTTGATGATGAGAGTACCCAGAGTATTCAGACTGGCGCTTTGAAAGGGGATCACAGTGCGTTGAAGAAGAACATTGTCATCAATCGCCTTCTTGACTTGTGAAGGTTTTGGTTCTTTATTCTTCAGTTGTTTTGTATTGTCTTGTGTTGACATTCTAAAAAATAAAGTAAAAATCCTTGTTATGATTTTTTGATTTTCTTTTTCAAAAAACCAATTTGAAGATATATTTACTAAATATCATACTGCTGTTAGTATCTAAATCGATAAAAAATTAAATTTATACTCTAAATAGTACATCAAGTTGACTTACCTCAAAACAGAAAGCGCTTCTAGTAGTTGTAGTAGATGATGCTGTAGTAGATCTTGCTCCTTCAGTTGCTAATGTTGAAGTGACTGCTTTTTGTGTGAAAACAGTGCTTCTTATATAGCTGAAATCATACCATTTATCATAAGGTTAAATTAATGAAACATTGTTTTTAGGGAAGAACACCAATGCTTTCGCGGGAATAAACATTTTATTTTCACGCGAATACAAACCAATGCTTTCGCGGGAATAAACATTTTATTTTCACGCGTATACAAACCGTTGCTTTCGCGGGAATAAATAATTTATTTTCACGCGAATACAAACCATTGCTTTCGCGGGAATAAACATTTTATTTTCACGCGAATGGAAACTGCTGCTTTCGCGGGAATAAAAAATTTATTTTCACGTGAATGGAAACGATTGCTTTCACGGAAATGAATAATTTATTTTCACGCGAATACAAACCAATGCTTTCGCGGGAATAAACATTTTATTTTCACACGAATGGAAACCAGTGTTTTCGCGGGAATGAATAATTTATTTTCACGCGAATACAAACCAATGCTTTCGCGGGAATAAACATTTTATTTTCACGCGAATGGAAACTGTTGCTTTCGCGGGAATGAATAATTTATTTTCACGCGAATACAAACCAATGCTTTCGCGGGAATAAACATTTTATTTTCACGCGTATACAAACCGTTGCTTTCGCGGGAATAAATAATTTATTTTCACGCGAATACAAACCATTGCTTTCGCGGGAATAAACATTTTATTTTCACGCGAATGGAAACTGCTGCTTTCGCGAGAATAAATAATTTATTTTCACATGAATGGAAACGATTGCTTTCACGGAAATGAATAATTTATTTTCACGCGAATACAAACCAATGCTTTCGCGGGAATAAACATTTTATTTTCACACGAATGGAAACCAGTGTTTTCGCGGGAATGAATAATTTATTTTCACGCGAATACAAACCAATGCTTTCGCGGGAATAAACATTTTATTTTCACGCGAATGGAAACTGTTGCTTTCGCGGGAATGAATAATTTATTTTCACGCGAATACAAACCAAGGCTTTTGCGGGAATAAACATTTTATTTTCACGCGAATGGAAACTGTTGTTTTCGCGGGAATAAACATTTTATTTTCACGCGAATACAAACCAATGCTTTCGCGGGAATAAATAATTTATTTTCACGCGAATACAAACCAATGCTTTCGCGGGAATAAAAAAATTATTTTCACACGTTTACCTATATAAGAGACAACGGTTTCAGACAGAGAGCATCCAGTTCAACAACAGTAAGCAAAGGAGCAACATCTATCTACTACATCTTCCATTACAACTACTAAGAGTTCTCTCTTCATAAAGGTAAGACTAAAAATACAATTATTTCCGCTAGCTAACACAACTATCTGAAGGCTTTATGACATATTTATCTTTAAATTGATTATAAATAATTGAACCAATTTTTTCTGTTTTTCAGAATGAATACTCAAGACGTAGGAAGTCAACCATTGTATCTAAAGTCGGAATCTCAGCCTGATGAAAAGGTAAGAATTAATAAAAAATACTATTTAACTCCTGTTGAAAACCTTTATTTATTTTAGTTATCTAATTATTGCTTGTATTTTAGAACAATACAACAACAAAACCAATCTACTTAAAGGACTTCCTTCCAGAAATGTATCATAACTATGTGATAAATAATGATGTTGTTGAAGAAAAAGCTGTAGAACGTTTGACATTTCAAGTTATAATATTCTGTATAACTCAACACATGATTAGTATGGGGATGTGTTGTAAGAAACATGATATATCTACAGAACTTTTTGATGACATTATAAAAAACGGTTTCGAAACCGTTTTGTCAATGGTGGAAGTCGTTAATATTAATAATTTTTTAAAAGAAATTGAAAGAAGTGCTTGGAATCAAATAGTTTTCAAAAAATTATATAACATGAAGTGGAACAAAAAAACTTTTTATAAATTCAGAAAGCATATTTATAATTATGTCCAAATAGATAAAGGTCTATCCTCTTCTGTAGGTATTTTAGAACTAATGTTAGAAGCGTTTCATACATATTTATGAAAAATTTTTACTTGTTTTTTATTATTTTACAATATTTTGTTCAAACTATTATATTTTATTTCTTACCAATTGAGATGTTAAAAGCAGTATGATATTAAGTAAATACATATATATATATTTGAACGCATCCTTTGTTGTCTGTCTCCACATCCCAATAGTTTAATAAGCACATTCTCAATCTATCATAACTCTATGGTCTTAACTGCTTTTGGCATAAATACATATGTATATATATATATATATAAGACAGACTAAGTAATAAATACACTCTTAGCCACTCATGCAAATATTACCCTTTTATTTTTAGAATGTTATGGATGCTCTTTCTGAAGAGCTCCTTTGCACAGATCCATATCCAACAGAAAATAAGATGAAAAACGGCAAAACAACTCCTAAGAGAAGGAAAATTGCTCCAAAAAAGCGAATAGTAAGGAAACGAAAAAAAATAGTGAGAAAACAAACTACTTCTGTTGATAAGCAAACAATGGAGAGTGCAGCTATAACTCATTTAACAGTTGAATGTCTCAACGAAAGGAGAGCTAGGGAATTAAAAAAGTCTAAAGGTTCTCAAGTGATTGACTCACCAAAAGTTCCGATTTGCAAAACATTTGAAGATCTTCCTATCCCAAGCATTATGCGAGTGACTGGCGTGATCCATCCATCAAGTAAGGAGAAGTGTAAATATTCTCAAGTACGCTACCATGATCCTTCAGATATAAATGAACTCGATCCCAAAATACTTTTCTGTCCAGTTGAAATAGCTAAAAACTTCAACTGTGATAATTACCCCCCTCCGTTTAACGTTGCATATTTGGGTAGAAAGGGAAAACCAAAAAATAAAAGTGTTCTTTGGTATGATGTCAGACGTGTTACCAGACATTCTCTAAGCAATAAGAAAGCTGAAGAGGAATCACTATATTTGAGTACGTTGACTAAAGGTCAGCTCAAACGCTTCTTGAACATCAAGACCCTCAATAGTTTTCAACCCGGTGCTATTTTTCCTTACCAAGATGTTGTTGAGAGATTCGTTCCTCATCGATTTAAAGGAGGGCAATCGAATGTAATTTGTATCCGTTATACCATTGAACAATGTGGAGAAACGCTGTTGAAGACGCTTGCCATACCAGATAAATATGCTTCAGAAGCTAATCAATATAGTCAAGGTGTGATGATCTACAAAGGAAAAACAACCCACGGAAAATTTAAGACAGAATACGATCTTTCATTTCGCTCTCCATACAGTCTCAATCAAATGTATTGGAGACAATATTGTGATCAAGCAAAGCACAACAAAGCAATATTAGAAATTGATGATGATGATGAACTTGAAGATTTTCTACGTGGAGATTTTGATGATTTTGAGACAGGATATGTTGCTGAAAAAAAGGATGAAATACATGATAAAACTCGGTGAGAGTTTTTCTTTAATCATTGTAAATAATACTTCAAATCAATTTAGATGTAGTTGTAGTTATTTTTACCTCAAATAATTTTTTGTTTTAGCAATGGATAGTCTCTAATTCAAAAAAAAACAAGTTGGATAATGTGACTTGGTGAGCTATTTCCCTTTTCTATATAATGTAAACTATCCAATGTAACTGAAGCTATAGTTCAAATTCATGTAATTATTTTAAATTTTTGTTTAATCATTCTATACTAATACATAACTTTTTATTTTAGTTCATTACAAATTCAAAAGCACATAAAACAGAAGTCTCCCTTCTTAAGATATAACATCACTACATCAAAGACATCATTGTAAAAAAAGACTATGTATTAATTGTTACTACTTAGTATTTACTGACTCTAGCTATACTATATAGAGAGATTTTCCCTACTTATTACACAATAAATGTATATATTCACATATTGTTTCATTTTTAATCACTGTATTTATTCAATGTAGATATATTTCCTCTCTCTCCTATCTCTCAAGATATCATATGACTCGGAATTACAGAAAATTATCAAAGCTTAAATGCCTTACATTCAAAATCTAGATACCCTATGAGTTATAATTATGTATACAGTTATGTAAAAAATTATCATAACCTAAACACTATACATTCAAAATTTAGATGCCATATAAGTTCAAGTTAAGTAAAAAATAATCAAAACTCAAATGCCACTTAAATGCCACTCAAATGCCACTCAAATACCCCTCAAATAAATACAATATAAACTCGGCGAAGTCATCCAACGCCATAATCCATTGTATCACCTCAAGATCAGATCCACAAAAAAACACTTGGTAGGGAGATCTGCTCATATATTACTACTTGTGTCTATCTCTGTATTGTGTCTATCCCTGTATTGTGTCTATCTCTGTATTGTGTCTATCTCTGTATTGTGTCTATCTCTGTATTGTGTCTATCTCTGTATTGTGTCTATCTCTGTATTGTGTCTATCTCTGTATTGTGTCTATCTCTGTATTGTGTCTATCTCTGTATTGTGTCTATCTCTGTATTGTGTCTATCCCTGTATTGTGTCTATCTCTGTACTGTGTCTATCTCTGTATTGTGTCTATCTATGTATTGTGTCTATCTCTGTATTGTGTCTATCTCTGTATTGTCTCTATCTCTGTACTGTGTCTATCTCTGTATTGTGTCTATCTCTGTATTGTGTCTATCTCTGTATTGTGTCTATCTCTGTATTGTGTCTATCTATGTATTGTGTCTATCTCTGTATTGTGTCTATCTATGTATTGTGTCTATCTCTGTACTGTGTCTATCTCTGTATTGTGTCTATCTCTGTATTGTGTCCATCTCTGTACTGTGTCTATCTCTGTACTGTGTCTATCTCTGTATTGTGTCTATCTCTGTATTGTGTCTATCTATGTATTGTGTCTATCTCTGTACTGTGTCACTGAGAGCCTCTGCCAGTCAGCACCAGCTCCAGCTTCAAATAGACGAGATATATACCGAGGAAATTTGCAACGTTAATTGTAAATGTATGTAAATGTGACCCCGTAATACTTCTTGAAATCAAGAAAGGATGGCAAATAATGCAAAGAGGGGGGGGGGGGCAAGGTTCACTCTCCGTTGGTCTTGCCATGTAACCCTGCTAGCGTTGGCTCATCATCTTGGCAGTCACTGCTCTATAAGCATAGATAGAGGCTTAGGTTTGGCCTACTTTATATCCCACAAGAACACAATAACATTTTAATGTTTCTGAGTTCCTGTTTAACATTTATAATGGTTTTCAAAATTGTTTTAATCATTTTTAGCAAAAACCTATCAACAATATTATAATTTAGCCAAAAATATCATCAAGGAAGCTTTTTGTGTAACCTTGTGACTCTGTAGAACAAAAATTCGATAATTATGCTTTTAGAACAACGGTATTGTTTGAGTTGAAATTTATTTGACTTGCAACTTAATATTTATTCTATAATTTACCAATATGCTTGTTGTTAACTTATCATGCGCAATTTTATCGCACCATAAAGTGGTTTACCAACAAAACTTGATGTTCATCATTGTTAAAATTGAACCCGGTCAAGTGTATAAAGAATACTTCAGAAATAGACAGTCGAAGCTAAATTAATATAACAGCAATGCAATCTATTCTTTATACACTACTATTATGTGTTTTATATACCCACCCACTCACCTGACAAACCAGATCTTGCCCTTCAATTATTCCGTTATAGTACCTACATCTATTTGTATACTGAGGTCTCTCATCACTACTATCTCCCATATAATACAACAGCATTCTTGGCAAGACTTGTGTAATGACCAACGCTCTCAAATGGAAAAGCACACTCTGATGTGACCCAGGAGCAGCTTTCACTTTCATCTTACCAGAAGTGCCTGTCAGAAAACGCTCTTCTTGGTCCCCTACTCCTATGTGTGACATTTAAAGACTCGGAGTGCCCCAATATTTGGTAACGATTTCGGTGGTTTTGCGCCAATGTGTTACTTCCTAGAGTTGCTCGCAGCTTGGGAGCTACCTTGAGACACCTCACTATTACCTGAAAAGGCCCTCAAGAGCAAATTTATTCCACTCTTTATTACAGTACATCGATTCATACACATTATTGTAGCCAATCAACCAATTCTTAAAAATGATGCAGTTTTGAATTGTGCCCCATTAATAAATTTAGTCATACTTTGAAACTGATGTAATGAGTTTATTTACTTTGAAGTTAGAAATGTTGGCCGTTGAAGCAATTCACTTTGTTAGGACTATTGAGAGTTCATAAATAATTATGATAGTTATGGATTTTCTTTATGATTCTTATAGGTTGGTTTTCATTTCCAGTCATGTCTCTACTGCGTGTATGTTATGCTTTGTTTATCACTGTGATATATCATTCTAATATTGTGTGTACAACAAAAATTACATATAACATAAACAGAAGTTTATCCAAGACTGTTCTACGTACACAAACTGCAGCTCAACAAACAGGTTACATATATTATTTATTGTTGTTGTTATAGTCTATTTAACCTAATACCTAAATAGTAACATATATTATATTTTACAGGCAGTTTCACTCTGTCAATATGTACTAACCTATGTACATATGATGACACATGTATTTCTGCATTATATGACGAAGGGAGCAAACAGTGTTTTCTCTATACATCAGCGCTAGGTGTTATGTATAGTGAGATGAGCTCTGGAATAATTTACATTGAGAAATGTGCATGTATCTGGATGAATCAAACCACTGAGGTTAGACTATATGATGAGGGCATATACTGTGAACTAAAATGTTGTGTAGATTAAAATTGTAACATTCAAATTAGCAGTCCACATTTGTAATAACTCAGAAAGGACTGAAACAGAAACGGAGTTTGAAAGTGACAAGAACAAGTGAAAACCAATTCACCCGCAGTAGACTGCCCAACCCGGTAGCTCTTTTGGACATAAAACACAACTTGGAGAGCTAGAGTAACTCTTTCCTGTGGGGAGGGGTTGGAGGTAGGCAGGAAGTAGGAATACTGTCACCATCTGTAGGTTCAGGCATATGAGAGGAGAATCTTGAGGATGTAGAGCAAAAAAGGCAACATTTAGTTCTGTCAGCCACTTCTTGGGTGACTTTAGTTCACACAGATTGGTTTATGGTCATGGTACTGCTGTAGGGGTAGTACAGGGGGGACTGGAGTCTGTGGGGTAAACTGGAGGTTGTACATAGGTATTTTCCATTTGGTCTAGAGGTTTTACTATTATATGAACAAAAAGCTTCTGTTATTGAATTTTGATAAATAGTGAAAAATCTGACGAATACTTTTCATAATACACTATAATTTTTGTGGTTTTTATTTTTAGAACTGTTGGTACCATGATGAGCTCATGAGGTGTGGAAACTCAACGTCTTCAAAAAGTAAGATTGGGGCTTTGTTAAATAAATGCTTGGTCTAGAGTGGAATTCAAAGAGCAAATTGCGTTTTCATGCTATGATGCATAACAAATGGTATGATTTGAAATTAAATGGTTTTCAGTCACTCATCATTACAAAGTCAGAGCGCGGTGAAAATAATAAAAGTGTAAGCAATGAAATACTGCCCTAATATTGATCATTTTTACTCTGACAATAAATAATTGTCTTGGAAAATGTTCACTTTGTTTGCTTATAAATGAAATACTATACCGAGTCAGCTTAACAGTCGATGTTGTTCATTTTCAAAGGCTCTCCTCATACTCTTGAAGCACCTTAGAAATCTTTTATGGAACTTTGAAAAATTTAGACAACTTTCTGAAGGTCTATAGTGTTATTAAATAGCTTGCAGGATTTCACTCTAGGTTGGTAGCAACTCCACCTGCACAACTTCCCAGTCCACAGTTACATAGCTCCAGCTAGCCAGATAGAGTGGTAAGTCGACCTTCAAATAGAGCTGATTGGTCAATATGTTAGTAGGCTAAAATTGGATATCAAGAGGTCAAACTGACTTGGTTCGTCTTGCCTGCTATAGATCTACTGTGACCGAACTAGGTTCGGAACTGGTTGTACTACTCAGGTGCAACTTCTTTGTTTTAGCTGCTGAAGGTGTGAGCTTGTTCTAATTTTAGCTATTGCTAAAGTTATTGTGAATACTCTTTGTAACTGTGGTTTGTAGTGTATTCAGATCAGCATATATAATTATCTGAGAGTACCAGGGTTACTCTGATTTTATTGGTACACAATACAAGTATTTATATAATAAGGTTGTTTAAAAATAAATAAAATATAAGAGAAATGGATGGCAACAGACCATGCCTGTTACTAGTACTTGCGATAATTGCATGGATAAAATAGATTGACACAATATATATATATATATATATATATATATATATATATATATATATATATATATATATATATATATATATATATATATATATATATATATATATATATATATATATATATATATATATATATATATATATATATATATATATATATATATACAACTGAGAGCCGACCTGATGATTGTGTCTAGAATTATTTTATTTTTCCATCTTTTTTTCTAGCACATGAAACAACTTGTAGTCAGCCAATAGTTTTAACATCTTTTACTATTTTACCTTTTAGTATATATATATATATATATATATATATATATATATATATATATATATATATATATATATATATATATATATATATATATATATATATATATATATATATATATATATATATATATATATATATATATATATATATATATGTATATATATATATATTGAAAGGAGATAATTTCTGCTGATACAGTGTTCTTGTTTGACAATGTCACTGTTTTCTCCTTGTGTGGTTGCTTCCGTTACAATAGTTTTTGGGTTTGCGCAGAGGTTTAATAATTCAGTCAAAAATAAGTCTTAGTTACAAGCAGATGATGGCATTGAGAAGGCAGCAGTTGACACAGAAGGACCAGATTCCATCCGTCCTTTTTACCAATGCAACTGGCGAGCGCGAGGCTCCATATGCCAGCTAAATGAGTCCCTTGTCTCTCTATCTCCCAATTCTCTTTTGAGAACCTAGCATGTGGGATGGTTGTTTGGTAGGTCTGGTGCTTGGCAGTAAGTTTATGTTGTGTTCAGCCAGGTTGGTACAACCCATGTTATGGTTTCTCTGGCAGAAAGTATTTCCATAGAAGCACTCGTGTGAGCTGTTGGAATACAGCCAAGGTATAGAGCTCCTGTAGGTGGGACAAAACATTTGTCTGGAATAGCTTGGCTTTGGGATATGTTATTGATAGATTCAATACTATTTCACTAGTGCACACCACACTATTTGAAGTAGAATTCTTGTTTTAGTTGTAAGACATATATCAAAACTTCTATTACTCTCAGCTGCACGTTGTGGGGGACGACATTTTAGTGCCATCCGCGGTGTGTAAGCGCATTTAGCCATTGCTCCCTGTCATGAACTCAAACTATTCATTTTGAGCATCCGTCTCCAAAAATAACTTCTCTAACCTCCTTACATCTATGCCATATAACTACAATCAATGTGATGGGTGTTTTGTAATGATGGTAGTTGTTGGGGTCTGTAATGATGGTAGTTGTGACTCACAACTACCATCATTACAGACCAAAATATGGCATCATTGCCATTGTGACATGCTGTTTACGCCAATATACACTTGCGCTATAAAAACTGTGGTTTATTGCTTACCACTATTGCACAAGTGAATTGTCAATTGAATGGTTGACAGAAACCCACACAAAATGACAAAGTGAATCAAGTTTCAAGGTAGAAAAGTTGTGCAAGTCCGACAAATTTTTTTGGAGATTAGATAATGGATTTAGAGCTGCTGTTTGTTTTAAGACTCTTCTAGAAAACTTGATTAAAAAATTGGAAAAGCATTTTGTTATCGATATAATAATTTCGGATCCAAACAATTTTTTACTAAGAAGAATTGTTCTATACAAAAGCATGCTGCCTATTTAATGAAGCTGTCAAACAATATCAAATAAAAAAATACTTTGCATCCCATTTAATATTTAAATTTTTAAAAATTAAAGCTGCAAAATTATTTAGGGTGATTTAAACCAAAGAATTTGATAAAAAGGAGGTTGATTATGTGATTAGTACCGTACGTAGTTACCGGCTTACAATAAAAATGGCCGACAATTTTATAGATTTCTGAATATCACAAACAAAGCCGAGGTATACAATAATGATGTTAAGCAGCTAAGTTATTAATTTAATTGGGTTAAAACGCTTTCAGCTTCATTACATGACTCAAAAGATATTTTGAAGTTGTTATTATGCTAAGATGAATTGTAGCGGATTTTTATGTCCACTACCTTCCGCTAGGGGGTTGTGCTGGCAGACGCGCCGTCTGTGCAGCCACAACAAGGCAGTCAGCCTCTTCAGGCCTGACAAGTGGTGGTCGACCTCAACCCAGAGGTGACCCTGTACCGAATCGGTACAACGCAGTGTTGCAAAGCGAGTGGCTAACTTTAACAATGGTAGCAAGGAGCCCTCGGCTCAGACATACACAGCATAGTTTTGTGTGTATAGACCATTTATTCATTACAGAATAACAGGTAAGACTGGCAATACAAAGCAAGAGAACACACTCTTGCCATATCAGTAAGTGCAATGATTATGAGAAAACTTCTCCCTTTTATAGGCAGAGTTGTGGAAAATAACTGCCATGCACAGGAAGCATGGCAGGAAGCTATATGATATAAAGGCACAATATAATATATACAACAATGACATTGTCCAATTAGATAGCTAGGTAAATAAAACATCACTGGTACCCATAAGTAAGAGGCGGAGTTCACAAGCAACTTGGCCAGCGATTGGTTAATATTGTTCCTGGGCGTTACACAGCCTTGGGTCCACTGTATCTTTTATCCAAGGGTAGTTATCTTTGGGAGGTGGCATCTGAAGGCTCTTAGGCTAGGTTACGTCATCCTGGCCATGGCGGCCATCTTGTTGCCGACCCGGGGTAGCCACCCAGGGTCGGTATAGTAAATACTGAGTGCCGAAGTAATAATAAATACTTAGGAGAGCAATATAATTGCCATAACAGATGCTGGTCTTCGTCTGTCATAATCAGGGGAGGCATGCCTGTGGTAACCACCAACAGGGGGTCCTCTACGCAGTGGTGGTCACAGTAGGTAGTCGGTAAAATCCACCACATACCTCTCACCATTAAAGGCATTCAGTCTTTAATAATAAAGATATCAAGAGCAATCAAGGGGGGAGTGTCTC
The DNA here is from genome assembly GCA_945261195.1 of Cryptosula pallasiana. Lineage (NCBI taxonomy): Eukaryota > Metazoa > Bryozoa > Gymnolaemata > Cheilostomatida > Cryptosulidae > Cryptosula > Cryptosula pallasiana. Next base: position 15,230,723 of record OX183133.1, on the reverse strand, counting down.
CGCACTCATGAGTATATATTTGGATATATATGGATTTACAGAAGAGTATACAGACAGGTAATATAATTAATTAATAAAGAGTCAATCTTCTAATTCTAGAAGAGCTCTCCTCGGAGGCTATCGGCCTGTGCCGTCAACCGACTTATTTCGGTAGTGATCAGCCTTGCTTCAGCCTTGACTATCCGTATCTCGCTTTCGGGCAGATGTCCTCTGATAAGGAGCCATCTCAGCTGTTGCAAGCTGTCTTTGAGCTTGCCTACTTCTACCTCGATCCCTTCTGCCAAACGGTTGCTCGTTTGCAGGAACTGTAGCGACGGTCGAGGGATGGAGGTTTGGGCTGAATCCTCAGCGGGCTGGTTGTCATTACTTGACACTTCGCCGACCTCCAGAGGGGCTGTCACTGTGGAGTGAGCAGCTGACTTGTTCCGTTTCGGAATCTTATAGGGTTGGAGGGTCTTCGTAGCAGTAGAAGGGGTTTCCCGTGCCTTCTTCGTCTCCTTGCTGGTTGGGGAGAGCCTCCTCTTTTTAGGAACAGCTTCTTTGCCGTCCTTCTCACCGGTTTGCGTTGGCCTGCATTTCCTAAACTTAGGGCAGTCAGTCCATTGTACAAACTGACAGAACCTAGTGAAACTAGGTCTGTCCACCGCATACACTAGCCCGGTCTTTTGGTAGTGTTTAGAATTGCCAGGGGCGTCAAACTTCGCCTGATGGCTATAGACGGTGTCCCGGCTTTCACTGGCATACTGGCATCGGCAGTAATGCCTGATGTAGTGCTGTGCTACGTGGATACGCAGTTGCCTCTTGTTAGGTGCCTGGTACTGGCACTTGACGCAGATACTGTCTCTGGCGTCTGTCACCAGGGTATTAATCCTGTCTTCAGTGACCTTGGCTACCCACCGTAGCATGCGCCATCGGGTAGGGTTCCTTTTACCATCTGGTCCATACGAGGTGGTTGGCTCATCCTCTATGGTAAGGTCGTGCTCAGGAACATCACCCACCTCCGGCAGTTCCTCTTTCTCCTCCTTGGGAGACACTTGTATGAGACGTACTGTCAGCTTGGGGGTTACCCTCACTGCAGACGTGGATTCGGTTCCTACAACAATATCATCTTGGTTACGAGGACTGCGGACATGCGCAGAGGTTGTTGCTACAGAACTATTATTACAAGTCTGAGTGGAGGGACTGGGTAACTGAGTATCAGTCAGCTTAGCCAGTTCGGCTGGAACAGCGTCCAACGGGGTAGTTGCAGTGACATTCGTCCCCTGCGAGGTAAGCCGGCGCTTTCGGCTTTCATTTTTCTCAATTTGGCTCTTTCCCAGAGCTTTCTCCTGACCCCGGGTCGGGGTAGCAGGTAAGGGTGGCTTTAGTATCTCTACTATAGCCCTGGAGGGTGTACCACCTCCTTTGCTATCATTCGTCTCAGAGTTTTCACTCCTGAGAGCCTGCGAAGCCTTCTTAAACAGGTTAACCGAAGGATGTGAAGTGACTGGGGTTGCCAGACGTCCCCAGGGTTGGGTAAGTGTACCCCGGGTCGGGATAGGTGTACCCAGGGTTGGCATAGAGTTATCTCTATGAGTGGGGGGTTTTTTCCCGCCTAAAATGGGTTCTGCCTTCCTGCAGACGGTCTGCGCCGAAAGTATTTTTGGCTGAGACCTATCCTTGCCATCATACTGTGGCAAGGGCCCTTTGGTTTGGGGCAGCGCTCTATTCACTCTCGTAGGACTGCCTTTAGTCAAAGCTAACGGATCGTGTATAGATCTATGCTTGAAAACCCAAGCAGCTATTTCAGAAGGTGTGAGCTCACCATCTTTTGTAGACTTTTCCTCTGCTTCCATCGACTTCTTCTGGGTATCCCTGGTAGTAATAAGAGTGGCTGTTGCTGCTGGGGGTGGCTTGAACAGATCCACTGTGGGCATGGCTAATAACTCGTCTTCGTTGGCTGTTCCTGTGTAGGCTGCTAAGTTCTCTTCCAACAATGCGCCGTCTTCTCCGTCGCTCAAGCTTAGTACATCCATGGCAGTTAGTGCTAAGTCCAGTGGTGTTACTGCACTGCTTTCACTATGTTGAATGAGCTGGCTGGCTGTATTGCATGTCTGCTTGAAGTGATGACTCATCGAACTTCCTGTGGGCATGGATGGCTTGTGTTGACTGAGTGTATTGGGGGTAACTTTGGAGGGTTTTGGTGGGTGGTCGGGCGCAGTAAACCGTTGAGGCTGTAGACGAATCGGTTCAGAATCTTTTACTGATTCCTTTAAAACTAAGCACGACTGTGCCGCTACCGTTTGTCTGTCCATTGCAGCCAATTTACTGTTTCTCCCGAGGTTTCCCACTATTGCCTCATAGTGTCTCCTGGATCCACTCCTCTCCACACAGCTTGCACTGTCCTTGGTCACACAAGGCAGTGGCTCTGGTTGGCTAGTGGATGCTCTCTTGATCTTCAGTGTGCAGGGCACTTCTCTCAGGGGCGTAGCAAACAGGGGCGCGGGGGGAGTATGCGCATTACTTGCTCTGTAGGCCACAGTTTTTGTCCGATCTGACTCAAACTTGCTGTGAGGGTGCTCCCCACCTCTCACCAGCGTTGGCTCTCTCTTCCCTGCAGATAACTCTGCCAGGGGGGTAGTTGTAGGGGTTTTTACTTCCCTACGAGGGGGTTTCAGCATAATTTCATCCCAGAAATTTGCCTTTGGCTGCAACAATCTTATGTTGTCCAGCGGTCTACCATGCTTGTCCGTACATGGCTGCTTGTGTCCGTCAATGGTGACGGTAGAGTCACTAAACTTCATAGTACACTCGTGGGTAGTCAAGAACGGCATGCCAATTATGGCATCTTCGTTAATGTCGCTTATAACGAAGTTGGTTTCCGTGTAGAAGTCTCGGAGCTGTAGTGGCACTCTGATGGTTCCGTAGAAAGTTATTCTTGAGCCATCGGCCATCAATCCGTGGGGTTCACTATTCTGCAGGGTGTCCTTTACGTCCTGTGATAGTCGACGGTATGTGTGCTGTGACAACAGGTTTGTTGTGCACCCAGTGTCAATTAATATTGACACTGGCCGTCCGTCCAGCCTTCCTGACAGGAAGTGGCTGGCTTGGTAGGGGCGCTCTAACACCGGTTGGTCTGTGTTGGCTAGTCTGAGAGGAGGCGCACTTCGCCGGTTGACCTCTCGCTTGTCTTTCTTGGTAGGTACATGGCTTGCCCTCTCGCAGCTAGAGGCCATTGGCTCTACTGCGGGCGTTGGCCGTTTCCCGGTCGCTTGACTGGATAGTTGGGTCTGGTCGTCCTTGGTTTGCTGGGGCAGGTTCCCGACATGTGTCCGATCTCTCCACATGTCCAACACCGTGGTGCGGGTGTAGTCTCCATCAGAGGTGTAGGGGTTGACATCCTCTGTTGTTTTAACAGCTTTATTTCGATGGCTAGCGCTTGCAGTGACTCTGCCATCCTTAGCAAGGGTTCCGTCGTAGCCGCTCCTGGGACTTGTTGTACCTTCTGTGCTGGGGAGTTAGGGGGTGCTGGAGGTGGTGACTGATGAGTGGCTGGGTCTTGCTCGTCCTCTGCTTCTTTCACCATCCGTACATGAGCAGGTCGCTCATCATGGGGCGTCTTTACTTGCAGGTACTCGTTTCCTGAGCGTACTGCGTCAGCTAGGTCTGCTGGCTGCATGGCCAGGAGGTGTCGCTGCAGATACGCATTTCCAATGGTGGTGCTGAAAACATCCAGCGTCATGCGTTGCATGGGTCGGGCTGGTAGGTCGCCATAGGCGATGCGCACCAACCTCTCTACCTCATTTGCATGTTCCTGCAGGGTTGTCTTGTACAATCTGCTGAGACTGGCCAGTCTAGACATGGCCTCTCTGGAGGTTAAACCAAACCTCGCTCTTAGGGCAGCAAATATGCCTTGAAGGTGTGGGGGCTTCCCACAGTCGAGTGCGTTACCACGTAACGACTCTCTCATGCGTAGCATAGCTGTTTGTTCTGGCCAGTCATTGGCTTCAGCTATCTCTACAAAACGAGCTATAAAGTACTCCACATCGCCAGTCCCTTCAAACCGTGGTGGCTTGAATGGCGTGTGAGTATTGGCAGGGGGCCGCATAGCAGCCTGTAGCGCCTCGGTGAGACGGTCCATTGCCGTCAGCTCTGGATTCACGACAGGTATTCTGCCTGCATTGCGAGCACGTTGGTTTGCCATTATTACGATTAGAGGATAAAGTCAACTCGATAATCTATAATGGTTAGTCAACTCTGGGGCTGCAGTGTCCAGTTGTGTCTGCGCAATATCTAGGTCAGCATACGAGGGTACTGAGGGGTGGCAAGTGGCCTGTACTAGTTAGTACAGCACCAGTAGTAGTGCATACAAGACTTGCGTTCTAGACGCAGAGTCGGTATCACTAAGTAGCAGAGTAGGTCACAGAATGACAGACTCGGTATCAGGAATGACAGATCCGGTATTGGAAATGACAGACTCGGTATGGGAAAATGACAGATTCGGTATATGAAAATGACAGATTTGGGATCAGTTTGGCAGTGCCTGTAAAGCTGTTACAGGGCTTTAGCGTCTCTACAACGGAGTGAACTCGACGTTATTTGTAGGAGCGTTTTCACAAAGACCACTGCTGCTGTCGGAGTGAACTCGACGACAGTACAGGAGTGTCTTGTTTCTCTGGCTTGTACAACCCAGTACAAAGCCTGTGGTAGCTGGATCTGCTTGAAGCAGACTCCAAGGTAGCAAGTTTTCACAGCGTGAGAGTTGAATCCCACTGCTGCCACCAATGTAGCGGATTTTTATGTCCACTACCTTCCGCTAGGGGGTTGTGCTGGCAGACGCGCCGTCTGTGCAGCCACAACAAGGCAGTCAGCCTCTTCAGGCCTGACAAGTGGTGGTCGACCTCAACCCAGAGGTGACCCTGTACCGAATCGGTACAACGCAGTGTTGCAAAGCGAGTGGCTAACTTTAACAATGGTAGCAAGGAGCCCTCGGCTCAGACATACACAGCATAGTTTTGTGTGTATAGACCATTTATTCATTACAGAATAACAGGTAAGACTGGCAATACAAAGCAAGAGAACACACTCTTGCCATATCAGTAAGTGCAATGATTATGAGAAAACTTCTCCCTTTTATAGGCAGAGTTGTGGAAAATAACTGCCATGCACAGGAAGCATGGCAGGAAGCTATATGATATAAAGGCACAATATAATATATACAACAATGACATTGTCCAATTAGATAGCTAGGTAAATAAAACATCACTGGTGCCCATAAGTAAGAGGCGGAGTTCACAAGCAACTTGGCCAGCGATTGGTTAATATTGTTCCTGGGCGTTACACAGCCTTGGGTCCACTGTATCTTTTATCCAAGGGTAGTTATCTTTGGGAGGTGGCATCTGAAGGCTCTTAGGCTAGGTTACGTCATCCTGGCCATGGCGGCCATCTTGTTGCCGACCCGGGGTAGCCACCCAGGGTCGGTATAGTAAATACTGAGTGCCGAAGTAATAATAAATACTTAGGAGAGCAATATAATTGCCATAACAGATGCTGGTCTTCGTCTGTCATAATCAGGGGAGGCATGCCTGTGGTAACCACCAACAGGGGGTCCTCTGCGCAGTGGTGGTCACAGTAGGTAGTCGGTAAAATCCACCACAGAATGACACAGTAATTTATCAGTCTATGACTATAACATGAAACTATTTTTTATTATCAATCTGGTCCTAATGTCCAGAAATATAAACATATAGGCACATTCTTTTGACACAAATTGGAAGAGAATGTTCTCATGGTCTGCTACAATACATAAAATGACATTAAAATGAGCAGGAATTAGATGTTTTAATCATTGTTTAAATTATAAGAGTTTTTCTGACTAAAATCAAACTCAAACTCATAACAAGATAAACAGCTCTATTTGGTGCCCAAACCTGCTGAAAATACTTTCCCCACTAATGTATTGGGATTGAATTCACAACAGTAACAGTTTCTGTTTCACCTGTTTGCTCAGCTTTTTATCTAACTTGATTTACTTCTCTGCCAAGTTAGGTTATGTTTATTAGAAAGTGCAACACCATTTTAATGGTTTTTTATCTGGACACACACAGATTTTATTGATTAACCTTATTGATGAGCGCAGGTAAATATATTATATAAATTGGGTTTTCTTATACAGACAGTTAACTGATTGCGCAATGAGTTTTTGAGCGAGATTCACAGTCTGTTGACTCGGCCATCGCCTTAGTTAGTTAAATTACATACAGAAGATAGAGAAGAAATTATTAATTGATAGTCATTAGATATATGCACCTGAAATTTAAAAAAAAGGCTATTAACACCTGACACCAAAAATAACTTATTGGCCTTCAGCTAAATGGAAGCGAGAAGGAAATCATACAGCGATATAGCATAGATGAGTAATACTGCTATGTATTATAGTTTGCATTGTATATAATATATATTGTCATGTAAATATTAATATTATCTATATATACGCTAATGAAATATATATTTGTATTTCATAAAGTAATTAACAATTATGACACTATAATTTTATATTCACACCAGAAACACTTTATATAGAAAAAAAATTTATGGACGATTGTTAAAATTTATCCTCTCTTGTCACGAATGTTGAAAGCGACCGGTTGGAACATCTACTGGTGATTACCAACCTCCATCTAATCAAACTCATCGTTTAAGCTATGTAACTTGTACCAAAAGCATTCATACTTCATCATAAAACATCTATGGAAGTATTTGGAATCTTTCCATGATACCTAATATTAAATCACCTATGTAGCAGTTTTTTGACATCTGGTTCAGCCGGGGATGAGTTTTGCGCTAGAAAAACATGCTTCAACTTCAGCAATAGGCTGCGATCAAGTCCACACTTCAAGTTGAGTGTTTTACATTGTGACTCAACTCAAGACAATTTTGCATATTAAGTGAGGAGACGTAAAGTGAAGATAATGTTAATAAAACTTCAACTTGAGAATCTAGCGGCCCAAAGTGAGTAACACCGTTCAAAAATGCGAGTAACATAGTTTGTCAAAGAAATGCATGATTTTATTACATTGCATCAGTCTTTATGATTATTTATCTAAATTTTAAAAGACTCGAGCTTGGCACTAAATTTTTTCACAGCTGTGGTAAAAAATCTACATATTTTTTCACGAAGTTATTTAAAATAGATACAATTCGATAATATTAACTTCTTGTATTTCAATTTTCTATATTGTACACAGTATAGGTGGAGTTTTGTGTATATGAAGTCTTCACTGATTGGTCCTTTTCAGTGACAACTTTATCAAAACCTCCAATCAAAAACCTTTGGTGGCTACCATCAAACTCTTTTGGTATAAAAGCAGGTATGAACCAATTCCTTTCACAACTTCTACAAGCCTGCAACAGTCTAGAATCTTCTACAGCTACTAGCAGAAATATCAGAATGTCTTACTTGGCAACTGTCTTTTTGGTGCCATTTGTTTGTTTGCAGGTTGCAACTGGTAGGTATAATAAGTCACCTCTATTGATTGCTTTGAATGCACTAATTGAGAAAACTTCGGTTTACTTTCTTGTGATTTGTTTTGTTTTGTCAAGTTGGTTGTATTTACAATGAATTGTTTTCAGGTGCACAATACTTGGGTTGTTTTCTGGATGATGCTACTAACAGAGAATTTTCGGTTAGCAATAACATGGGAGCTGGCATTACTGTGCAAGGATGTGTGAACTACTGCACATCACAGGGTAATTTCTAATCAATTGTGAAAATATTTCTAAAATGTTTTTTATTACTAAGTATATAGTTGATAAATGGAAATTCCGACACAGCTTAAATACTGAAAAAATGTTTTTGTGCAAGTTGTTTTTGCAAAGTTTGTTTTAAAACTAATGTTAAATTTGACTAACTAATGATATTATATAATATTAATGTAGCTTACAAGTACGCAGCGCTACAAAGGAATACGTGTTATTGTGGAGAAAGCTATGGTAAATATAGCAAGGTGGACAACTCCAAGTGTAACTCTGCATGTGGGGGGCAGTCTCAACAAATGTGTGGTGCAGACAGGAAGAACTCGGTCTATGCAACTGACTATCTAGGTGAATCTCAGCCTATTTTTATTGTTTTGAGAATGCTCAAGATGTATTAAATATTACATATACACACATAATTGGCTAGATCGTTTTTGAAAAACTTCCAAACCGTCATGTTTTATCCACAATTAAGCAATTTTAAAAAAGGTTTTAAATAAAGTTGGCAAAATTAGCTTTTCATTAATTCAGGTTGTTGGAGGGATGCCCCAACCAGAGATATTCCTACATTCAATGCAATGGCAAACTCTGAGGCTAAACTAGAAACATGCATCAATTTATGCAAAAACGCGGGTAAGTAAAACACTTGCAAAGTACATTACATAATATGTGGCTAAAGTCTACCCCACTGTTTACTTTTTCTGTTTACTACATTTTGCAGGATTCAAGTACGCCGGAGCACAGCATCATGACCAGTGTTTCTGTGGTAATAAGTTTGGAATGTATGAAGAAAGACCGAGGTCTGATTGCTCAGATACATGCAGGGGAAATAGTAGCCAGAAATGTGGTGGAGTCTGGGCTAACTCTGTCTTTGTAGCTAAAGAAGATTGTGGCTGCCAGTAACGATGTAACATTGTTATATAGTTTACTCTTTACCTGCTGTTGACTAACTGATACCATGACTCCATAACAATATACTGTACAAGATATAGACTATAATGTGACAGAGTTTTATTAAACATCGTTTAATCTTGTTTTACTAGAAATACATATTGATGACTGCACCAATACTATCTTGTACTATTGTATGATATACAACATTTTCTATTGGACCATTATCTGATAGAGCTATATCATAAATGCGCATTTTCTCATGGCACCGTTTTATATGCAAATTTCATTTACATTAATGCGCAAAAGGAGATGTTAGTCATTCGCAAAATATTGTGCATCCCAGAATAAAACTGAGCTTATGTGCAGTTTAGAAAATTGCAAATGCAAACATATTTTTGCTACTATCAAGCCGAATAAAGCATGCTGTGTAGTTTTTGCAGCAAAATACCATGTAGAACTTGCTATTTATTACTATCATTGAATATTAACGAGTCCACTCGATGTCCTTTGTGTATTTTAGCTGAAGGCACGCTAGCTGATTCTTGAGTAATTTTTTGTAGAACAAAAAGTGATTTATAACTATTTAAACTTTTCCAAATAAATCTTGTGATAATGATAGACTACAGTTAGTTTTTATTGATTGTAGCAAAATAGTAAACTTTTATAGTGCAATCGGATATATTGAAAAGAAACAGTCAGCACCTGTCAATAAACTATTAATTAGGTCGTTAGATAACATGGCTATATAATTATAATTAAATGGATTCAACTACCAAGGGGTAATTAAGTGAAATTACCAAAGCTTAAAAATATATTTTACATACGTTTGACCCAATGCTTACCATATATGTATACTTTATTGGTATCAATATTATTTTTTAGAAAATTTTTTTTCATAATGCACCAAAACTTGAATAATATTTAGAATAAAAACCCAAAATAAATAATGAAAAATTTGTTCGTGGAAGTACAGGTAATTAAAAATAATTATTCATTTGTATTCCAAAGATATCTAAAAAGGTTAGATTTACAAACTGACAGGAGTGGTTTTTGTCTCAGAGATGAAAGCAGTTGATTGAATGTGGTAGATATATATGTTGCTATTGTAGCTTGTATGGTAGCATAAAGTTTCTTGAAGTTACGAAAAATAAAATGGCAATTTTGACTAAAGGTGAAATCAACAGAAATAAAGCTAGGAATCATGTTATTAAAAATATCAAAACCATTTACTGCAGTAAAATATTGAGCCAATTTTGGTAATGGTAGGAGTTGAATTGAAGGGGTGATGTCATATGTTTTTATTGAGGATAGAGGAATGGTGGAAATGTTTGCAATTAATCAGAGAGCGCTTTTTTGTATTAACAATGATGCTTTTGGCAGTTATTTTGGAGACAGATTGTGATAAATAACAATATCATAAACTAAATAACAAAATATGAGATTAAACTAAAATGTTTTCGCTGATTCGATAGAAAGATAGTTTTCTGATAGCTGCAGGAGGTTTATGCTTCTATGAATTTTGGTTTCAGTTTCTAAAATATGGTCGTCCCAAGCGAGTCTATCATTTATCATAAAACCTAAAGTTTTTGTTTCGTTTTCACATATTGTAATGGATTACCACAAAAGTCCATTAGTCTAGAGTATTCTACCTCTCTCCAGAGGGGACTCTGTGCCAGTATGACAGTGACATCTATGATAGTTACTGCTGGATCAGTTGGCAAGCACAGAGCCCATGGCTCAGACAAACTACACAGAGTGTTGTTTGAATAGTGACTTTATTCATCAGAAACCAAAGTCCAATGGTGGCTATCCACTAGGGTGATTGGCAAGACATGAATGAATGCAATGAGTTACAGAGTTACCAAGCAGGCTGGCAGGAAACAGGAAGTAAACTGACCAATCATAACAAGTATATAAATATCACGCAACAAATTAGAGTTAAAAGTAAATGGTGCCAAGTGGCTCAAGGGCGGAGTCTTATCTCCATTGTCCAATAGTAGGCTCTGCAGGGTTCGAAGGCTATATCTAGCTTGTGGTAGTTATATTTGCTACTCCAAGGAAGGGTACTTCAGGCTCTTGAGTTAGAGTAAGTTCCTAGGTAGATTTAAGGATCCTCAACTATGGTGGCCATCTTGTACCGGCCCAGTATCACCGTACCGGGTCGGTCAAGGGTCACTACTGGCCCTGCAGGGATCAATACCGGCCCTACATGCTGTGCCGGCACAGTAAGGCATTTCATCAATACAGCATTCTTACGATGGCTGTGGGTGGAATCCTAGTGCACTGCTGTTGATGTTTTAAAAGTAAACAAACAGTTTACTACCGGCATTCACCAAAATCTACCACAATATTACGTTTTTTTCGTAAATTGCTATGATTGTGGATATGGAAGCTTTGTAAATGAGTAAATATTTCTCTGGTAGATTCATTTTAGTTTAATGCTTATAGATTAAAAAAAAACAGTAGAAGAACTAAGCTGGTAATTGGTGTATTAAAACAAACAATAAAACAAGCATTTGTATACATAGAATACAAAGTATTGATATACCAAGTTTAACACCAACTATAAATATTTAATTTTTAAAAGCATAATACAATTTATGTGATGTTATACTGCTCACTTCTATAAAACACTATAGGTAAATTTTTCAACTATTTTTATGGTTATATCGGGCCATGCCTTGATGTTTTTTTCCCAATAAATATTCAGATATGCAGCTGCTATTTTAGATTTGAGAAAATTGAAACATTCGTTTGCGCGGCGTAAGAAAAAAAAAAGTCACTACATCAATGACTTACCTCTGGGAGGCAAGTGTTGCATATTTAAAACAATACACAGTTGTCTACTCGTGCTGAGCAGACAACTCAAAATTTTGAAGCTATTAACTGCTATTAATGTTACGGAATTATTTTGTCAAACATGGGCCATACAAAACATGTTTTGTCATGTGATCAAACTGTGTAGTTCTGATAGCCATGGCACCCTCTTCTTCCATTATATGATACCCTTCCTTCCAGCTGCCTCACTCTTACTGTATAGAAAGGTACTTGCTACACAGGCTTTTTGAGTCGTAAGAAACTTATTTATATTCTGCTGCTAAGAACTTCCTGTTTATCCTACCTTCAGCAAACTAGGAGGTGTATTTCCACTACAACTGCTGTATGGAAGGTACTCAACAAACCTTTCTGTGTAAGGTAAAACTTGTTTATATTCAGTTACCGATAGTCTTCAGTTTATTCCACCTCAAGCAAACTCATCTACTCAACTACTCTCACCCTGCTGACCACCTGTTGCCTTGGCCATAATTAATACCAATAGTGTACTATAAACCTCAAGGCAGGAAGTTATCATTTAGGTTGTAGTTGCCCTCCGTTTGCCAAGAAGTGCATGTTATGTTGCATTTATCGATAAAGTTGCAGTCTCTTGGTTGGCATTACCATTGTAACATTGTCTTGGGTACACTCGGGGTTCTTCTTCTATTTTCTGATGGTGTAACTAGCCGTGCTCATGAGATATTACTTCCTACCCATTCCATCACAGGTCATCCCTCTCCAAAGGGATATTTTATGTAGCTTTGTAGCTTAATTTAAAATGGGAGTTGCCCTCTTTTGGCTCAGCTATCTCTGTATTGTGTCTATCTCTGTATTGTGTCTATCTCTGTATTGTGTCTATCTCTGTATTGTGTCTATCTCTGTATTGTGTCTATCTCTGTATTGTGTCTATCTCTGTATTGTGTCTATCTCTGTATTGTGTCTATCTCTGTATTGTGTCTATCTCTGTATTGTGTCTATCTCTGTATTGTGTCTATCTCTGTACTGTGTCTATCTCTGTATTGTGTCTATCCCTGTATTGTGTCTATCTCTGTATTGTGTCTATCTCTGTATTGTGTCTATCTCTGTATTGTGTCTATCTCTGTACTGTGTCTATCTCTGTATTGTGTCTATCTCTGTATTGTGTCTATCTCTGTATTGTGTCTATCCCTGTATTGTGTCTATCTCTGTATTGTGTCTATCTCTGTATTGTGTCTATCTCTGTATTGTGTCTATCTCTGTACTGTGTCTATCTCTGTATTGTGTCTATCCCTGTATTGTGTCTATCTCTGTATTGTGTCTATCTCTGTATTGTGTCTATCTCTGTATTGTGTCTATCTCTGTACTGTGTCTATCTCTGTATTGTGTCTATCTCTGTATTGTGTCTATCTCTGTATTGTGTCTATCTCTGTATTGTCTCTATCTCTGTATTGTGTCTATCTCTGTATTGTGTCTATCTCTGTATTGTGTCTATCTCTGTATTGTGTCTATCTCTGTACTGTGTCTATCTCTGTATTGTGTCTATCTCTGTATTGTGTCTATCTCTGTACTGTGTCTATCTCTGTATTGTGTCTATCTCTGTATTGTGTCTATCTCTGTATTGTGTCTATCTCTGTATTGTGTCTATCTCTGTACTGTGTCTATCTCTGTATTGTGTCTATCTCTGTATTGTGTCTGTCTCTGTATTGTGTCTATCTCTGTATTGTGTCTATCTCTGTATTGTGTCTATCTCTGTATTGTGTCTATCTCTGTATTGTGTCTATCTCTGTATTGTGTCTATCTCTGTATTGTGTCTATCTCTGTATTGTGTCTATCTCTGTATTGTGTCTATCTCTGTATTGTGTCTATCTCTGTATTGTGTCTATCTCTGTATTGTGTCTATCTCTGTATTGTGTCTATCTCTGTATTGTGTCTATCTCTGTATTGTGTCTATCTCTGTATTGTGTCTATCTCTGTATTGTGTCTATCTCTGTATTGTGTCTATCTCTGTATTGTGTCTATCTCTGTATTGTGTCTATCTCTGTATTGTGTCTATCTCTGTATTGTGTTTCTTGGTAAACTCATCACAATATTTTCTGTAGTTTTACCTGTTCACTTGCAACTCAAATTGATTTCATCAGATTTTACATTTATTATTTTTTGTTACGCATTTACACCTGCGCATGTAGCAGTGCTCAACAGTTTGATTGCAGAGATACTGAGCTCATATCTTGAGCGGGCTCTGTCATATAAATATTGTTAAGGTTGCTGATTTTAAATCTAAGGAATAGAGAAAATTGCATGTAGTCAGATTACATAATAGGTATAATTTGAAGTGAGTGACACCTATTTATTTGGTATAAGCCGCTGTGGTATGGTTATTGCTCAAGACTTGAATCTTTCAGAAATTTAAGTCACTTTCGTTAAGTAAATAATCTTCGACGACTCTGAGCTGCCTAAATATTACACTAGAGACCTTTGCTAATGCAAGCTCTTTTCATATTTCAAAAGATTAAATTAAAACTTTTGTTACAATCTCAAGCTTTAAGACATTTACTGACAGAGAACTCACAAAGCAACCCTTGTTTAGCCTAAGTAGTGTGCAATAAACAGAGCCTTGTGGAAATCTAATTGGTAGCATTTTGGTTAGCTGCAGAAGGCATCAAGTTGTTAGGAACCGCAGCGATTGATACTACACGGAAACGTTTTGTGTTTACAAATACTTTGTATCACCAATCCTGAACGAAATTCTCATAAAATAATTTTTCTGGTGCCAGTTTTCTCGGCTAAGTGTGTTTCATATTTGTAACAGTATTTATGCTTCTTTTTTTGATTTCAATGTAACTTTCAACCACTGATAGTTGTCCAGTTTATATGCCTGATTGAGAGCTTACAAAGAATATGTATAAAACGCAAACTGTGAATTGAAAGCAAAATTCTGGCTAATTGAAAAAGTTGCCACTACGTCTTTTATAACAATAATTCATAAGAAAACATTTGAATATCTGAATTACACAAAACATTTGTGTAACCTTTGAAATAATTTAGATTTTGACTTTATTTAGTTTAAAAGCTACCTTTCCCACAAACTTATTTGTAACCTAAACATATGAGCTCTATTTCTGCGTTATCTACCAGTACCAAAGTAGGTAGTACAATAGCATCAATTCTTAACTAAGTTGAGATTGTGTACTTTCAGAACAAAGAGCTTACCACAGTGAATGGTGATTGGTTACATGCTTCATCTTTAGCCAATGAGACAAATGTAGATTAACTGCCAATAGAAATATACAGCTATAAATTGCTAACCTCAATTTGTACCTGTCAACAACTTTCCAGATTCTTCTACCGGCATCAACATACTAGTATGTTTTACTTGGCAATTTATGTTGCGCTGGCCATGGTTTGTCTGCAGATCACATCTGGTAAGTGTAACTGCATTTATCTGTGTATCAGTGAGTATACCATTTTAGAAGCCCTCAGCTCAGTACAGTGTGTAGTAAATTGGCCCTGACTTTGCTACGATATATAATTATTTACTTACAGGTATCAAACACTTGGGGTGTTACATGGATGATTCCGATGACAGGGATTTTTTGATCAGTGCCACCATGGGACCAGATATCACTGTAGATAAATGTGTTGACTTCTGTACATCCAGAGGTGAGTTAAGTATCAGCATCTGATGTTTTGTGTTTAAAATTTAAGTAATTAAAACAAAATTTATTGATAAATGAATCAACAAAATACAGAATAATATTTCGTTGCACTTGATTAGATATCAATAAGTTAAAATTTTTAATTTTACCCGTTTGTTAATTAATTTATTGATTTTAACTACGATAAAGAAAGGTACAAGATGCATTATTTTTTTGTTATATTCTCTAACGCAAAAACGAACATAAATTTTTAAGCATCAATTAACCTTTACCTGTTAGCTTTTATTTACTTTACAGCGTACAAGTATGCTGGGCTACAAGATTTCATGTGTTACTGCGGTGATAACTACGGTAAATATAGTAAGGTGGACAACTCCAAGTGTAATATGACTTGCAGAGGACAGCCTCAACAAATGTGTGGGGGAAGTAGCAAGAACTCAGTCTACACAACTAACTATCTGGGTATGTTTTAGACTGTGTACCATAAATGTAGTTTACGGATACGTGTATGTATATCACATGACTTATTGACCTGTATTCCCTTGATATATTCTATGTCATGTGACCCCCGCGGAAAACTTATAGCTGCGTTTTATTGAACTGTCGATTTTGATTGAGGTTGTTGGAGGGATGCCCGAACCAGAGATCTTCCTACATTCAGTCAGATGTCAAACTCTCAGTCTAAAATAGAAACGTGCATTGAGCTGTGCAAGAACCAAGGTAAATAACATTTATCTCATGATGTATGTCAGAGTTAAATTGAATCACTCTCGTTGTTTGTTAACTCAAGGAGTGATTAAGTGCGTAAGTCAATAAGTAAGTACACATGTAAGTGCATAGGTAAGTATATAAAGAAGAGCAGACGAATGCTTGTGTGACCAATTCGATTGTATTACAAAGAATGCATTTAACAAATAGCGAAGACAAAATGGCTGAAAATAATCGAAAATCATCGGCAATAGTCGGTAATATGGAATTGTAATGAAATAAATGAGGATTTCCACTTGAAGCGCAAACATTCATCTTCATTCTGCCATCCATGCAACTGAACTGTGTGTAACCTGTCGGTTGAAATCACTCTAATTCCTTGTACCAACTTCTCATACAACACTATTTTACTTTGTTCGTTCATTTTAACATATTTCAGTAGATATTGTGGTTGATGAAATGACCTACATAAAACTATATGGAGGTGAGAGAGGATAAAATTCAACAAAGTTTTTTCTGAAGAGAATAGTCAACACTTTGCCATCTCGTTCGCTTATAAAACTAAATTTATACATGCCAAAGATTGTGGGGTACTGTTTCTCGTAATGGCATTAGCGCCAACAATACTGCTTCTGCTTCAAGTGTTCTCACTTTCTTCCCTCCAGTTTTGAAATTCATAAAAAATAGTCTGAGATTCAAAGCAAGCTGGGCACAACCTTTATCGACCCCTACAAAATATTGGAACTCAAAGAGACTTTATTTTTGCCCTATTTATTCTTAAGAGCTCCTAAAAAAAATTTGCACTATTTTTTTCTGAAATTCATCATTAGTAATTATGAAAAACGCTATTTTAAGTTAATTATTCATATATTAGAACAAGTATGTTTGACTGAGTTATCATTTCTTGTGCACCAAAAATTAATTACATCACTAATGTTTATTACGATGTCACCCATTTCCTTCTACTCTAACCCCTTCTTTATATACTGAATACAGGATACAAGTATGCTGGAGTACAGTTCCATCACCAGTGTTTTTGTGGTAACAGCTTTGGAATGTACCCGGAGCTACCAAGGACGTCTTGCTCATCTACGTGTAGAGGACATCTTGGACAGAAATGTGGTGGAACCTGGTCTAACTCAGTCTATGTAGCCAAAGAAAATTGTAGCTGTCAATAAACATGTGACAAGGTTGTACTATTGTATTGTTTAAAAACATACAACAGTTTGCCAATAGAACTATTTTTACCAACAGTTCGTTGATATTGTCCTCATCCAAAATAAATATCATCAACTTTAAACAGATTCACCAAATATCTAATTCTTTCTACATTTTATTCCTTTCTCTAATTTATCTAGAAATATACCTTAAAGACAGATGGCACAAATATTGTAATGAATTTCAGTCTCGTTACCACGAAATTCCACTAATCTCGAGTATTCTACCGCTCTCCAGAGGGGACACTGTGCCAGTATGACAGTGACAACTATGATAGTTACTGCAGGATCAGTTGGCAAGCACAGAGCCTGTGGCTCAGACAAACTACACAGAGTGTGGTTTGAATAGTGGCTTTATTCATTAGAAACCAAAGTCTTAGGTTGGCTATCCACTAGGGTGATTGGCACGACACAATGAATGAATGCAATGAGGTACAGAGTTACCAGGTAGGCTGGCAGGTAGGCTGGCAGGAAGTGATTTCCATAAGACATGTAGGATTACATGCACAGGAAGTAAACTGACCAATCATAATAGGTATATAAATAACAAGCAAATCATGCAATGAAACAGAGTTAAAGGTAAATGGTGCCTAGTGGCTGAAGGGGGAGTCCCATCTCCGTTGTCCAATCATAGGTTCTGCAGGGCTCCAAGACTACGTCTCGCTTGTGGTCATTATTTTTGTCATTCCAAAGAAGGGTACTCCCGGTTCCTGCTCCAGAGTAGGATCCTAGGTAGTTGTATGAATCCTCTACTATGGCGGCCATCTTGTACCAGCCCTGTATCACCATACCGGGTCAGTAAGGGGTTAATACTGGCCCCGCAGGGGTCAATAACTGCCTTGCACGCTGTGCCACAGGCACACTAAGGCATTCCACCAGTACAGCATTCTTACGATGGCTGGGGGTGAAATCCCAGCGCATTGCTGTGGATATTGGAGTGATAACCAACCAGTTTACCGCTGTCATTCACTAGAATCTACCGCAAATTATATTGTTCAGTTATTTGATCACACCATTCTCTGGTTGTGCAAATATCTAGTTTATACTTCAAATGATTGCCTGAAATATGCGATGACTACTGCGGGCTGCTCATAGCAAAATATTTTTATTGCCGAGTTATGCTCCCATGAGGAATTTTTCTATCTCCTGAAAACATTAAATCGATTATTCATTTTTGGAGACATCTCAAAGATGACAGAATACTGAAAGAGCATATAGAAAATGGCATTAGAGGATAATGGACTATTCACACATACAAGAGAAACTGTTTAATTATTATCTCATGCGAATATGAGACAATTAGAAAACTTTTAACGATTTGAAAATTTTCATACTATAGAAGAATTATTCAGCAACTATGTGCACAATTTAAACTTTCAAACACTTTGAAAATTATAACTCGATTACACAGTACAACACACTTGGTGACAATGCCTCTTTCTTTGCAGAAATAATTTCTTGAGTTAAACTGAAATCTCAAACTAGTTTTTTTACAGCTCCTGGTTTTTCCTTATTTGGAAAATTACTGCTTTTACAAGGTATCATATGGCACATGCATAATACATTGGTACAATATAAACTCAACTAAATTTAATCTTTTGCAGAGCTTTAATCTTAGTAAATTCACGCTAAAAATTTGTGTATAATGGCACAGGTTTTTTTGGAAATTTATCATTTATAAATTAATTATTAGTCAAAATTGAAAATTTGGTAGTATTATTTTATTCAGACACAAATTGCAAATTAGACAAAGTTATCCTCTCTAGTCAAGACTACAATAAATTCAATTGCAATTAAAATAAAGCCCATAATAGATTTTGTTACTTTTCGATTAAAACTTTCTCTTACCTTTTTTTGAAAATTTATTTGCTTAAATTGTGTCTTGAGCCAATGAGAAAGCAAGTTGCGTGCATTCACACGAGTAAACAAGTTTTGCTGAACTTGTAAGAGCTATAACTCCTGTTTAGGAGAAACCTATTGGACTAGAGTAAGTGCTGTGATTGGCTGGCCATCAGTGCCTGATAACATTTACTAGTATCTTTTAAATGAGATAAGAGAAGACGACTACAAGTTTCTATGACAGCTTTTATATTACTAAACATATAAACTGTTACTTTTGTTGTAGATGGTAGTAGAAAATACAAAACACTTTTATATAATATTGCAAGTTAAACTAGCATGCGTACACGACACTATACCAGTCCTGCAGCAGTTACCAGCGGTGTCATTAACTTCACTTGAAGTTGTTTATCTCCTTATTTCCATCGATAAAAATT